>CM067350.1:12626068-12816068 GCA_034190875.2 Urechis unicinctus | reverse complement strand
CTCAACCAGTTCAGTCTGTAGATCAACTTTCGATCTGTACTTTGAATCAATTGATTGATTGCGTTCCAAGCGTAGGTTTGATCTCTGCATTTCAAACGTCACTTTACTTGGCTCTCGGAGCAGAGGAGGGAGTATGGGAACGCTGGCTCCCACTACAGCTGTAGTAGTCCGCCCAGTGAGCGAGTCCTTGCTTTGCTTCTTCGTTTTAATCATCGCTTTAAATTAATCAAGACTTACATTGAATGATTGGTGGGTTATCCCAGGTTGTAATACTCCCGTCAACAGCAGGCATTATGTCCAAAGCTCCTCATTTTGCATCTGCACAACTAATGTAAGTGATGGCAACGACAAATCCATTTCTCCATTTTCATTGTTTTAATATGCTTTCGAACAGCAACTTTCCAACTCAATCAGACATACCCACATCCCTTGGTGAAGGCTGAAATAGACGTACAAACTAATCGTGAGTGTCACTGCTTCGACGGAGGGAAATAAATCCATGTAAAAAACAAGTGATGTGCCAAAAACCCAAAGCCCATTGGCCGCGCCACGGCTTAACTAAGTCTGGAGGTTGGATCTCCACTTACTTGCGGCTCTTTGATACTTCAGACAATCTACCTGCCCCCGGAGACCGACCAAGTCCCAGTATCAACTACATTAACCCCATGCTTATTGTTGACATAAATTATATTGATTATTATGTTAATCTTGATCTCGTCGGACCCTAGTTGATGCAGTCATCTGATTGGATGGTCTGAATGTTTGGCAAGGCACTACAATTTAGTCCCCATCAGGGACTCCACATACCACAAATCCCTGGCCCGGCCTCAACCATCGATCAATAATGATAAGTGAATTCGATAACTTGACAAAGGCGGTGGCGAAGATTACGTATAACATGGACGAACTATCCACTTGTCGAATATATCCCTTCCTTCTTACAAATACAAAGCTTCTTTAGTTAAGTAAGTTTGCGTTATAGAAAAGGATTATTTTTTCCCTGTATCTTTTGGTGGTTTAACGTCGAAATATTTCGGATCAAATTTAAGAATGTATTCCGAATCACAATATCGACTATTATGCGTGGGTTGATGAATTATATGTTATAACCAATTACAGGGCAATTCTGCAGGTGATCGACTTCAACGATCAGTGTGCACATATATAGCTGCTATATAAATGTATATAGTGTGAGAATTGAGGCGTGGTACATTTTGCTTCATTATAGATATGGCCCGGGCAGAATCGACCTCGGGGACAACAATTGTTCCAGATGATACGTCAAGTCAAAACCCCAGCACGAACACGCCTAGCAGCGGAGTATCAACCCCCATTGTAGATACTGATTCGCCTGGAGCTGAAAGCACTCCTATCACAACAAACACACCACCTGCGACGACCCTCACAGATCACAACACAATCTCGCCACGGTTTGAGGAGACATCTCTCCCCAATACAGATTCAACACTGGTTGTAACTTATACAACGAAATTAACCATCAACACTGATCCAAACACTCAATCTCTGAGCCCTTCTAAATCGACAACTCCCTCGTCTATAGATCCAATCACTTCCACAACATCTAAGTCCCCAGATTTAACCTCCGATGTCGACCAAAACACCATCTCCTCTAATCCTGAATTGTCCACAAACCTATTCATTACGGGTTCAAAAATGACGGACATAGCAACAACGCCATCCAATTACCCGGATGTTAACTCCACTGCAGACCAAAGCACCATATCGTCTGGATCCGAACAACCGACTAATTCATTCCACTCAGATTCTACAATTCGAGAAATCACTTCTGTAGCAAGTAATTCCCCAGCTTCTAACTCAAGTGTTGACCACAACACCGCGTCAACAAACGCTGAACAACCAACAAACACGGACGCCGTAAGTAGAGGTTTTACTCCTATTTCATCGGATTCCCCTCAGTTTACGTCTAGTGTAGATCTGAAGACCACACCCGCAAACCTCGTGGAATCGACTGATCTTTCCCATACTGCTTCAACGCGGGTAGAAACAACAGCTGTAGCATCGGAGTCGTCAGATTTAACCCCCAGTGCTGACCCGAGCACCACACCGTCTGACCCTGATGAGTTCACAACTCCCTCAAATACCGCTACGCCGATAGCAGAAACCACCGTCGAAGCCGAGACCAGTAACCCAACTTCAACATCCCTTGTAGAACGAACCTCGACCTCAACAAACCATGGCCAAACGACAAATATTTACAATACTACACCAAGCATCGAACCCTCTTCCGTTACAACCTATTCCCCTATTGAAACATCCAGTGCAGGCCCCCAAACCACATCCACACGTTCTGTTGAATCGACAAATCAACCCAATACGGATTCGACACGAGAAGAAATCACCCTTGTCGCAACAACTACCCCGGCTCTGACCTCCCGTGAGGACCACAGCACGATTTCGACTAACACCGAAGAGTCGACGACAACTCTTGTCAATGTCGATTCAACAGTACGAGAAACCACTACAGTGACAATGTCAACGACGCATACTGATGAAAGTTACACCTCGTCACATATCTCAACCTCGTCAAACCCGTCTTCATCTACTGATTCAACAAGACCTCATTCCACAACTTTCACCCCAAATTCACCTTCCTTACCTCCGAGTACGGACAAAACCACGACCTCATCTACCGCCATAATGTCGACATCTTTCGCTAGTACTGATTCAACAGTCAGAAGTTCAACGATTTCGGGTAATTCCATTTATTTTTTAAGACATATTAGGAGTAATCATGTAAAATTGCATAGTGCGCCACGGTTTATGCATATGAACTAAAATAGATCGCATTCCTGCTTAAAATGCTCGGCATTAATCACCTGACTTGTTTCTCGATTGGTAGCTTCAACGACAACGCAGTTGCCTTCAGAGGAAGAGATTGAGGAAGGTACCCTCATCATAGTTATAAGCAACATTACCCTTGACAAGGTGAGGTGGAAGGATAAATGAAAACTGTATAAAGGAATCGCATTATGTATCGTTCCTTTGGGGTAGGGGTGAGGTTTTAGGGATTGACATATGCGATTTTAAACAACGCCGAAAACTTAACCAACCCTCCCAAACTGACCTTAGATACTGGGAAAATGTAAGGTATTAAAATTCTACTATTATAAGAGTACTAGTTTTCAGGTGAAATATACATATTAGGCTTTATTACATGACAGTCAAATTGTGCGTCACCTGTATTGTCGTGAATTCAGCCTGCTTTACCGATCGCGTCCTTGGGTTTTGTTGCAAACTCTTTTTAAAACGACGCTCTTACAACAATCGCACAGACCGTATGTTTCAGTTTTCTGTTAAAAACGTGCAAGAAACTTGGTCTTTAAGTGACTCAAATCGGCAGATCTTTCTTGTTTACGGAACCAGACGTTGCTCACATCGATAACTAAACATTAGAAGTGCCTTGTCAGTGTTCAGTTCTAGGCCGGTGTCCTGTCAGACAGGAGGTTTATTTACAATGTAAGCGTTGCCAGGCAGCGGACAGTACAGGGGTTATTTTTGGCACGTATGTTACTAAAATCTTAACTTTCTTCGTATCACCTCTGGCAACAAATGTAAACAAGTTCGATGGAGTGGTTGAAAATAAGACTGAGAATCATCGTCATTACTTTCAGTGCATTCGTTTCTTAAGTGAGATGCATAAAATAGAGAAGTTGAAATCGCAGGCACTGTGGTCATTTCTTTTGAACTTCACTTGGCCATCAGAAAGATTCGACGTAATCTCAATGCTAACCATCGGCCGCAGTGCCACGGAGAGACAACCGTCGTCTGGTGCCGGTAGACTAGAACATATCACGGACAATTTTCACGCATCATCATGTGAAATTTCGGTCTCCACGCCGCACTAAACTCTCTTAGAGACTTAGGACCTTAGGTGGTGAAGCGGGACATGTCCAGGTGACGTTATTTGCAGTATTCTGACCGGATCTCTTTTTTGGAGATGGGTGTTGGCAAAAAGCTGGATAACACAACTGAGAGATGACCTTCACGTGGAGTTTCGAAATCGGATGAAAAAGTGGTAAAATATTGGTGGGCTCGTCCGGGATTTGAACCCGGGACCTCTCGCACCCAAAGCCCCTAGACTAACGAGCCGCCGTTACAATATTTATGGTTTAATTTATTATATAAATAATATACAATAAGCAAATAGGCGAAAGGGTTGAAGGATATGTTCTTGTTGGTAAGGTAGATATTTTACGTTGCAAGGTTTGTTGCTGTATTTAAAACCTACTCAGCTCTACGATAGAAGCATTTTTATTGGGTTAAGGATATAATATAAGTGACATGTGAAATCTAGGCACAAAATACATTTACCAAAAAGCACCCTAGAGCCCGCCCTAGAGTCATAAGCGCCAAAATTCGGGCTCGTCCGGGATTTGAAGCCGGGACCTCTCACACCCTAAGCGAGAATCACGCCCCTAGACCAACGAGCCAGATAATTCTATTAAATTATTTTACTATCAAGGATTTTGTATACCCGTTGTCAAAGTTGGATGAGATAGAAAATGATATCATAACAGCATCACCTCTGTATAGCCAGGTTTGGGAAAGAGCCAGCTGCCGTTGCTAGATATAAATATGCTATACGAGTGAATATAGCAATGGTGCTAAATCCAGCATCGGTATCGAATACCGCAAAATCGGTTTTGAACATCTGTAACACACGCAAATTTACGAAGTGTACCACAATTTGAAATGCTCTGGTTATCAGTGTGAGTTGTAGGGCTAATCTCTTAATAATGAAAGACTAAATTGCCGAAATAAGGATCCCGATGACCTCAGAATGCAGTGAGAAATAAATATTTAACTTTTTAATTGCCGTCGATTTTATCAAAACAAAGAGCGACGTTATTGCTGTCAAACGTTTTATCCATAAGAAAGCTAACATTCGATTAAGCCTATTTCTATTTGGAGGTGTGGTTGGAGAGTCATCGCATTTTTCATACCCCAACATTTCAAGTTCAACCGGCTGTGAGCTTTTGCTTTCTCATAGGTGCGAATACGCAAGTTAAATTACGGAAGACTAATATTTGCAATAAATGATAACATTGATCTTTACGCTGGTAGTTATCAGTATGTGTTGTTGTTACAGTTTATGGCAGAGGAAGAACGGTTCTGTACCGTGTTAGCCGAATACCTCCAGATGTTTTGTGACAGTGAGTCAGGCGTTTGCTCAGACGGCACTACTATCAAGTAAGAGTAACGTTTATGCTTGCACTGAAATTTGCCTTTCAAATAATCCCTTGTAAACCTAAGAATGATGTTGTATTGGCGCAAAATACTGGATAACAACTATCCATATCTTTATGTGCGGCTTTCGAGTGAGAATTTGTTTCCCTCTGATTTTCTGAAAAACAAATAAGAAAGAATGAACTAAAGAATTATCATATATTCTAAGACGCATAACTGATGTTTAACATGGAAAATACAAGCTGAATTTATTTGTTTTGTATTGTATGTTCAGTTCGGATCAGGTGATTGTTGATTGGGACAAAGTGATTGCTGATGGAGACAATTTGACAGTAGGCTTCTATGTGAAATCATCATCAGGAAGCGTGATGCTAAAATCATCGGAGTTGGAACGAGCCATAGTAAAATACGAACTAGAATTACTGGCCGGATTCGGTTATCCGGTAAGGCTTTCAATATAGGTTACGTCGTCATCATCTTTCCTGTGATCTGATTTTTCAAACAAGATAAGCATCATCGAGCATTGAGGGTTGGGAACGGGTGTAGGGAGCAGTTTGATATGGGGCTGGTAGTGTGGTCGGGGTGTTAGTTCCTTTTTAGGTCTTCATTTCGAATACTTCTTGTAACATTTATATGGTTTTCCTTTATACTCTGTTATACCAGTATTATGATGGTGGTATCAAATTATGTTTGTTTCTTTCAAACTGGAAAACAAATTGAGATGTCATTTCATATCAGCCTGTTATGATATCAATATATTGAGAAGCACATGATGAGAGTAACATGTTGTTGTCATCTGATACAGATCACTCTGCCGGCAGGTGATAGCGGCCTTGCACTGCCTGTGTGGGGCATTGTGTTGATTGCTATTGGCGGTGCGTTATTATTGGCTGTGCTCATAATAGGAGCTTCTCTTGTATACAGAAAAGCACAGAGTCAAAAAAGGTAAATTGTCATGATTGTGTTCTTGTTTATGACAGAGAGCATAGGGGGGCGTTCAAGAATTACGTCACTGTTGGGAGTGGGGGCGGTATATGGGTTAGTGTAACTGTGTAACTGTGCGTTTTGGAGTGGTTGGACGGGGGTATCGGCTCCAACGTTACGTAACACTTCAATATATATCAGCACATATATTTGCGTGGAGAATGTGGGTGGGGGTGTAGAGGGGTCAGGAGTGCTCCAGTAAATTCAGGTAGTTCTTTACCTGTGCATTGCATTGGTTGTTTTCGCTTTTAGGGTTTGTCGTAGTGTGTACCCTAGCCCTACTAGACGTCTGAGTAGATATATATTTATATTGCCGTTTGACCGGAGTTATGTGTACCCCAACTTGCTATCGCACAGGCATGCCCCCCACCCCCTGTGTTTTACTAATTACCTGCTAGCAATACGGTACGGTACGTTGATTATCAGGGATGGGGTCGGGGGTAGGTAGTGTCCAAAATCGGCCAAAAAAGCGATAAGGGCCGCATATCAACCCTAGTCAAGGTCCCCTAGCCTGTTGGCTGCGGGCCTTGTTTACATGTTAATGATATTCAATAGTCTCTAGGGCGAGAAGCGTAGCGGAACCCCTGGGTTCTGGGACGCAGACTATATCAACCCCAACCAAATGCTTTCATTTCGGTCGATAGTTATCATAACGGACTTATGCGCCTCGTTTGTTGTGAGTGACGCTCCCGAGAACGCTGAATATCATCTTGTCATGAATACCTGTCGCACGCAATATGACAATAAAGCTTTTACAATGGCGTCCATTTCAGCTATGGTTTCAGTGCAACTGCAGAGTTTTATCGCTTCCATGGCGACCAAATGGAAGCGGCCAGAGGCTCTTCGGCTGTGGACATGGACAGTCTTGGGCGCCAGGGTGACCGTAGCAACCGAGGAAATACCCCAAATGAAACTGCTCAGCTAGTCAGGGTCAACGCCACACCAAAACTCGCCGAGTCTCGAAGCAGTCTCAGAGAAGAGTAAGTCAACTATTTCTGGCACATGTCACTCTTTATTTATCACTAACTTTATTGTTTTATTAACTGCTTTGTATATATGTTTGAACAGGTCCACCTTCCATTACTCATTTGACAACCCCAGCTATAAAGCCAGTGATGGGACACCAATGTAGTACATGAGTCCAAGCCATATTTCATTCCTTACTTCACCTCATGTAAACTGATGCTGATACTAGTAACATTGATGAAGTGTGTCAACCTAGACGTTTCTTTGATCTCACACGAATTGGACTAATTTTAAGAAGAGCACTGTTTTATATTTTGACATCAATCTTTAATTTGTTTATAGATTAGCAGGGTTTCTCTTTACGTGTTTTAGTATTATTTACTCAGTTCCAAGTATGATATTGAAGAGTCTCATTTTTTACGGCAAAAACATGGAGATTAACAATTTGAGGGCAATTAAGTTAGACTGTCAACCATTATCATATATTGTATTTAAGATCAAGTGGGTCTATCACAATAATTAAAAGCTTATAAATCAACTGCATTATTGAGAGTACAACTGCAAAAGCAGGCCAATGCAGAAATAATTCGGCAACATTAAATAAAATAACATTTTTATTGGAAAAATGTTTCATTTGTGATCTGACAGGAAATCTTGCATGCAAAATGACATAACACATGTAAGTGGGAGAGTAAATACAAAAGAAGCCTTACAAACACGGAACATTGTTCGCAATTGTCCCTCCACATGGTATCAACAATAAAGCAATACTACTGTACACCCGGCTACAATATACCAGCTATGCAGACATAAAATCAACCTTATTATTTCATATGAAACACCCCATCCTGAGGTTGCTCACCAAATCTGCCAAGTCGAACAAACCAATCAAATGCTTTCACATGATCAACATGAAATTAAATGAACAAAGTTGATCTTTTGACCTCAGTACACCCTAAGTTAATCAAGGGAATTTGTACACTGGTGAGGACAGCTTTATCACAAGTATGTACATAGAAACTGGACCCAGTGCATAGGAGCCTAGTTTACAGATAAGAACACACAGTTGGCAAACACACTCCCACAGAGAAATATAATTGTTTTAAACAATAAGCTAGGGAAGAATATATCACTTAATCAAAGGCATATATCATGATACATAAATAAACAAACTTTTTGAGCAAATGTTAAACATTCCAATGTATGCTATTACATTCGAGTGGATGTCCTCCAGATAATGTTCAGCACATAAGAGATAATGTTCTTAATATCAAAAGGAATGTTCTACATATCAAAACAAATGTTGTAAACATACTTTTGTATGTTCTTGATACCGGAATGAATATTCTACAGATGAGAATAACTGGTCTGGAACACATCCAAGTCAGACTCGGGCTTTTATATGAATTCTCATCATAGCCTAAGAGGAGTTTAATATGAACTAATTCATCAGTAATTTCATGTCTTCAATGATACTGGCACATTTCATTCATTCAACACCTTCTGCTCCACAAAGTGCTGGTCCCTAAACAATAGGTTACAAACAAGCAAGCAGCATCACCAGCTTGTGGGATCATCCAATGCAAACAACACAATAAATCAAATGATACAGGTACATCAAATATAAAATGCAGGTCAACTCAAAAGCAACCCCCGCAACATAAAACTACCCCCATTACTGAGTATGCATATTGGCAAACTGAGGAGTAGGCATGGTAGTGTGATCTCCAGCAATGGACCAAATCAATGTAATATTAGGAAATTGTAAACAAAGCAGTTGAAGGCACATCCAGCAAACTAATGAGATAATCTCAAATGCATCGCAACACACTAGTTAAGTGTACAGAGCATGATGCTGTCTTATATGATCACCACCTCCCAACACCCGCAAAAAGACAATCCCCCCACCCCGCTTATATCCCAACAAAATCCTGGACGGAGTGCAAGTTGTGTATCCTAGGTAACCAATCAATCTTTACAGGTAACAGACACAAGGGGTAATGAATGAAAGACCATGTACATAGCAAGAGCATCATTTTCTCAATAACTTGACAGCATAATGCCAAAAATAAAAGCATCCCAAAGAGATTATTTTGAAATCTGATTTTATGAAATTACTCAACATCACCGACAAGAAAATGTGCTCAAATGACTTCAAAAAAGTGTTTGTCAAGTCCCCAAAAAAGAAGCAAGCCCAAACAAGATGTGCGTGTTGTTAAACCTAAGAGGTGTCTGCAGTCATGCACAAGTTACACACTTTGATTTATTTGGAATCCCAGGCAAAGGCCTTAATCTGTCAAGAAATTGATCATAGTGTTTGAATGTTATTACTCAATAATAGAATTGACTGTCAAAGAGTCTTAGCAACTCCATAGTCGATATGCATTCAACAAATAATACAGTGTAAGACTGACGGGTCCATTAGCACTTCAAAATGTTCTGGTTTTCATCAAGTTGATTTTTCCCTATCAATCCACAGTCGAACATTCAAGAGGAATATGACACATTATGATGGCACCACACTATGATGGCATATGGACAACATTGGCTACATTCACATCACAGTGAATACATGGATTTATATTCCAACAAGATCCAATCACAATTACCAACTTTATCAAATACAGGGGGTGTATAATGCGTGGCTTTGTTCAATTCATGCACTATTCTAATTCAAGCTGATACTGAATGACCCTCATTCAATGTAAAAAGTGCACGACCTACAGGGACATACTAGTCACTAGCAGGAACATATTTGGGCTAGTCCAAAATATAGCAATATACAGAAGAACCACATACCATATTGGGCAATCCAGCATTGCCAATATCAACAAGTAACCAATACATTGGAATCTTTGCCCTTGGCTATGCTTGATGCATTGAAACTGTACCCCATATTTCAGGAAAAATACTGTTTTTTATAAAGCATGTGCAAATGAACCTTGACTAGAATGATTCCTATTTGAGAATGAGAGCAGCGCACATCATGATGGTAGTAAAAACCTCCCCCAAAGACAGGTCAAAGTATGAGTCATAGCAAGCCCTTCTATTCCCTCATCACGTGACATGACGCTGTGGAGAAGCTTAGAAAGACAGACCATCATCCCCATCCATTCATCCCCTCATCTGCACTGGCCTTTCAAGAGTTTGTGTCATCCTCGACAAGGTATGTGTTATAAGACTTGGCTGGCAGCGCTCTGACTCAGATACACCACCGCACCGACAAAATTAACGCCAGCAGCTATGATGAAAACTGGGAACCATCGGCCGTGAGACTGAGTGACCAGCTCGGCTGTGAGG
Source organism: Urechis unicinctus (assembly GCA_034190875.2). NCBI lineage: Eukaryota > Metazoa > Annelida > Polychaeta > Xenopneusta > Urechidae > Urechis > Urechis unicinctus. The sequence continues at coordinate 12,805,589 of CM067350.1, read as the reverse complement.
GGTCCACACGTTATGCCAGGTATTGTAGCCTGCACATTATACAAACACTGGACGTTATTCATCAGCAAGGTTTTTAACTAATTTTTGAAAATATAGAGTTTCAAATATTGAAATTGTAAAAGGAACACATAGCTAGGTGTCTCTACTTAATCCTAAACACTTCTGACCAACTAAAACAGCCCTTTTAACTGTCTTTCTATTCATGAGTAGAAACAATATTCAAATACAAACAATGTACCTGATATAAGGAATAATTAAAAACACATACAAGGACTTATATTAAGGTATACTGACCAGTGTATTTGACACTGCAAAAGTAATGCCAGCATGATTGGGGGCAATGTCAGCGTGGTTGCTGAGATGACCCGAAGAGTTGCATGCACTCAGGGCCATAGATAGAGACACAAATCTACAGTGAAACCAGAAACATTGTATGTAACACAGGAGCAAGAAACTGAAAACAGTTTTGCCACTTTATGTCAACAAATTTTTAACATGGTGCAAACAGAAATATATTTATCTATCATGGGCTTCTTTAAACATATTATGAATCAGTCAAAATTTTGAAAATGGAATGATCATAATATACATCACCGAGTGATGTTGTACAAGTTGAACATGACATACATGACAGCTAGGAGGAGGTTGTTGACAGCACTGAAGAAGAGGAGGAAGATACCAGGCCCTAGTAAGCCAATGCTGGTCATGAGGCGCCTCACGGACAGCACCGTCCACTTCTGGGCAATGAGGGCATCGGCAAAGTGTCCTGCCGCTGTGGAGACATGAAACAGCATCAGTGTTATGATGTGGCGCAGTGACGAAGGGTTATAATAAAGAGGGGAAAGAAAGAGAATGAGTGTGGTACAGAGGAGTAGGGTTATAATAAAGAGAGGAAAGAAAGAGAATGAGTGTGGTACAGAGTAGGGTTATAATAAAGAGAGGAAAGAAAGAGAATGAGTGTGGTACAGAGTAGGGTTATAATAAAGAGAGGAAAGAAAGAGAATGAGTGTGGTACAAAAATAATAAAGAGAGGAAAGAAAGAGAATGAGTGTGGTACAGAGGAGTAGGGTTATAATAAAGAGAGGAAAGAAAGAGAATGAGGGAATGAGTGTGATTGAGTGTGGTACAGAGGATATAATAAAGAGAGAGAGAGGGGAGGGTTGGTCACTTAAAACTCACAGCATTTAAACATATGGGGTGGCTTGATTGTTAGCACTTATAACTCACAGCATTTAAACATATGGGGTGGCTTTGTTAGCTTCCGCCGTTGAACTTACCAACACCGACCAGCGAGTTCATGATATACGGCACTGCAGCAAACATGATGTCATGTTTCTCTGCACCGAGGTTACGCGTGAGGTAGGTAGGAAGCCACTGCATGATGATGTAGTTGGACCAATTCATGCAGAAATGAGCCACGTAGATGGACCAGAGCGGCCAGTGGCTGAGGAACTCTGTCCATCTCACATTACTGCTGTTCACCTGCACCAAAACATCATGCTATTCATACACAGGCCATGAAAAATTTACACCAGCAACTTCCAGTGGTATTTCCCCAAATCCCACAGCCTAGAAAATGTTTCACCAGGCATTTTTCATGATTAGAGAAATTTACCACAAGCTGATGGGATGGGATCTAAGAATTAATGTTCAATATCATTTCAAACTAATTTCATTCATCATCAGGAGTTTGGGAGGATAGGACAGCTAGTAGAAATCACATGATCAATTTGATGATGCTATGTTAGAAACAGGATATCTGCATGATCAACAATTAGCACAGCATGCTACCTTAGGAGGTTGAATAAACTCCTCTTCTAAGGGCCCCCGTACCTCCCTGTATAATATCACCCACAGCAGGACCCAAACAAAGCCCAGTGAACCAAATGTATAAAACATCCAGGGCCATTGCAAGTGAGGACATACCTGAAAACAAAACCAACAATCTAAATAAATCTTAGAAGTTCAAACTTTTTCAAAATTCAAAAGAAAGGTTGGGATAAATATGAAAGAGATTACCCTGATTGAATCAGGGAGTTATAAAACTCACTAAAGCAGCAACTGTTTGTCCAATGGAACCCATGGCTACAAGATAACCAAAAGCTCTTGATCGGCCCTCCACTGGCACGGTGTGGGCAAATATATGGAACACTGTTGGTAGACCTTTATTGAAACAAGTCATATTTCTTATTAAACAAAATTAGAATTAACACATCAGTGAGCTCAAATATAATCACAAATTATCACAGAATCATATCTTTGCGTATCGATGAATGATCTCACCTAACCCCTCTCCGATTCCAAGCAGCACCCTGAGGAATATCAGACAATAGATGTACTTGGCGAAGAAAGGTGTGATGAATGTTGATAACGACCACATGAATACTGCTAACGTCAGCACATTTTTGCCACCATACTTCTTGGCCGCGCTCCCACCAACTACCTGCATCATGTCAGTACATGTTCAGCAAAAGACAAATCCTAGAATATTGCGAATGAACAATCAACAATGTAGCCAAGTAAATCCACTGGGTATAAACAGTGAAATCTTAAGAGGGGCACCTCAAATAAAGGTAATCAAGGTAGTCATTGGTCTAATAATATATTACTTAGTTGTAAATTTTCAAACATGCATTTGGAATTGTGAAATGCAAAAAGCTAATGGCAGTTTTGATAAAGTTTGGTATAGTGGCACTCACCATGCTGCTCATGTATCCCACCGCAAAAGCACTCAGCACCCAGCCCTGGCCGTGCAAGTCCCATGAGAACTCTGAGCTCATCTGTATAATGGCTATAGGCATAATAACTCGGTCTGCGGCATTGATGAAATTAGCCATTGCACAAAGTGCAATTGTGCTAGAAGTCTTTGTGAACTGGGTGACACCCAAAGTCATTGCCATTGTTTTTTTTATCGGTTTTGATCCCAAAAACAAATGAATGAAGAGACAGCTATTCCACACGAATAACAGTAGATTCTCACAAAGACTATTAATGTTGATATCCAATGTGGTCCATAACTCGCAGCAGTGATGACCTGGAAACATGCTCCAGTCTGTAGGAACTAGACAATGAGAGTGAGCCTTAGGCACTAGTGTTATGTACTGTTAAACCCTTCACTTACCTTACCTTACCTGAGATTGAGTGAGCCACATGTGATCATGTTTCTTTCAAGTCTTAACAAACCAAAATATCTCATTGCAACTGTTAGCCCACCTTTATTATGGAAATATATCTTTTTTTAAACAAATTCGAAAAGTAACATCTCAACCACAATTTTTTCTGTTCGGGGGCCAGCTGTTAATAGGTTAACGAGACTGATGATTATTTAAAAATGTTTCCTTCACATGATATCGTGGGCAGAAAAATGCTTACATCAATGTGATCGTCCAATTGTCATCCACACCCAATATTTAATGCTTTTATGTTAACCTGAAAGATTTTTCACTTATATCCTCTACTGACCTTGAAAACTGGACCGGGCAATTAATAAGCACTGACGACATGAGCCCTAACACATTCAACCGCGATTGCCTATAAACATCATTGTCATTGTTCAAGATAGTAATACCTAAATAATGTTGATAGTGCAAATGAGTAGTAGCGGCAAAAGTGTAGACCAACATTTTTTTATACATCATGCTATATATACACAGGCCATGAAAAATTTACCCCAGCAACTTCCATTGATATTTCCCCAAATCTACTAACCTTGAAAACTGGATCGGGGCAATTAATAAGCACTGACGACATGAGCCCCAACATATTCAACGGCGATTGCTAATGTTGATAGTGCAAACTGAGGAGTAGTGGCAAAAGTGTTGCCCAACATTTTTTTTTCTGAAATGTGCATGTAATAATAAACGTTGACGATATTAATATAACTTTTTTATAAGTAACTTTCGAATTCCCAGGGATGGTACATTTTTGGACCAGTGAGGTTAAGGTTTGAAAGTCCATCAGTTTTTGTCTTGCATTGTCATACACCCTAATGAGAGAGTTAGGTCTGGTACAAGGATAATCTGTACTGCTGAATCCTCACACAGAGTCACAGAAAGCAGTAAATCATATCTCTGAAGATCGTTGATGGGGTTTTAAAACCCTTGACGACCAAAAGTATTACAGTTTTTGCCCCCACCCCCCCCCCCCCAAAAAAAAAAGGATCAAATTTATCGCAGGTTGTTGGAATGACCAAGCGTGTAATTCACACAAACTCTAAGTAAAAATATCAACGCAAATCCAAGACAAACTGATGAGCCCGCAGGTTGTCACTAAATCACTCATATTTTCAATGTTAGATTATCATTATGGAGGTTGACATCTACCGTTAGAATTTTTGCTCTAAACATATAAAAGGAACAATATGTCACAATAAACAAAAACAAGCATTCCCCACTAAAGAAATATTTACCACTGCAATATTAGTCGACCGGTATCAAGGGACGCTTTTAACGATCTGAAGTTAATGTACGTTGCAGACGTGGCGTGGAGGTCGCCATTATTCCTCTCTGACAGCTGAGCCGCTCTAGCAAGCAGTGGTAAAGTTGTCTTCATTAATACGTCATTTGTGCACTGAACTGGATATCCATTCGACATTGACCTAAGTATAGGAATTAATCGACAATCTCAACTTTGTTTGTTGTTCAATCAACTATAGAATCTGTTCTTTATTCGATTCTCATCATTAGTTTTACTACATAAGCGGTTTTTGATAAAAACAAGAAGTCAAATTCCCTCTTGGTGTGCATGTTCGACTCAAGAGAACGTTTATTTATCAGCTGACGGGAGTAGAGCTATCAGTGAAGAGGGTATGATTCCTTGCCACACAAAGCGATTTAACCATTTACTTAAATGTACCATGGTATGGTCGAAAATTTGCGTACATCGAAACAGTTCCTGTAGCAGACGAACAAACAAAAACGGCCGTGGAACGCGCAAGCACTCAAGCCATAAATCGCCCCTCCTTCAGAGAGGAAAGGAGTTTACGTCTCGAGTTCCTGCGGTGGAACGCTATCGACAATGCTTGAGCATGTTGTATCACTATTTAAATGATCCCCAGGGTTAAGATAAAGTGAAGAAAATTACATGAAGGTTGTGTCTGGGTCACCAGAGGGTCCATGCTGATTCATTTGGTGTCTAATTTGTTGCTGGAGTCGGACAAGATATGTTCACCTCTGACAGAGTTTTCTTGGTTTATTATTCAAAGACCTATAAGCAGCCAGTATTTTGGATCTGTGTCGAGTGAGTTAGATTACAACGTCACTGCCACAGAAGAAAAAAACAAGTGACATTTTTACATATTCTGTTGGGTTGTGCCCTTTTAGCTATTAGCTCTTTGGCTCCGAAACCTTTACATCGTCAACTGAACACTTGTTTACTGCTGAATGTCCAAGGCGATGGATTTCCACCCAAGTGTCAATATGCAGGGAAAGGAATGTTGTAAATGCTGAATTGGGGTGTACTGTTAATAAGCTATATATAGGCAAATAAACCACATACAGCTGATCATTAGTTATATTCGGCTTTGTGTTAAAATCTCGCACTCGTTTCCTGAAGCCAAGCCTCGAGAGGGCTGAACCACTATTTGTATAATAACATACTTATATATTATTAAAATACAGATTGGATGCCAGGTTATTGGGAACCAAGCTCAAGTATCAAGGTATATAGGGGTACACAGACTTGGATCCCAGAAAGACACGCGCCATATCATTGTTGAATAATCCTTCCCTTTCCCGCTTCCCCCTGCTGACGAGGACAAAGTTCTCTTGCACAACACGGCAACCTGTCTCATTACTCTCCCCACCCATCTTCTCACATCCACCCATCCTGGTGCTGTGGACGCTTTAGCAGGATACACTGCTTAGGCACACTTCACAGGTCTTCGGCAGCCTGGTTGGTCTATGAACCGTCATGTTCTGAGCCCCATGAAAGTATTGTTACCTTTAGTTGCCCCATTTGACCAGTGATAGACTTACTTATAACTGTATAAAATTGTTTGGTACACTTGTGTATTGACAACATTATATATACTCTTACATGTGATCTAGATGATGGCCATTTCCAATGTAATTCTACATAAGAATTTGGACCAATTTCAACGGCTGAAGAAGGGGCCCAGTGTGGATATCCCCTTATGTGACTGCAAATTCAGACTGGATAGAAATATTACAAATGTGTGGGAGCAGTGAAAATAATGGAAATTTTTGCATGAGGCTCTCGCTAGTTTTCCACCTATATTGTACAGCTTTGAAGATGACCATCCCCAATGAAAGGATGTTTCAACCAACACGTAATTGATACAACAGTACAAATACCAACCAATGTTTATATTCTTATCAAATTGACATATGCAGGTCTCAAAATGTCTTAATTACAAGCTGTTTTTAATTGCCTTATGATAGCCCTCTGCTGAGGATAGCACAACATTTGCTGAGGTGAAAAATCAAATCCCTCATCAGTTGTACAATGCATCTACCAATATTGTATGGCTTGACATCAATCTATATTTAGACCAAGCCACACATATTGAAGCACATTAATTGCTCACATAAGCACAAGAGGCATCTTTGGTCATTGAAACATTTAATTCGCGACGGTCACATCAATTCACAATAGACATTCAGCATACCATAGCACTGCAAAGAGCATTGGCTATTTAAATTTTTAATAACTATTTCAACAAATAACTACCTAGTTAATGCTTAAAGATGATCTGAAGCTGTAAGTATGGTTTAAAACAATCAGCTTAGATTTTAGATTTTGTCAAACCTTGTAATGCAACAACATGGGAATACCAATAAAGTCAAGAAGAAAACCCCTACAGTATGCAACCAAATACAAACTCTGACTTGACCATTTGATATGGCAATAGGCGTTCAATGACGACCTAGCAATGAAAATGATGACATACTGATGTGAATTAATCGGCATAAAGGTATTTCAATTATTCATGCAATTAAAGGCCAAATCGTATGTTAATGTGATACACATACGCAGCTGTACAATAAAAAAATAAGGAAGTTTTTATATCCCACACTAAGTGCACAACATAGACTTATACCAATACATAACTTACGCAGGAATAAAAAAACAACCTCTCCTACCTGACATCAAACTTTAGGTAAAACTCAAAGAAATAATAATTGGGAAGACAAAACACGTTTGATTCATGAGAAACGGTAGAGAAAAGAAGGGGTGGAATATTTTTGCCCCTGAATGTGGTGACACGGATTGATTAGCCGGTGCACCATTTGCTAGCACGAAGTGTGTGTAAATGGTCAACCAACATGTACAGATATATCGCGATGACCTTGTTTTCTTCTCTTTGAACATGAGCTTGGCAAAGAAGCTGAAGCACTGGGTTGGCGGGATTGGGGGAAGGGGAGAGTGTGGCAGACTGTTAAACACACACAGTTGACATATGTACAATGTGAAGTGGGGTTTGGGAGTGATGTGGTATGCAGGTGGGATGAGAATGGGTGGCTAGGAATAGGAGAGCAGGCTGTATCAGTATTCTTCATCCTCGCCACCTTCCTGTAACTCGTCTTCTGGAGGTGCGAAACCGTCCTGTTAACACACAAGAAGAACATTAGCCATCATACCACCATGATGGGCATGCAATCATAGCGCACAAACACAGAATCTGGATCATAACGCAATCTCCATTTGCATTTCACGAGTGGTAGTCATCTTTGACTCGCTGAGCTACAGAGAATGGATGAATTAATGAACCATCTATGGGCCACTAAACTGGTACTGATGAATATAACCTTAAGAACTTGCACCAATCAACTGTTGACCGCACAGGCAACAACATACTTGATTCCGCAAGTTATATTTCATGATCATGGAGCCAGAGAGAAATGGGGTGGCAGTAGAGTATTCAAATGACCTAAGATTTCATTAAGTACAGTAAACCATATCCGATAAAACACCTTTGACTTTTCACTGAAAAGGATCATCTTTTTTCCTATAATAAGTTGGTATCAAATCAGGTCCTCAAGCCTTCCTGCTAAAGCCCATGTAGAGTCAGTCACTTTCATGGCTATCCTTGCAATACAGATTCACATACCCATAGGGCGATATCATTAACAATAACGATCTTGTCCTAATGCAGTTAGTTGCCCAGCAGGAATGACAAGAGCGCGGGAAGCCCTACCTCTGTGGCATACAGGATGTCCATGATGCCTTTGACTGGTTCAGAATCTCCATGCTCCTGACACAACACTTCGATGTCACGCAGCTTGCCAAAGTAGAAATCACGCTCCTTCTCCAACCCGTCCACCGTCACTCGCACCTCATCAAGCTGCCGCCACACACAGACGATAGCGGTCAGACAAGCAAATTAGCCATGTCAGATTACAAGATACACAGCAAATTAAAACTACTTGCCAGTTAAACCAAGTTCAGATTACCTGTGTTGTGAGTTCTTCTACACGAGCCGAGTCCCCAGCTCCAGCACCAGGGGGTGCTCGGGATGCAGGGGCTGCATTTCTTGCAGAGGTGTTGCGGGCTGCTGCCGGTTTGTTGGCCGCTGTTACACACAATATGTCTAAAATGACACTCATAACAAAATTATATCACAGGCAGAACTTCATTTTACATTGGCTTGCAGATAAAAAAAATAATCGTCAGGTAAACCAGAAATCCAACATAGACTTTAAGAGCTTATGGTTTATGGTACTCAACTTTCAGCCAGGGAAAAGGACAGAACATTCAATGCAAACTGTTTATAACCCATTCTTTGATCACAACCTTCATAATCAACCGATCAATAATCACCCTGATCCATTTCTATGCCCATACGTGTGGTAGATCCAGGGTCTTAGCCAGGATGTCAAACCTGCCCGTCCTTCCCCGCCCACCATCATAATAAAATGACCTCTATTCATTGAAATTTCATAACTTGCCTCCCTGTCGCACAATCACAACATCTAATGGACATCGATAGTTGCCTTCCCCATCCCACACTCGCAACAAATCTAAGATGCATACAGACCACTTAATCACACCAAGGCTACTACGCCTTGCAGAACATTTACGATAATAGCAACCTCCAAAATGGCTTTCTTCTGTCAGACCACAATTCACATCTAAATGCATGAACACACATGAATTAACCTAATGTAGCTGCAGATCATACAGCTTTGTTATAATTCACGAGAAGTGATGTTAACGAGACATATCAACAGGTTTTAACATGGAGGCCTTTTAGTATGGATCTACCACCAATCAAATGATAATAGAATGAAAACATTATTATCAGGATGGTAGCCATTGTTACCTAAACCTAGCATAAAAAATAATAGAAACATTCCAGAAAGATGCATTTAAATTCTCAGTTGTCATCAGCATACATCAGCATACATCAGCACAGGATTTAATATACAGTTTCCACCCACATTCCTTCAGAGTACAGAATTGCGGTGCTGCTTATAAATACAGGAGACAATCACTCAAGGGAAGCTGAAAGCATCTCCCTAGAATGGAGCCAGAAGATGTGATCACTCCATGCTGTTATCATCTCTCTCATTAACTTAACCAGGTGTGTGAGTCACTGGCAGAGAGGGCAGGAGAGGTGCAAGAGCCACATGCAAGTTAGATAGGAAAGGGAGGGAGAAAGTGGAGGAGAGGTAGAGAAATTGTCCCAACCTGACGGAGCTGGCTTGGCAGGGGCTGCTGCCTTAGGACCTGATGGTTACAAACACTCACCTCCATTATCATAATCATCATCATCATTATCATCCTCATAATGCTCACGGTCAACAAAAGAGTTGTCATCATCATCATCATCACCATAGCTGTTGTCATCACCATATAAGTTACAATCATCAGCCATGCAGTTTACATCCCACAACAGCCCTCAGAAAGGCCACTTTCTTTATAACGAAATAACAATATCTATAACAACACAAACAGTGCCATCTCCATTTGATAAGAATCACCTGACAACAAAGCCAACACAACAAGATAGCATGCAACATCAGAGTTACAGCCAGAATCACACTCATTGGCCAGCAACATGTCTGGTCGGGGCAGTAATGTGTCTGGTCAGGGTAGTTATGTGTCTGGTCATGGCAGGAAAGGGTCTGGTGATGGCAGCAACGTATCTGGTCATGGCAGCAATATGTCTGGTTAAGACAGCAATGTGTCTGGTCATGGCAGCAATGTGTCTGGTTTGGTGGGTTTTTTTTTTGCATATTGCAGTTATGTGACTGATTAAATAAATATTGTAGTTATGTCAGTGCTTTAAACAGTGGGTGTTAAAGCTATGACAGCAGTATATTGGGCTATGGTTAAAGTGTGTGTCACTTTCCCTCATACCACCACTCACAACTAGAAGCACAGTCTACACCACAGCCTATAGCACTAGACCTCATGGAGAATACACCAACATTACATATTGCAGTCATATGCCAACAAGCCCCACATCTAACTGGACTCACTTGGCCTTGCGGCAGGTTTAGCTGCGGGAGATCTCGCTGGTGCCCGTGACATTGCAGGCTTCTTTGCACCTCCACCGGACCCTAAAGCTTCACCACTCCTGGCTGACAGGGCATCATATTCCTGTCCCTGGTAATTGGCGTCATAGAACTTTTTGAACCATTGTAAAAACTCAAAATTGTCCTGGAACCGGCCTTTGACTAGTCTCTCCACCGATACAGCCTGCCACACAAGACAACACAATAGACACGATGTCAGATTTATGATTGACGTAACTCAACACATCCATCCTGATGAAGACAAGATTACAACCCACCGTCTCTGCTGTGACAGTTTTGTGTAACGTAATGCAAGTTTTGCCCTGTTATTTTGCAAACTGAACTTTGTATTTAAGGTATTGATTATCAAAGACACCCACTGATGACACAATCTACAACTTCCAGCAATGTCATGTTAACTATCATATTTGTGACCAAGCTTAAAAATTAATAAAAAGTTGGCATGTAAAAAAAATACTGACTGCATTTGGAAACAGCTTATACAAACATTAAGTTTTCACTTCTTCTTAATAAATTAAATATATTCAGAAAAAATAACCAAATGTCAATTCAAGATTTTTGTGCAGACTTACCTTGTCCACACCCAATTTGACAAAAGATGCTTGCATCAGTTTGAAGTTATTGATCCATTCATGTTCCAATTTTGTATTAAATTTAATTTTTTTCATGGAAATAGACCCTGAAACATAGATATGATAGGTTCATCACATTTGGTTTACAACAATCAATTTGTCTAATTAATTATAAAACCAACGACATTTGTTCTTTCTTTTTGGCAACTACAACAAATATAACATTACCTGGGAATAGCATGTCCAAAAATTGACAATAGGCCGCACCTAGAAAAAAGGAGACATCAAAATTAAAATCATTATATAGAAATCAATTGGCAACCTTCAGCAAAAAAAGAAGCAATGTTGATTCAGTTTCAAATTCACCACCTCAAGATACTACATAATGATTTTTCAGAAGCAATTCAAGAGAAAAACATTTTGATACTTATATTATTTATTTTATGTTACATACTAATGCTCAACAACACAGTTTGGATATTGTGTTCATGTTTCTCACCGGAACATAATTCTTCTATTTTGCCAAAGTTAGATTGCAGTGTGTCGTTGATCCATGCAAGCATATCATGCCTACTCAAATTTTCTGTTGTCACATTTGTGCTATGTACGTTCACTGCCATCTTGGAATCTGGAACTAAATCAAGATGACATTTAACCTTCAGCAACATTTTTGCTTGAAATAATACTAGACGTTATAGCTACACTAACAGCGCTTACTCTTACTGGTTGTGCAATGAGCATTTACATGAGTGAGAGCAAGCTAGTGGCAAGAGAGTACAACCATACAAGCAGAAATGTCCCAATCTTGATACTCATAACATACAAACAACTTACAATCAGTACATATAGTTAGGAAAAAAATAATGGAAGACTTGATGATGCAGGGCTCGAACTTTTTCAAAAGTTAGACAGTCGGACTAGTAGGGTCCAAAAGTTACTAGACCTGCCCTAATTTTTATAGACCGGATATTGTGAAAAAAAAAATCATTGTTTCCCTTTAAAATGACACAAACAACAAGAAAAAGTATAGCTCAGCTTTATTTAGGTTTCCATCATTAATATCTCAATCATCAAAGTCTGGTCGTCTGGCCTCCATACATGCCACCACAACTCCATGGCTCTCTGGGCATTATATCCCCCTGTAGCAGGGCCTTCAATTTAGCATGGTTATGTCGAGACTTGCACGCCAGTCAGACTTGATTTTTTCCTAGATGGGAGGCATGTAGCCTTATCACTTTTTTTATAGACTTTTGTAAATCATTTGTATTTGCGACATTTAGAATGCACAAGAAGGGAAAGCCGTGCCTCGATATGAGTAAGACAATCAGAATCGGCCGTAAAACTTCCTGGCTAAAATGAAATCGTCAATGTCATTGCTAAATATAGATCCTCTAGGAATTTCCTCGTGAGTAAAAGCAAAAGTGGCTATGGAATTAGCGATTTTCTTCGATATTTTGGTAAGTAGAAGGTAATTTGCGACAAATTTACCTTCCCGAACGTACTAGACCGTTTGGGCTAGCTTGGTCCAGCAAATGCTAGACCGACCGCCATTTCTACTAGTGATTGTCGTTCGGTCTATCGTTAATGTCGAGCCCTGTGATGGAAATGATAACCATATTTTATAAGCAGATGGTATTTAATGCCTTGTGCAGTGATGCTGTTAGATATTTTAAGTGACATATTAAAAAGCTACTTCCATAATTTAGAGACCAATTCTGCCTCATCTGCTCATTCTGCTGTATGATACTTATGTTTCACAATGTAATATAAAACTACAATTTCATCTCCTCAATAGCAATTGCAATTTAATTGTCTTAATTTAGGAAATTGGGGGGAGATTTCGAAGTGGCCAAACCCAGCACGAAGGTCGAAAATCAAACGAAGAATTTTGGAATGATGCTTCATCGACGTTTCTTGCAGGAACTTTTTGGGTAAGAGACATGATGCAACCAATAAATTGTATGCACTCGTAGTAAGAATGATGTAATAAATACAAAATGTGCGATATCGACGCGATAATGGGCACATTTGGTTTGGAATGTACACACCAGCGAACGTGTGGCTACCGGCAAACTGACAACTGACAGCACTACCGCCACTTTCGCAAGTACAACCAAAGTAATCTGATATAAAAGAATAATGACATAAAATATGATTTCAAAGTTACATACATAGGATAACCTTGTCTTATATATCAGCCGTAACAGTCCCTTCTCAGCGAAAAAGACGACAATACATAGTGTTCATGCGGATACAGATGAATATTGTTCGTTCAGACACTTTTTCTGTCTGTGTGTTCGAACAAGTCACGTGACGTAGTTGGACCAATAGGGATAATGAAAATATTTCCTGCGGTATCTTATGGAAACCCACCACCATAACCGCATCTTAAGAACTGCTGCAATATCAAAATCAGAATTGACTGATCGCCAAGAATGCGCCATCGTAGAGACGTTTTGATTTATGAGATGCGATGTGATCAAAAGAAATATTGTTGGGTACATTGAAATAGAATTGATATAAAAGGTTGGGTAGGATGGGATGGTTAATTGGTATAGATAAGCTCAACGACCAACATATTGATGGTATTTACGATGTCGAATATGTGAATGCACCTTAATAGGTTTGATAGAGATAGTTTAGCTAATCCGTTAGTGTTACAGCAATACATCGGTCAGTTGCAGACCCACAGTATTGAACATTTTCCTTGGGTTTCCTTTCAATTTCATCACAGGATTGGGGGAAAAAATTATAAGCTGTATAAATATAGTTATAAATAACAACTGCACGAGCTCTTCAATATGAATCTATGGTTTGACCGACAATCGTCACATAACTATGCTACCTATATTCAAATGCATTATACAAACACTATTGATAACATGACACAACTGACTTAGAAAAAATACTCCAGCAATTTCAAAAGAAAGACAAAAAATATTTTTTTTCATCATAATAACTCTCATTCCATGCTGCTCCAATCTTAAGGTACTGGGCGAAACAGGACTGATGTATATCGTAAATAAACATCAGAGAAATGTCCCTATCTTCAGAAATATAACAATGAACAATTAGTACGCAAATGTACCCGAAGCGGTTGTTGAAAACATTTACAACAAGAAAGTGCATTTTATAGTAATCGATTATCAAATGGTATCTTCCATAAATCTGACTTTGTATAGATTTTAACTTCGCCTTTATTTGGGCTTCTTATACGCTTTTTGAGCTCGAGACCATGGTTCATCCTGACTAAAGGGTAAGTTGAGTGGCTCAACATTTTTTAACATTTGATTCCTACGGCGTTATATGTGTTGCAAGTGATTATGCGAAAAGCTTGCAGAGAGTGGTAAAAGGGTACAGCCTCTGCAGCACTAAAGCGTATGGAAATGCTGCAATTATTATTCCATGAAATAGATTCATTACTCTAATTGATTTCACTTCAGTTTTTTTTTACAAAGAAAATCCTATTTATTAAATTAGATTCCAAAAATTTACGTAGTAAATGAACAAATACTTATTACAGTCAATACTGGTTTTTTTATCCAATCACAAAGCGGTTTTATTGACGCAATTAATTTTGCAATCAAGACTTCCGGTTGTTCATATTTGTGTGTAGTCATTCTGAACATCACTATAAAATGGAGTGTATAATCGGTATTAAAGGGAGAGACTTTGTCCTGCTTGCAACGGACACAGTATCTGCGAGAAGTATTGTAGCAATGAAGCACGGTAAGTGCTAAACTAATTATAACAATTTACTTTTGTACATGTACAATTGGTTTATGAACGATAATAGAAGCAGTTGTTAACCATGTACCGGCACATTTCTCCGCAATAATCCACGACAAGTCTTGTCCCATGGACTATGGTCTGTATGAACTGCTGACATACATTCTGGGTCTATGTTAATTATCTCTCGCCACAGTTAGCGTTAGATGGTTGACGATCTGATCCCATATACAGCGCAGTAGTTAAGTGCACGGACGCTGTCTGAGGCGATGTATTTGCCTACTGTAAGTGTACCTCCATTATGGATATGTCCCAACTTTCATCGTCGAGTTGATGTTAACAATGTCATGAAAGAAGTGGACTTGATTTTAACAATGTCATGAAGGAATTAAGCCCTTTTTTTCATGATCGTATCTAAGTATAACAACCTCCTGCTTGCTGTTAATTCATTAACTTATTCATCCCTGGTCACAACTACAAGTGTGATGCGAGCATACGCTCAGAGTCGGCTTCCGTCTGCAGGCGTGTTTTCATTTTGCGCCCACAGTCGAATAACGCCTTGGGTCGTGACATACACCCACAGTGAAATAGCGTATGATTGGTTCAAATCCATGAAACGAACCATGTGACCATTCTTACAGCCAATAAGAAGAGAGGTTAGAGACTGGGATAGAGCAGTTAGTAGCATGTTATTGGCTCAGAAACTCGACCTATAACTATTTATAGGTCAGGTATGTTTTCACAACACACCTGTTGAAAATGACGACTGATGGCGATAGCGACGTGTCTGATTTCGAAGGATTTGGGGAAGATGTTGTGTGAGCTGCTGCCAACAGCCTGTTACTGTTGAATGAAGTTAATAGAAATGTCCGACTGCAGTGACGACAATTTTAGTAGCGAGGAAGATTTGAGTGAAGAAGACAATAATGTGGTGCGTCGTGACGAGTGGCAAGACTACCTGTTGGCGGTGCACACCGATCCCTTCACAGAGAGAGTTGGTCCCTCTACAGTCAACAAAGACATGTACTTCACCAAAGACACACTGTTCAGGCCAACGGGTATCCATGAGAGGATAACAAATGACAGACTGGACAAGCTGAACCAGTATTTGCATGTCTGTAACACATCGGACAACCCCCAAGACACCAGCCTGGCCACGACAAACTTGTCCACGTCCGTCCAGTCATGGAGCAACTCTGCAACAACATAAAGAGGGAGTATGCTCAACACTAGGAAATGGCAATTGATGAGGCAATGGTAGCATTCACAAAGCGTGGCATAAAGGTGTGGATGCGCGCAGACCCCAACAACGGTTATGTCAATGACTTCCAAGTTTACTCTGGCAAGATAAATGGAGTGGTGGAGAAGGGCCTTGGAGAGAGAGTGGTGCGGGATTTGACAGCGGATTTTAGGGGCCGCAACCATCACATCTATTGTGATAGTTATTTTACCTCTGTCTCTCTCTTGAAACAGAGAGTGCAGAAGACATACGCGGGGACCATTCGCACCAACCGCAAGGGGCTACCAGCTGCAGTCACCAAGGTCAAGCAGAGAAACCAAGGGTGAGCTTCTCAGACTTCCCGAAAGTTTAAAAAAAAGTGTCGACATTCGGTCTGACAAGACACATAAATATGTCAGACCTAAAGAAAATCTGTCAGACCGAAACATAAAACTTCAGCGACGCCATAGCTGCAAGAAAGACTGGCAGTATGTAACATGCACAACGATTGGTTTTTGTACGGGCACTGTGCCGAAAGCGACCAATGAAAACAAGTGTAACGTTTTTCTAACGCCTTCATGCTTAAACCCGATTACCGGGCCTTAAGTTAATGCTAAAACCCGGTTACCGGGAATTTAAAAAGCTAGACAGTTAGACTGATTTCTGTTCAGAAATCGTCGGACCGTATCAAAATTTGCCAGTCATGTCCGTCGGACCGACGACTTACGGGAAGTCTGCCTTCTGCAACAGCAAAAGGGGGCGATGGTGGCTACCTCTTGGCATGACAAACGAACTGTCACCTTGCTGTCAACAAATGCTAATCCGCTGCAAATGACAGAGGTTCTGCGCAAGAAGAAAGACGGCATGGTGAACTCTGTTGCATGCCCTACTTCCGTCAAGATGTACACTCAAAACATGAACGGAGTTGACCGTGCCGACCAGCTTTGCTCCATCTACACTATCAGCAGGAAAGCTGCGAAGTGGTGGAAGTATATGTTCTGGTTCCTGGTTGATGTATGCATTTGTAACTCCTTCATCCTGATGAAGGAGTCAGTGCACCACCAGATCAAGACTTAAGACGGGTAGAATCAGGCCGCGTACCCAGAAAGAGTACAGGTCAAATCTAGCTCGCCAACTGATTGGTTACTGGGCCAAGAGGAGGAGGGAGTCTATTGGAGACAGACAGGAAGCAGGCCTGATTCACTGGCCCACATAATTAGAGAGAAAAAAAGAACCTGTAAACACAGTGCTAAAATTGAGGTTCGCAAGGAGCCAAAGAATGGCTGTGAACAATGCCAAGTCAATTTGTGTGTGGGCTGCTTCAAGCAGTACCACAAGGACAATTTCCCTGAACTATTTTAAGCTCCTTTTGATGTTGATGTTTTCTGTTTGAATTGTAAAATGAAAAAAAAATTCTTCAAATTACGTTTTTCCCATTTATATTAATAATTACGGCAAATATGAAATAGGTACTCAAGATATGTTTGACATCAAAAACTGAACTTCTGGTAAAAAAAAATGAGTCTGAAAGAATCAGTATTGGCTGATTTATGACAATTTCAGTAAGGGTGGTGTCAATTCCTGTTGATGCTGCTAATGCGGCAAGGCTATGCCCCCAGACGTAGAGTTGAATTCACACCATGCTCTCTGAACTGTCATCTGTTTGAAATAGTTTGGACTGCACCTGGGCACGGCTACAGCCTTGTTGTAAAGATAAACATGTCGACATGTGCTCATTGATGATGCTACCATGACTGCAATCGTAATGGTAGTCCATGTCAGCTGAATACATCTCATGATTATAGATGCAAATTGAACAAGCCCAGGTCAATGGTTGGCCAATGTATAATGATGCTGTGGCCACAGTAAGGTATCAAACAAGTGTTGCAGACCTTAAAAGTATTGATCTATTCATTAAGCGGAAAATAAGTATCCTTGTGCCCTAACTCATTCTCTATTGATTTTTTTTTATTTTTGTTTTTCAGACCTTGACAAGACACATCAGCTAAGTGATAAACTGATAATGGGAGTAAGTGGAGAGTCAGGAGACACAAACCAGTTTGCTGAGTACATTGCCAAGAATATTCAGCTGTACAAGATGAGAAACGGTTTGTTACATTAAATCTGACTGATTGAGCTATGAACTTCTTCATCCACGTGCTACTTTTTTTATCATCTGTTTTATAGTACAACTCAATATTTCTATATCAGTGAAGGAGTAAGTATAGGGTTTAACGGCACATCAGTGCTTCTGTCTGCATTTGGTGATATTATCTAGGCATGTTTTTGATACCTCATGATTATAGTACATACTTTTTGGGTCATCCATCTGGTATTAATTATGTAAGTTTCTTTTATGGAGACATACAGAAATTGCATGGATCAAATCCAATAAAGATGCCAGCTTTTGTCCTAATTTCCCAACAGAGCAATGACGTATCAATACTCACTGTATTAGTGTGATTTCAATGTGAATTAGCCAATAGATATCATTCTGTCCCAAGAGTCATTTTCTGAATTTCTGTGCCTATCTTCAACTTTTGTCCTAATTTGGCAGCAGACTGTGACGTATCATACTCACTGATTGGCCCTTTCACACTGAATTAGCCAGTAGTAGTCTCACTCTGATTCAACTAGTCATTTTTGGGGGTCTAGCGATCTAGCGAATCATGCTGTTGAATTGCTTGACAGAAATTGGATGATGTCAAGCTAATATTTGGAAACTGAATCAAGGGGTTATCAGATATATTCTCATTCCAGCTGGCGATCACTGTTGACAATTCTGCACATTTTGCGAATTGCTTTAGACAAGATAAGATAAATTCATATAAATCATATTCATATATATATATATATATATATATATATATATATATTACTTTGATGGAAATGAAAAGAGTTTGACCTGATTTTCTATATGAGTTATACATAATCTAAATCACTCTTGATAACATTAGAAATTGTACAGTTTGAAGATGAATACCTGAAACTGCAAATCTTATTTCTTACAACATTGATTGTAATTTTGTTTCTATTTGCATCAACGGCTCTATTGTAGCCCACCGTGGGTGTTGAGAGCATTAAATAAAAAAAAAAATGACAACATTGACAATTTATTTATATTAACTTCTTGAAAACAGCTTTTAAACTTTTCTACCAACAATATGCAAACAAATAAAAGTAACTCATTCACTTTCTGGCTTAACTCCACCAGTTTCACTGCTATGTACTATATATGTGTATCGTGTGCATTCTCTGATAAGTCACAGAATAAGTAGAAGGGAATTTGTCAGTGAATTTCTTTTTGCCCCCTTCAGACAGTTTCATGGAAAAAATAACGGCTTGTTTTTGATCAGGTTATGAGCTGTCTCCAAGAGCAGCTGCCAACTTCACACGCAAGAACATGGCCGAGGCCCTGCGTAGTCGCACACCATATTACGTCAACCTCCTGCTAGCTGGCTTTGATGAGGAGGCAGGACCCAGTCTTTTCTTCCTTGATTACTTGGCATCGTCTGTAGAAGTCCCATTCGCTGTACACGGCTATGGATCCTACTTCTCTCTCAGTGTCATGGACAGATACTACCATGAAAGTGAGTTTATGTTACAATACTTTGTCTTTGTTATATAAATAAATGTGCGAGTGTTTAAAATATGTTGTTGAAAATTGAAAGAGTTATGAATGCTAAGCATATTAAATTTTCACAGTAGCCTGCATGATCTACTGTGTGGTCTGTTGTGATACCATGTGTTTTTGGTTTTGTTTGTATTTCTCTGCATATTTCCTCTATTTTGGACAGATATGACAAAAGATGAAGCACTAGAATTGATCCAGAAATGTGTCGAAGAAGTAAGTCAACATTCACTACTAACCTACAGTACTTTGATCCGGATAACTTACCAACTTACATTCCCCTGGATCTGTGTCTAGTTTATCCTGACTAAGAGGTGTCCTGTACTATGCAATGCTGCTATACAATACACATTTAAACTAAGTGTTAATTTCATGGTTTCATCCACATCAGCATCAGAATTGCTTTTGTGGCCATTTTGATTGGAGTTCTCAATTCAACCTCAGTATCTTTCATAATTGAACCTACCTGATGACCAAGTGGTCATCCTCTCGCGTTTTGGTCTCCTTTTGGCAAACCTTTGGCTCCAAGAAAGCTTTCATTTTACATGAGCAATGCATGAAAGTTAAGGAGATCTGCCCTATCATCATAACCGCCCTCCATCAAATTAGTCCATATGATCCTTAAAATCAAACCCAATGTTTAGCTTTATTATTTCCATCATTAACAAATGTCTCATCATCGTCATAAATATGTAACCTCTTTCTCTGATGATATAGATTCGGACTCGTTTCATCGTCAACATGCCCTCCTTCAAGGTCAAATGTGTTGACAAGGATGGTGTCCACAGCATGGCTGACCTCAAGCCACAGAGGTCATAGTGCGTCGCTCATCATTCACCATTGTGTAATATATGTGGTAGTGTTTGCTACTGAGACAAAGCATCAGTTCTGTGTATTATCTTGTGTGTTTGTATGGAACCTGAAGCCAAAATCCATCCAGCAGATTGCTTGATGGGGATTGGTGTGAATAAACCTTAAATCCTATTGGCTTTGTTGTTACTTTGCTAAATCATCTTGTGTTACCTGACCTGGTAAAAAAAATATAAATCACCCACTGTTATTCTTTTTTTAAGGTGGTTGAAGTTTTGGCCGAAGTGACAATGAATCAGAATCCATTCCAATCTCTGTCTGCACATTAACATCAAAAAGCAACAAAAACAGATCTTATTGTCTGCTCCTGAGCTGTGATGGCACTCAAATGTCATATCCGTTGACGTATTGTTCAAATGAATGTTTGGCGTGTAAAGTGGTCCTTGCGAGCACCATATCTGCAACTTAGGCCCGGATTTCGCCAGGATGAAAGGCTGGAATGGCCTGGTCCAGTCAATAAGCTATGATAGGATATATTTATTTCCAGTTCATCTTCATCAGCATCTCTTTCCCTCTCCCCTATCCAATTTATCCCAGAAGGTGGCTGCGCAATCAGACCAATCTTATCTATTCACTTTTGTAGGCACCATATAACACATTGGTGTTGGTGTGCGGTTAAACACTATACTTACCTGATTAGGTGAACAGAGGGAACTTGTATGCCTAAGTTTTCATTCAAATGGAAGTGAGAGAAAGCGTGCTCATAAATATCATGACTTCTCAGCTACGACGTAAAGATCCAATATTGTACTTTTATTCCATTTTACGTAGAAGGTCCTCAGTGCTATGAGATAGCTCATGCTCCCTGAAGTCCTGCTTGCAAGCCAAGAGTATCACCCTTCGGATATTGACCTGCATCAGCACTGTTATACCTATGCATTTTTACATCAACATAAAACCGGTGAAATTTAACGTTATGATGAATATTGAATAGCAGCTAATTTTCGCTATGATGAAATGCATGAATTGATAAAATATCACATGACGTGAATCGATCCCCAAAAAATACTACATATAATTAATCCTGAATAATCTGAAAGCGAACAAAAGGAGACTACGCTGCAGTGACGACATTATTTCATTAAGAATTTGTCATTCTTATTATTGCTTAGTCACAGTCACGCTCATGGCCTTTGAGAATCGGCGGACCACTCCACGCACATTGTCTACATTTCGCGACTGTCGGGGTTCGCTCCTCTCCGCCTGGAGCCAGAGAGGTTTGAGCCAGAGAGGGTAATTAGAGGGCTCAAATGAATGGGGACCTAGACTACCATGCTCATATCATCAGAAGATGTTTGCATAAGTTGGTAAGTTGCGAAACACATGGTAACAAAAGGAAATCGGCCCCAAACTCAAATCTCAATATAATCACTAATATAGCTAGGAGTGACATGGACGTACAGGACGTCTAAGTTAGGATAAAATGGTACGTTCACGCGGGGCTTGGAGTGACAGCCGCTCATCGGATGAATTGTGAAGAATGGCAAAGAGAGTACAGCACATATATGTAGTCGATTATGATTTGCAAGTGCAATAATAAGTTTTTTATTTGCCGTGGGACACCTTATCATTGCGATACAGTTAATGATCTCGCAAGATAATATTGATGAATTGATAAGAATCCTGGTTTTTGACAATCAGTTATCTCCCTTACGGTTAGGAATAGAACACATTTCAAGAGATGTCTTAAGTTATATAGCAATATATATTTAGCTTACTTTGTTTTGAAATGTAAACAGCTCTCTTCGTGACAGTTTCTTGTCTGTTTCGTTCAGTGGAGGTGGGGGTTAAAAATAGTCTTACCGCTGATATTGAAAGGGATATGTTTCTTACGTAGTTCAAATGGTTGTCAATCATCGTGGCCGACCGCGGTATGGGCCCGGGGGTATGGGGCGACAAAGTGTGACGTTATATTGGCGATAACTGTCTTCATGGTAACAATAAAGTCGTGGCTTGGAGGCATGGTATCGATGATTACGGAATGATGAGTCTAAAATTTACATGGTTATATAGAGAATGAGAGGGAACCCCAAGACTTAGATCAAGACTGGTGGGTTACGCGCCTGTTTGCTGGAGCATTGGTGGTCGGATGGTATAATGACGGCGGCACTTGGTGGCCCTTAGGCGATGATGATGGTGATGATGATTATGATCGTTATCTTCACTGTAACTGTGCTGCTTAAATATATATATATATATATATATATATATATATATATATATATATATATATATATATATATACACACACACATATATAAATATATATGTATTTATATCTATCTATATATATATATATGTATATATATATATATATGTAAATATATATATATATATATATGAATATATATAAAATATAAATGTATGCATATCAATATATATGTATATATATACAAATATATATAAATGTATATATATATATAAATATATATTATATATATATATATATATATATATATATATATATATATATATATATATATATATATATATATATATATATATATATATGCGAGTGTGTGTATGTGCGTGCGCGCGCGCGTGTGTGTGTGCTGTTATTTGCACCCGCAATGCAGACTTACGCCTCTTTTATCTGGTTAAACGGTTAACGCAACTTCATAGTCAGTTACATCGTAAAATAGAGCACACCAAACATATACAGTCAAATATCGCATTTCTTAGGGGTAATAAGGGGACTTTCTGGGGCGTACGGTTGTCCTCTTAAGGATTGCCACAGAACGACGAGATATTTTGTATAGTCCAACAGACCAACAGTCGATCGGGTACTCCCTTGTTGTCGCAAGCTCCACTTGGTTCAAAAGAGCTAATTTTGTAACACAAGACAAACCCAAAACACAATGGGGATTATATCTCCAATCTATGTTGGTACAACTCGTTGACATAGGCATTAGACCCTGCTTTGTTATTTTAAACCGTAGCACCCAACCATAGACACTGATAAATATCGTCTTTATATCTGATATAACACCGGTTATCTGCTGGGCGCGGGAGCAATGGTCAGCCGTTTGGTCAGTCGACCGTTTCGACCTCACCACGGACCGACAGGCAAAGCCCTTGTTTCAACAGTAAGCTAACACCCCTGCTAACTTCCAAATAACTTAATAGACTCGCCCAAGAGGCAAAAGTCGGTTTGTTCTTCGGGATATAATCCCAGGGTAGAGCTGAAAAGCGATGATTTGGAGCAAGATGGCGGTGGGGAAGGATGCCGCCCTGACTATACAGAGTTTTATATTATTGACAATATTCAGCTATGGTTTTACACAAGTTCTTACTCCACCTTACTTCAACTTGGCTGGCGGTCGTCAGATCGAAGCGACAGCAACTTGTGGAGTAGGTGTAGCGGAGCGCGAGTTATTCTGCAAACTGACCGGTGCCAACCCCGACACAAATGTCCAGTATTCTCACAACTATGAAGTGATTCAAGGGCAGCTATGTGACTACTGTGACGAGAATAATGTTGCCAAGATGCATCCGGCCGAGTTCGCCATCGATGGCACGGAGAGATGGTGGCAGAGTCCCCCTCTGTCACGAGGGCTTGATCTTAATGCTATCAACCTCACCATCAACCTGGGACAGGTATGTAGCTAATTGATTTGTTACATATGTATCTATAAAGCGAGGTTCGTCATTAGTTCACATCCCTATTGATTTTAATCATGGGTGGTAATACCATTACGTAAACTGATACATTACTTGTTACTACTCGTATGTAATATTATCCTTCTAGAGAATCGCTCGTGGTGTGATTGTCATGCAAGCAGCTAACAACGGCCGCTTAGGCGTTGTGTATTGAGCGTACACAAGGTACATAACTGTACCAATTGCCCCCTTTTCTGTCATATTTGTCTTCAAACAATACCATCTCGGTCTCGATATGGTCCCTGTTTTACAACTTATTACTTGCTCTTACCTAACCCCATACACACATTGTTAGTCTTTTACTTTGGCTCATTAAGTATTCTTTCTCGGCAACTTTTATCAGTCTCTCAAAATGTTACGTGAGTAGAAAAAGGTGATGCTGAGTACATACTGGATTTCCATTCCAGGCACTCGAGTCTGACAATTCCTCATCCATTGGCACCAATATAAATTCTGTTGTAGGCTTGTGATTATAGTCGTTCTATGGTTCTTTGAGTGCCAGTATTTCCCATACGATATTACTCCCTTCTTAAATTGCTGTTTCCTAATCCTAGTCAGACCATGTGGTCTAATACAAAATTGACAAAAACATTGCTGGAAAATATGACGTTGCGCGCGCTTTCTTCGTGGCCGCGTGCGCCGTTCAGGCCTGATTCCCCACCTAACCAAATAAATGGCGCGTAACTTTCCGAGTCCGGCTTCAGTCACACGTTGAACGTGCTAAAAAGGATACATTATTGGCCATTTAAAGTAAGACAAAAACCAGTTCGGTGATTGACATCGCACGAATGGTTGGCACATGTAAATAAAAAGTATTAATTGCGGTCGTTTTTACCTTCTTCATAAAATGTTACTTTTTATCCTTAGTTAAACCAATATAACTTGGTAATGTTATTCGATGAAACTGAGCGGGGTTGATAAGGGTAGACAAGAATGTCACAGGCCGGGTTCAGTCTCTGGAATGAACTCATTGGAGGTATTTCCATGCGGAATTCGTGTTCAGGGTTAGATATGGGTTCCTTCTCGACCTTTAATCTGCGGTTTGTAACTTGAAGCGTGTGGGAAATACTGTTGCCATGCGACTAATATCTCCGGAGACGTCCAAAGGGCAGTGCCATGAGGCATTTCGCTCACATGTTCAACGCCTCGTCCACAGATTGTTTGAAACACCACGTTTACACTAAATCGCAGCGTCTGGCGATGTGCTATTTCCAGTAGCACGCTATGAGCTTGTAGCTTGTTACGCATGTTAGTGATAAGGTTAACACTCTGGAGTCACACTTTAATCACGCCCTATCAGATATTGCCATTTCAATCCCTCTGTATCAGCAGCTATCAGAGTTGTTGATTTTACAGTTATTGGAGCGGGAAAATCAGGTATTCACTACTTTGATGACGGCGTTTTCTCATTTACGCCCTGTCCTAATGCCGATGTCTCTACCAACAAGCGTTGCTGTCATTTATCTCCATTCGCAGCTTAGTGGAGGCTTTCTTATGTTGACCTAAAAACCACCCCCGACTGGGGGCGCTTTCATCAACCTTGACCCACGCGGTAAAGCCGCTTTCATTGTTTACCGTGACATAAGCTCCATGGAATGACCCAGTTGGTGGGAGCTGTCGAATGACTCCTTACATTTTCCCACAAACTTAAGCTGTAAGAATACCTACCTATTAAATAACAGACTTACGTGAAATACCCTGCTTTGTAAGTGGGCTAGCATGTTCTACTTGTATATGTCCATCGCAATAACTTTCCATTTCTTCCACTTCTACATTATCAACCGGCGACTTATTTTCCATTTTGCATAAATCACTTGTCCCTCATTCCTTCATGCTGGAAGTCAGTAGTTCATAGGCGTTTGGAACTCCCATGTCTAGGTTTCGAGCAGCAGGGGAGTTGTTATCTGTGACGATAGGAGCGCCTGTTGCCGCCTCTGTTTCCTATGAGACTTGCATATCTGGAAGATATAAATATAAAATACTATCAGCGACAGTCAACATTCGGTGTTACTTAAACAAAGTTACTCCTTCCTCCAGCATGAAAAGAGGACGCTGCGACGTGTCTAGTCGCTACTTATGTTTCGCACGGACGAACACACCACTGGCCTAAATGCGATTGATACCTGAATCAATTAATATCATGCGACCATTCATATAAAATTATATTCTAAACCACCAATGATTTAGCCATCGGAAATAAAATAGTTCCATCCAACGCTCATGATTCCATTAAACCTTGATATTTACTTCATGACAGCCGACCTCAGCCACTAAACATGACGTCACATCATAATCCCACGGAGATCGGAGTTAGTTGTGTTTCATGCCTGATCATCACTTTGTATGCTTTGGTTACAGGAATTTCACGTGGCCTACGTCTTCCTCCGTATGGCCAACGCTCCCCGCCCTGGTATCTTCGCCCTGGAGCGTTCGACGGATTACGGACAGACGTACAAGCCCTGGCAGTACTTTGCCGACAGCATGAGCGACTGTAACGACTTCTTCGGCGATAACTACGAGGAGAAAATTACGCGCGATGACAGCGTCATCTGTACGACCGAGTACTCCAAAGTGGTGCCCCTGGAGGGAGGCGAGGTGAGTCCAGCTGAATACTAATTGCCTGCCTCAGTACTGTACCTTTGATGGAGTTCCTCACATAAAATCACTCCCTTCGTTCTGTCGTTGGATAATATGGCACGATCAAGAGCGTTGAGGAATCAATTAGGTCTCCCAAGAAAGACCTTGGCCACCCCTAGTTTTGAATGACGTAATACAAATGGTTTGTGTGTGTGAATGTTCCAGATTGTTGTGTCTCTTGTCAACAACCGACCGAATGCTAACAACTTCTCGTTCTCTCAAACCCTGCAAGACTGGACGAAAGCTACCAACATCCGCTTGCGGTTGCTGAGGACCAAGACGCTTTTGGGTCATCTGATGGCTGTGGCTCGGCAGGACCCTACGGTCGTCAGGAGGGTCAGTCAATCAACCTGCTACCATTACTCTTGTCTGTGTATGAATTCCCTCGTGCCACGTTGACGAGTGACTGGCAATTACCCAGAGGTAGCGTCTTCAACTCGTCGTCAGGGGTGTCATCATTCTCTGTCAGTTGTCATCTTTCGCTGCCTCCGTATTACCCCTGGGATGTGTAAATCCCCCTCCACACCTCCCTCTTGGCTGATGAGTCTGCTTTCTTAGACGCTGCTGATATCAATCAATCATCATGAAATATAGATTATATAGTAGCCTTAGTTTAGGTGAATGTCAGTAAGAAATGTAAGAAGTTTCTGGAACTGTAGATTCGATGAATACTATGCATCACAGGTGCCCAGTTCCCAATGTGTCGGACTTCAGAGTGGTTCGATCCTTATTTACACAATATATGTCGTAAAGAGCAGATCTTACCACTCGGCGCTCGGTAACCAGGGTAACGGAGCTCCAGTGTATGATGGGTATGTACCGGCGCGCAGACTGTTGGAGACCGTAACTCCGCATTCATGGTCGAAAGTCACGACCTCATCGGCTCTTAAAATCACCCTAGATGAGGCAGCCCTCGCCCCGACGGCGAGACAGCCTAATAGGTCTGCGGGTCAGATTGCTTCTCATGCGGTATAGTGATTTATACCGGTGAACTGTCGTCACAGTGTTGTCTGAGTTGGGTGCTACTTGGTAATTTTTGTGACATATTCTTGCTATACTTGCCATGTTGTCCCTAAACACATCATCCTCCGAATTTGGATGTGCTGACCCCCAAAAAATTATTGTTTCTTGGGAACAAAAGAAATCATTTGCGAAGAATTGGAGTGGTGATGCGGTGGATGAATTATTCACTATTGTAGTTAAAATAGTAACTGAAGTTTTTTGCATTATTTTCCCGTATACCCCGTCCTCAGAGTATTGTTTTGTTTACATAAATAGTGTATAATTCAGCCTTGGAGCTTTATGGTTAAATGATTTAACGCTTCCAGACACATGCCCACATGTTAACCGTTTGTAAGACTTCCACTGGCACATTGTAAGTTTCACTTACTGCAGGAGTACGTGATCGCGCACGGTACAAGCCGTCTAAACGGAAACTGTTTTGTACAAGCGTTATGTGAATGGAGGCATGATGAGCGAGCTGCTTGCCGACGGTAAGCCTCAGATCTCAGTGCGCGCAACACGCATATCGCCGCAGTTACCGAGCGCTCTGAACCCCCGGGCTCTGAACTCGACCTTGTCTCGGGTCGCTTTCTCTCCAGAGACACATTGCTGGACATTGTACCTCCACTCAGGACGGGTAGAGTGAAGTGGTTGAGGGTGTATATAACTGAGAGGGTCGGAATGTCTGGTGTACTCGTGTCTTGCTACGTTGTGCTCCGTGACTGACGGTACTAAGGCGCTTTCGCGGCTAACACGGGCGAGTCCATTCAGCGACTAAGACTAGGGCTGATAGTATTACCAAGATTAACTTACAGGGATGTAACTGCGCCCTCACGCCGACTGGTATTGAGTCCATGCGATCAGGCGATTACTGTTAGACACCTCACCAGTTTTCAGTCAATGTATGCATACCTCCAACATTAGTGAACTTACAATCACAGGAGGGGCAGTTGTAGAATCCACGAACGCAGGTGGAACAGTCCCGTTCCCGGTAGTTGTTTCGACTGCTACATTCACCCAAAGTAAGGTCAAAATAGTTGATAAGCCCAAGGGAACCAATAGAATTATGGCATTTATAAACTCAACATATCTCAAACAATAATGAATCCAAATGTACAATACACCTGACTGGCTCACTCTAGGTTCGTTCTATCACATCTAGTTATGTCAAATTTGACCCAATACAAAAGCTTAAGAAAATCAAGCCTCATCATTTCTTTTGATTTACATTGGATGGTATAGCCTTAAGTATAACATAGCACCCAGCATTCCACATCGTTGGCATGTTGATTGCAGTATTACTACAGCATCAAGGACATCTCGCTGGGAGGACGGTGTGTGTGTAACGGTCACGCCAGCGTCTGTGACAAGACGGACCCCATTGACCAGTTCAAGCTGCTGTGTCGTTGTCAACACAACACATGCGGGGACCAGTGTGAGAAGTGCTGTGATGGCTACGTCCAGAAACCATGGAGACCAGCCACCCTGTCTAACATCAACGAGTGTGAACGTAAGCATCTTGATCTTTAAGGACCCTGCTTTCCTCTTATGTAGGGTTCGTGAGCAATAAATGCACTTGTTTTTTTCATATGGTCTCAATCATCATGTATCTCTAGGTATGGTATAAAGTGTATATTAATTGTCTTGACTGAGTTATCTTTTTTCCCGGAACTCATCCACAGTTATACTATGGTGCTAATGCTTATCGCCGTATCTAAGTGTTGTTCTGACTCTTGGTCTCGGCAGCCTGTCAGTGTTATGGCCACACGTACGAGTGTACCTACGACGAACAAGTGGCTCTCAACCGCACCTCCATCGACATACACGGCCATTATGAGGGTGGAGGAGTGTGTCAGAACTGCCGACACAACACCATGGGTATTAACTGCGAGAAATGCATGTCTGGCTATTACCGACCTTATGGTGTTCCTCTCAACTCCACGAACGTCTGTAACGGTGAGTTCCATCTGATACACGGCATACATTGGATGATGTGGGAGTCTGTGTCAAGCATGCCGTGTAGTTGATGTGTGGTGCCGTGCAGTCGTTTGATGTGTGTCATATCTTCAGAAATCACCAAGCCTTTCATCAAAACATTCTCAGTATATTCTTCCAATGTATAAGTGAACTGAAACTTCCGTCTGAAATGTTATAATGGTGTTTTGATGCTGTTCAATGATTGGTTGTTGTAGCTTGCCGATGCGACCCAATTTTCTCCACTGGGGACTGTGAGGAAGGTTCTGGGCGGTGCTACTGCAAACCTCAATACACCGGTCCAAGCTGTAGGGAGTAAGTGGACAATGGCTTCTTATCAGTGTGTTCAAATGAGAACCAATCAGTGTGTTCAAATGAGAACCAATCAGTGTGTTCAAATGAGAACCAATCAGTGTGTTCAAATGAGAACCAATCGGTGTGTTCAAATGAGAACCATACCTCATATTGTTTGAAATTGTTTCTCAGTAAAGACCCTTTCTAGCTTTGTTGACTTTTTACCAACTATCTGCTCATGATTTCAAATGCTGGTTTTTGACCTTGACCTCTTTCAGGTGTAGTGCTGGTTACTTTGGCTGGCCACGATGTGATCCATGCGACTGTAATGTCAACGGTACTCGCGACCAGATCTGTGAGGCTGGCGGTGGCCAGTGTCCCTGCAAGGTCAACTATGCTGGGGTCAACTGTGATCAGTGTGCTTATGGCTACTATGGCTTCCCAGAGTGCAGGCGTACGTTTCTGTCAGATACAACAAATGAAATAGACATCGTCTTCAGGATCTCTGAATTAACTGAAAGGCATTGGTTTCAGCTTGCAACTGCGATTCGATTGGTTCCCTGAGTAGCTACTGTGACCCCGCGTCGGGTGAATGTACCTGTCGTAACAACTACCAGGGACGGGACTGTTCCACCTGCGCTCGTGGATTCTACAACTACCCCTCCTGTGATTGTAAGTCATGCTCAGCGTAAACAGTAACTTCCCAAGTAACTGATCTTTAGACCAAATTGCTCTGTATTATGTTAATCTTTTGATCTAATTGTTGTGCTTTCAAAACCGTTTGTGCAACAGGTTTGTGCTATGTATGATAGCAATGGCTCTTTTGAAACATTGGCTTGATTTCACCTTAGTTGTTGAATAAATTACAAGTACAATCAACCAATTCTCGGCGTATTTTATGTACTGATTTCAATTGCCTTTGGGTTCATCAGCCCATTAGATGTGTTTGCTCAGTGGGGATGTGGTTGTTTTCAGTGTGTGATTGTGACCCAACTGGGTCCACAGACGAGATCTGTAACCAGGATGTAGGTACGTGCATTTGTCGGGAGAACTACTCCGGAGATCGCTGCCAGCAATGTGGCCCCGGCTATTTCAGCTATCCCGACTGTATGGGTAAGCCATCCCTTATATTCTGTTTTTAATTAGACTAAGTCTCCAATTCATCATTACCATTCTATTCAGCCTAAAGAATGATTATTCCCATTCCTTTGAGACAGATAATTTCACTGTTATCATTTCTGGATCTGTTTTCACCTTGTTTCCTCCTTCTTCCTCACCATAATGAGTTGATTTGATTCCCTGACTATTTCTGACCTCCAGAGTGTGGATGTGCTGAGCCCGGAGCCATCTCCAGTGTGTGTGACCAGGGTGGACAGTGCATGTGTGAGGAGAATTTCTCAGGTGTCCTCTGTGATTCATGTGCTCCAGGCTTCTACAAGTATCCTATGTGTGAACGTAAGTAGCAAGCTGTTATTGCAAAGCGATTAGATGTCAAAACAGTTGTGGTGAATGTTTCCGCGAGTAATTGTTTGTCATTTAATGACCTTCAGTTGCCATGGAGATTGGTTGGTGAGTTTGATTAGGACACCATAGCAATTGCCAATACACCTGTTATCTCTGTGCAGCATGTAACTGCGACCCATACGGTGCCTACGGAGTTACCTGTGACCAGGAGACGGGACAGTGTACCTGCCGCTTTACGTTTGAGGGCCTCATGTGTGATCGGTGCAAAGAAAACTACTACAACTACCCAGTCTGTGAAGGTATATCATTCGAACCCTGACCCAACCTGGATGTTATGTATTTGATCCTCTCATTGGAAATAACAGGGAGGTTTAGAAAAAAATGGCATTTTACAAGTCATTAATCCAATCAGCTTACTTCATATTCATTTAATGATTTTGTCCAATTCTAAATCCACATCTAAGACGGATGGGTAATGACATGCTGGAAGAAACTCCAATCATTCCTGATATGGGATTCTGTTTCTCTTGTTATCTTCATGTGGTGGCGCCCTCTGTTGACAGCGTGTACCTGTAATCCGGCCGGAGCCAAAGAGGTTCCTGGTTACCCACTAGGTGGCTGCGGAGCCCATCTCGACGGCCGACTGTGTGAGTGTAAGGATCGAGTGATAGGTCGCATCTGTGACACATGTAAGCCAACCTTCTACAACCTCAACGCACTAAACGCACTGGGCTGTGAAGGTGAGTTGAGTTCCTATGTGGATCTGTAAATTGATCACAGACCGTAGTTAGTTAATGGTCTTGTGACTCGTAGCTAACTGCTATTCATGTTAACTGTTAGTATGTAAGATTGTTTCACAGTGTATCAATCATCCTGAACTGTTGCCTTCATCTCATGGCCTTTGATGCCATATTTTATGTTATGTACAAGTTAGTTCTATATTTAGATATATCATCTGCGTATTTATTTTTTGTTCTTTGGAATTTAAGGGATATTTCAACTAAGACATTTGTTTTGATTCAGTTGACTTCTGTCATGGATTTATAAATCAAACAATTGTTTAAGGGAATGTGTGTTGTGTTGCACAGAATGTGACTGCCATATTCCTGGTGTGGTTGGAGGAAACCCAGTATGTGACACAGTGACAGGACAGTGTGTGTGCAAGCCGTTTGTGGGAAGCAGACAGTGTGACGAGTGTATAGATGGAACCTACAACCTTGTTGATTTCAGTCCTTTTGGATGCTCTGGTACGAGTTATGACATCGTTTTGATTGGTCTCCTTGAGTACACCATGTAATGTTCAGGCATTGTCAGAATACAAATCCAATTCAGGCAACAGGTGCCAGTGTGAAAGTGTCTAAATTATGAATGTTTATCTAAAATGACACTTTAAAGAGAGTGCACTGTAATTGATGTTAATACAGATTGTGATTGCGACATGGGAGGTTCGATCAGCTCGGTGTGTGACAAGGTGACCGGACAGTGTCCCTGCCGACCTCGTGTCACTGGCAGACGCTGTGATATGTAAGGAACATATCTTTACCATGACCTCGTTATGATTGAATAAGCCCTCACCATGACCTCCTTTTATAAACCTATCTTGACCCCAACCACAACATGATATACTACACCCCGACCACATCATACATATTTCATAACCGTAAAAAGTTGAATCTATGATGCACCTTGCCATAACCTCTTTCATATAACTTCTTAATATTTACTCATATTTCCGCCTAGGGATCATTTTTCAATTGCAATTGTTAATCCATCTAAATTCATCCAAACTGATTTTGGACGTTTCTCTTGAATCGGTATGCCTGTTGCTGTAGCCCTATCGCCACACACTTCTTCACCAACCTCTATCACATCATGTACGAGATGGAGGATGGATACACCCCAGAGGGAGGCCGTGTCAGGTATGGTTTTGATGGCCAGGTGTTTGAGGATTTCTCCTGGAGAGGCTATGCCATCTACTCACAACTTCAGGTGTGTATTGCTGCAGTTAAGCAAATGCAAATTATAGAGATAATTCATATTGTTTGTCACGAGGAAATTCTTCTATACTAAAAGATTTAGGACTGATAGGGTGTTCTTGCATTGAACAAATATGTAATTGAATTCTACCATTGTTTCTGCAGAACGAGGTGCTGGTGGATATCGACGTTACCAAGCCCAGTCTCTACCGCATTATCTTCCGCTATGTGAACTCGGATGATGACCCTGTGCACGCTGCCGTCACAGTCACGCCTGAGGTCAGCTCGGACGTGAGACAGAGTGGTGAGATAGTGTTTCAGCCCTCAGACATGCCGCACTTCGCCACCGTGTCTAGTATTGGAGTAGCCACTAGTTTTGTGTTGAACCCCGGGAAGTGGACTGTTTCTCTGAGTACTCCGGAGCATCTCCTCGTGGTCAGTGTGTTTATCATCATGCTATGGCTGTGTTTATGATGTCTGCCTTTATGATGTCACATTCCCCTGGGTAGCTGTTTATGATGTCACAATAAAGTGATCTTGCATTTAAGATATCACATTCCCCATTGACTATGTGTTAGTGCTGTGTTCTATGCTGTGTGTTTATCATTCTACAAATAAATAGGCATGTGATTGAGATATCCCATTAAGCAGACCCTTCTGTTGTCAGTGTCTCGAAAGAAATACTTTGTGTTTATGATGTGTTCTCATTGGCTGTGTGTTTAACAGGCTGTGTGGTACTGTTGCCTCAGGATTACTATGAGGGAGGCATTCTGCAGCAGGTTGTCAACAGGCCCTGCAAAGTACCTGCCACAAATGAATTGTAACTATCCTCATTGATCAAAGTCTATTGATTCACCCATAGACTTTTTAATCATACACGTAGAAAAGTTTTTATCCATGTCTAAATCTACTTATGATATTATAAAATGAAGTTTGAAATTGTTGTAGCTAATCTTATGAATCATTTTAGGTTTGAAATATTGTCCATGAAGTAATCTAGTGGTTATTGATCTTGTATATTTTCCTTGTGTGTAGGTGCAGACATTATGTCTATATAGACGTATCTACGTTCCCCTCGGTGCCGGGGGTGAATGCATACATCAGAAAGGGCAACGACCGTGAGCGCACCCAGCTCTTCCCAGACACTGACGTGGGTGACCAGCTTGGGGCCCCCAACATGGCTTACCTCGATCCCAACCAGGTGAATGAGCTGACTGTGACGTGTCTATATGCTTAGGTTATTGCAAGGGTATTATGTCTACGGTATGTCTGACCTTGAATATGTGAGGTCGCAGGTAGAATATATGACCTTGATTGACCTGTATTTGATCAGTCATAACAGTCACTTGTGCTGTATTGTACTATGTCTGTCTTCATATGCTACAGCCCTCCGTGTCCATGAGTCTGCCCATCCCCGAGCCAGGACCCTACATATTCGTCATGTTGTACTACAGCCGAGAGTCACCCAGTCTACAGGGTGTCGACGTCGAAGTGGCTTCTTCAGGCGGTCGAGAAAACGGCCAACTGGCTCTGCCGTCATGCCCCTACAGCTCACTGTGTCGACAAGTGGTCACCGATGAAGATGGATTGATAAAGGTGTTCACGATCAACGGAACCTACGTCAGCCTCACCCTCACCGGCTATGATGACATCGACCTGGCTATCGTAAGTTTAGCTTGTTGATTTTAACAGGGTGAAATCAACACTCATTACAATGATGTTTTGTCACAATTAATATTGTCTGTTACATTGTCTGTTGTTTTTTTTCCCTCTAGGATTCTGTGGTTGCTATTCCTATCAGGGATTGGAACATTGAATGGCTGAAACCCAAGCTGGAGTGTCTCATGCAGGACGGACAGTATGTACCTTCTGGCTCCCCCTCTACCTCTCTACCATCTTATGCTCACCTCTCATTGCTTGTGTTAGAACCACAACATGCCTGATAAATGTCATCATTGTGAACTTCAAACACGAGGGTCTAGGGATTGTAACTAAATGAGAGCAGTTGGCTGGGTGCAATGTGGATAATAGCATTCAGGTCAAATATTGCTAGCTTTCTTTCTTTCTTTCTTTCTTTCTTTCTTTCTTTCTTTCTTTCTTTCTTTCTTTCTTCTTTCTTTCTTAGCATGTGTTTGTGACTGTGTGTAGGTGTGTAGACACCAGTTTCTTCAGCCCCACTGGTTCCGTTCGCACTGAAGTGGAAGCTGGTGAAAACGAGATCCTCATCAGTACAGACGTGCCCCCAAGCATTGTTGATTTGTCAGTCAAGGTCATCAAGATTGACGAATCCCTCGTAAGTTGGTTTGAAAACCTCAGATTTATATTTGGAACCATCCACTAATCTAAGCATCAGACCACATTTTTCTTGACCCTGATAATGATCCTGTGGTAATAATAGACTCAATCATCTGTCTCTAGCCGACAGTGCATGTCAACTCATCGGTAACCAGCTCCGGAAGCTACGTGTTCATTTCACACTACTACCAGCCAGAGCACTCCGGCTTTGATGTTGATGTTGACGTATATGTAGATGGCACCGTTCACAGGGGTGAGTCTGGTGGAGTAAACACATGGTATCAGTGTTTGGTTTAGTAAGGTCAGAGGTTAGTACCTGCCTGCCACTCAGAGATGCATTGGCATCACTGCCACTGCATCTTCATCATCATCCAACCTATAATTCCTTGTAATGTAACTATGTTTAATGGGGTTTTTTATTACAAATTTTATCTGAAATGTATGTAAAAGTTCTCGTCTTGTTTTGTTTGTTGTTCTGTCAGGAACCATGAGAGTGGACTATTGCCCCAGCCACTACGGCTGCCGTGCTGTTGTACAATTCCCTGACCAGGTGGACATGCAGTCTGTGGACCTGTCTAGTATTGATTTCTCCATTTCCTTCAACACCACTTCTGGAAGACCTGTGTGGCTGGTGAGTCGTCAAAGTGACAACAATTTATTGGCTTTGCCTCCTAGTGGAGAGACCCTGCTGTATTATATAAAACCAATGAACGTTGTTTGATATTTGTTCTCATTGTCTCCCCAGTGTGATATTTGATCTCATTATCAAACCTGTCTCCCTAGTGTGATATTTGATCTCATTATCAAACCTGTCTCCCTAGTGTGATATTTGATCTCATTATCAAACCTGTCTCCCTAGTGTGATATTTGATCTCATTATCAAACCTGTCTCCCCAGTGTGATATTTGATCTCATTATCAAACCTGTCTCCCCAGTGTGATATTTGATCTCATTATCAAACCTGTCTCCCCAGTGTGATATTTGATCTCATTATCAAACCTGTCTCCCCAGTGTGATATTCATGATCAAACCTGTCTCCCTGTGATTATCATTATCAAACCTGTCTCCCCAGTGTGATATTTGATCTCATTATCAAACCTGTCTCCCCAGTGTGATATTTGATGGTTGATGACGGTGGTCTGGTGTGCTCAGGACTACGTAGTGGTGGTGCCTTCAGTCCAGTTCAGCAAGGATGTTCTGAACGTACAAGGCGTTGATAAGTCTGTGGAGTTCATCACCAAATGTGGCAGCAATGACTTTTATGTGGAGTAAGTCTCTATTGAAGCATATATTGTGACCATTGTTCTCATTACCTGATGGCATGTTAACTTACCATGCACTGTGACATCCCACCCAGCATGCAAGTGAAGTGAAACCTATGTAGAGATTGGATGTTATAAGGAGCAAAAATCATGTGTGTTGACAGTCCTGAGACGGAAGGCTTCTGTCGTGATGTGGTGTATTCACTGGCCACCAGTTACAATAACGGCGCCCTCGAATGCAACTGTAACACAGATGGCTCCACCAGCTTCACCTGCGAACCCTTCGGTGGCCAGTGCCGCTGCCGAGCTAACGTGATTGGCCGCACCTGTTCTCAGTGCCGCACCGGCTTCTATGGCTTCCCCAGCTGCAGACGTAAGTGTAAAGCGCGTTGAATCATCAAGTTCTCTCTCTGGCAGATATGTTAACATCATAACAGCCCATTTCAGTCGACTGACTTAAGGGCCGGGCAACTTTTAACGAGTTGGTCAACTTATTTTGTGTTATATATTGCAAAGAACTAATATTCATAGCAAATACTGTAACATTCTGGTACAATGACTACGTCCCTGATGTTTTAAAAGCCTGTGATCAGCCTGGCTATGTATGTGTGTGTCAGCATGTAACTGCCCCAGCACGGGACTGTGCGACCCTGTCTCAGGACAGTGTGTGTGTCCACCTCGCGTCACGGGCGCCAACTGTGACACCTGCATGCCCAACACCTATGGCTATGACCGCTTCATCGGCTGTGAGGATTGTAACTGTAACCCCCAGGGCGTTGACACCACCCAGGTGTGCGACGTGGAGACAGGTCGATGCAGGTGTGTGTTTTACTCAACCTTTGATCATTGGATTGTGGGAGTCTTACTGAACATTATCAATTATGGAGGTTAATCAGCTGGATCCTCCTCATGGAATTGAAGACCTGTTGATGATATTGAATAAAATTGCACACTCTTCATTAATTAAAATAACCTTTTTAGAATTCCTTTGTCATCAATCACCATTTACATGCTGTTTGTCATGATAGAGGAGTTATTCATGGTTTGGTGTGTCATGGTTTCCAGCTGTCGTCCAAACATTGGTGGTCGCCGCTGTGACCAGTGTCTTGATGGTTACTACCGCTTCCCACGTTGTGATGAATGTGACTGTGCAATACCTGGAACCATGGAGGAAATATGCAACAAGGACTCGGCTGAATGTGTCTGCAAGGTATTTAATGTTTGCATTGGATACAGTTAGGTTTCATTGATAACTTGGTGTTGGCTTCAGATGATAAATTGAATGCATATGATAGCAACAAATGTCTCTTCTTGTGTGTGAATCAAGTGGACCTTATTTATCTATTTATATTTTCATTTTGTTTGTAGTATGTGGTTGTTGTTAACGTTACTCGTCGGTCATGGCGTGGTTATCTGTGTGTATGTGGTTGTAAAATTACTCGTCAGTCATGGCGTGGTTATCTGTGTGTATGTGGTTGTTGTAAACGTTACTCGTCGGTCATGGCGTGGTTATCTGTGTGTATGTGGTTGTTGTAAACGTAACTCGTTGGTCATGGCGTGGTTATCTGTGTGTATGTGGTTGTTGTTAACATAACTTGTCGGTCATGGCGTGGTTATCCGTGTGTATGTGGTTGTTGTTAACGTAACTCGTCGTTCATGGCGTGGTTATCTGTGTGTATGTGGTTGTTGTTAACGTAACTTGTCGGTCATGGCGTGGTTATCTGTGTGTATATTAAAGGAGAACGTGAGAGGTGACAAATGTGATGAGTGCGCTGAGAGCACATTTTACCTGGAGGACCGCAATGAGTACGGCTGTACCTCCTGCTTCTGTTTCCACATCACTACCACCTGCGGCTCCTCCTACTATCGCAGGGCACAGGTAAGTCTTCTCCTTATATGCTGAAAAGCCTGCACTGCAAAAACTGTGAAATCATCACCACTGTGCAAGTTTCCTTTTGTGTCACCAAACTAGATATCGTTGTTCATTTTTGAATGCTTCTAGCCCCAAATGCTATTGAGGTAAGAAATGAATGTATTGGTGCTGTTTGATGTCTATGGTTCATTTGTAGGTGGATACAATGGAGAATTGGGCGGTCACCAACATTCTCGAGCCTTTTGTCACTCAGCATGCCAACTATGCTGAACTGAGGGTTGCAACTGATAATGTGTTTGACGATTCCATCCCAATCTACTGGATTGCTCCTGATGAATATTTGGGGAACAAGGTAAGTAAATGGTAAGATTCTGATGAAAATTCATAAGAAATAACTTCTTGTATGTTGAATTAATATTCAGATATGAACTTGTCTTATAATAAAGGTGACTTCCTACGGAGGCAAGCTAACATACACTGTGAGGTTCCGTCTGCCAAGATCGGGTGAATCCCAGGTCCTCCTGGCCCCCGATGTCAGGATCGAGGTAAGAATTGTGTGGAATAAGTTAATTACCAATATGGGCAGAATGGACATCGGAATTCATGGCAGGGCAAATGAGATTTCAGGGTCTGTAGTGCGAATGATGTGTTTAATTTGATCTGTGTGTTGCAGGGAAATAACTTCACCATCATCTACACGTCTGTTGAGACGCCTGAGCCTGGTGTGTCATGGACCGTAGAGCTGGACATGCTGGAGGTAGGGGAGGGACAACCCGACATTGATTATTAATTTCAATATTTCTTTTGAGAAATGTTTAAAGCATGGCTATGTATTAATTTCTTTCTATCAATCAACCATGTTCTGACATTATTTTGGATTTTTCCTTAAATAAAGTTTGAAACATTTTTGGCCATTTTTTTGATGGAATCGTCTTATTTGTTTCAGTCGCGGTTTGTTCACGAGTTCACCGGAGCTCCCGTTGGTCGAGAGCAGTTTATGATGGCCCTGCAGAACATTGATGCCCTTCATATCCGTGGTTCATACTACACAGCTGTCAGCTCCGTCAGGTCTGTCTACTCACATCACCATGGCAACCACTTAATCATTTACCTTGTGGATATTTTATGAGAAAATTCTGGGTTTTTTTAGAAGTGAGCAATTCACAGAATCAAGCATTTGATGGTCACTGTCCAAGCATCACAATTATCCTCATCCACAAGTGATGTGATATCAAATAGCTGGAATTGACATCAATAGAGTGTTTCATTTCATGGAGGAAAATAATTTTCCTGAATCACGGATGTATTTAATGCATGCCTGATGTAGGCCCCTTTGTGTTTTCCATTGGTGTGTCACAAATCAACGTTTGCTTGCAGGATCTCTGGTGTGAGTCTGGACATGGCTACAGCGGATGGTGAAGGGGAACAGGCTCTGAATGTCGAGAGATGTGACTGCCCCCCCAACTACATTGGCACTTCCTGTGAGATGTGTGCCCCTGGCTACTTTCGCTCACGTACCGGGCCGTACCTGGGCATCTGTGTTCCATGCCAGTGTAACAACCGAGCTGACGTCTGTGATCCTGATAGTGGAGTGTGTCAGGTGATGGACATTTTCAACCCCATGTCACATTTTAACCAATATTGTGCTCATAACGATGAGATAGGCAGTGACTTATCACAATCAGTTTTCAATGACCTTTTCAAATACTGTCCCTAAGTCATTACATGAGTATATTTTATCCTACAATTTCCCAACCTAACCATCAATGCCAACCAATCAGTGCAAAGACTGGCCTAAGATTTGTGATTGCAATCTCATTAATGTTGTTTTTCCTATCCTGTCTGGTTTAGAATTGTCGGGATAACTTTGAAGGACCTCAGTGTCTGGCATGTCGACCAGGACATTATTACAACCCTGCATCTGGCGTGTGTGAAATGTGTGCTTGTCCGATGGCTCTTGAATCCAATAAGTACGTCATGTGTCTTCTTTGATCTTATTGAACAGGTGTTACATATTTAGGGCAATCATTTGTTCTCAATGTATACACTGAACAAATCCCCTGTCTGCTCTTTTATTGGCTGCTGGGACAGAAGGTTTAAGGTGGAAGTTAAACCCCATCCTTTGGTTTTAAGGTTTAATTTAACAGGAGCTAAATGAGAATGGAATGATTCAGTATCCTTGAACTGTATGTTGCTCTTCTGTCACTGCCAGCTTTGCCTCGTCATGTGTTCTCATGGACGATAGAGTGAGTCTGGGTTGTTTCTGTGACGAGGGATACATCGGCCGCAACTGTGGCTTGTAAGTATGCACTTATTGTTGAACCTAGCTTCACAGAAGTAATTTCATTGTTGGAAAGTAATCTTTCATGAAGCATTTTTATTATTTAAATTTCATGAGAAACTGAAGGGAAATTGAATCTTGAA
Source organism: Urechis unicinctus (assembly GCA_034190875.2). Lineage (NCBI taxonomy): Eukaryota > Metazoa > Annelida > Polychaeta > Xenopneusta > Urechidae > Urechis > Urechis unicinctus. Next base: position 12,764,205 of record CM067350.1, on the reverse strand, counting down.
CCATGCACTTTGTAAAAACTGTGGTTGTTAGTTGAGACGTGCAGTATTCTTCTGTAATTACCCATCATGCAAACTTTATCTGCTACTTTTTGTTCTGTTGCATTTCAGCTGTGACTACGGCTACTGGGGAGATCCGCGTGAAATCGGTAGCAGCTGCCAGCTGTGTCAGTGTAACAACAACATAGACATCCAGGATCGCACCAGCTGCGACATCCGCACAGGAGACTGTCTCAAATGTCTGAACAACACAGTGGGCGAGTACTGTGAACGCTGTGCTGACTGGTACTTTGGTGATGCCATCACAGAGAAGAACTGTCTAGGTTGGTCCATTTTGGGTATACGTAGACGCCACTGTTATTCAATGATGTAATACATTGATGTTTTCATACTGTCACATTATTATGGGAATGATCCAGAAATGTTACTGTAACCGAGCCATACCATATGGAATTAGCACATTAACTGCCTGCCTCTTCAGTGGTCATGTTCAGTTGTTTGATTGTCTAGATTCAATCACTTAAGACCTCTTCAGTTAGATTTACACAACCTTCTGACTCATCAAACTTGTATCTGTTGTTTAGCTTGTGTCAACTTGACCTTGACACAACATGTATATATTGTTGTTTCAACCAATGACCCAAGCTTCCTCATCTCCCAACTCATCATCATTTCTAAACACCTCCTATACACAAGTTTAATATATACTTTATTTCTCCAGCTATTGTGTAGTTCTGTTGTATACTAATTTAGCATATTTGCTTTTGAAAGGGGAAGTTGAAGTGATGATATGAATTAAAAATTGCTTTGTGCTTTAACGTGTTGGTGACATTTCTGACCTCTGCTCATGTTGCTTACAGCTTGTGACTGTGACATGCATGGCTCTGTACGCTGTGACTACCGCACTGGTTCCTGTCTGTGCAAACCCAATGTGGTGGGACCTCGATGTGAACGTTGTGCGGTAGGTGTTGGTTTCTCATTCGATTCCTTCTTTCCAAACATACAGACAGGACAGTGATAAGGCTACTGTGTGCTCTGTATGCTCTCCTGTATCATGGCAGAGTTGCTCTTATTATTGAATCATAATGTGACGGGGTTACTCTAATACTATATTCTGGTCTCAATGTGGTCTGGTTATTCTTCAGTCTGGTTTTCGTTTCAGCAATTTTATTATTTGTTGTGCTGTTAATATGGTGGAGTTACCCTGTTTAATGTTCACACTGGTTCTACACCTTGTCCTCCAGGCGGAGTCGTTTGGTTTTGAGTATGACCCACCGTGCCAGGACTGTGATTGTGCTGAAGCCGCATATGATAACAATTGTGACGCCGTGACAGGCGAGTGCCGCTGTCGTCCTGGTGTGACAGGTCGTAAATGTGACAGATGTGAGAGAGGATTTTGGAATTATGGACTACTGGGCTGCTCAGGTAAGTTAATTAAACTTTGTTCAATAAGCTTTGTATATTATTTGTCATTCATTATTCTTTGCATTTTCCGTATTCTGGTGGTGGTTTTTTATTCATTTGCTATAGGAACTGCTGTTGCTTTGCTTCAAGCAGTGTATTGAATAGACAGGAGGCTTCTTTTCCGATAATGTATCCAATAATTCTTGTGGAAAATAAAAGTATTTGTTCAAATATTTCCTTCACTAAATGTGCTTTTGCCTCATTGAACAGAGTGTCAGTGTGAGTTCGAGGGAGCTGTGACGTGTGACACTGTGACGGGACAGTGTCAGTGTCTCCCTGGAGTGACGGGCCCTAAATGTGACATGTGTCTGCCAAGATGGGCTTTGATCCCTGATGAAGGATGCATAGGTATGTATGTCATCAACATGAATATGCATGAACAAAAATGGTGTAATGTACTCATAGACTGCAGGCAATAATCAATTCATAGCTTTCAATATCAAACCAATTGATCATTGTGTTCAATGTAATTACACCTGACATAAAATGTTTCTGAAGGTATTACGAGACATTAAGATTTTTATGACGTCATTACCTGGCATTAAGATGTTAATGAGGGTATTACCTGACTTTCAGTTGGTAATGATGTCATTACCGGACATAATGATGTTAATGAGGGTATTACCTGACATAAGATGTTTATGAGGTAGTTATCTGACATTTATATGTGTATGAAGGTGTTACTAGACTGTTTATGACGGTGTTACCTGACATCAAGATGTTTTTAAAAAAAAAGTTTTACTGGACATTATGATGTAAATGAGGGTTGTACCTGACATGATGTTTATGAGGTCTTCTTCTGACATTTGAATGTTTCATAAGCTATTACCTTGCATCATATGAAGGTTTTACCTGACATGTTATCCAAAAGTTGAATGTTCTGTAAGCCGTACTATGTTGCGTTTCATTTCAGAGTGTGATAATTGCATCCACTTGTTACTGGATGATTCCGAGATTGTCACTCGTGACATCGTTACCATAATCAACGAGCTAGAGAGTGTGTCTGTGGGTCAAGGTGCCATCCGACGGCTGGAGGGAATCAACAACACTGTACATGAACTCAGGGTAATCAACGAGCAATTTTCTTCGCCGCAGAATTTTCAATTTTTTATAACTAGGTTGAATATGGAGACTTGGCTGCCAATAGTTGGTGATGTTATTTATATGGGTAACTACCAATCTCACCTTTCATTCCATTGATCCTGTATTTTGTGGTTAAACAGCCTCAGGTGGATTCCATGATCTCTGATCCTACTGATCCCAGTCTACTGGATCCTCTCGTGGAGGAGCTCATTCAAGTGCAAAGGAAGACAAACGAAGTCCGCAATAAGGTGAGTGGAAATTATCCCCAGGTCAAATCGTCCTCATGGAGTTTATTCTTGCCATCAATGACTATGTGCTTCTCATGAGCCGGAAGATTTTTATGTTAGTGCTGAATGATAAGCCTCTGTCTGATTGTTGCCAGGGCGATCGCATGTTGCGTGAGGCTCAATTGATCCAGGATGATGCCGGCTTCCTGTTGAACGCTGCACGCGAACTCGACGTCATGGTTAATGAGAGTGCTGACATTGGCAGCCGTAAGTCAATGCTCAAGACACCCTCGGCTGTCATGAGTAAACATGTGATCAATGTCATTTTGATTTCTTACTCAACTCGCCTTTTTCTTTGATTTGGCTGAGTGACAAAGGAATAATTTTAATGATGTTTCTAGATGAGTATCTTATTTCAATTTTCAATTCGAGATTGCCTGTAATGAGGAGTCTTTAACCATGCGCTTCAGCTATGAGTGGTTGATGTGCGCAGGTGCTGTGGTGTTTGCCGAGGGTGTCCTACAGGAGATCCTCAGCAACATCGAGGAAAAGAATGTGGATGCCCTGCTTCAGCATGCAGAAGACATCCTTGTCGAAATCAATGATCGTAACTTTACTGCTGAAGAAAGTGCCACACACGAGGAGCTCATCCAAGCCGTCGATTGTGAGCCTCTTGTCATAATAGCATGCTGGGATATACCTGTTTCATCTTGTTGTATTAAATTTCTGACTGTTAATTGTCTGCTTGGTCAGTGCAGTTATTTTGAATATTGCTGAAGAATATCAGCTGCTAAATGATGTTCAATTCAATGATATTCATTATGACTATCTTTATCAACATTATCACCAACATCATTATAATTATCATTAATTTCAGTACCACCTTTCATGTTGCCATCTTGTGACACCATCCCCCATCCCCCTCTCTACCCATTGTCCATCATCCTTACAAGTCATACACAATATATACCTCTGTCCTTTTGTTGCCACTCAGTGTTGACCAGAGCTCGCATGCTTTACGACAAGGCCAACAACCAGTCAAGTAACATTAATGACTACTCTGTCGATATGGGAGACATCATCGAGAAACTCCAGGATCTGAATAACGGATCACGTCATTCTCTTGACAACTCCCAGGCGTCCGCAGACCTCAATGAAATCACAACGCAGATCATCGAGTCGAGCACTGTGAGGAACTGAATGCTTCCGTCACTTGGTCAACTAACATATTTTGAATGTATATTGTATATTATTGATGTGATGGATTGTTTGGCATACCTGTTTGCTTTGATGTCGCAAGATATTGTTTTGGTTATTGCTGTCAATCATATGCATATGTTGATATTTTTGTTGCTTCAGGGAATGATTGCTGACATTATAAGTGCCAACCAAAGTACTCACGAATGTGTGGCCCAGTCCAACAATCTGATCTCAAGTGCCCATGACTTGCTTTACTCGGCTAACCAGACTTACCAGGTTGAGTCGTTATTAGAACCATGACTTCCTGTAGAGCCACATCTCGCATAACAATAAATAGCACATGAAGATATAATACATCTTGATTGACAAATGGTTTGACAGGCCCATGACACTTAGTTTCTTTTGAAAGAACGGAAAATCTTTGGGAGAGAAATTGGTTTTGTAACATATTGGTGACATGACTTGGCAGGGTTTGGAAGCGGAGTCCTCCACTTTAGATGCCATCACAGAAGATCTTGTCAAGTTTGTGGAGGTCCTAAATTTCAACAACACTGAACTGCGACCATTGGTGGACAATGCTACAGAGTATGCTCACACGCTACAGCAACAAGCCACATACCTGGAGAGGTAAGCTGATGTACAGCCTCTCCTAGAGCTCCTGTATCACGGCCACTTGTTTACATTTCATCTTCAGTCATTAATAGAAAATGTCACATACCTAATTGAGATGATCCTGTTGAACCCACAGATATTCTAACTGTTACTTACCACAGGTCAAAGTGTCAGATCCATCCCTGTTTCAGGCGTAGTTGAAATCGTGTGTAATTCCAGAATGACTGGATACTTGACTTCTGTAGCATATTAGGCTTAAGGACCCCTTGCCTTTGTTGAGAGTTTTGTATAACGTTATCAGTCAACTTTTACTCCCTGTTATTCTGTGATGGTTTGCATTTCTCTCATCTTGCAGTCTGATCGCGGATACTCGGGAGTCAGCAGAGGGCGCCCTCAATGCCTCTAACGCCTACAAAGCCATCCTTGGGGCCATCAACGAAGCCTACAATGCATCCGAGGAAGCCATCGACTCATCAGAACAAGCCCTTGTCCTGGTAATGATCAGAATTTCATTGAATATCAATTATGTGCTGTTGATGTGATAACCTGCCCTATTTTTACACACACTTCCAGTCTCATGTGATTTAATGCACAAGGCATTACCCTGACTGTGGTGTTGTGGTTCATTTCAGTTGACTGGTCTGGCCGATGAAGCTCGTCAGTCCAAGAGCAAGAGTGAGATTCTCAACCAGGATGCTGTGGATACCGCCAACAAAGTCCACAGTGGTGAGCTCCACTAGACACTTCTGTATCATCACCAATGTCACCAGGTCTCCATTAAGTCACTGGGAAAGTTTTGTCCCACACGCTGGTTATCCCAACTCAATGCCAGCATTAAGTTTGAGCTGAGTACATGATGACACAAAAGGGGCGACGTGTCCAAGCGTGACCTCCATCAGCAACACAATATCACCTCATTGATGAATGTCATTTGTATCATGATCCTTTGAAGTGAAGATGAGCTAGCTTCATTGTCAGTGTGTGATCTGTCTCCCAGCGCTACCTGACAAGCTCCAGGATGCCAAGGACAACACTAGCTACATCAGCACCCTCAATGATGCCTCCAAGAACAGCCTCCTCACAATCCAATCCATCAACAGCCTGCCTCTAGGTGGCGTACTCTCACTTCCCTTGCTGGCTTGTAATTTAGTCAGTTGTGAATGCTCGATGGCATTTTGTTGAACTTGCAACCCTGTGGTTTAAGCATATTGAGATCTGTTGAGATGTATGATGTGGGGTGGTGCTGCTGGGACTGAAGCTATTGATAGATAACCTCTCACTTTCCTATGTTGATGCATAACTCGCTCGTCTGTCGTGTGGCATACAGACGGTTTCCGAGTAGAGGCTGAGGAAGCCAATCAGATCGCTTCTGAAGCTCAGACGCATGCTGACCGAGCTAACAGTCGGATTGAGGGCATTGTGACCAACCTGCCCGCCATTCAGACGGGGGTTGAACAATTGCAGATGATGACGATGGAGGCTAACAGAGCTGTTGTGAGTGGACACGGTGATGGTGAGTCCAGATGCCTGCCTAGTCAGGTTTTCTCTTCACACACTCTTTCTCGTGGTTAATGATGCCTATAAAGATGAAAGTTATGGCAATTGTATTCATTAATGCTATTTAAACAATAACAAAATTACCTAGGAATTCCCAAAATGGATTTCACACTGTTCTGCCCAACACCTGTTTGTTGCTAACGATTGGCACTCCCGCATTGCAGGCCCACTTAAGGGCATGCTACAGTTCGTGTGGTCAGCAAGCTCTGGGAGGATACTTGCCACCTGGCTGTACGTGTTTTTTTTTTGCAGTCAACAGTATGTTGAGTCTGATTCCCGACGCCACAGAACTGCTTGACAGGCTCGACAGCCGTGCCATGGAAGTCAATGTGGTTGGGGAGATGTTGTCTGGTAACATCAGTGCTCTTAGGAGACAGATTCAACTGGCCAGAGACCAGTCTAAGCTGGTTAGTCGATTGCTATCATTCATTATCTTTGGGTGAGAAGTGATTGCATTTCCTTGTGGAGTGAGAGAAGTCAGGGTTCTTATTTGTCCTCATCCTTAAAATTCACCTCATTTATTTGTTTCTGTTAGGTCTTGACCAGTGAATAAAAAATATTTCACCATCTCATTTTCTTCACTTTGTTTAGATATGTTAGCAAATACAATGAAAATACCAACCATGTTTTCAACTCTTTACTAAGTCATGACTGTGTGTTTTTGTGTGTTTCAGATCAATGTTGGTATGACCTTCGGGGGTGAATCGACCTTACAGCTGCGTAACCCCAGAGGTCTCGCAGATGCAGGCTCCCACAGTCAACTCTCTATGTTCTTCAAAACTAAGGCAACAGACGGCTTCCTGGCCTATATTGGACCAGACAGAAATGCTGTGCAAATGATCGTATGTCAAATTATTCTTGTTCTGGATTTTGCTTTTGTTTAATGGGATGTAATGTTTTTGTGACATTGACAGGAGATAACAAAAAAGATTTGATTTGATAAGTGATAGATCTTGATTGAATATAGCAAGATACTTATGATTTTCTCTCTTGATCTGGCCACAGGATGACTACCTGGCCCTAGAGATGGTCGATGGACTGGTGCAGTTCCGCTTTGATCTTGGTGATGGACCAGGAACTTTGACAAGCACAAAGAATGTGTCGGATGGCAAATGGCACGAGGTGATCGCTGAAAGGTAATTAAGTGACTCATGACTCATGTCTGATTGTAAGGTCACTGCCTGCAGGTGTGAATTGATGACATCACAATGATTTGAACTTCCAGAACCAGTAAAACTGCCAAGTTAACAATCAGAACTCCAGATGAGGATGATTTGACTGTGGAAGGAGTTTCTCCGGGAACCTATTCCGTACTTGACCTTAACCCTGCTACCACCAAGTTCTATGTGGGTGGTGTTCCCAGCTCAGCCGGGGTAAGCAGCTGGTGTCTACACCCGCCCTATAATTACTTCACCTTGGTATTACTGTTACTCCATATGAGAGACAAAGAAACCTATTGGATCAGCAATCCCGTGGCAGGAAAAGTTTGTAGAATTGTGTAAGGGAACCTTCCATTGCATGGGCGGTTTTTTTAAAAAGACAAGTTGTGATTGATTGCAGCTGGATCACTTGCTAGCAAGCACGCGGTTTGTGGGCGAGGTAGAGGAGGTGAAGTTTGGAGGGAATCAACAAGGCCTGTGGGACTTTGTGGCAGGAAGTGCTAATGGTGGATGTGTCAGCAGGTAACTACATCTTTCATATTGTGCACCAAAAGACCAATAAACACTTAGTATTTGGATGTGCCATCATCCATGGTAAAGCAAGCGTGTGTCCTTATTCCATGTATCAAGAGACAAATATCCGCTCTGAGTCGAGGTTAAAGATCATATTATGAATTGTGATATCAAAGGGATGCTAATAAGGTATGTTGTGTACCAGGAATGTGTTGAAGGGCGTCTCTGTGAACGGCTTCTTGTTTGATGGCGACGGTTACGTGATCCTGGATAAGGACCGTTTTAACCCCCGCCTCATGGCCCGAGTTTCCTTCATGTTCAAGACATTTGAGCCGGATGGTCTCATGTTCCTCATGGGACAACCAGAGTCACTGGACTTCTTCTCAGTGGAAATAAAGGAAGGCAAGGTTGTGTTCCAGTACGATTTGGGATCCAACCCAGCTGAGATGACCACCCAACAGACTTACAACGACGGCCAATGGCACAAGGTGTCTGTGGTGAGGAACAGTCAGAACGGCTTGATAAAGATAGATGACGGGGAGTCAGCCACTGGCCGATCCCGCGGCAGAATGAAGGAGTTGGATATTGATGATCTCATATATATTGGAGGTTACAAAGGAGAACACGTCTTCGAGTGAGTAAATTGATGATGCTTGATAAACTGCGGTTCTAGATGATTGTGGTTTATCTCCTGCTCAGAAACTCTTTGGTTTGATTTTTAAACTGATGAAGACTATGAATGTTTTGTCAGATACGTCACCCAGAAAAGTTTTAAGGGTTGCATCAAAGATGTGGGCCTGGGTTCGATAACCCGTCGTATCTCTGACAACTTAGAAGCAAAGGGCGTTACCGGGGGATGTTCCGAGGTAAATCAAAGCTCTCGCCATGTTTCATGTACTTTTTATGATTTTACATTTCTTGTTCAAATTAATTCAATTGTATTGTTTTCATTTGTAATCAATGTGCATTCTTAAGTTGAGATTTGATGCTGTTGTAGATGGCACGTATCGTGTCCTTCACAGCTGACCAAGCCAACGCCCATCTAATGTTGGATGTGGTCAACATAGGTCAAGAGTTCCAAATCACCATGAAAGTCAAGACTGTGCAGTCCAATGGCCTTCTGTTCTATGCCACTGATGACAGTGCCGATCAAGTGAAAACAAGTTTCCATTTTCTAAGTCAATTACTGTTCTGAAAAATACAAAAACATAGTTTCTATTTCATTGACTGGTTGTTTCAGGAGAATGCCTTCTCCGTGTCCATGGTGAATGGCAAGTTCACGGTGATTGCCACCAATGATGGTGTCCGAACAGAGCTGCAGACAGGACCCAATTTGTACAGTGATGGTCGATGGCACTACCTGTCTGTCACCAAGGCAGGGAGAGAGTAAGGCCGTCGTTACAAATCACATTCGTGTTTCAACATTCATCTCAAAGTCTCGGTTGATTTATGTGATTAACAAAAAAATTCACATATTTTTTTATTTGATATCTGAGAGGAGCAGTCCCTTCATGGTCCCTGTTTAACAATGTTATTCAAGAGCATCCAAAATTATCATGATGTTTCATTAGCCTTCAAAAGCCACAAACACTGGAACAATGTTTGTAAAAAGAGCTTAATAGATTTGTTATGTTATGAAAATTAAAGAAGACTATTTCTGATTTTGTAGTTTGCAGGTAGACATTGATGATTTAGAGATGGTGAGCACGCGGGTGGGCGGAGACAATCGTCGAATCATTACGACCACCCCGCTCTACTTCGGTGGAGTCCCTGCCTCCATGAGTGTTGTCACAGATAACGTGGGATCAATGGAAGTCTTTGTCGGTTGCATTGGCGATGTAACAGTCAATGGAAAGTACGTATAATTAGAATCCAACAACTCCAGAATATTGATTATAAAATGATTTCATAACAAATACTCTCCATTATAGCGTTTCCTGACATTAGGTTGGGGGCGGGGAGATTTGTATCTTCATCATTTGAAATCCTTGGCTGGAAATCGTTATTTACTGAAAATAATTTGTGTAATAACCCCCTCAAAAGGTATCAGCAATGCCCTTTTAATTGGATATGCATTTCCTCTCCCAGTTATGTAGCTTTCCATGAGGATATGGGTGTGGGTGTCAGTTTCGCTTGCCCCCTGCCAGATTTCAGTCCAGAAATAGTTCCCCCAGGTGGTAGGTTGTCATGACCCGTCAAGCTTATCAGTACTGTTAATGCATGGGCATTTTTGCACTGAAAATCTGGTGCAAAATCTTTCAGCTTACACATGTACATTCTGCTATACATATACATTCTGCTTTTATTTGCCATGGGGTGCAATATTCACATGGCAAAGGACAAGGTGCAAAGGACATGGAAGCCTTGATAATGTTTTGATACCTGATACATTAGTTTTGAGCAGTATTGGTGTATTCACTGTGCCCCAAATGACGCATGCTTGCCTAGAAGGGGTATAACATGATGTTTCCATGCTTGCTTATTTCATGTAACTTCATGTATATTCAGCACAAAAATTGCTTATATTCGATGGGATCTCCTGTTTAGGAAACCTACTGAATGTTTTCTAAAATGTGCATGCCCTTCTCTGGTTCAGATTCCAGAACTTTGCTCAGATTCCTCCCACCAGTATAGTATCTGCTAGTTTGGCTGGATGCCCACTTCCTGACTCGCTGGGCCCAGTCAAACCAACCCGCAGCCCTCAGCCGTCCGCTACCATGTCTCCAGGTCTGCTTGTCTCCTCATCAATTCTTGGATGCAATTGGATTCACATTAGATTTCCACCATAAATTGCAGCTATTTGTGTTCATAATATTTGGTAGTGCAATTTATGCCTCATAGAGTTATTCTATATTTAAAAGATCTGTGTCTGCATTAGATCATGCTGCCCAGCATAGGGTGACATAATGCTGCTGTCTTACTGCCGCTTTTGAAGCATACTCAGCCTTTGATCAGAAACTAATTTTGTGCTTTAAGACTCATTTGTTGTAAATAAAAAAATTTTATTAATATGATGTTGAGAGAGGTCATATTTAATCATATCAAGATGTTTGAATATTTGGGTGAATTACTCATAAAATGAACTGCCTTGAGTTTGATGATGTGTTTAAGTAGTATTTGATGTCACTGTTTGATGATGATGATTATCCAGGTGTGGGCGATGGGCAATGTGCTTTATCCGTCGAGCCAGCTACAGAGAACGGGGATAACATCAACGGTACTCGCTATGGCATGCACCCGGAGAGCAGAACCCAGTATGCAATCGATACATCTACCATCGATACAAGGTCAGTAGAAGGTTATCAGCTAGCTACGGAATTGTCGTTGTCATGGGGCTTTTGTCTCTTTTAAAATCTCACTAAGATCTGTGCATACACAATTATGAAGTGTAAATAATGGGTTGTTCTGTCGTTGTTGGTGCTGTGTGGAGCAGGTCTGACTTTGTAGTGGAATTCAAGACGACATCAAGCGACGGTGTCATTTTCTACATGAGTGATGAAAGACACGTGGATTTCATCGGTCTCTTCTTAAAGAACGGCCAGATCAACTACCGCTTTAATTGTGGCAGCGGCCCGGCTGAGATCACCAGTGATTTAACCTACAATGACGGGGAATGGCATAAGGTAACCATGATTTGATGTAAGCTAGACAAGACTAAACAAAGTCCATAGGGATGTTATATTTGAGTGAGTGTGTAGAATCAGTTGAACCAATGTTGTGTCCACTGTAGCATTATTGACCTCTTGCTCAACCAAGCACCTATTGTCAAACCATTCACTCTGATTTCTTGACAGGTGATGTTCTCACGAGACCGTAGCACGGGTCAGTTGGTCATCGATGGTGAGGAGGATAAACAGGGCAATGCCCAGGGTGACACTAATAACATGAACGTCAACCCGGAGTGCTACGTTGGGGGTCTGCCAGCTGAGGTAGCCCAGTCCTCCTTCAGAAACCTGGAGGTAAGTCAGGCCACTCGTATAGGAAAAAATATAGGTCATTCATTAATAAACTTATTTGTGATCGTGTTATTTCATTGAGGTGTTTGCTCTTCCCCTACAAGACTTGGAGTTTACCCTTAGTATATCCCTGTCTCTTCATAATGACTAGTTACCTTCAAATGTGGTAAATTCATTTTGTGGCATTGATTTTATTTCAGGATGTAACCAAAGGCTTTGTTGGTTGTTTGCGAGGAGTGTCTCTGTATGACACTCCACTCACTGAGCCTACTTATGAAGAGTTCACCTACCCCTGTTCAGCCATGGTTGAAACAGGCACCTATTTCACTGCAGAAAAAGGATACATCACTCTCGGTAAATATCTATGGTCTCTTTTAATGTTTACGACAACATTTAAATTGATGTCAAATTTGGTCAAGATGTGTATTTGCATTTGTGTGTAAATCTGTGTATATTTTGTATTGCAGTGGAGGAGTTTACCGTGGGTCGTGACCTTGACATTGCTTTGGATATCAAGCCAAGGTCACTGTCAGGAGTCCTGCTGTCCGTGTTCAATGCTGGTGGGGACTACCTTGTATTGCAGATGGTAGATGGCGGGGTAAGTGGCATGTGCTGTCCTATATAAGTGATTCACCAGTCAAGTTGTCACTGCTTTTAGTTCAATAATTGGGTGATGGGTTCCTGTATGGGAGATAACAATATTTGAGTGTCTATATATGTTACTTTTTGGGTTTTTATGCAGATCATCTTCAATGTAGACAATGGAGAAGGGGAGATTATGGCTAACTCTTCACATATGGCCATCAACTCTTTGTGTGATGGAAACTGGCATTCAATAAGAGGTAACAACAAACTTCCTTTGCTGTTATCATCTTTTTAGGTCTTTTTGGGTTGATTATGCTCACCTTCATTCAAACCTTACATTTATAGCTGATGGTAGTAATTGAAGACTCCTGCTTCATTGAGCGTGTTGTTGCCTTGCACTGAATGTAACAACTCTGATGTGCTGCTACAGCTGTGAAGGCCACCAATGTTGTGACCCTGGCTGTGGATGGTGTTGTATACACTCCGGGTATTGGATCCAAGGAGAGCGTCGATACTAACACTAATGACCCACTCTATGTTGGCGGAGTGCCAGGTAAATACACCACTCATTGCAATCACAGGTGTTGAAAGAGGAAGTTTATGTGGCTACTATGTTTTGAGATCCTTATAACAGTTCGATTATATTTTAACAAATATGAATTCCAGCTTCACATCAAGGTCTGAAAACCGAGGACTCATTTATCGGCTGCATGAAGAATCTTCACCTGAGGTCCGAGATCCAGAACCTCGCCTCAGGAACCATTATTGGAGGTGTGCAACTCAACACCTGTCCTACTAATTGAACACTGCATGGTGAAGGTCGTCTGAATTTAGGCTCATAAGAAAAATGGTATATCAACTAACAAAACAAACAACATATTCAGAACTAGGTTTACTTGACAGATTGGTTGGTTTTAACTTGCTCCATATCTCTTTTATACAAAATATCTGATCCGTCAAATAAACTGGTGGAAGAACCACTACATGCTAGGATTCAAACTTTATGCTGCTACTTCTCATAACATGGTCTTTTAAGTTAATAGAATTTTGAGTTTAGAAATTTTAAAATTATAATTTTATCATGGTTTCATTGTTTTATGAAAGGGTTCCATCTGCAGAGTAATTTTATAAAATTTTGGTGCAACTTGCAATTCTATGAACATTATTTAGTGCATGAAAAACAAAGCGTCATCTATTTTAAATATAAACATTTTCTGTTAGGAATTGGAATGTGCCTATAAACCTCTAATGGTTTTTATATTGAATTTCCGAGTTAAATGCAGTTTTTATTTTCACTTAAGTATACAATAAATTTTATGTTTGTTACTTTTGGCCAGTAAAATTTTTACTTAAAGTTTGCTGTTCAGGTGTTCTTTGATTTCATATAGCTTATGTGGTTCCTTCTTTAGTTTATCTTGGTCTATACCATTCCTCCTGAAAGCCCGCTTGTTGCATATGCATTTGTATGCGAGTCTAGCATATTGTTGCATGTCCACGTCCCAAGCTTAGGGGACCCCTGATGGAAATCAGTCACTGACAAAATGTGCACCCCTGATAAATGTTTCAATCAATCGCTTCTTAAACTATACTATCCATACTTAATTGTAGCCTAGTGACTCACTCTGTGGGGAATACATATCTCCACAATTAGTTGTAGCTTGGTAGCTTGCTCTCTGGGTAATACTGAAATAGAGTCGATGTGGCTAGCCACATCTGTGTTGACTGGTGAAGAGGTTCTTTTTCTGTGTGTCTCACTTGTGCCTTTGCACATAGTTACAGGCGTAATTGACATACGATCAACAACAATTCTTCTTGGTATTTTTTATAACCCTTGAACAAACATACATTCCTTGTGAACAGATGACCCTTTGGCAACAAAAACACCTGATATCATTCAAAGAGAAAGTGACAATCATATACAAATAAAGACAAAAATAAATAAAGATGGAATCAATTAATGACATATTTTAACTGGACCACAATTACCTGCGCCAAAACCCATTCCAGTTTAACTCGCTATCAACTACAACTGATATAGGGGCTGTCCCCTATGGAAGTGGTTGTTACTTTAATTGGTGTACATGTTCATCAAAGTTGGCACCTTCATTTGGTTTATTTTTGAGCTGTGATATTGCAAGTGAGGAAGTGCTTATGGATACATCTATTGGTTCATCATTGCACTGAGTGGATTGGTAGGCTGATATGTGGGACACTGGCTTTTATGGTGAGAGTTGTGGTATGCTCCGCTTTCATCCATCCAGGTGTTGCGACCAGATCGCCGATAATCATCTGTGTCTGAGAACTGCGAGTTACATTTTTTGTGAGCTAGACTGTAATCATCAAAGTCTTTGGGTTTCTCCTGCAAGGATGAATACAAATGTATGAGGAATACAAATGTGCGAGGCATAAAAAATGTACAAGGCATATTAATGTATGAGGCAACAAATGTAAGAGGCATACAAATGTACGAGGCATAAAAATACAAGCAAATGAAGTAAGTGTCATATAAAAAGGTTTCCATGCATGTCTTGGTAGGATTTCACAAAAACCATTCATTATGATTGGTTGGATAATCTATAACCCAGACCATATATAACAAATCTTTCAGCTGATTAACAATGCATGTATCAGATCTTACCTCAGCAGGTGTGAAGGGGTGTGGTGGTTTGAAGTCGGATCTGTTGGTCGTTTCAAAATGTGACTTGTTAAAGTCTGGGTGATGACGAGGCAGAACTGCACCGTAACCGGAGGATGGCGTTCCCGTTTGTCTGATAAACATAGACAGCCAAGATTGACCATGAGCAATATCTGAACTCTTGTAATAAAACCACACTGAAGCATGTCCAACATAAGCATCTGTAGAATTTATACATACATACCTGTCAAGGCTGATAAGGCCAATGTTATCCTGGTTTATCATGGGTTTTGACACCTCTTTCTCTGAGAAATCCTCCTTTAGGTTGATTTGGTCAGAGAAGTCTTGATATGTGGTGTTGGGCAACATCTGCTCACAGAATAACAGATCTATATCAAAATTGATGATAGATAACACACACCTATGTTATCTTTATGTAAAAACATCACACCTATGTTATCTTTATGTAAAAAACATGATTATTTTGTGAAAGTGTGGATTAGGAAAAGACTAAGTGAGCATCATACCCCATCAGTTGCATCGCCTATGCGGTTATATGTGGCTTTGCATAAATCCCTTTCAGGATCTCGACTGATGTTATAGTCCTTAGGTTCTGACTCTCTTGCTTGGTGCCTTTAGACAATACAATACAGAAAATCAGCACAATTTGACAGACAGTTGCCTTAACCCTCCTTCTTTGTCTTAAGTAAGAAGTGAGCGTGTGTTTGTCCTTACCCCTGCTGTGATGTCTCCCTGAATACAAAGACTGTTACCTGTAATGTATTTTTGTATTACATTATTACAAGACACACCCACAATTTTATGACAAGGCCTGTAATATAATTCCCTCATTGGAAGGCCCTCCATATCGGGTGACCCCACTACCCTGAGGCCTGTGCTTACCCGGAACATACAACTGTTTACTAATAACTGAAGAGGAGCTTCATATGTCATAGGTAGTGACATACTATATATACAATGTACGCCTATTTAAATTTCAGGTGTAGCAATTTACTTTACAAGGACATGGTGTTATATAGTGCATGGCAACAAGAGCAATGCTACGTCCAGCACCGACTTAGGCTGCAATGCAGTGCAATGTAAGTTGTCATGTGAAAGTAAATAATACTGGTAAGTTCTAGTTGGACTTCATGTGTTCAGAGGATTCCTATCGATACATGCAGCTTAACGACCTCCTCAATGACATCATTACTCGATGATATCTTTCTAACTTAAACTAACATGTTACTAGCCCTGCGGATCTTCTGGTTTATAAGTTTATCACCGTCCGACTAGGGCTATCATCATTATCAAGTTACAAACAGTCCAGCGTGAAAACCAGTATATTATCATTAACGACAACAGGCAAGCCTAGCTTTGGTCCTACGCGGATGTGTCCTTAACTGGTCAATATACGACCTGAAGCCTAGAGTTAGGCGAGGTTATTTCTGTTCCCATAGGAAAAAGTAGCAGTAGCACCAATAACATGAATTAGGTGCGTGACAAACAGCGTCCACTAGGCTAGTGACCAGTGACTAGCATTGCAAACACAGAAACAGCAAACACTGCGCAAGGTTTGTCGCACTTACCAGTTAGAATTCAACGTTGCTCGACTGTAATTCATGTGGTCGGATCGCAGAAATAGAGAGCCTTTACGCTCTGTGGCATCGCCATTGTATGTTGTATATGTCGCCATTCTGTATAATAACCAACTACAACCTCAATCTAGTAAGACTTAAAAGATGAAACCGGAAACTGTCGTAACAGATGTAAACACAAACTCTCAGGGATAAATAATATAGTCCCGAATAAAGAAAACGTTATGTGGTTCAATTAAGCACTTTCGTAACTCAAAGTGTAATATGTTGTTTGATACGTATACAATGTATTATCTCAAGAGGTTATTGATGGATATATTTTAGCTATTTATGATAATCAGTAGAAACGGATCACGCATCCAGTTGTCATGGCATACTGGCGCAGTAACACAATCATGTCACAAATCCGTGACATTATGATTACGCGCTGCTTATCATAACGTTGACCTTAGAATCACACAGGCGTTAGTGCCTCGACCAATCAGATGTCTCAATTACTTCAACAAAAACCAGTTCCATATAGCCAAATATATCAACAGTCGGATCGATTGCCGTGTTGGTTCCATATGCTTTTGTTCATTTTATGGTAGCGGCATAACATTGTAGTCGTTGTGTATATCAGACACTATTTTATTGTTCTACATACAGGCACCAAGAAACAATAGGAACACGATAATATCCCCATCACTATGAACATTTCTTAGTAAGAACCTCACTCACATAATCCCACCAAGTTTAGAAAACCTGCACACAAAATATATCTTATACCTAAACATCAGTCATGATTTAAACTATTCAATCCCTCCAAGTCTTATCAACACATATATGCATGGCAGTATCATTATTACTTGACTATAGCCCATTGCTATGATTATAATCAGGACAGGCAATGAATGCAAAGAGCTTATAGCTATGCCACGAGGGCTCACTCTGCAGTGATTATGCAAATAAGTGAAATACACTGGACTGTTCACCCAACATCTCGAGATTCAGCGCCTGCTCATGTTAAAGAAATGTAGTCTTCTGATTTGTCAAGGTGACTTTGCCCCTGAATCTCTCAGGAAATTTCATGATATTTTAAGAGAAGCTATGACAAAGAACCACAGGTGGCGTGTTCATATATTTTCTTGGGTGGCGGCACGCGTGAACCCTCTTAGCATAGCTATAAACTCTCTGATTAGGCCAACATAGGTATACCAGGGCGTTATGACGATATCATAATGGGTGATTCATCAATTGCAATCGGGAACAATACCTCAGGTGCACTGCACGTGTTAAGATTGGCACAATATTAAAATAGCATATCTGCAGGTTTCCTCCTCAACATCAACTACTATTTGAGCTGCTTGGCACATATTGGCCCATCTTGAAACACTTGACAAGCAAAACACATCAATTTGCACCATATTTTGTTCCCAACAGAATAAAACCAGGTTTTAATATGGTTGTCTGGTACATACATAAGAAAATAACAATCTTCAGCAAGTGTTAAAAATATGAAAATTAAACAAAAATTCAATTTGGTGGGCACAACTTGAACAACTAATAAATTAAGAAATTAACATTGTCCTAAGGCATTCTGTTAGCTTACAATGGTTATTAATTAACTGGAAGACATTAAGGTATAAATACAGACAATCATTTCACTATATATCCAATCAACCTGCCTATATTCATATTAATCACCACAACGCTTATATTTCATGATACCTGTTATTGTAAAGCTTTGGTAACAATTGACACAATCTAACGGATCATACTTCTATATCCTCTACCCAGCATAAAACAGCGTGATCTCTCAATCATTTCTCACACTGAATCAGTCACTTGAGTATTCTATTTCCAAAATAAATGATTACCAATATAAGAAAAATAACCTATTGATCAAAAATAATCAAATACTAACTGAAAATAAGTAGACTAGAAAGGAAAACTCAAGTGTGTTTAGTACATCCAGACATGTTTGTGACCAACTCAAGCAGAGCCGTTCTGAGTAATGCTGTATCCGTGGGGATTGTTGGACTGCCACCGCCACAAGTCCTCACCTGAAGGAAAATCAAATTGGCAGGTAATCAAAGTGCCAAGTGTCATTGTCAGGTAGATAGCTAATTTGGGAACTGCCAAATGTTCAATAGCAGTGGCTGACCTTGAATCCAACTATAAGTTCGCATGAATGATAACTAGTAATAAGGGTATGGTCTAACACTGACAATTTGGTTCCGGATTCCCAATGAACATGATGTTATTATCTTGTAGGTATCTTTTCATGACCCCAATCGTTATGAATAACCTGAGTTCTTACAAACAAGGTGCTGACCAGATCTCAAGCGTTCACTCGGGCAATATCTTTTCTGATCATTGTATTGCCACACTTATGAGAAGGAATGCCAGTTTCTACCACTGAATGAACATATTTGTATAGAACTCTACTTACACATCTCCGCCAGTCCTCGTACAGCTTGCCATCCCAGCTCCTCTTTTGCTAACCTGGCATCGGCGTAAACTGAATCCACATCGCCTGATCGCCTGCCCACGACCTTGTAAGGGATCTGCAGACACGATGCAGCTTAAGTCTGGATATTCATGATTACTGTACCCTTACAAGGTCAAGGAATTTCATGTGTTAAGATGTTTTTTGGATGATCGGTCAAAACTCAGCTACCTTTTTGCCAGATGCCTTCTCAAATGCTTCTACCATATCCAAGACAGAGTAGCCTGTTCCTGTCCCAAGATTATAGATCTAGAGGGGCAGAAGAGAGGGGGTAATATCTGACTGAGCTTTAGGAATGATGTTACAGAGATAATACAGTATGATAGTTCCCACATCTGACAGTAGCCAGCTCTGCTTACTGTTCAGTCAACATACAGTTTTATAAATTGTTTCTTGCTTAAAGTAGGTTAATAAGAATTGCTTAACTAAAAAAGAAAGGTTTAAATATCCTGTGTTCATAAAGGGAGTGGAATTTTTTATGTATCATATTCCCCCATACTCTTCGTCTTTGCTGCCTTTGAGTATCAAGAGGTTAGTCAGTAGCTTATACATCACGGTCAATCATGTGTCCGGTACAATTCAAGCATCTTACCTTACAACCACAATTCTTATCAAGTTGTTTCAAGGCAGCTATATGACCCAACACAAGGTCAACTACGTGAATGTAATCCCGTACACCTAGAAACAGCCATCCCATCAAAAACAAAATCAAAGGTTCATCCAAACTGTAAATATAAAGCAAGAACAGGTTTTTGCACTTACTAATCATTAATACAAATATTATATTTCAATTTATGTGCGCAATACGAGAATCGGTGAAGGAGAAGTAGAGAAAGATCTAATTGAAATTAACCTAAGACAAGCATTTCCCTTACCTGTACCATCAGCTGTGTTGTAATCATCACCAAACACCTGGAGCACAGGCCGACGACCCACTGCCACCTGCGCCACATAAGGCATCAGATTGTTGGGTGGGCCCTGGGGGTCTTCACCAATTCTCCCAGACTTGTGTGACCCCACTGGGTTGAAATAGCGTAGTAAAATGACATTCCATTTCTGTCAAGGGACAACAACAGATATCACACATTTTTGGACAAATGGTCAGTGGACAACTTCATTAATGTGATATTTGAATAGGGATCCTCACTGAGTTAGCTTGATGCTGATCAGCTAAGATTTCTTCTATGAAATACTTGGTTTTGCCATAGGGGTTAGTGCATGCTCCAGCTGGGTGGATCTCATCAAGAGGCAGGCGCTTGGGGACACCATACACAGTAGCGGAGCTGGAGAATACAATGTTCCTCACCCCAAACTGCTCCATTACCTGTACACACAGTAACAGGTGTTCTCTATAACTGGTAGAGGAGAACGGTCCCAGTCGGGTTGTCATCAGACAATGACAGAAAGCAGCAGCTGGTGTTGATCATGTAATATGACCATTAAGTGCCATTGTGTGCATGGTTACCGCAAAAAGCTCCATTAACATAACCACAATGAGGTATGATGCTTGGTTCAATAGCTAAATTTAACATCTTAGCATTAAGCCTGAAATAAGCATGATAAACCTTTGATTAGCCTACAGCGAGCATAATAGCCCTCAGACAAACTACACCATGTGGGGAAGCTGTTACATTTCTCGTTCTTAGTAAGCACTTGTATATGAAACAGTTGACAGAGACCGAGCTCCTTACCTCTATCAAAGTGATGGAACCTTCTAAGTTGTTTCTGTAGTATGAGAGTGGTTTTGTACATGATTCTCCGACGGCTTTTAGTCCAGCAAAGTGCATTACATAAGCAAATTGGTGCTGAAACACACATAAAACAATCTTTGTTTATGAAACCAAGACATAATCACATCCAACTCAATAATAGTAACACAGCGGATTCCAATAAATATAGCAGACACCAAATAAACAATATACCTGACACCAAATGGACCAAGTGAAAATATATTTACCTTTTGGAAAACCTCTGTAAGGCCTGGTTTGTCAAGTAGGTCAACTTGGTAGAAAGTGACATCTTTATTTGTAATGCTCTTTACCCTTTCAATACTTTCTGGAAACCAGAAAGATATGATACATTGAGAAAGATTGAATGTCAAACACTTAGTTGACACATTACACTGGAAGAATCAGATTGACTCTGGCCACAGGACATACATTGAAATAAATCTTAAGTTGACATTGATATTATGGATCATAAAATCTAATTGATAACAATGGCAGTTTACAAAAAAAAAAGGGAATCCGACTTTGCAACATAGCTCGGTGGTGTATGGTGATGGAAGTCATCCTACTGATTCTAACACACCCACCTGTACTTGAATTACACAGATTGTCAACCACAACAACAGAATATCCAGCTTGTAGAAGCTCGAGTGTAGCATGACTCCCAATGTAGCCAGCCCCACCAGCCACTAACACACAACCCTTCTCTCCAGCAGGCATGCTACAGTCTGATGTCAACAGCCTTCAATGTAAACAGATAGTGAATGCCTCTATCTGAAACCTATGACACAACAAAACATGGATGAGTAACGGTGAAGTGGTAGCTTGTTGTGTTTGGTCTCTGTTAGAATGGGGGATAAGATGACTGACATTTGATAGCAGTCTTCACATGAAGGCTATGATACTGACTTAAGGGGTTGCTTATCAGCAGTTCAAGATAATCATGCACTCCAACCACTAAAGATAATGTGAAGGGTAAGATACCATTCAAAACTGATCACAAATGATTACCATGGGCTGGAGTTGAAAATAATAATAGCATTTATTTCGCACTCATGGTACAGATATTTTATGACGATCAAGTTCAAGTGCAATCATTTAACAAAGCGTGGGGTGCCATCATAATGTGCAAATAAAATTAAGTAGAACATTGATATCGTCGTGCGAAAAATCGGGAATATATTCACATTCGCGGGCCCGACAAAGTTCTTGTATGGAGTTAACAAAGTTCAATCTTTCTTGATCAATGTTCGGTAGACAAATCTTGCTTGAAATATCATTAAAAGTAATGGTCTGGTCGTAAATCGTAGCAGTATTAAGATTAACGATACTCGTAATATATCTTATATTATTTACGACATTCGAATTACTAAAGGCACATAATCGGCTAACCGCCGATACAAGATCATTCGTGCTATTAAGACTATTTAAGAAAAATTTCATACATCGCAACATTAATTGTTCTCTTAGAGGTAATCTACCAGCTAAAAAAGGAATATACATTGATCTTGTTCTAGGGTGTAGTTTCCATATATGGCGGATGCATTTGCGCCAAGTAACACATAAGCTTTTAAATGAATTACTCGAGAGCGTCCATAATGGGGATCCATAAAAACTTGTGCAATATTTGTCAAATAGTGTATTACAAACATTTACTGTACAGTGACTGAATCTTGACATCAGCATATTAGTTTTCGACACAACATCACCACATGCAGCATGAATATTCAATTGTTCGGAATTTCTTCCTATATAGGATCCAAGATGGATAGCATGTTCACTTACATTTAATCTAACACTGTTCAGTTGTAGATTCACATCACGTTTTTGACAATTAAAAAGCAACAAATTGCTTTTTGATGTGTTAAATATAACATTATATTCCTTGGCAAACTCTTCGCAAGTTTTAAGCATAGATTTAGCCGCATTTAAAGAAGGAGCAATGAGAGCGACGTCGTCAGCATAACTCAGTGCGCCTGCATAACGATATACACAACAAACAAAATAGGTGACAAAACCGCCCCTTGTTTGACTCCATTAGTACAATTAAAATTGTCAGAGAAGCTATTGCTCCACTTGACTCTTAACGTTTGATGCGTATACATATTAAGAAGGAGTTTAGCAGTCATAGCACACATACCACGCTCTTGTAGCAAACCAAACAATTTCATAAAATTAACTCGATTAAACGCTTAGGAAGCATCCAATAATATGACATAACATGGTGAGTCTTCGCTGACATAATTATCTATGATTTCCTTTAATACAAAAGTGCACTGTGTTGTTGAGTGTGACGGTTTAAATCCAAATTGTAAACTACCCGATTTCAATACATCACATTGATAGTCAATAATCACATTATCTAACAGTTTCCCTATGATACTACTAAGAGCTACTGATCGATAATTATCACTACTGTTCAATGATTTCTTTCTGTTCTTAGGAATAGGAACAAGCGTAGATGTTAGCATACCACGTGGTGTATGTGCATGATACAACATCATAGTAAAAAGTTTTGATAGGTGGGCATATAACTCATCACAGCCATTCAGTATGTGATCAGAAGTTATTTCACAAACACCGTCTGTCTTATCTCGTTTAAGCTTACAAGCTGCTTGCCTAACTTGTGAAATGTCGATAGCATGCAAGGAGCCACATGTACCACCAGCACAATTAGAGTGTACATCATGACTCAATGATACATTAAGGGCATCCATTGCAGACTTACTATAAGACACGTTATTGTAAAGTATTTCATATTTTTTAAATGCTTCTTCCGTATTTCTTTCCAGAAATTGCGACCATCACTTGTGGCCAAAGAAACTGCCATTCTATCAGACGCTAGCTTATTTTGATTTCTGATCACGTACCGTGACGCCCTTTTATAATCCCGTTTTGCTTTACAGTGGATGTCTTTAAGAACGCCAGAGGTGGGGCACCCATTTTCCACCCAGAGTCGACACCAAAATATTGATTTTGCTTTCAGCTGATTGACTTGTTCACCCCAGCCAGGCCGATGTTTACATTTCCTATTCCCAGGAATACACTGAACAGCTGCTCGGACACACGCATTCACGATTTCCTCATAATAACGATCAATATCTTCAAAATGGTTATGGCAATCAATCTGTGTACAACTAAATGCATCATTTGAAACATTCAGGTCAAGTAATAACTTCCTCAATTTACACATATAACTATGAATATCACATTCCCTCCATTTTGGTCTATTAGTGGTAGGGCGCTCATCATTAACCGACTGTGCAATATGTATATCTAGCCGTGCAAGTACAGGACTGTGGACAGATAAATTATCTCCTTCATGAAGACATTCGTATTTTGACACTGATGAACTCAAGACTTTCGGACAACATAAAATGGTCTAGTGTTGACCTTGTATGTGACATATCACTCTCATAGGTAAAATCTACACAGTTATTATCTAACAAATCGCAAGGAATTAAACATTGCTCCTCACAAAAAGTCTTCAAGAAAAACACATGAGGGGTTTATTTAGCCAACTTTAACTATTTACCATGGGAAGAGTTTGAGGGAAATTGTGTATAGCATTAAAAACAAAGACAATTAGTAGTAAATATCAAACATGGGGTATGTCACATTATCAAGTGGAGGAAATACAAAAAGTGAAGCATACCACTAAGAGAATTGTTATTAAAGAAGCTGGGTGAATACAAGCAACGACTTTTTGAAAACCTGAACCAGCAACTGTTTGCTTGGTGTGGCGTCAGGCTTTGAACTGTTCTACTACATGTACTGTCTGTGTACAGTGGTACCTTAACTCTCCAAATGTGCTTCAACTTGCCAGTGTTGTTGCGGGAATGAACACAAACTTCAGGTGGATGTGAAACTTACAATTTCACATAAATAGTATATTAAGGAGGGTTATATTGTTTTCAGACAGAAATATTGAAAATCAAGATATGTATTATTTTTATAGCAAGCCAAAGCATGTTACAGGCACTTTGGCTAAAGTGCTTGATGTATGATACAATAAGGGGCCTATAGGGTGTTAAATAATAGCTAATGTGGGGGTGTGGGATATATAATGTTTAGTATATCTGTACAAGAATAAGTTATTTTAAATTTGTTTAGTACTTACTAATAAATGTATTACACAACTTCCAAGCCCAGAGTATTTGAATGAATGAATTGAATTTATTTCAGAACAATATTTGTTAACTATCAGTCTGTCAGGTGCTAACCCAAGTGTAATCAAACTACCTTCAAAACGACTTTGTTGTCAGTTAGAGGACAGGTTTTGTTGATTGACAGTCTCTGAGAGTTAGGGGTCACCCTTAAATAAGAATTCACAACCTATAGGTCTATGATAATAGTAGTATATCAAGCACCATTTATAAGTGGAGGTCTTTTTTTTAAATTTCACAGTGTCCATTTGTAGAGCACAACAGTACTGGACTATTTTGATATACAGCTGTTTTTAACAGTTTAAAGATTCTCGACTTGCTCTTCTTGTTCTTTAGACAAAAAAGTGAAAATACAGGTTTCACACATGAGAGAAGACAAAAGAAAAACGGAAATGCTCAAGGTCTACAGTCTATATATATAAAACCTTCACCATTTACGGCAGTGTCCCGCCCTCAAAACCCGGGAATGCAATGAAGCGGACATTGGACGTGGCAATATATGTCATCGACATCGACTTTACGAATACGAATTTATTAAACTCTTTTGATGACTTTGGATGAACAAACGCTTCATAATTTTAACATAATAAATGTTTAAGTATTGACTGTTTAATTAAAATCATTACGGAACTCACCTTTTCAATAACCAAATGGAGATCTATCAATATCCTCCTGCTTAAGTGAATCCCATATGTTCTTCGTGTTCTGTTTGCAGACGCCTTTTCAAGTCTTACACTACCGTATCCTCAACAATATCCGCGATTGTTTTTTGTGCTACAGTTTCGTTGAAGACATACGCCCCTTTAAGTTTAAGATTGAGTTTCCCGGTAGTCACTAGGACAAGGGTAGCCAATCTTGCCTGACAACATTGATTCAATTCAAAGAGTATGCAAGTGAAGGCTAGATGTCGATAATGTTTACATAATTCCAGAAAAGAAGCTAAACCGGTCTCATAAAGTGAGTTGCCTGTGTACGCGTCCGTCGAGAGTGCGCGTGTATAATAGAAAATACTGTTTACTTAATGTTCCCCCCTCAACTGCACGGAGCACCCCAACTGACTCGACCAAAATAATACGTCAATTTTAGAATCTAATTACAACTTTGTTCAAATTTGGAGAGTATGAGGACTGATAAATTTTAATAACTATTTTTGATCAAATATTTCAATTCCTGTTATCAAAATTTTGCTTGCGTATATTTTATTTCCATACGAATTGCATATTTAAGCATGACTCAGTATTCCAATGTCTTGACGGATTCGAGAAGATGTAAACCGTAAATAGTCTTCGTCAGTTCTTGGGTGAAGAATTCATTAATTGTTCATGATGACTTCGGAAGATCCAAATGGAAGTCCTATGAATTCCAAGTCCAGCAGTAGCAGCTGCAACAGTGACGAAGTGGGTTCTGAAGAACGTCTGAAGAAATTATTTCAAGCTTGTGACCGAGATGGGGATGGCTACATCGACAGGTCAATAATCTAAACCAAATCCTATCCCACCCGAGTGTAACAATAACATTCATTACAATGTCACACCTGTACATAAGCCACTATCACGCACCTATATGACGATTTCTTATTGCGATGTGTCCACATTCAACTGGGACGATGCAATGTCGTTTTACTGCTTAAATGCTGTATTTTCATTAAGAAATGTGCGAGCTATAGACGTATAGTATAGCATTATTTTTCTTTTTGGAATCTAATATGTCACCTATAATTGCCTGTAGGTCGAAATCTCATTCATTACATCATTGGGGCATATAGGTTTGAACTCTGCCTGTAAACACATCAGCCACACTAACACTTACAGGCTGCAGTCCATCGGCTTGGGTTACACCAGATCTGTCTCAGGGCCCAGGCTCAAAATGTGGCTGACTCCATTTATCAGTTCATGCCCACATGTCATGCCATCTGTTTCAGTTCACAATTGTTGTATAAATACTCTTGCTTGATTCATGCAAGGAGTTACATAACTAAAGCTATTGGTTATAACTCCTTGATTCATGATATAAACTGGATTAATAATAACTTCAGTTTGTTGATTCATGGTGAATAACCAACCATACCCAACCCACAGCAACGGTCACTGTTCCTGTCTGTGTGATATTTATTGATCTTCTATTTTTGCAATTTATTCTGTTACAGTGAGGATGTGTTCCACATGTGTCAGTTATTAAACATGGAAGAAGCAGTCAATGACTTGCTAGAACAACTGGAAGTCAATCGTTTTGGCCGCATTTCATTCGCACACTTCATACGCTGCAGAGCTAGATTATTAGCTGAATCAGAACAGGACCCTCTCTTTGATCGAGCCTGCTTTGTTGATGATGGAATAGCACAAGCAGCTGACTCTCGGACATCAGGTAAGCTGGTCACTGATATTTTTACAAAGGCCCTTTGTCATAAAATTCAGACTCAAGTCATCACCCTGCATCTTTGTCATATTTGTATATTTTATAGGTTGTCATTTGCATCCAGGAACAGATTCAGTTGAGTTTGGTGGTTGTGAGATCTCCCAGCCGTCTCTCTTGTCTCTGATGCAGCACCAACAACCACACCTCTACCAGCAACTGTTGGGTCTGGCAGAGAACATTCA
This sequence comes from Urechis unicinctus, assembly GCA_034190875.2. NCBI lineage: Eukaryota > Metazoa > Annelida > Polychaeta > Xenopneusta > Urechidae > Urechis > Urechis unicinctus. The sequence continues at coordinate 12,736,637 of CM067350.1, read as the reverse complement.
GAGGCAAGGAGGATCCAACCTCCTGGAAGTCATCCACTCTGTTAGCGTCTTTAAATTTCATAAATTACTCCCAAGTTAATATGCTATAGCTAATTGTGTATTTTATCAGTGTAAAGTAGTGGATGTCTTTTTAAGATAAGAAACACTGCCCACTGTTTTTTGCAAACAGGCGTTATAAATGAAATACATCTTATCCAGTATAAAACATATCAGACAGAAATGGATCAAATTGCACTAGCTTCTATACTTTGTGTATCACGTGCAGCTCGAAGTTACTGGAATGAATGCAGTGAACAGACGAATGACAAGTATCATATCTGACAGAGACTTCCTCCAGAAGCAGGTCAACAAATATGAGGTAATTGTGCAATAATGTTAATCATCACAGCTGTGTTGTCTATTTGATGTGATTTCAATCAAGGATTGGTTTCATCTATAAGTGAACAGTTCACAGTGTGCACACTCCATAGCTCTAGCAAACATAACAGCAGGCATGTTATTCAATTTGCCAATAAAGTGTTAAAAAACCACTGTGCAAGGTTATCAGATCAATTAGTACAATATATAGTCTAGGCCATGTATTGAAGCAACATTTAATAAAAAAATCATCTAATTTCCTTGTGAAAAAATCTTCACTGACTGAACCGCTATTATTTTGAAATGGTAGTCGGTATACTGTGTCTACTTTGTGACCGTCTATTTGTAATTCTCGTTTTTGTTGATGTATGACATGACATTGAGAATTGATCAAACATGGTACTTGTTAGACCTTACTGTACATACAACACTGACAATGTGAGGTTTTAAAGTGGTGATGCTGGAAAATGATGCTGTTGATAATGCCTGATTACTAACCCCTAGCTACTCATTAGCATATTTTTTTTCTGCTTAGTATCTATTTTGTTCTCATCTCTGCCCAGTTTGAAAGACTGAAAGGAAAACGTGACATGGAGAGTCGTTTAGAGCAACAATGCCTGGCTTATGAAGAACGCATCATTGAACTCCACAGTGTCATAGCAGAGCTTCGCAAGAAAATCGAAAAAAACACAATATCTGTCATCCGGTATGTCAAATTATAGAAGATGATGAACAGCATGTGTAGCTCATATTTTTCAATCCTATTGGGCCACTGGGACAGTTTCCTTAGTCTATGATTAGAATTGGTTATAATGTGTATCATGGTGAATGTTTGTTGTATGGGAGAAGGACAAAGAGACAGCCAGCAATAAGAGTAATGATGTGTATCATGGTGAATGTTTGTTGTTAGGGAGGAGGACGAAGAGACAGCCAGCAATAAGAGTGATGATGTGTATCATGGTGAATGTTTGTTGTTAGGGAGGAAGCAATAAGAGTAATGATGTGTATCATGGTGAATGTTTGTTGTTAGGGAGGAGGATGAAGAGACAGCCAGCAATAAGAGTAATGATGTGTATCATGGTGAATGTTTGTTGTTAGGGAGGAGGATGAAGAGACAGCCAGCAATAAGAGCAATGATGGTCTTAGTGCTAATGAAAACTATGGCAACATTTCAACAGCTTTAAGCTTTGGTGAGTCATGTCATTAAGTGACAACCTTTACTCACCATTATGATTGTTAGAATGTCTTCATGCATAGATCCCATTCACATTGGAATACAGGAAACTGGATTACAATGGTAAGGCTATCAATTTTAATTTGTTCAGATTTGGGGAATGAGCTGAATGCCGAGTTGACCCAGGCTGTACTACAATCACAGATTACTGACGGGAAAACATCACAACCCCCCAATGACAGAGTGACACAAACTGCTGAAGACAAGGAGCAACAGGTGCGCTGCTACCTTTTCTATTAAGCAGCTCATTAACACAGCTGGAGGGAAAACCATTGCAAGCGATTTCTGTATGCATTTTGTTGGTTAAAGGTTGTTGAGAGTGAGGAGGCTGAAGCTGGTTTTCTGTCCACACCCATCATGCCCCCTGGTGGCAGTAACATGACCCACAAAGAGAAGCTGCTGATGCAGGATCACCATGATGACCAGGAATCTCAGCTGGAGATGATGAGGACAGAATTAAATACCATGGCTGAGGAGAGAGACAGACTCAAGAGTAAGGTAAGAATGCAGATTGACGTTTTGGCAAAGTTTCATTCAACAAGCTATGTTAAAAATCTGATTACTGTTGTGTGTGTTTTAAGAGTGCCATGGGGTTATTGCCATGTTCTGTGTGGTATTAGGTGCACGAGCTACAAAGCCACATTGAGAAGCTCACGCCTGGTCCAATTAGTCCCTGTAGTACCCAGTCTCGAGGGAGGACCAAGGTGATCTCACCTCAATCGTCTCCGCTAACTGACACGTGAGTATCTCTTCCTCTTTCTTTGTTATTTTACTACAAAACTTGATATTGATATTTTATAGTACATATAGATACATGTTTATTTCCACCTCTGGACTTTGCTCTTATGCAAACTTGGTCATTAACCTGTTATTTTCATTCCATGTTGGTAGCCAAGCATACATTGTCGTTGGTGATATCATGGCGGTTTGTGTCTTTATTGTTCCTCTGGCCTGATTTGACCAATGCTTTGTGATGCAGTGAGCCTCAGGGGCCTGTGACACGAGTTGCTGAACTAAAGAAACTAAAGACAGGTCGCACACATGTCCTGGGGGCTGAGATCGCCTACGATGATGTGAGTTTTCAATGTTCCGAAAAGGGGTCAGAATTTTGGTGAAAACGGGTTTGGCATTCAGCATAATATGCAGAAAAAAGAGCATTGGTATGAATATCCAAAATTGCTTTGACCATTGGTCAGAACCCTTTAGGCTACTACCTGTTAGTCGTGGAGATTTACCATGCCACACCATTGTCACAAAACATGAGTTTGCAACTGCATATCTTGTTGTTAGTGTATATATCTGTTTGATTTGCTTACAGGTTTCTAGTGCTAAGATGGCAGAGCATTTGTCTCAAAGCATGCAGGAATGCTCAGATGTCCAAGAAATCATCAATTCCATCTGCATACAAGACAACAAAGCTGCCAAAGGAATATCAGAAAACAAAATTGAAGAATTTGAGATGGAAATTGAGCGACTTCAGAGCAAGATCGACAATTTTAAGGCCCAGAACGATTTGCTGAACCTGACTTTGGAGGAGAGCAAATCACACTGTGACAGACTGACAGTACTTATTGGAAAGCACGAGTCAAACACGACAGCCTTGCAGCTGGCTGCGGGCTACTCCGATCAGATCGTGGATGCCTACAGTACCCTGGTGGCACTGTTGGACACAGATCTGAATACTTTGTTGGCCAAATATACAGCATCAGGAATGACATCTAGTCGTAAGTCCATGCAGGGGTTGTAATGGAATGTAGCTGTTTATCATTGCGACTATGTTTATCATTGACGACTATGTTTATCATTGACGACTATGTTTATCATTGCGACTATGTTTATCATTGACGACTATGTTTATCATTGACGACTATCTTTATCATTGACGACTAAGTTTATCATTGACGACTATGTTTATCATTGCGACTATGTTTATCATTGACGACTGTTTATTTATCAGTTTATTGCTCCTATATGACTGGCTTATTCTTGTTTAAAGTTCATTCAGACTCGCTCTCAATAAAGCACCACTCTTAGAGGCTCTCAATAAATGATAAATCATGGTTACTTGTCATGGATTGGATTCAATGTATTCTTTACTGGTATTTCTGTGTGCTTTCAGGAGAGAGTGACTTATCGCGAAGTCATGGTGATATATCTGCCTTACTCCATAACACCCATACAGCCCGTCGTACCGCTGAACAGGCAGCTAAGCGCGTGCTACTCACCTTAGACTCAGCCATGGTTGGCCACCAACAAGTGACAGGCTATCCCACTAGCCCTCCCTGGGAAGATCTATCTTCCAACCACACCACAAGGTTAACATTCTTCTTTAACAGTTGATATCTTGAAATTTGGATGATGGATTGCCTTTGTGAATGTTGCTAAGAGTCCAAAATTCATTTCCTGAACAACCCCAGATATTCCCAGCTCATTAGCACCTTTAATAGCTCAGCAATTGAGATAGGTGCCAAGATTTGGTTCTAAGTAATTCACATGTGTTGGAAACCACTAGCACCCACACTTAATTTATCACTCTTTGAGGGCAATAAAGTTTCCCAATATCATCTAAGTTGCATTGGAGTTTCTCATCTGACGGATGATTTTAGTTGAGAGGGAAGTAATCTTGGCTTGAATTTCAATTGATTAGCCAGGATGCACAGTGACAGTACTGCATTTGAACTAATTTTCCTGTGACTACTGCAAACTTTGAGGTACGTGTGTGCTCTAAGCAGTGCAGTAAGTGTGAGCGAGGCTGCTTTGGACTAGAAAAGTTTTGATAGGGGTTTTCATTTATACTCAAGTTTTATGGATGCGTAAAATTACGCATTTGTCCATATAATGATGTGTCCTAGCTTCTGGTCAACGCATGTGGGCAAGTGGTCTGGGATCAAACATATTATATTTGGTTTCCATCCATGCATTGCCTGTGTCTGTTTCTTAACCTGTCAGATGTCATGTGTTAATAGTAAACTGTATTCATCACTCTTGTCAACAGCACGTGTAGTTCAACAGCCAGCAGCGCTGAAGCTGACTTCACCAAGTTGGATGAGCAGCGTCTTCGGGAACACGTGCGCCAGCTGAGGGCAGACCGGGCGGCGGTGAAGGTGACAGTCATGGAATTAGAGAGTGTGCACATCGATCCGCTTGGCTATGATGCAGCTCCATCTAACCCAGAAGTGCGCAGACTCGACCTTGAAAATGCAGTGCTCATGCAAGAGCTTATGGCTATCAAGGTATGTCCCCATCCCTTGTGGTGAGGAGACGGGGTGGTGTGGTGTGCAGATGGGGTGGGGTGGTGTGAAGTGGATGTACTTGTTCCAAACATCCTGAGATATACCTTTGTTGTTATTTTGTTTAACTAGCACTGCAGTTCATCTGCCTGGGCTAGCTAAGTAACCATGCAAGTCAATTATGAATGTAGCTCCTCCTTGTACATATAATTAGACACAACTTCTGTTGTTATAGGAAGAAAAAGCTGAATACAAAACTAAGAACTACCTGATGGAGAAGGAACGAGCTGCTCTTCAGTTACAGCTGTGTGGCAAGGAGTCTCAGGAGAAAGCTTACCGTATGCAGATCGACCATCTGAAGAGTGAGATAAACGACACGCAGCCACACGGACCCAAAGACCCGAAGAGGGTGAGGCCATGTCATCATAATGTATTCATGTTTGGGTGATGTGTTGATGCCCTGGTACTTGTCTCGGGAGTAGGATGGGTTCATTGGAAGATGTTCTGTATGCAGCCACCAGATGGTGTGGTTGGCTGGGTTGGTGTTTTTTGTGTGGGGTCTCACCATATCTGTCCTTGTTCATAAAATATGGGAAACAAATTTGGGGTCCATATTAATGCCTTTTATTACATATTCTATGTTAAAGTTGTTGTATTTCTTCAATTTAGAGGCATAGCTGTACACATAATTTTACTCCTCAAACGCCATACTTGTTATCCCCAATGCAGGATGATGGGTATGATTCAGCCACGCCTGCTATAACACTAGCCGAACTTCGCTCTCACGATTCCTCCCAGATGGCCCGGGACTTGTCAGAGTCGCTGCGCCGTGAAAAGATGCTGAAGAAACGGGTCCAGGATCTAGTGGTCACCCTGGAGAAACTGTCTAAAAACTCTGAAGTGCGGCACCAGCAGTCGGCAGAGTTTGTTAATGATCTGAAGAAAGCCAACAGGTTTGGTGGATGTCATGATGAAATAGATTTATGTTGGCTTACCATTGTTGCTTTTCTGTTACTTAAAATTTATGCAGTAAAACCCCATCTATAGGTTGCAAATTTTTTTGACATTCCAAAACAGGTGGTGTGTGACTTTTCTACAGGTATGAAATTGTATTAACTTGTCCATGTTGCACGAGTGTTTACAAAAATAAAGTATATATTTGTTGGTTTGTAGTGCATTGGTATCTGCCTTTGAAAAAGCAAAGAAGAAATATGTGAGTCGTATTAAAAGGATGGAATCGCAGCTGGAAACAGTAACGCAACGATATGAAACACAGGTAAGAAACGTTATAGCTTGATGTAACAATACGCAGTCATGCTATACCCATTCATTATGTGTGCCTTTTATTGGTATCCTTATTCAAATATATTTTCTACCATTGTGCTTCATTTATGACATTATATTTTAGCACATTTTCTATTTGTTTCATTAACTTACAAAATTATATATAAGTTGAGTAACATTTAGTAAACTTAGACTATTATCGTTATGATGCAATCATTTTCTGTTCTGGTTGTACAAGCTGAGGGCCATGAAGCAACGAATGTCTCTGCTGGAGGAAGAATCAGCCAGACTCCAGAAGAAAGTCAGTGAGACTTCGCTGTAAGACGTGTGTGGAGTTTGTTATTGCCACATCTGTCTGTGTACAGATGGCTTGGCGGGGCCACACTCATTTAGCCCTGGAAAGTGGACACAAGTGCAATGTGCAATCTTCTTCTAATGACAATGATATCAGTGTTAGAATGTAGATTCAGACAGCAAAAGCAAACAAAGGCTGATAGCACAATCACCCTTATATTAACTTCAAACCATTTATTATAGACTAGTATGCAAGATATGGACCATAGCTTATTGCTCGTGATTGATTTGTTTGTCGATTGAGTGGTATTTCTTCCTGGCTATGCTTCTGGGTTTAAGAATAAATAGTTTTGTTAAGGAGACTGTTTGAGTCCAAGATTAAATAGTTTTGTGTTTACCATCGATTGTTTTGGGTCTTGTGTTAAGCTTTCAATGGTTTTTTTTTAGGATTGAGTCGGTGACAAGGAATGATTGTTTTTGTGTGTCTGGTTTAATTTGTTGCCATGTTCTGCATTCTCACTCAATAAAGTGAAGGGATCAGGCATTATTTCATGCATGTACTCTAATTTGGTTGGATGACCTGAAGTATGATGCGAAATGCTTGCAGTGATTGGTATTTTATTTCTTGTAAAATGAAATGAGAAATTGGGGCTTGTTGACTTAAATTGTGCCGAAAGTAAACAAATATTGGCTTGATAGAAGGCACCTATTGTGAATGGCTGCCACTTTTTCGAGTTCATTTGGCGTGATGTGTTAAAAAGCAGTTTGATTTCATATTGGCCTTACTGTGCCATCCTATAGCATCTGGTTTGATATATTACCTTTTAAAATTTGTCAAATTGGTTCAGGTTTCTTTGGAGATCATCTATTTTAGCTGAGAAGGCAAAGTTACTTTTAAATTTCAAGCATTGAGTATAACTTTGCATTGGTCCATAGATGATCAAGGTATATCTGCTGATGAAAAGTGAAATTATAAGATTTCATTTTTTGAATATTTTACTTCGGTATTACCCATGTTTGTAGAACTGCAGTAGCATGATCAAAGGAAACCTAGATGTTAATGTAAATATATCATCTTGAATGAGCCTTATACCAGGTAGAATTTTTTTCCTTCACTTAGGAAATAAAACGTATGGAATCAAAAAAACCTGCTTGCTCAGTATTAGACTGATATTAGTGTGTTCATTAACCTGATTACAGTTGATCAAAATGAGTTATCATCAGTTGTTCTGCCAGTAGCTTTTTTTGTGTAGATAACAAATTTATATATGTTAGGAGGGGGTGAGACCATGCATAGCTTTTCGTGTATCAGATTTAGTGCCAATTTAGTTGAATGATGTGGATTTGGCAAACTGTGTACATTATCTGGTGTGATTGCCAAATGCAACAGATGGTTATGCATATTGTGCAGTAAGCCAAAAACTAAATATCACTGGATGAGATAAGTGAAAGTTGCAATGTTGATCATTGCAAAACCAATGTGTTTCCATCTTCCATTTATGCTTTGAAGTTCATCCATTAAACAGTGAGAGAGTTGTCAAAATTTGAGCCATAGCAAATATGATTATCAATTTGTTTGTGCTTCAGCCAAACTCATTTGTTTGTACTATATTCTAGGTGATATCTTGTATTTCCTTACTTGGGTGTTTTAATGAAGTCATGAATCCCTCTGTATGAAAACAGTCCGGCCAACTTTATGAGATTACTAAGTCCTGCTTACCCACCTTTTAGGGTCTTTGCTTTCATATGGTTGGTATATATTATGTGACTTATGTTGTACATTTGACATGTATGAGTCGAGTTAGGCTCCCTGGATGATTTTCTGTCTGTTGCTGCATACTTAGCCATTGAGCAATAATTTACTGGGAGAGTTTTTTTAGAGTATTTTTTTTTTCATATACACTTCTGTCAAACACATGTTTTACAACATATATGAGGAATGAGTATGTAGTTAGTAACTAATATAGTATTTATTTATTTATGGTGCTTATATAGATGAGTTACAGGTATGATTTACATTGTATTAGCATTTTTTAAAGTGAACTTAATTGAACCAATAATAAAGGTGTCATAATCACTGTTGTGTCATTTCACAATTTCATGTTGAATGATGGAAAATTCCAGACTGCATTCCTATTAGTGTTCATTACACTTAAACTTCCTTGCCCATGGTGCGATATACTGTGGGTTGTATTTTTTTTATATAAGGTAAATGAGTAATGAGTGTTGTTGCAAGAGGCAACTCACCAATGTGGACAGTTGTTTCACAGTTTTATAATGGTATTCTTCAAATGTCCGCCCGCCCAAAAATAACGTAGAAAGATCACGTGCTAGATTTTTGCACAGAGTTTAAGTTTAGTGTAAAATGGGTTGCTTCATTTGATCAACTAGTTCTCTTCTCAAAGGAATCATTCTTGTTGCGATGTAAACATTTTACATGAAACATAACTTTCCGGCGCGTTTGTTTGAGTTGGAAAATGGCTGTCAACAAGGATATTTTCAGACCCATGGAAGTGTATTGGACCCGAGGTTGTGTTTGCATTTTCTTTATCCTTTACACATATGTATACTTGCCTTCTTCGAGCCTTATTGCATTAGTTAAATATCACTTTGTCACAAATGAAGCAATTGACGAATGACAAGCGATGTGCCTGAACTTGCACATTTGCAGAGATATAGCTGCAGAGCTGTACGCCATGGACATGGACATGGTTATGGTACCGTCTACTATGTAGAAATGATAATATGATACGTCCAGCCAGGGCTAGGTAGCTCATATCGTGTTAACTTGGGTCAACCAGTGATGACTTGGCAGTTTTTTAATGGCACTGGCAAATACACACATCGAAGTAGCCGCGCACGAAGGTAATATAAGTTAATAAACGTCGTGCACGGCAAACATCGAATTTGTGTTAATAATTATATAAATAATAATATAAACAATCCCCATTCGAAAAGGCTTTTAATTTATAACACCCTTTACATAAACTGATGACAAAGCGTCAACGGAAAGCTTTCAATGTGAGTGATACAAAGCCAAAGCTAATCCTGTCTAGAATTATCTCTATCATAAAAGTTATTTCAATAGTCAGAAACTTCCAAAGGTCAGTTTAATGGTTATGGTCCACGTTTATTGCTACGTGTCAGGGTATAAGAAAAAGTACAACTGGAAAAACTGATCAAGGAATTTAGACTTGATGGAAGAAATGTTTACCAGACTAGCTCAGACATGAAGTAAAAAGTGACGGATAGGTTTATAGTATTGAGGGGTTCAATTCTACAGATCAAGAGAAAACGTCACATCAAAGCACATCTCTCACCATACTGTTTGTGCTTCACATTCAAATGTACCTCAAGAGCTAATAATACAGGCTATGTAAATTCATATTATTACTTTAGTTCAGCTCACCGATCACAATGAATAAACCACACACCTTGTAACAATGTAGAACATCTGTTAATCCCTTTGAACTTTGACCTTTCTTCCTCAGATTCTGACTCGGATGGAGAGGGTCATGGGCAAGACCTCGGTGAGGTGCATTAGTTTAGAATGGTTCCTTATGAAACATTGTTGATTATCTTATCATTGTTGATTATCTTATCATTGTTGATTATCTTATCATTGTTGATTATCTTATCATTGTTGATTATGTTTATGCATTATGCTTGTCATAAAATCAGGTTTATTCTCAGCTGGTAATCGTAGGCCCAGGCGACCCAAAGTAAGCGGAAAGAAAACCAATGAAGTCAAACCAGCAGTCCCCATCAAGCAACCCCTCGTCCAGAACTTGTCTCCTGATAAATCAAATGCCACTTCAGCAGCGGTATGTTGCAATATGAAATTTGATTGTAATGAGAAGTATGTTACAAGAAATTTTTGACTGATATGACACAATTCCACTTGTGTGTGCGTTTACACAGACTAAACCTTTGATGGAAGATGCACCACCAAGGAAGGCTGCCTTGAAAGATCTCTGTGCCGAAGACAAGAAACGTGTTGCCAACTTGATCAAAGAACTAGCCAGGTAGATAAATAGGTTTTAAGAACCTTACCAACAGCATCACATATAATTCTCCTTACATTTGTGGCAAAGGATCTATTAGGATTTACTTTGCTTTATTCACGATGAGGTAAGTTGATATGCAGTCATTCAGTTGTTTGATTTTGCCTTTCTGGACCTCCACTAATGTATATTAATTTTTGAGTCAGGGCTGGGGAGGAGAAAGAACAGGTGGTGCACCAGCTGGAAGATGAACGCAGTCAGTTTGAGTCTCAACTGAGAGAAGTGTGTGAACAACAGGAAGCCATCCTGTCCGAGAGAGAAGGTAAGCATTGTGTGTCCTGTCTCAAGAAAACAGGGTTACATTTATCTGAGGGTGACTTTCTATAGCTCGATGGAGTGTGGCTGGGTGTTAGTTCATAGGTCATGCTTGTCATAGACTGAAAAGGAAAGGTAATGAGGGTTGATAAAGTGTCCCTCTGTTGCTATGGTATTGCTGCTTGTGTCATTTTTTTTACCATCACCATTTTCACCTTGAATGTGACCGGTCGTTGTCAGGTGTTCAGAAGCAACTGTTGGAGTGCCAAAAACTTCTAGTACAGTACCAAGCCTGTTTGTCTGACCAACAACATGAACGCAGGTATTTGTTTTTTAAATTCATACTTTTTCAGTGAGTAAATAATCTTATTGCATGACAATAATGCAGTCTGGGCTCATGCTAGACACTCACAATAAAAATTCTACTTTGCGTAACAAAAAAACAATCTTTGTAAGGGTCAGTTTAGCTCTACAGAATGTCTGTTGATGACATGACATAATTACTGTCCTACCTTGTGCCGTTACAATATTGATTTATGGTATTGCTAAACCAAAATTCCTTCATAATTGCACTTTATGTCAAATGAATATCTATTCGGGTGTGCCCCCAGCTGGTTTGCCTGGCTCTTCCTAATGCATTGTGTAGTTTCAGTGTACTTTGTATTGTTTTCCATGTATATTGTTGTGCTTTATTAGGGGAAGGAGGTATCCGATGGAGCTGAAAGAAGGGCCGAGTTGTACACACCGGAAAAAGCAGTAACTATTACCTGATTTTTGCCTTAGTATTTAATGAATGAGAATGTGTATCACATTCTACACTAACATCTACTCCAAACATTCCTCTCAGTCACTGTGTGTTGTTTGTGCAGCGGAGTGAGCGCAGGACACAACATACACCCTTACCCCGGCCCGACCCTCAAGTTATTGCTAGAGCTGAAGACCAAGGTCACAGAGGAAACAAGTTTGGAGAGATGGTACAGTCATCACCTCCTGCAGACCACAGTGATATCCCAGTGCGACCATTCACCCAGATGATTGATTATATGATAGCTAGCGAGCGTGGGGTCACTGACCAGGAGGAACCTAACCACCGTGACTGGACGACTCCTCAGGCAGTACAAGAGAAGCTCTTTGGCATGGGTCCACTCCAGGCTCCGGTCCTATCCAGCACACAGAACAGTGAATATGTCCCTCCTAAACATGGTCCCACAGAGGCTGTACATCAGGAATTCCAGCCTCTTCCCAGGGACACTCAGCCTTTGATTTCTGATCACCACATACCTATACCTGACCTTAATAAACCCAGCAGCCACATGTACTCCTCTGCACATCCTCAGCGTAAATCGCCTACGCTCCTCTACAGTTTAGACGACGCCCAGTTCCTCGAGTATTACAGTAGTTTGGGACCAGAGGAGCGTCGACACCAGGTGGCGCTTCAGCGAGAGGCTCTGTTGGATGAGCAGGAACGGCTCAGAGCCATCCTGGCAGAACAGGAGAGTCTTCTGAGATCCAAACAGGAGGTTCTTCACAACCAACAACAGCTCCATCTCCAGCGGCTAAAACATTTTGAGGAAACAGGAACCTTCCCCATGCATAACATCGCTAAAGCTTATCTTCCTAATGGGATGGGGAAACACGAAAGACAAAGTAACGAGGAAGTTGATTCATCGCATGGGAGACCTCAGCAACATCAGCATCAGGTCAGCTCTGGTCCTGTCGGAGATGAAGAGCAGACATATACCCCTCGCTCTTCTGCGGCTACAGATCTGTCAACTCAACCATGTCACACAGGAATCCCTCACAGATCACACACACATGCTGACAGCTCTAAGATGCAGCCACGCACTGAGCCCAGTGAGTACAGTTAGTCATCTCATGCTCAAAGTAGCTTGGTTAAATAGATTGTGTGCCCAGCAAACATTTGCCAGAGGTTTGTAACCTTCAGCATAATCAGCATTGGAGATTACAACAACCAATACAGAGATCAATTTCTCCCTACACTGACATTTTGTTTCCATGTATTGCTGAACATTGCTGTGGCTTCAGTGGTCATGTGACCATCGTAGTGTTGATGATGTGATGATGTTTGATCCAGATTCTGTGAAGAAGACACGATCCGCTGCCACGTCCCCGACCCGACCCATCCCCACCCAGTCTGTCAGTACCGCCACGTCACCCATACGACCCCCGCACTCTACGGCCACCACATCTCCCCCACAGCCTCACAGAAACAGAGACACGACAGAGGGTAGGCGGGCACCTGCCAAGGGTTCAAGGCGTAGTACTCAGAGGGATACTAACAGGTGACACATTCTAACGTAGACTCTAAAACTTTCTCTAGGGCCCAGAAGGTGCTGTCCTACAGCTCCAGTGGTTGATTCTATGTTTGCAAGGCGAGATTCAACTATTACTTGTAGAATATTCGAACAACACCTATGACCAGCTTCTCCCCTGCAGCTGATGTGGTTCTATCAGCAGAACAATGTCCACTCAATTGACCTATCAAACTTAATGACCCTGTGCTAACGGCACAGAGACATCCCCCAGGAAACAAATCTGTCTCTTGATTGGACATTTGATATCATTTGATATCTTAGTAATATTGTCAGTATTGGCCAATCAGAGATCCTCTGTACGTAGCCCTTGTGATCTGTCATTTAGTTTACAAAATATAAGTTCTGCTCTGCTAACGTTTGCCACTAGATGCAGAAATCTAAAATGTTATCCAGTTTCAGATAATTGTGTTTAAAAATGATTTGGCCATTTTGTTAGCCTGTGGATCCCTAGATTTTGACACACACACATTTAGCTTTTTACTGAGCCTTTTCATGTTTTCTAAGTGATAGATTTATATTTTAGGGATTTTGACACAGAACAGCTCCTGGAACTAATGGCTAGTTTTGAACAATCTCCAGTCATCGATCAACCTAGAAACAGCAAACCCAAATCCTCTGCTAGAAAAGCTCAGTCAAAGCCTCTTCGAGCGGCCAAGTCATCGACAAAGATGAATGGGTCGTCCAGAGGGAGGAGCTCGATGGAGTCCAGACATCCCACACGACAAATGAATAAAGCCACTGCCGTACCAGTGCTGCCACCTCACAGACGTGCAGCGAGTCAATCTGACAGTGATGAGGATGAGGACTTGGAAGAAAGTCAGATACTGGAAGATATTTTCTTTGTGTAGTGTGTACAAAATATGCGTTTGCAAGTCCGTCCTCATCCAAGCCTGTGGGTATGATATTGTATTTAATGATTTGTTGAATTTGAAATAAACACTACATAACACTTTGGACTTTTTTATGAATGAAATAATTTATTTGCTATCACTGTGTTTATAGTCAATATCAACTGCCGAATGCAAAACACTAATTTTTGGGGATATCTGTTTTAGTAATGTGGTCAACTGATACCACAGCAGGGTATTTATTCGACACATACTTGGTAGAACGTTATGATAGCCACCATATGATCTGTGGCAACGTATTCTATACAATCGTGTGTGATCATAATGTGCCCGGGATTTCGGGGTCTTAGACGAGAGATCGACAACCGCATCGCAGGGGTGGAGCAGGGTGATGTGTGTGTGTGTGTGTGCGTGCGTGCGTGCGTAATGTGAAATATCAGACCGTTGATCAGAAGAAATTTAATTGCAAATTAATGAGGACGATAGACCAGGGCGCTCCTGACGTGACATCAGTTTACGCCGCAACGCTTTCCTTTCACATCACCCTTATCGCGATTATGACAGCTTGCACGGCCTGAGCTGGCACAAGCATGTACGCGCGAAATGAAAACTTAGTCAAAGACTTCGCGTCGATATGATATTTCACCCAATTAAAATATGTGAGCTTCATTCCCTAGCCAACAGTGTAGACCAAAAGTTTATTACATCGTGGGAAAAGCGATACCGCCAGGCAAACATTTTAGAATGATGCTCCAATCGATTGTGCACAATGTATGCCAGCCTTCTAGTTGTCATTATTCCTACATACCTCGAACATATCGTGTATCATTTTAGAGAAGGTATAAGATCGACATGGACTGGGACCTTGTTTTGCGAGGAGGCGAAGCTGGTCGTAACTCCATTCACCATCGTTTAAAGAGATACTCGCGTAATTCATGCGCCGCCTAGCGGACCTGATAATTTGCACACAACATTATCACTCTCTCCAATGTCTTCTAGACAAGAAAATTGTGTCAAAACAAACTGCAATGAAAATTGCTGGGTCAGGACTCTGTCTAATTCACTTACAAGTGACATATAATAAGAGTGGGGCAGGAGGACTAGCCCGGTTGCTGAGTGACAATACCTGTGGTGCTCCGAGGGTCACAGCCAACAAGAAAATTATTGAAGAAATTCAGAACTATTTTCTTTTAAATTAGTTGCTGACTAACACAAATTCAAGGAACTCAAACAAAGCAAAGTATACTCTGTATTTGTAATTTTGACCTAGTGTTAAATTTTCTTATCAAATTGAAAAACATTTTTTTTGGCATTTTTTTCTTTTATGTGCCAAACAAAACTGTGTTTATTTGCCACAAATGCATGATGACCCCCTATTTTTTTTTTCTGGATGTATATTGAATGAACTTGATACAGGTGAATTTTCAATAAATTCTTATTGCAATTTTTCATTTTATGATGATTTGTTTCATAAATATGTGTCCGAAAATACAAAAATACCCGATTTTCATTTGAATGAGTATCTTTTTAAGAATTATGACGTTGACTTATCCACATGCGTCACAAAAATCGTTATCAAACAGAACAGTATTTATTTTGATCGTAGATGAGCGGCCAGCGTGCTACGTCACTGAGCTGTTTAATCTGGCATGGCTTATTCCTTCTATCCGGCCAGGGAGGCGCGTGGACGGGCTGGCGGGTGGACGGGTAGACGTGCTATAGGGGGAATTTCCAGTCCGTTCAAATTTAAGATTTCCAATGGGTCTCTGGCTTGGGTGGGAGGTGGTGGGTCGAGGGCCACATTTTGGTACATGCATATAGCGCTTTCCTATATTTTCTTGTTTAATCAAGGAGTTATATAACCTATTGGTTATAACTCATTGGTTTAATCGAACAGTTAGAAAATAAGGAAAGGGCCTGATTGACGCTGTTGTTCGGTTCATGTACAGAGATCACTGCGAAGATACAGAAAGAAAACAGGCAGATTGGTTTATGCGCCAGAATAGTAAAATTACTTAGCTATATATTTTCAATGTCCAATTATTGCTTTTGCAAGGAGACTCCTGCTAAAATTATTACCTGTCGATATCAAAGGAGCCAACTGTCAAACCTAAAAAAATATCTAGAGCCATTATTCAATTTCAATATTCAAATATATGAAAATAGACAATGGAAAAAAGTAATTGCACAATACAATATGTAGCAATTCTATTTCTTGTGTTTGTTGTGTCATGTACTATGTCTATGGATGTGATGGCAATTGTCGTGAGGTTGTTTGACAATTATAAGAGCTATATATTATACATGTACATCGGGATGTACATGCTGTTGAAGGTAGAAATGATTTATCTAGTTTATGAAGTCTAGTATGTTTTGAACAACTACCTTTTTAAATGCACAAATTTGTGTTTATAGACGACTATTTTCGGATGACTACATGTCGTTTATTTTGCCTTTATACATCAAGTAAGATATACGGGTATCATAGGGGTGTGTGTCTGCCAAAGAGTCAACATTACGGTTGACTGTATTGTTAGCTGTTTTACGACGCCACACACTTGTATAAATACCTCCGTCCCCAAAAGTTACACATTCCGTATTCGGGCAACGATGCATTTATATATATATGTATATATATATATATATATATGTATATATATATATATATATATATATATATATACATATATATATATATATACATGAATAAGCCTGCTCCCTATTAGTATTTGCTTAGTACCTTACTCCAACCACTGGCCTCCACCCTTCACCCACAGCTGGCCTCTCGACCATCTAATCATTCCAGCCGTCACATTTGATGACGTTCAACGTTGCACAATTACTATGTGCGATCGACAGCTCGTTATCGCTGCTCTATTATGCAAATGAAGCTACTCGGGGAGCTGCCCAGCTGTGCTCCACTTGGTATATTAATTGTAACGGTAGCGGGACAATTATTGCCGAAAACTCATAACCGACACGTTCACTCTCAACCCTACTGCAATGTCAAGGCAAATTATATCAGTTGTTGCTATTATTGTACTCGCAGGAAGTTTAGTCTACATCTCCAGCATTGGTGGTTCGGGTTATGACATAACCATGGAGTCCACCAACCATTCATCCGCTCCATATGACGAAGAAGTTGACGTAGAAAACGCGAGTAACTTGACCCAAATCACAACATCTGTGCCAGCGTTTAACCATGTCGCTTTTGAAGAATCACATCGCACAAACGGCTCTTCTTCAGGTAGATATAAACGATTCCCAAAATGTGTTTTGATAGGAGAGCGGAAAACCGGTACAACTGCCATACTTCGATTCCTGGAATCACATCCCCAAATGGCAGCCTCTCCCAGTGAGGTCCATTTCTTCGACAATGACACACACTACAACTATGGATATGGCTGGTATCTTCAACACATGATCCCGTCATTACCACAAGAAATACCTTTCGAAAAGAGCCCAAGCTATTTCAGGACTCACCACGTCGCCAAACGGATGTCGGAATTAAACAGTGATATGAAACTTCTGCTCTTCGTGAAGGACCCAGTTAAAAGATCTGTGTCTGATTTCCACTTCTGTCGCAAAAAGCATCTCCCAAGTTTTGATTTATATAAATATGACACGTTCGAGGAATTCGTCCTTGACGAAGATGGTAAGGTTGTGGAATCATTTCCGCCGCTCCAGCGGTCTTTGTATGATGTCAGCATGGAGCAATGGCTGAGGCATTTCAAGCTCTCTAATTTCTACATCGTCGATGGTGGCCGTTTTGCTGCTAACAATCCCGCCGTGACGCTTCGTGATATTGAACGATTTCTCGACATTGAACCTTATTTCAAAGAGGATATGTTTTATTACAACAAGCTCAAAGGTTATTATTGCGCTGTAGAAACAGGCTGTCTCAATTTTGGTCAACCTCATCCCGAGGTAAATCCAACTGTTACAGAAAAACTGAACAATTACTTTAAGCCCCACAACGAACGGTTTTACAGAATGGTAGGGGAGCATTACGGCTGGGGACAAATTCATATCGAGGAGGATTAATTATATTTGAGAGAAACAACAAAAAATATCCCCCAGTTACAAATTAAATTTCTCCGTTTGAGAAAATGCACAAATTCAGAGTACAATCAAGAATTACTTGTTTGAATGGGAGTTGCTGGATGTGTTTTAACATCCATTGATTGTTTGTATTTTATTTCAACTTCCATCTGCTGGCTGTCTTCCATATATACAACACGCCACTGTGTGTGAAAAATTTTTAGTGATTGACATAGGAATGATTTCTGTTTTGAACCACGAGATAAGGTGTCGGACAAGCCCTTTATGAGTGATCGGAATCACTCGCAAACAGTTGTCAAACTTGAAAGGGAGTTGATTGAAACGTGATGCAGGTATTTGGTGCCATGTGTAGATACCAATGTGGTTAATGTATATGTGTGTATTCAGTGCCACATCTTCAAATTGTGCAGCCGAATTATGTTTGTGTGTGTCAATTGAATGGCAAAATATGTACAGCAGATTGTTTGTTCATATACAAATATAATATATTTGTCATATGACAGAATTACACGCTGTGTCGTTGTACAGTATATTTAACGTGTCGTAAAATAAACTACATCACCGCTGAGAGGCGCCGTGTTATTGGTGGCAGTAGCGTTTAACTGAATGATTGACAGAACACCTACTCAAAATATTGACACGTTATAATCGCCATGCACTTACACCCCAGACTGCTATAAATGCGGGGTCACTGTCAGGTCACGATGGCTGCCGGAGGAGAGGATGGGGGATGGGGTGGGTTAGGTGTAGTCATGGCAGAGGTTAGGCGGAGAAGGGTCGCAGTAGGCAACTTATCATCCCAGGCAACGTCCGACAGTCTTCTACTGACAAATATATTTGAGAAGGCTTGTTTGATCTTCTGCATGTTCTTCCTCTTAAGCGGCGATAGGGTGTAAGGGTAATCGTGCCAATTATGCTTCCATTGACTACAATTCATTTAATACTACCTAGCATCCCGGCTAACGCGCACGTGTGTGTGTGCGCTGTACACCATAGTCCTTACCGGAAGTCGATGTTCCACGGCTTGACTTTATCAATAGAGCTATTCTATTCAGGACCATCACGTGAATGAAAACACCTTGTGGAACATCCCAAAGCATGCTGAAATATTAATATCCCTACAATGATGGACTCCGCTGTTGTTGGGATGTAGGCGCGTATGTACCCTCTAAATACAGCCCTTTGACCGTGCCCTGTGGAGCGAGGATATAGAACATTTCGAATATGATATAGAACATTTGGGATATAGAACATTTGGGATATAGAACATTTCGAATAGGATATAGAAATTTAGGATATAGAACATTTCGAATTTGTAATATTCTGTTCAGCAGAATGGGGTCTATTGTTGGAAAAGCTCTTGAAGAAAGCGCAAGGAAGCAGAGAGAAGGAGCAATACAGATGCAGGAAGCAATGGTAAATTCACCTATTCTTGTATCAGTGTTAAAACTTGCACTCTAGGCGAATTAAACTGACAGGCATTATCATATGCAATGTTCTTAAATGTCGCCGGAAAATGTTACCGATTTAACTTTTTTCAGATGGAGCGGAACATTCTAATGCAGAATTGCTTCCGTGAGCAAATAACGGCTATGCATTTGGCGCGGGCTCGAGACATGTGCATGTGGTATTCTTCCTTCTACGCATGCGCATTAGTGGGTCTTACTGCCGGGTATATCGAGATCAATTTCTGATGTCTATATTCTCAATATTTTTATCAAACTATATTTCCATCAAATATTTTCAGTAAAACCGGCCACTGACGAATGCCAGGTGGCAATTGCATAGACGTGTTTTAAAAATCTGTCCATTACATGTTGGTGTCGCACGATCAGGCTTATTCTATAATGCTATAATTCACGATTACTTTGTAATTATTGATTTTTACATTTGTATTTTATGTATTTTTCAGATTTCTCAAAACCCGGAAGTCGGGATTACTTGTAGCCTTGGTTCCCCTCTCGTTCATAGAAGCGTACCATCTTGATTTGGCCTATGGATCCAAGATATATCGTATCCGAGGTAATTATTGATGGATTCCCGATGATGCTGCTTTAACATCGGATCCCAAGAATTATCGTTTGAGTTTAGTTCCGTCAACATTTTGTAGAGGAATGAAGAGAATCTTGACTGACGCTAGTTTCTTATCCCACAGAAAACGCATATCGCATACTCATCGAGGAACCTACTCTTGTTGACCTTCCGCGAGGAGTGCCGACCGTAGCCATGTTAGATGATATGAGGAAAGCAGCTAAATGAGTCGCTGTTATTATCATCTGAGTTTATTATCTGAGTTTATTATCTGAGTTTATTTCTGAGTTTATTATCTGAGTTTATTATCTGAG
This sequence comes from Urechis unicinctus, assembly GCA_034190875.2. Taxonomy (NCBI): domain Eukaryota; kingdom Metazoa; phylum Annelida; class Polychaeta; order Xenopneusta; family Urechidae; genus Urechis; species Urechis unicinctus. Next base: position 12,716,328 of record CM067350.1, on the reverse strand, counting down.
TTTATAAGTTTGTAATCTGAGATTATTAACTGAGTTTATCATCTGAGTTTAATATCTGAGTCTATTATCTGAGTTTATTGTCTGAGTTTATTATCTGAGTTTATTATCTGAGTTTATTGTCTGAGTTTATTATCTGAGTTTTGAGTAAATATCTGAGTTTATTGAGTTTATATCATCTGAGTTTATTATTAATCTGAGTTTATCATCTGAGTTTATTATCTGAGTTTATTATCTGAGTTTATTGATCTGAGTTTTAACTGAGTTTATCATCTGAGTTTATTATCTGAGTTATTATCTGAGTTTATTGTCTGAGTTTATTATCTGAGTTTATTGAGTAATAATCTGAGATTATTAACTGAGTTTATCATCTGAGTTTTTAATATCTGAGTCTATTATCTGAGTTTATTATCTGAGTTTATTATCTGAGTTTATTATCTGAGTTTATTATCTGAGTTTATTATCGTATTATCTGAGTTTATTGAGCTTATAATCATATTATTATTAACTGAGTTTATCATCTGAGTTTAATATCTGAGTCTATTATCTGAGTTTAGTATCTGAGTTTATTGTCTGAGTTAAGGCGACTTATTATTATTGCTTGTTATTATCTATCGTGGCTGTAGGGAAATCATAAGACATTATATGTACAATTGTACGTGAAAATAAACATGTATTTGGTTTATTGGTTAACTTGCTTGAAATTTATTGCAAAATATTCGAAGTACAGTTGAGTTGCGTTATCGTGACGTCATAGAAAAAATCTAGCGCGAGGAAATGTTGCTTGATGACATTGGCAACACCAGCTCTGTTCAAGATGTTTACCAATTGGACAGGTTTATTGAAATTTGATAATTTTGTAAATGACGGTTTCAAATGAAAATGGAGCACGATGGGAACCAGTCTAACAATTGAAATGTCCGATAGCAAAGCGGTTTTGTATACCGATGACTTAGCAAGTCCTTGAATGGACCAAGTTGATTTAATCTCTCAATTTATTTAATGGATATTTGCTGTGCAGTTCTTGAACTATTGCCAACAAGGCGTGGAATATCTTCCGTAATTTGGAGCTATTTCATTTGGCGAGAGCAGTAATCTGTGTCATCCGGTCTCCCCCAGCTCAGTGGTGTGAGAACAGGATTCCCGTTCTGCCCTTTGCCTAATAATCAAAGCAGCCAGAGGCTGCGGTCAGGGTTTGGCCGGAGTGTTTCGTAGCAATGATGATGATGATGATGATGATGATGATGATGATGATGATATAGAAGACTATAGTGATAACTGGTCACTGTGAAAATAATTCTTCTAATATTATTGTTGTTGTTATTGTTGCTAGCCCTTGCCCCATGTGAAGTGTTTTAACCCACGCGGCCTCATTATTGACTATCTGCTGCCGACATCAAACAACAATCACCGAGAGCAAAAGCAGGAAATTGGCTTTGGGATATTAACGACAATAAATGTCTGTCACAAAGAGATGAGTGAGGACAAATACAATGTCGCATAGAATACCACACCGGCCCTGCGACGCATGTTAAATATCGAACCCCGCAAAATACAGCGGCCCCAATAAGATAACGCTCCTGAATTATGAATGGCCTGTGCTTGTAGCAATGTACAATGACATCCTAAGCGGAATAGTTCACCCACATCTGAATAGTTGGCTGTTATATCATGTGGTGTCTTCTGAGACAAATTTTATTGACCTTTACAACAAACACAAGGTAAAAATGCTCCATGGAAACGGATTCATAATCACCGAGACGTTGCATCAACAGTCCCATGTGCTTTTTTTATGGCAGCGCCACTGGATGATAAGCGTGCTGTTCATTCATTAACATAACGCATAGCCAGTTGGAGTGAGCCCACTAAGCGTAGCTATAAGCTCTTCGGTATATTACGAAGACAGATTGGGATCATTGCGGTCTAACCGTACCGGGAACCCAACCCCTTAATTTAAAATGAAAGAAGTAACTTATTGTGCGTCGCACTTCATGGCTACCAGGGATCCGAGGTCTGGGCTTTTGAACGACGGGCGGCCGCAGGGTGATTGCTTGCTAGTTTACTGGCCTGAGACTTGTCTGCTTTGATAAATTTACACAATGCCCCTCAATAAGGGAGTTGACAGTCTATGCATACATTCAGAATGTCTGATTTTACATGGTGACAGCATTTCATTTCAGCGTATGTCAGGGCAACTGAATGCTAAATAAACCATCTGTTTACATACACCACGGCAAAAATAGGACTGCTGTTTAAATTTACTGAAGTACCAAATGCCTGGACAGCTTAGGATATCATATTTCTATGTTGGTACCTGCAATGCCGCATTGGTGATGATAATGCTCTGATAGTTTATGTGGCCTGAGACTTCTGGATCTATTAATTTGATTTGAATATGAATTTACACAATGCCCCTCAAAATAAGGGAGTGACAGTCTAATGTTCATGTCCCCGTTTAATGGTGTACAGCATTTCATTGAGCGTATGTCCTGATCAATATTGATGATGAGGATGTGTTTGGGTAATTAGGTATAAGACGACGTGTAACTAGACATACGCCACCAATAACAGGCAATATGGCGATGTGTAAATATGACGATGTTTAAATACCAGTATGACGATGTGTAAATGCCCATATGACGATGTTTAAATACCAGTATGGCGATGTGTAAATGCCCATATGACGATGTTTAAATACCAGTATGACGATGTGTAAATGCCCATATGACGATGTGTAAATACCAGTATGACGATGTGTAAAAGCCCATATGACGATGTGTAAATACCAGTATGACGATGTGTAAAAGCCCATATGACGATGTGTAAATACCAGTATGACGATGTGTAAATGCCCATATGGCGATCTGTAGGTATTCCTTTGACGACGTGTTATCCACATATGACTTTGTAAACCTTACCCTATGTCGATTGTTTTGGGTAACATATGGCATAGACACGGTAAACTAATGTTTCCCATCAATGTAGCACATGGCCGTTACGAGGAGAACGAATGAAATGCAGCATTACATTTTAACAGTGATATACCAAAGACTACATATGATTATTCAATCATTGAATTAGTTCATATGAAGTTAATATGCAACTCTTGAGCCATTGCAAACAAGGCCTGGAATATCTCCTCGCTATTTGGGTTGGCGGGAGCACATATCCGTATAGCCGGGTATCTCTAAGCTCAATGGTGCGTGAAAATGTGACGCTCTAATCACCAGGACAGTCCCTGGTTTGACGGTTGCTAATTCTTCTAATGGTTGGGATTAATGATGATGATGATGATGATGATGATGATGATGATGATGATGATGATGATGATGATGATGATGATGATGATGATGATGATGATGATGATGATGATGATAACCATATGGATAACAATGATTGAGATTTGTCTACACCAATACTGATGTTTATCCTACTGGTGATTGTGATGATCATCGATTGGCCCACAGTGTAAGCCAACCCACTGTAATCTCTGATAACATCAGCTGCAGCACTGATGACTGCTTCCTATTGACACCAAACAACAATTAATCGCCGATAGGAAAACATGGTTTTTAAAATATGTATGACGATGACTATGTACACACAAAGCAGGTTGTGGGTATCCATAGACTCATCCAACATTGATCCCCAAGGGTTTTTTTTAAAATTTGCATCGTATGCTGTCAAAGGTTAATCGCTGAGGCATGGAATATGTATGACCGGTGCTTCTACCGATGTACAAAACATCATGAAGTGACGAAGCTCTGGCATATCTAACGCATAGTTGTCTATGTCTTTCTGTCTGTTTTCAATACACATCAATATGGAGCGCTTGTGAAATGACCAGGGAGGTTTAGTTTGGATATCTTTTCATGCTGAATGATATTGGCACTTTGAAATAAGACATGAGGTTCATCTGAGGTCGCAGAAGGACAAACAGAGGTCAAGATTTAAGCGGTCGACGGCACTGTGAAGTAGCTCTTTTGAACCAAGTGGAGCTTGCGCTCCCTCTTGGTTTTCGAGGATGGCATTTCCTATGTAGAAAATGCGATGATAAGAACTTACCTTTACGATATCAACTATATTTAACAAGTCCAATTTAATAAGCAATATGTATTATGTATCGCATTAGAGTCTCAGGAATCGCACCAAATTGTAAATATGCATAATTGCCTAAAATGTGCGAGGCGATTAACTTTTCCGACTAAATTCCAATATGGCGGCGAGATTGCGCAACGTAAGTCAGATGGAAACGGACTTGTTATGATGATGAATAAAGGAGAGGTAAAGGCAACTAGGTCGGAGAGTTATAAGGTATAAATCTAGTAAAAACTGATTCACCTGTGAAATGTATTATCAAGCAGATGATGGTATGATAAAAACTTAGCAAATTCCACGCGATCGTTTACGACAACGTCATGAAGGAGATCGTTTGTTGACAACCACCAGAATTCGGAGTGGAATTTCGCCGAAAAGATAGAAATTAATCGAATATCATGTGCTTTCCCGGATATTGATAAAAAAAAACCCATAGCAATTAAATTCAGTCAATACTCTCACTGTTGATGGCTTTAAATTCTTCTCAGTACGTATTTTTAACGTGATAGATTAAGCATGTTTGTCCATCTACCGATAAACGGAGGGTTTTCCTGTTAGACCAACAAGGGAGTACCCGATCGACTGTTGGTCTGTTGGGCTACTGTGAAGTGTACCATTCAGCGTATGCACGTTATGATTGATATGAGCTAGATGATATGAGCAAGATGTCAATCATAATGTGCACGATGGCGATTGGGATAAGGTCACGGCAGGGGATTCAGGTGCTAAGACCTTGATTTCCCGAGCAAGGCTTAAATAAGTTATGGTTATTATCATATTTAGAGAGCAGGATTGTTTACCAAATCGTCGCAGTCCTCATGATATATTGGAGCATTACTCCATGGAATAAGAAATGTTGGCCGTACGGAATCGGAATCAACAACAACAGCAACAGTGGAGGCCGGCATACAGATTCAAGGTCGCCCAATGGCGTTAATTTTGCTGAAACAAACAAAAGAAAAACACTTGAGACTCACTCCATCATAGCCCTGCAGGACGTCCAACCGGTGTCAACTACGTCACAGAGTTTTTAGAAAAGAATTATTTGATTTGATTAATCAGCTGGTCTTTGCTGATGCAAGGTGTCATCATCATATGATCACAGTATTGGACCTTGATGGTCATAATGATCTCAAGCGTCCATGCAAGGGCCACTCGCAAAGGGGAAATCATTTCTCTCTCAACTGCAAGCGCATTTCACCCTTAGCTGGCCTACATTCGAATATCATGTTGCGAATTCCTGCCTTCACGTTCTCGGGTTTACGTCGCGGCCGCTAGAAGGGCCACCGTCGCGCACAACGATTTGTCTGTCAAGCTGCCAGCACTTTGTTTGCGCATTACCAGTTGCTGTTTTAAGTTCCTGCGTTGTTGCGCGCACTCTTGTTGCGATTTTCTATAGCTGTAAAGACGTCACCGAATGTGTCAAGCGTATTCTGAACTTCTCTTAACTTCATCTGAACGCAATGAGCACATTTGAAGCAGTTCTCAAACACAGAGATTACCATAAAATAGGGATCCAAAATGTTGCCAACTTCATTCATCTCCAGTCGTCTGGGAAGTATTCTGCCAGAACATCAGTTTTCACCCGATATCTCTTCGAAGTAAGCGTGCGTGACTGTTGCTACACCATGTCATCACTGTCCCCTTTTAAGTGGAAATTAAGTACCACAGCTGAAAACTTTCCTCAAATGTAGGGGAATCCCTTGCTCGAGTTATAAAAAAACTGAGCTCGTAGAATTAGTAACAAATGCCTGCAGCACCGTAAATATTGTGGACTTGGTCGGGGAAGATGATGGAGAGAATATTTACAGTGAATCAACAACTATCAGCAAGTCAATTTCCCAGATCCCAACAAACTTCCTGCATGGCAGGCCGACATGTCAAATGCACCTGAGCTTACTGAGACTTACTGTCTTATTTGATGACCAATTCCAAATGGAGTCCTAACATAGTGGCATCATTTGAAAGCGAAAGGGGATACAGCTGTTCCTCAACAGACACATACATGCAGTTAAATATAAATCCCTGAATCATTGTAGGTGTTATCCGAGCGGGAGATGTGTTAGGGAGCAGTCACAGTCCGAGCAACAATACAATGTATGGCTTCTCCTCTCCCCATCTGGTACCATAAAGTCTGCCGGATGTGAGTGCACAGGGTAATTTTTAATTTAGATAATTCGAATATCTAACTTCAGAACGTTGACTACAGATATGTCACACATCTTATAAATATGTATAAATACCTATGAAGACTTGTTGGAACAATATCAACTTTGTGTTTTGTTTTATGTGGTGTTGTGGTAAAAAGTTTGTTATTTATTTTCTCATCTTTCTTTGCAGAGATGATGGTGATTGCAAACATGTAATGGCCATGATGTTTGCGGTGGCTGACTTCAATACCAATGCAAAGTCTAATCCAGCATTACCTCCTGATGAAGAGACATGTCGCACGGCTTGTCGCCTTGATAATTTTGCTGTCTGGCAATTGCAATTACACAGTCTATATACTTGTCACGTCAGTACTGTAACTGACGGAAACTTCACTGTCATACAGGGATGTTTTTTCGGTTCTTGCGAACATCGGCCTTGCAGTCCACTACGGCGCAAGTAAACCTGGGCATGGTTGCTTCCGCGCAGTCTATATAGTCTATAGAACGATATTCCTAAACAATTTCCCCAAACTTACACCAATATCAAACATAAAACAACGGATATTCACGTTCCGCGTCGTGTATTGTGTTTGTGTTTTGGAAAAACATGCCCCTACTTCCCGTTGAAAATCAGTATCGCCGCCTAGCGGCCGCGACGGAAGTTCCGATTTGGGTCAGTTGCCAAACCAGGATGTACCTGAGTTTAGCCTCCTGGTTTTGCTCCACATTCTTTCATGTGAATGGATCACATGCATAAGCCTGTGTACGAGACGTGAAATGATAATTGTAGCATTATTACTTCAATTTAGATGAATCATACGCACTTTAAATCAATAACCGACACGTTTCAGTGATTAAAAATACTTTTTGGAGGATTTTGTGGAATTTTATTATTTTGTTTCCGGTTTTGTAAAATTACTCGGTTGTAACCATATTTTGGAATTTGGATCACCGAATCATCATCAAATTAACGATATTCTCAAAACACTTATTTTATTTTCAATCATCAAATGGATCGATGCATCTGATATTTTTAACAATACTGTTTTCACTAGAATCAATCCTACGCATAAAGTTACAAAAGTGATTTCGAATTACATCATCACAAGCAGGTACACATATACATTAACAAACATGACCAGCACAAGCGAATCGTGGAAGGCCATTTAGCATTCTCATGGCATCATTATATGCTACTGTGAGCCTCCGGATACATAATTATTTATATCTACACCACGGATGAGCTGTATACATTAGGCGTATTGTATGCATTGGGGTACAGTATATGTAAGTAATGTGCTTGGAGCTGATGTTCAAACGCAAGACGTTTTTCTGGAGTCAGCATTATATAGGCTTACTGTCCAGTCACTCGGCTCGCCTTGCACGTCTATGTCGAACTGGTGCGGAAAAACACTAGCATAATTAAACCTTATATATATTACGATGCAAGACGACCAACGCAAAATAGACGGAATTTGATCTCAGCCATATTCATAATTATCTCCATTGAGACAAGTTATTCAGTAAGGATTTAAACGTTTCGCCAACGTCTGTGGTGTCATAGAAGGATTAGAGATATATTGAGGGGCTCTGTGAATCAAGCAGTCCTCATCCACACGACACTAACATATAGCTGACTCGAATCCACGACCTTACAGTTGCGGATTGATCTCGGCACGTTGTCTTTCATCGGTGACAAAGTGGATAACCTCTCAACAAACTTCTACCTACCTCCCATACTGGGTGAGTCTCAAGGCGGGTAAATTTTGACGTATGGGATGACGTCATACAAAGCGTAATTTCAGGGAAATTTTTGTGAAGGTCCCCTGGCCCCTTGGCTGCGGGCCCTGTTGACATGTTAATGATATTCAATACTCGCAGTCTAGGGCGAGAAGCGAAGCGAAACCCCTGGAGTCTGGGACGCAGACTAGCTAAGTTCATACTAGTTGCGAATTTTATAGCTGCACAAAGACAAGATGTATTCAAGAAAAATACTAAATGAAAATAGTTGTTGTCGCTTTTGTATGCCAGAGCTGTTCCCAGCAAGATTACGATCACACAGAGTTTCATGCGGTGTGAGTTGAGGTCTCTTTTTTTAACAATTAACAACCACAAAACGAACCCAAAAATATCCATGAAACTATTGCGTGTAAAACTCCGTTTTCATAACAGATTGGGAACATCGTCGATGTTGCTGATTGACCGTTACTAATGAATCTATTTTTAATTAACTCTGTTCGATAATTTTCTGTTTATCGCGGGAAAGCAACATGCATTGGTTAAACATTAGACTATCAAGCAAAGTGTTTTCTCTTATAATCGGAATGACTAGTCCGGCAACCAGACCTTACTCTCATTGACTCATTATTACATGGAGCCTTATTTGATAGAGGGCGTATTGTACTAGCCCAATGGACCAACGCCAGGTTCTATTTATCACCTTGTCAGTCCAAGAGGGAGTGCATGCAGCACTACCCGTACTTAGTTCGAAAAAGCTATATTGTACATCTTCGGAATTATATGAATATGAGACCGTGTTCATTCCAAACCATGCCACGACCTCAAGGTAGATATTAAATTGTGAGTTGCAGCTCACGATGTTTATTGCTCGCGCTGTTTGTTGCACGTTTTAATGATCAATGAGTATAGTACATTCTTTGTAAACAAGACACATCGTAAGCAACGGAAGTTTCAGTGCTTGTAGTTCTGAGCAGCACCATTGCATCATAAAGGCGGCGAATTCCACTCTCACATTATGATCAAATAACGTTATGATGACAACATAAGTGGCCCATTACGTATTATACACAATGGGCCAATTGAACACTTACATGGGCCTTAGATCAATTCAACACAACAAGTCAATGAGCTTTATGCTTTTGCCGATTTACGATGTAAAGGACACTCGTGAATTTTATGTTTTCATGGTAGGTTCACGATGCTTAAGACACTATCTGATAAGAATACAAATGCAAATGTACTTAATAGTTTGGCAATTCATTTATTGAAATCACTAGCAGACACAATTTTACAAAATTTAATGTCGAATATAAAATTAAGCTAACAAATGTGTACCTCAGTGCTCCTGGACATTGACAAACTGTACAAGTAAATACTCCAGTAAAAATTAGTATTACCGTCCACAAATCATACATGGACCATGGGGTAAATATTCCTATAAAAATAATGTATGCTGTCGCGTATATGGTTAGAGGATATATGTATGTATATATATATTCACCTTTCTCCCAATCTGTGTGGCGTGTCTTGGGTATAGCTTATGCTACTGACTGTGACGTTGTCTATGTACAGTGAGCATGAATAATGCACCCTCAATCACTATTCATATACTTAAGTGCTCTAATTACAGACAAACATTTTGGGGAGTTACACCTCGCCAACAATTTCTGTCCAGTAGTGGTTACCAGTGTTAAGGTTGCAGTTCCAGTGGCCACGAGTTAACAATTTTGTGAACAATGGTACTGCAAGCCAGCCATTCTTAATCGTGGTCAGAATATGAGTCCAGCCCTATGTTCAAATAATACAAACAATAATCCAAACACCATTCACAATACAGCGGTAACTAAGTGTTTAAACTACAAACAACGTCCTATTGATCACCTGACACGATTCAATCTGCCTAGTGTTGTCAATGCATATATCTCACAGCGACACGCTCCGTCACCTCACCCAAACCTTCACCCATACTACGCTATAAAACATTGCAAATAGAAATGGAGGAGACATTGTGAGAGGGGTGAGCGTGGCAACACTTGTATGTACAAATTTAACATTAAAAGCTATACAGCAGTCAACAACACATAAGCGACTGCATTCAATCATCCAGTCCAGCAACTGGTAAGTCTGAATTGCTTAACTGAGTAAAAGCGAGCAGCTGGCATGAAGTGGCAAGCAGATGTCATAACATCATGATGGGTGTGAATCTCCAGTGCATCACGAGTCTTTACCTACCCTATTACATCAATCGACTACTTAATATGGTAACACCTTCACCTGATGGGCTCGAATGAGAGAGGAGCAAAGCCCATTGATATGAACAAGGAATCAAATCATACACATTTCTCGGTTTCCATTTGGCAATATTTCAGCAGAAAAACATGTTGCTTGATGAGAAAAAATGTCAGTCACAAAATAAAAGCAAACAACACCCCAAGCTAAACCGGCAGTGAAGTGACCCAGATTCTGGACAGGATGAAATCATTTTGAGCAATACTACACAGCATAATGCTTGACACTGCAAGGAAGTGTATCCATGGGGAGGCCAACAATAGAAACCACACCAGACTATGTACGACACATGGGATGCATGATTAACAAGCTACAGCAGCGGGCAACAATTTGAAATGATGGAATCAGCACGTCTGATAATGCCTTGTCAAATACTCATTGCCTTCCTTTCACTCTTTTGATTCAGTCACTGACACACAGACACGCTTTGATCGAAAGCTCGGTATGGAAACAGCAATATTGCTTAACTCAATACTCAGATGATCAGAAAGGATGCAAGTTACACTTGGTAAATGCAAGTCGCACAGGTATTTGGGGGTGATGGATAGATGCACAAGTTATCTCCGTGGGAATACATGTACCCACTAGTTAACCTGGATGCAGGGGTAGCAAACATGGAGCTATTGACAAGACCTGGTCTGGTTAAGTAGAGTACAGGTTAGCACCAGTCCTTTTTCATATAAACACATCAAAGACAGCTTACAGGCCATTGTAGAGTTTGCAAACTGTTCAAGTTAACTTGATAATGTTGAGAAATGTGCCAATCTGATGAGTGCCCCAAGATGAACAGGTCATATCTACAAGGACAGATATTGGTTGATCAGTTTACCATTCACCCATCACCTCTCAATCAACAATAGGTCTTTTAATCCCACAGGTAAATGTGCGTAGATTTCAGCTTGGTGTCGTAAGTTATATCCCAAGATCACGAAAGAGACACCAAGTTGCTGGAATGTCGTGGGGGTGGCATGAGATGGGCATGGTCAAGAGATTTTGTAATAAAACAACCAATAATGCCGGGTGAAATCATTAGCTAAATATGCCTGTCAATCAAGGTTCATTATTTACAGATACACTGATTAAAGCTATTGATAGACCACCCCTGTGGACCCACTTCATTATTTCACAATCATTTCAAAAGCCACTTTTAAAATAATACTAGCACACTATTCCAATTAACCTGCGGAAAACTCCCATCTCCTGCAGTACCTGTGACCTCAACGACCCAGATAGGTAAGGATATGCAGCAGGTTTACAAGCAACCATAGGGGTGGTTAAATAATCAACAATATGGGTCAACAAGAGACATGATCAGAAGCCATCCGAATAACTCTTCTCGGTTGATACAAAATAGTCCTCAAATATGCTCTTGAGATAGTCGAAAGTGGGTCGCTTCTCAGGGTTTGCATGCCAGCAAGAGAGCATTATCTCGTAGTACTCGTCTGGGCAGGTGTTGGCGTGTCGCGGTGCTGGCATGCGGTAGCCCTTCTCCACCTGCTCTAGTGTCGTCCTGTTGTCCATACCTGCCACCACGAAAACATGTATATTTCACCAGATGCATCTTCCGATGCACATTATAATGTTGACAACATCCTTTCAAAACTGTCAATAACTGCAAACTCATTTGTTGACATGTGGTCCCAACTCAACATCAAATTTGTTATACCATAAACATACACGACCAACAAAGCTGCTTCCATGAACTGGGAGCCACTCGATCTCCTTGCGCATCGGCTTCTGTGCAGGCTAGGTTAGCATAGAGTCAAACATGCCTGCCATGGAGAGTGGGAGCCCACTGCCAATAAAACAACTACAGACACCCCCCCCCCCCCCCTGTAGGGCGAGCCACGGCCAATGAAACAACCACAGACACCCCCCCCCCTGTAGTGGTAGAACACACCTTGTGTGATAGACTCACCGGGATAAGGCACTCTGCCGTAGGTGATCATCTCATACATGAGGATACCAAACGACCACACGTCAGACTTGATGCTGAACTTCCTGTCAAAGACCACCTCAGGTGACGTCCACTTGATTGGGGACTTGGTAGCTGCAAAGCACGAAACACCGGCTGGTTATCAAAGATGTGATCAAACTAAGAGTTGACTATATTTCTAATGTGATCTATCTAAGAGCTGGTTATATATTGGAGGGGGTCTATCTAAGACCTTGTTATATATCAGAGGGATTCTATCTAACACCTTGTTATATATCGGAGATGGTCTATCTAAGACGTTGTTATTTATCGGAGGGGGGTCTATTTAAGACCTTGTCATACCTCTGAGATGGTATAAGATCTGCTTAAAAATACGGGTGGTCTATCCAAGACCTAGTCATACTTCTGATGTGGTCTATCAAAGAGCTAGTTATACTTCTGATGTGGTCTATCCAAGAGTTAGTCATACTTCTGATGTGGTCTATCTAAGAGCTGGTTATCCCTTTTTAGTTATAATTGGTATTTCATTATGAACAAGGAACTGACGCCCTATAAGGAAATGGCCACCTTCATCAGCTATGTAGACATTTTCATCATCGGCCGCTCCTGAAGGGTCGAGCGCCATGAGACGGGCTAAGCCCAAGTTAGCTACTTTCACACTGTTGCTCTCTCCGACAAGGATGTTGGCAGCCCTCAAGTCACGATGGACAAAGTTCCTGGCTTCAAGGTAGGACATGCCATCACAGATCTGTACAGTCGAACAGGAATTGAGGGTGATGCACTGCAAGGGTGTCGCTCTTGAATCAGCAGATTAGTTAAGAACAGTCAAGATTATCAAATAGTCAGGATTATCAAGTACAGAGAGGACAATCAAGTACAGTCTAGGAAATCAAGTAAAGTGAGGGAAATAAAGTACAGTCAGGACAATCAAGTACAGTCAGGAAAATCAAGTACTGTAAGAGAAATCAAGTACAGTTAGAACAGTCAAATCCAGTCAGGGAAATTAAGTACTGTGAGGACAATCAAGTACAGTCAGGGAAATCAAGTACAGTCAGAACAATCTACAACAGTCATGGAAATCAAGTAGAGTCAGGGCAATTAAGTACAGTCAGGGAATTGAAGTACAGTGAGGACATCAAGAACAGTGAGGACGATCAAGTACAGTGAGGACAAACAAGTACAGTCAGGGAAATCAAGTATAGTCTGGGAAATCAAGTACAGTAAGGACAATCAAGTACAGTCAAGACAATCAAGTACAGTGAGGACAATCAAGTACAGTCAGGAAAGCAAGTACAGTCAGGGAAATCAAGTACATTCATGGCAATCAACTACAGTCAGGGAATTCAAGTGCATTCAGGGCAATCAAGGACAGCTAGGAAATCAAGTAAAGTCAGGGAAATCAAGTACAGTCAGGACAATCAAGAATAGTCAGAGAAATCAAGTACAGTCAGAGAAATCAAGTAGTCAGGACAATCAAGAACAGCTAGGAAATCAAGTAAGGTCAGGACAATCAAGAACAGTCAGGAAAGTCAAGTATAGTCAGGACAATCAAGTTTAGTCAGAGAAATCAAGTACAGTCAGGGAAATCAAGTACAGTCAGGGAAATCAAGTACAGTCAGGGCAATTAATTACAGTAAGGTCAATCAATTACAGTCAGGACAATCAATTGCAGTCAGGAATAATATGTTGATTAAACAGGAATATTTGGTTGCATAAATGCAGCAGATAATAAATTATATATGAGACTAATTCATAACAAAGTATGTCTAGCCATGTGATGAGAAGCATGACAAGACCACCGTGGTTCTCACAGCTCATCAGTGGCCATCATTGTCCTACCTGGGCACACATATCGAGGATGCTCTTCAGGTTGAGCGTGCGTCCCTCGTCCTTCCGCAGGTGATCAAGGAGTGCCCCGTTCACCATGAGTTCGGTGATGATAAGTATGGGTTCGGCTGCTGTACACACTCCCATCAACTGCACCAGCTTCCAGTGCCTCAAGCGATGCATGATCTTGGCTTCCTCAAGGAACGCCTCTGAAGTTATCTGACCTGGTTTCAATGTCTTGACAGCCACGTCCACTTGATTACGCCATTTGCCTGTCAACACAAAGGTATTCTTACGATGAATGGATTGATAAGGTTAAGTAGGTAACCATCTGTTGGTCATAACAAAAGATTGATGAAAGAATATTGAGATCATGAGTCACTGCCTAATCTGGAAGTAACTGCTGCTTAGCCCAATGGTTTCAACCGGTTCAATTTGTTTTGTACAAGCAGGTGATATTTGTAATCCTCACTCACCTCGCCATACTTCTCCAAACTGTCCTGCACCCAGCTTAATATCCATACGGATCTGATTTCGATCCACCTCAATCTCCTTAAAGGGGACGTGCTCTGGTTCCTTTGGGCAGGCTTTAGTGAGCTTACAGCATAAACCGTCAGCATTCCCTTCATTCACACACACGGAGACTACCATATTCAAATAGAGTGCTGACCTTATAACAGGGTATATACATCAGAGAGTAAAACCGCTCTCAGATAATCTTTGTCCAAAAACAATGACCTAAAAACCCTGAGTGACCAACCTGAATAAGTATACAAGTGAATACGGCTCACACAGCCGAGCATCTCAAGATGGACTAACTCAGCTGCCTGTGCCAGTTAATTGACCGAGCATACCTTTGTAGTGTTCAGTGAGACAGATGATGTCATCAAAGATGCGTTTTGGGCTGATAAACACACCACCCATATCCTCCTGATGCGGTAGTGCTTGATAATAACATCGTTAATCTGGTCATCAAAGTCTCGTATGGAGAGCGCGTAGGATTTCTTATCTGCAAGCAGCGGTATCTCATTATCATCATCTTCATATCATCAGCATCATTTCAATATCATCAGTAACATTTTAACACCAGCAGCATTTCAATATCATCAGCATCATTTTTACATCAGCAGCATTTCAATATCATCAGCATCATTTTTACATCAGCAGCATTTCAATATCATCAGCATCATTTTTACATTAGCAGCAGTTCAATATCATCAGCATCATTTTTACATCAGCAGCATTTCAATATCATCAGCATCATTTTTACATCAGCAGCATTTCAATATCATCAGCATCATTTTTACATCAGCAGCTTCTCAACATCATCAGCATCATATTAACATAATTCCAAATATCCGAATATTTCAGTGTGCCTCTAATGGTCCTGAGCAGGTGTGGAACTCACCTGAGCTGGCCCTGATGAGGAATGTTCCACGTGGGTTTTCTTGTAACAATAACTGCCTGTCTGCCTCTCGTCTATCGATTGAAAACCACCACCTGTTGCCCCCAACAAAGAGACATGCAGCCGTCAGTCAGAGCCGAGAGCCAGAATTGTAGGACAAAATATAATCTGGTTCAATCATTTAGTTTCCGACCAGAAATTAAGTATTATATTGGTTAAACCACTTTCATGTGAGGGAACAATCCTAGTAAATATTGATTTTATTCTGATTTGTGCTGTAGGTTGACAAAATAACCACTCGGTTCACTGATCGATCATTCCCTGGATGGACAGTACTGGGAGACTCACTCTTGTGTTTCTGGGTTGTTGTCGTCGACTACCACGTAGTTACTGGGGATGTATCCACGTTGGTTGGTTGTCAGGTGGCGTGCGATCCACCAATCCTGGTTGTCACTGCAAACAGCACAAGTTAATGCAAGTCCATTACAACGTCTAAGGTGAAGGGGATGATAGTGATGGTGTGGATGGATGGCGCCAGAGCCAATACAGTACCATACTTAGGCAGACTCAAACTCCAGTCACAAAAGCTAGAGATATTTGTGAGTGTTACCACTGTCAAGGGGATAATATTCAAGAAACTTATGAAATACAGCTTTACGTGTTTTCACAAAACACTGTCAGGAAAGACAAAAGCATGTCCGCACCTGTCACCCACGACCGCCATGCGATCTCCTTTCTTGAACGCTAAGTCATCCTTTTGCCCCATCCGGTAGTCATACAAAGCACGGACAATCTTCATTGTCATTGAAACAGGCAAGTACAGACAAGGAAGTCAACTAACATATCAGGTTAGGTTTCTAGTTGTAAAACAACACTACACCCTGGCAGATAAGTACCACACCTTGCCATCACGGGACATTACCCAACCATTCTCACCTTGTGCGGTGTTGTCATATACTTAAGTGTATAGAGGTAGTATACATGTGCTGCGCGACGGGGTATGTTTTTTCGGCCTCTCCACTTGTACGAAGGCTTTTTTTGGGCCTCATACTTGTACGACGGGGTATGCTTTTTGCCATTTTCAACTTGTACAACGGGTTCGGGTTTTCGAGATCCGGCGGCACACCCCTATCCGAGTTAAGGCCAAGTGCCCCCCGGGGTCACTGCAGGGGATTCAGGTGCTAAGCAAGGCTTAAATAAGATATGGTTATTATTATATTTAATGAGCAGGAATGTTTACCAAATCTTCACAGCATTACTCCATGGAATCAGAAATGTATGCCGTACGAGTGAACAGCAGACTAAAACCTGACATCAGCAGCTATGGAGGCGATGTAGTCGTAGAAAGCCAATGTTTAATATTCACTCCAGTTTTCAAGGCCTCTGTAGATGTCTGGGCAGGGGTTGTTGCTGGTTCCAATGGCTGCCAATGATATACAGTATCTGTGATGGTGTTTGGTGCAATTGTAAAACTAGAATCTCTAAGCTTTTCTTGCTTATGCACGCTCTTCATTATAATACCTTTACTCACTGCCTGTAGTTGCTGGAGTGGGGACTAATCATAGGAAATTAACGCGAGTCCTGAAGTACAGTTGCTTATTTGGTTTATTTAATTTCAACAATGAAGCTCCCTGGAATCTCGCGGTCCGAATCGTTTCTCTGACTAGGTGATCTCTCCGTATTCATATGCGAGGGTTGGTTATATAACCCTTCGGGAGTACGATTTCCCTCGGTATTGGCGTGTCGTACCGCGCTGATAATCAAGATGGGAGGGAGGGGGCAATCTATAATAAAGGTGTGAGGGAGAGGGTACTCTTAACTAAAAACAGTATTATAACACAATAGGTTTTTATATTGTGTATTCTGTTTTTCAACTTCCTGCTAGAATCGAAATGGGTCCCTTTTGCATTGCTATACAAGATAAGGACTTTTGACACCTTGCATTTTTTCCTCAAAATTTTTTCTTGCGGGTGAATCATCCGTATGTTTATAGCTCCAGTGATGCTCTAAATCACTATGTAAGTTTGATATTTATCCTAACATTGCTCGCCAAGAAATTGCCTCCCAAATATGGCTACAATGCTACAGCGAAAAAGAGCTGTTCAGCCCCATGTCGGGCACTCAGGGATCATTTTCTTAATACATAACTAAGTTTAACGCAGACATCTTTTAATTTGCGCCACAAAGTTGACCTGATGGTAAATCATGTTGATAAATATTCATGATGTACTGTGAAAATTTGTTGTGTCTATCCATCGATAACGGTGCCAACCTTAAACCCTCAACCACATGAATGTTAGCTGTAAATTATCACGCGCTCTATAACTACCTTTCCATCGATATGTATACTTCGCTTTGGTCACAAAAGTAGATTTCATCAAATCTTCACTCAGTACAGTTGTGGGCATCATTGCGCACAAATTTGACTGACAAGAAGGAAAAGTAATTTCCGACAACATGAATGGCGACAGTCGAAGAAAGGAACTATTTTCTGAGACCGCAGCGCCGCGTAGCGACTGAAAGTCTGAAAATGTAACATTTTTGGTTTCCAAGGTGCGGTAGTCAAACAGCTTGCTAGGCAACCTATATTGGGCTGAACTGTCTCTTTAAGGTGCCAGTTTTTATTGTTATCCAATTAACGTGTCCGGAATCTGTTTTGATTGGATGAAAGAGAGGGCTGCAGGACGTCCAACCGGGGTCAACTCCGTCACAGAGTTTGTAGAAAAGAATTATTTTATTTTATCTGTTTGATTTATCAGCTGGTCTTTGCTGATGCAAGGGGCCAAATGCGCTTTGAGAAGACCATCATGACCCCATCATCATCATCATCATCATCATCATCATCATCATCATCATCATCATCATCATCATCATCATCATCATCATCATCATATGACGCAGTATTCGACCTTTATGGTCAAAGGGGAAATCATTTCTCTCTCAACTGCAAGCGCATTTCACCCTAAGATGGCCTACATTCGAATATCATGTAGCGAATTCCTGCCTTCACATTCTCGGGTTTACGTCGCGGCCGCTAGGAGGGCCACCGTCGCGCACAACGATTTTGACCGGAACTCGGGGTACGTTTCTCTGTCAGTCAAGCTGCCAGCGCTTTGTTCGCGCATTACCAGTTGCTGTTTTAAGTTCCTGTTTTGAGGAAACACGTAAAGCTGTATTTCATAAGTTTCTTGAATATTATTGCGCGCATTCTTGTTGTGTGTTTTTATAGCTGTAAAGACGTCGCCGAAGGTGCCATGCGTATTCTGAACTTCTCTTAACTTCATCTGAACGCTGTAACGTCGCAATGAACACATTTGAAGCAGTTCTCAAACACAGAGATTACCATAAAATAGGGATCCAAAATGTTGCCAACTTCATTCATCTCCAGTCGTCTGGGAAGTATTCTGCCAGAACATCAGTTTTCACCCGATATCTCTTCAAAGTAAGCGTGCGTGACTGTTGCTACACCATGTCATCACTGTCCCCTTTTAAGTGGAAATTAAGTACCTCAGCTGAAAACTTTCCTCAAATGTAGGGGAATCCCTTGCTCGAGTTATAAAAAAACTGAGCTCGTAGAATTAGTAACAAATGCCTGCAGCACCGTAAATATTGTGGACTTGGTCGGAAAATGATGGAGAGAATATTTACAGTGAATCATCAACTATCAGCAAGTCAATTTCCCAGATCCCAACAAACTTCCTGCATGGCAGGCCGACATGTCAAATGCACCTGAGCTTACTGAGACTTACTGTCTTATTTGATGACCAATTCCAAATGGAGTCCTAACAGAGTGGCATCATTTGAAAGCGAAAGGGTATACAGCTGTTCCTCAACAGACACATACATGCAGTTGAATATAAATCCCTGAATCATTGTAGGTGTTATCCGAGCGGGAGATGTGTTAGGGAGCAGTCACAGTCCGAGCAACAATACAATGTATGGCTTCTCCTCTCCCCATCTGGTACCATAGAGTCTGCCGGATGTGAGTGCACAGGGTAATTTTTAATTTAGATAATTCGAATATCTAACTTCAGAACGTTGACTACAGATATGTCACACATCTTATAAATATGTATAAATACCTATGAAGACTTGTTGGAACAATATCAACTTTGTGTTTTGTTTTATGTGGTGTTGTGGTAAAAAGTTTGTTATTTATTTTCTCATCTTTCTTTGCAGAGATGATGGTGATTGCAAACATGTAATGGCCATGATGTTTGCGGTGGCTGACTTCAATACCAATGCAAAGTCTAATCCAGCATTACCGCCTGATGAAGAGACATGTCGCATGGCTTGTCGCCTTGATAATTTTGCTGTCTGGCAATTGCAATTACACAGTCTATATACTTGTCACGTCAGTACTGTAACTGACGGAAACTTCACTGTCATACAGGGATGTTTTTTCGGTTCTTGCGAACATCGGCCTTGCAGTCCACTACAACGCAAGTAAACCTGGGCATGGTTGCTTCCGCGCAGTCTATATAGTCTATAGAACGATATTCCTAAACAATTTCCCCAAACTTACACCAATATCAAACATAAAACAACGGATATTCACCACAGCTTAAATCTCTACGTTCCGCGTCGTGTATTGTGTTTGTGTTTTGGAAAAACATGCCCCTACTTCCCGTTGAAAATCAGTATCGCCGCCAAGCGGCCGCGACGGAAACCCGAGAATGCGAAGGCAGGAATTCATGGTCGAAGTTCCGATTTGGGTCAGTTGCCAAACCAGGATGTACCTGAGTTTAGCCTCCTGGTTTTGCGCCACATTCTTTCATGCGAATGGATCACATGCATAAGCCTGTGTACGAGACGTGAAATGATAATTATAGCATTATTACTTTAATTTAGGTCAATAACCGACACGTTTCAGGGATTAAAAATACTTTTTGGACAATTTTGAGGAATTTTATTATTTTGTTTCCGGTTTTGTAAAATTACTCGGTTGTAACCATATTTTGGAATTTGGATCACCGAATCATCATCAAATTGACGATATTCTCAAAACACTTATTTTATTTTCAATCATCAAATGGATCTGATATTTTTAACAATACTGTTTTCACTCGAATCTATCCTATGCATAAACTAACAAAAGAGATTTCGATATACATCATCACACTAGTCTGCGTCCCAGACTCCAGGGGTTCCGCTACGCTTCTCGCCCTAGAGTCTACGAAAAGATAAGGTCCTAAACTGGCGCGTCCGAATATTCATTAGACACGTTCGTTAATCTTCGTGACCAATCAACACAAAGGTTGTGACCCGGATTGACCTTAATTGCGCGTGTCTGGCTTGTGATACGCACCCTCGGTTCTATGTGACGTCATGGACATTGTAGTGGTCTGCGTCCAATGAGAACACATTGAATGTCTTCTGGAATTATTGGGCGTCTCAAAAGTTCAAATTGACACCACAACAAGCGCTTTAATCGCTTAGCTTCACGATAGTATGTTTACGTAATAGTCAGTTAAAAAGAACCAGTTGTGTGTCTGCTTCTCTCGCCGATTGTGTGATTAACGGTACCACTCAGCGTGAAACAACAAATCGGAGTGTTGTAGAATGTGTGCCCGGCTCATAAAAATCACTCGTCCGGTTGGACAAGTTCTTCGGAACTTGTAGAACTAACCAATGAGAGACAACGACTCAAAAGTACCCGAGAGTGACCGAGAGACACGGCTTGTGATTGGAGCATCCCAAATCTGGGATGCCTGTCCAGTTCAAGACATTAAGGTCTCCCAGACCTGAAGGCGAGACTATTGAATATCAGTAACATGTAAACAGCGCCCGCAGCCATCAGGCTGGGGGACCTTGACTATCATCACACGCAGGTACACACACATTAACAAACATATGACCAGCACAAGCGAATCGTGGAAGGCCATTTAGCATTCTCATGGCATCATTATATGCTACTGTGAGCCTCCGCATACATATTTGTTTATATCTACACCACGGATGAGCTGTATACATTGGGCGTACAGTATGCATTGGGGTACAGTATATGTAAGTAATGTGCTTGGAGCTGATGTTCAAACGCAAGACGTTTTTCTGGAGTCAACATTATATAGGCTTACTGTCCAGTCACTCGGCTCGCCTTGCACGTCTATGTCGAGCGGGTGCGGAAAAACACTAGCATAATTAGACCATATATATTACGATGCAAGACGACCAACGCAAAATAGACGGAATTTGATCTCAGCCATATTCATAATTATCTCCATTGAGACAAGTTATTCAGTAAGGATTTAAACGTTTCGCCAACAGAATAGAAGGATTAGAGATTTATTGAGGGGCTCTGTGAATCAAGCAGTCCTCATCCACACGACACTAACATATAGCTGACTCGAATCCACGACCTTACAGTTGCGGATTGATCTCGGCTAGTTGTCTTTCATCGGTGACAAATTGGATAACCTTTTAACAAACTTCTACCTACCTCCCATACTGGGTGAGTCTCAAGGCGGATAAATTTTGACGTATGGGATGACGTCATACAAGCGCAATTTCAGGGAATTTTTTGTGAAGGTCCCCTGGCCCCTTGGCTGCGGGCCCTGTTGACATGTTAATGATATTCAATACTCGCACAGTCTAGGGCGAGAAGCGAAGCGAAACCCCTGGAGTCTGGGACGCAGACTAGCTAAGTTCATACTAGTTGCGAATTTTATAGCTGCACAAAGACAAGATGTATTCAAGAAAAATACTAAATGAAAATAGTTGTTGTCGCTTTTGTATGCCAGAGCTGTTCCCAGCAAGATTACGATCACACAGAGTTTCATGCGGTGTGAGTTGAGGTCTCTTTTTTTAACAATTAACAACCACAAAACGAACCCAAAAATATCCATGAAACTATTGCGTGTAAAACTCCGTTTTCATAACAGATTGGGAACATCGTCGATGTTGCTGATTGACCGTTACTAATGAATCTATTTTTAATAAACTCTGTTCGATAATTTTCTGTTTATTGCGGGAAAGCAACATGCATTGGTTAAACATTAGACTATCAAGCAAAGTGTTTTCTCTTATAATCGGAATGACAAGTCCGGCAACAAGACCTTACTCTCATTGACTCATTATTACATGGAGCCTTATTTGATAGAGGGCGTATTGTACTAGCCCAATAGACCAACGCCAGGTTCTATTTATAACCATGTCAGTCCAAGAGGGAGTGCATGCAGCACTACCCGTACTTAGTTCGAAAAAGCTATATTGTACATCTTCGGAATTATATGAATATGAGACCGTGTTCATTCCAAACCATGCCACGACCTCAAGGTAGATATTAAATTGTGAGTTGCAGCTCACGATGTTTATTGCTCGCGCTGTTTGTTGCACGTTTTAATGATCAATGAGTATAGTACATTCTTTGTAAACAAGACACATCGTAAGCAACGGAAGTTTCAGTGCTTGTAGTTCTGAGCAGCACCATTGCATCATAAAGGCGGCGAATTCCACTCTCACATTATGATCAAATAACGTTATGATGACAGCATAAGTGGCCCATTACGTGCAAGATGTTCCGCACCATCAAATATACACAATGGACCAATTGAACACTTACAATGGGCCTTAGATCAATTCAACACAACAAGTCAATGAGCTTTATGCTTTTGCCGATTTACGATGTAAAGGACACTCGTGAATTTTATGTTTTCATGGTAGGTTCACGATGCTTAAGACACTATCTGATAAGAATACAAATGCAAATGTACTTAATAGTTTGGCAATTCATTTATTGAAATCACTAGCAGACACAATTATACAAAATTTAATGTCGAATATAAAATTAAGCTAACAAATGTGTACCTCAGTGCTCCTGGACATTGACAAACTGTACAAGTAAATACTCCAGTAAAAATTAGTATTACCGTCCACAAATCATACATGGACCATGGGGTAAATATTCCT
The DNA here is from genome assembly GCA_034190875.2 of Urechis unicinctus. Lineage (NCBI taxonomy): Eukaryota > Metazoa > Annelida > Polychaeta > Xenopneusta > Urechidae > Urechis > Urechis unicinctus. The sequence continues at coordinate 12,692,978 of CM067350.1, read as the reverse complement.
ATAAAAATAATGTATGCTGTCGCGTATATGGTTAGAGGATATATGTATGTATATATATATTCACCTTTCTCCCAATCTGTGTGGCGTGTCTCGGGTATAGCTTATGCTATTGACTGTGACGTTGTCTATGTACAGTGAGCATGAATAATACACCCTCAATCGCTATTCATATACTTAAGTGCTCTAATTACAGACAAACATTTTGGGGAGTCACACCTCGCCAACAATTTCTGTCCAGTAGTGGTTACCAGTGTTAAGGTTGCAGTTCCAGTGGCCACGAGTTAACAATTTTGATGAACAATGGTATTGCAAGCCAGCCATTCTTAATCAGGGTCAGAATATGAGTCCAGCCCTATGTTCAAATAATACAAACAATAATCCAGACACTATTCACAATACAGCGGTAACCAAGTGTTTAAACTACAAACAACGTCCTATTGATCACCTGACACGATTCAATCTGCCTAGTGTTGTCAATGCATATATCTCACAGCGACACGCTCCGCCACCTCACCCAAACCTTCACCCATACTACGTTATAAAACATTGCAAATAGAAATGGAGGAGACATTGTGAGAGGGGTGAGCGTGGCAACACTTGTATGTACAAATTTAACATTAAAAGCTATACAGCAGTCAGCAACACATAAGCGACTGCATTCAATCATCCAGTCCAGCAACTGGTAAGTCTGAATTGCTTAACTGAGTAAAAGCGAGCAGCTGGCATGAAGTGGCAAGCAGATGTCATAACATCATGATGGGTGTGAATCTCCAGTGCATCACGAGTCTTTACCTACCCTATGACATCAATCGACTACTTAATATGGTAACACCTTCACCTGATGGGCTCGAATGAGAGAGGAGCAAAGCCCATTGATATGAACAAGGAATCAAATCATACACATTTCTCGGTTTCCATTTGGCAATATTTCAGCAGAAAAACATGTTGCTTGATGAGAAAAAACGTCAGTCACAAAATAAAAGCAAACAACACCCCAAGCTATACTGGCAGTGAAGTGACCCAGATTCAGGACAGGTTGAAATCACTTTGAGCAATACTACACAGCATAATGCTTGACACTGCAGGGAAGTGTATCCATGGGGAGGCCAACAATAGAAACCACACCAGACTATGTACGGCACATGGGATGCATGATTAACAAGCTACAGCAGCGGGCAACAATTTGAAATGATGGAATCAGCACGTCTGATAATGCCATGTCAAATACTCATTGCCTTCCTTTCACTCTTTTGATTCAGTCACTGACACACAGACACGCTTTGATCGAAGGCTCGGTATGGAAACAGCAATATTGCTTAACTCAATACTCAGATGATCAGAAAGGATGCAAGTTACACTTGGTAAATGCAAGTCGCACAGGTATTTGGGGGTGATGGATAGATGCACAAGTTATCTCAGTGTGAATACATGTACCCACTAGTTAACCTGGATGCAGGGGTAGCAAACATGGAGCTATTGACAAGACTTGGTCTGGTTAAGTAGAGTACAGGTTAGCACCAGTCCTTTTTCATATAAACACATCAAGGACAGCTTACAGGCCAGTGTCGAGTTTGCAAACTGTTCAAGTTAACTTGATAATGTTGAGAAATGTGCCAATCTGATGAGTGCCCCAAGATGAACAGGTCATATCTACAAGGACAGATATTGGTTGATCAGTTTACCATTCACCCATCACCTCTCAATCAACAATAGGTCTTTTAATCCCACAGGTAAATGTGCGTAGATTTCAGCTTGGTGTCGTAAGTTATATCCCAAGATCACGAAAGAGACACCAAGTTGCTGGAATGTCGTGGGGGTGGCATGAGATGGGCATGGTCAAGAGATTTTGTAATAAAACAACCAATAATGCCGGGTGAAATCATTAGCTAAATATGCCTGTCAATCAAGGTTCATTATTTACAGATACACTGATTAAAGCTATTGATAGACCACCCCTGTGGACCCACTTCATTATTTCACAATCATTTCAAAAGCCACTTTTAAAATAATACTACCACACTATTCCAATTAACCTGCGGAAAAGAAAACTCCCATCTCCTGCAGTACCTGTGACCTCAACGACCCAGATAGGGAAGGATATGCAGCTGGTTTACAAGCAACCATAGGGGTGGTTGAATAATCAACAATATGGGTCAACAAGAGACATGATCAGAAGCCCTCCGAATAACTCTTCTCGGTTGATACAAAATAGTCCTCAAATATGCTCTTGAGATAGTCGAAAGTGGGTCGCTTCTCCGGGTTTGCATGCCAGCAAGTGAGCATTATCTCGTAGTACTCGTCTGGGCAGGTGTTGGCGTGTCGCGGTGCTGGCATGCGGTAGCCCTTCTCCACCTGTTCTAGTGTCGTCCTGTTGTCCATACCTGCCACCACGAAAACATGTATATTTCACCAGATGCATGTTCCGATGCACATTACAATGTTGATAACATCCTTTCAAAACTATCAATTAACTGCAAACTCATTTTTTGACATGTGGTCTATTTTCCCAACTCAACATCAAATTTGTTATACCATAAGTATACACAACCCACAAAGCTGATTCCATGAACTGGGAGCCACTGCCAATAAAACAACCACAGACACCCCCACCCCCTTGTAGGGCAAGCCACTGCCAATAAAACAACCACAGACACGCCCACCCCCCTGTAGTGGTAGAACACACCGCGTGTGATAGACTCACCGGGATAAGGCACTCTGCCGTAGGTAATCATCTCATACATGAGGATACCAAACGACCACACGTCAGACTTAATGCTGAACTTCCTGTCAAAGGCTGCCTCAGGTGACGTCCACTTGATTGGGAACTTGGTAGCTGCAAAGCACGAAACACCGGCTGGTTATCAAAGAGGTGATCCAACTAAGAGCTGACTATATTTCTGATGCGCTCTATATAAGAGCTGGTTATATCTCTGGTCTATAAATATATAGCTAGATATATAAATGAGGTGGTCTATCTGAGAGCTAGTCATACTTCTGATGTGGTCCATCTAAGAGCTAGTCATACTTCTGATGTGGTCTATCTAAGAGCTAGTCATACTTCTGATGTGGTCTATCTAAGAGCTGGTTATCCCTTCTTAGTTATAATCGGTATTTCATTATTTACAAGGAGCTGACGCCAAATAAGGAAATGGCCACCTTCATTAGCAACGTAGACATTTTCCTCATCTGCCGCTGCTGAAGGGTCGAGCGCCGTGAGACGTGCCAAGCCAAAGTCAGCTACTTTCACAATGTTGTTCTCTCCGACCAGGATGTTGGCAGCCCTCAAGTCACGATGGACAAAGTTCCTGGCTTCAAGGTAGGACATGCCATCACAGATCTGTACAGGCAAACAGGAATTAAGGGGGATGCACTGCAACAGTGTCTTTCTTGAATCAGCAGATCAGTTAAGTAGAGTCAAGATTATCAAGTACAGTCAAGGAAATCAAGAAGACAGGGCAATCAAGTACAGTCAGGGAAATCAAGTACAGTCAGGGCAATCAAGTACAGTCAGGACAATCCAGTACAGTCAGGGAAATCAAGAAGTCAGGAAAATCAAGTACAGTCAGGGAAATCAAGAAGTCAGGGCCATCAAGTACAGTCAGGGCAATCAAGTACAGTCAGGACAATCCAGTACAGTCAGGGAAATCAAGTACAGTCAGGAAAATCAAGTACAGTCAGGGAAATCAAGAAGTCAGGGCCATCAAGTACAGTCAGGGCAATCAAGTACAGTCAGGACAATCCAGTACAGTCAGGGCAATCCAGTACAGTCAGGGAAATCAAGAAGTCAGGAAAATCAAGAAGTCAGGGCCATCAAGTACAGTCAGGGCAATCAAGTACAGTCAGGACAATCCAGTACAGTCAGGGAAATCAAGTACAGTCAGGGAAATCAACAAGTCAGGAAAATCAAGTACAGTCAGGGAAATCAAGAAGTCAGGGCCATCAAGTACAGTCAGGGCAATCAAGTACAGTCAGGACAATCCAGTACAGTCAGGGCAATCAAGTACAGTCAGGGAAATCAACAAGTCAGGAAAATCAAGTACAGTCAGGGAAATCAAGAAGTCAGGGCCATCAAGTACAGTCAGGGCAATCAAATACAGTCAGGACAATCCAGTACAGTCAGGGCAATCAAGTACAGTCAGGGCAATCAGGTAGTCAGAAAAATCAAGTACAGTCAGGACAATCCAGTACAGTCAGGGAAATCAAGTACAGTCAGGACAATCAGGTACAGTCAGGACAATCAAGTACAGTCACAGTCAGTCAGGACAATCAGTCAGGGAAATCACAGTCAGGGCAATCAAGTACAGTCAGGACAATCAACAGTACAGTCAGGGAAATCAAGTACAGTCAGGGACAATCAAGTACAGTCAGGACAATCAAGTACAGTCAGGGCAATCAAGTACAGTCAGGACAATCAAGTACAGTCAGGGCAATCAAGTACAGTCAGGACAATCAAGTACAGTCAGGGAAATCAAGTACAGTCAGGACAATCAAGTACAGTCAGGGCAATCAAGTACAGTCAGGACAATCAAGTACAGTCAGGGCAATCAAGTACAGTCAGGACAATCAAGTACAGTCAGGGAAATCAAGTACAGTCAGGACAATCACGTACAGTCAGGAATAATATGTTGATTTAACAGGAATATTTGTTTGCATCAATGAAGCAGATGATGAATTATATATGGGACTAATTCATAACAAAGTATGTCTAGCCCTGTGATGAGAAGCATGACAAGACCACTGTGGTTCTCACAGCTCATCAGTGGTCAGCACTGTCATACCTGGGCACACATATCGAGGATGCTCTTCAGGTTGAGTGTGCGTCCCTCGTCCTTCCGCAGGTGATCAAGGAGTGCCCCGTTCACCATGAGTTCGGTGATGATAAGTATGGGTTCGGCTGCTGTACACACTCCCATCAACTGCACCAGCTTCCTGTGCCTCAAGCGATGCATGATCTTGGCTTCCTCAAGGAACGCCTCTGAAGTCATCTGACCTGGTTTCAATGTCTTGACAGCCACGTCCACTTGATTACGCCATTTGCCTGTCAACACAGAGGTTTCTTATGATGAATGGATTGAGAAGGTCAAGTAGGTATCCATCTGTTGGTCATAACAAAAGATTGATGAAAAAATATTGAGATCTCGAGTCACTGCCTCATCTGGAAGTAACTGCTGCTTAGCCCAATGGCTTCAACCAGTTCAAATTGTTTTGTACAAGCAGGTGATATTTGTAATCCTCACTCACCTCGCCATACTTCTCCAAACTGCCCTGCACCCAGCTTAATATCCATACGGATCTGATTTCGATCCACCTCAATCTCCTTAAAGGGGACTGGTTCTGGTTCCTTGGGGCAGGCTTTAGTAAGCTTACAGCATAAACCGTCAGCATTCCCTTCATTCACACACACGGAGACCACCATCTTCTAATATAGCACTGACCTTATAACGGGGTATAGGCTGAATATATAACAGAGAGTCAAACCGCTCACAGATAATCTTTGTCCAAAAACAATGACCTAAAAACCCCGAGTGACCAACCTGATTATGCATACATGTGAATGCAGCACACACAGCCGAGGACTAACTCGGCTGCCTGTGCCAGTAAATTGACCGAGCATACCTTTGTAGTGTTCTGTGAGTTGGATGATGTCATCGAAGGTGCGTTTTGGGCTGATAAACACACCACCCATATCCTTCTTCCTGATGCGGTAGTGCTTGATAATAACATCGTTAATCTTGTCATCGAAGTCTCGTATGGAGAGCGCGTAGGATTTCTTATCTGTAAGCAGCGGCATCTCATTATCATAAGCATCATCTCCATATCATCAGCATCATTTTTACATCAGCAGCATTTCAATATCATCACATCATTTTTACATCAGCAGCATTTCAATATCATCAGCATCATTTTTACATCAGCAGCTTCTCAACATCATCAGCATCATATTAACATGATTCCAAATATCCCACTATTTCAGTGTGCCTCTAATGGCCCTGAGCAGGTGTGGAACTCACCTGAGCTGGCCCTGATGAGGAATGTTCCACGGGGGTTTCCTTGTAACAGTAACTGCTTGTCTGCCTCTCGTCTGTCGATTGAAAACCACCACCTGTTGCCCCCAACAAAGAGACATGCAGCCGTCAGTCAGAGCCGAGAGTCAGAATTGTAGGTCAAAAAATATTCTGGTTCAATCATTTAGTTTGCGGTCAGAAATTAAGTATTATATTGGTTAAACCACTTTCATGTGAGGGAACAATTGTTGTAAATATTGATTTTTTTCTGATTTTTTTGTGCTGTAGGTTGACAAAATAACCACTCGGTTCACTGAATCATTCCCTGGATGGACAGGACTGGGAGACTCACTCTTGTGTTTCTGGGTTGTTGTCGTCGACTACCACGTAGTTACTGGGGATGTATCCACGTTGGTTGGTTGTCAGGTGGCGTGCGATCCACCAATCCTGGTTGTCACTGCAAACAGCACAAGTTAATGCAAGTCCATTACAACCCCTAGGGTGAAGGGGATGATGGTGATGGTGTGGATGGATGGAGCCAGAGCCAATACAGTACCATACTTAGGCAGACTCAAACTCCAGTCACAAAAGCTAGAGATATTTGTGAGTGTTACCACTGTCAAGGGGATAATATTCAAGAAACTTATGAAATACATCTTTACATGTTTTCTCAAAACACTGTCAGGAAAGACAAAAGCATGTCCGCACCTGTCACCCACGACCTCCATGCGATCTCCTTTCTTGAACGCCAAGTCATCGTTTTGCCTCATCTGGTAGTCATACAAAGCACGGACAATCTTCTTTGGCACTGAAACAGGCAAGTACAGACAAGGAAGTCAACTAACATATCAGGTTAGGTTTCTAGTTGTAAAACAACACTACACCCTGGCAAATAATGCCAGGACAACATACTGAGATAAGTAATACACCTCATATAGACAAGGATACTTGTCAATAAGGGACATCACCCAACCATTCTCACCTTGTGCGGCGTTGTCATTGGCGGCCGGCGTGGGAGGCAGTGCCCGGTTATCTCCTTGTAACTGGATAACCACCTGGTCTGTGCCCACTTGGTGACCTGCAAACTGTTCGGAATTCGTCACTGCCGAGCCGTTATGTGGCTTCTTCTTCTCTTCCTTCCCCATACAGTTCCCCATGGTGACTGCCGAGACAGAGCAGGGAATGGGTTGGAAAGTACTCAATCGCGCGGCCCTCTGGGGCTGCTGCTGCTGCTGGCGGTGATGATGGTGATGTGGGTGTGGTGATGGGGCTATGGGAGCAGCCCCCTGCTGTAGACAGTGCTCGGATGAGGCCGGAGCTGCAGCGAGAACATGAGGGTTGTGCCCCTGGTCTCCCAGAAGCACCTGTGCCACCTGACTGTCGTCCAGGTAGTGCAGTCGTGTGGTGGACCAGGGTGAGGCAGACGGGTAGTGAAGAGAGGTGCTGTGAGGCAGCGTGGTGGACGAACTGCCAGCAACGGACTTACTGCTCTTATTCCGGCTGCCTTTGTCCAAACCAAACAGTTTCTGCCAACACAATCACACAAGAATATAATCAACATCATGGATGCTATCTAATTATGGGTAACTGCACTTGAATTACACACTTAAATGAACATCAATCATCATTATCATCATCACCATCATCATCACTACACTCACAGAGATATGGTCCTTTTGCATAGGGTATCATTTCAGGGAGATAAGGATCACATTTACGAACAAGATAAGGAGTCGCTATCTACTTAAAGCCAACAACAGAATGAACCAGGAAATAAGGGCACTCGTCTACAAGTCTAACAAAACCACCAAAATCAACTGAAAAAAAAATCTTGGCACTTAACCTTGCAATGAAAACTATGTCAGGGGCCAACCATGCAAGAGTAGGCCATGCCATGGTTAACCATGCAAATGTAGGCATTGTCAGGGTTTCCCATGTCATGGTCAACCATGCCAGGGCAATCATGCTATGGTCAACCTAGCCCAACAGGACATCTGAGTATATACGTATATCACCATACGACCAGGGCTATGGTCAACCATGCCAGGGTAACCATGCCAGGGTTAACCATGCAAGGATAAGCCGTGCAAGGTTTACCACAAAAGAGGCAAACAAAGCAGATCAGGGAGAGAGATCGGTTTGTAGAACTCATCACAATATCCAAAAAGTAATTGGCATTCAGCGAAAGATACATAAGAGTGTAACATATAATGGCGTGCACTTCTTATCTGCAAAGCAACAGACACCATGGACGACGAACATCTAGCTGCCATCACTTACACACTACGTCCAAACACCTATCAACAGCAACACTCACTTTCAGTTTGTTTAACTGTGTATGTGCCATTTGCTGCCCAAGAGAGGAACTTGGTCATTGCCAAACTGTTGCCGCACAACTAGGATGTTAGGGGTACAGAGCATTAGTGGTAAGATATATCAACAGCTGAGTAGCAATGGTGACGAATGACTGTTGTGCTTATCAGGAAGGAAGACGACAAATATGGTGGTTGAGTCCATCTGCATCAGGAGGGGGTGGAAAGCAGTGGTTAAGATGGGCTGAGCCAGGATGGAGAGTGAAGGCTTGGGAATAAACTAGGGTTAATTTGAGCTGAGGTCACAAGGAAGTGTCAGGAGGGTCAAATAGAACTACAAATATGATGTCAGGAGGGTCAGAGAACAATGTCAAATAGAACTACAAATATAATGACAATTGATGGCTAACCCTGGTGACCGAGTCTATGTGTGGTGACAAATGCAGGCAAATCATGTCATTGACAACAGCATCGCGAGTAGTGCATTTCATGATTATATTGCATAAAACAGTCAATAACTAAATATTGGCTTAAGTCAAACAATGGGATTTCATGTTATACTTCAAATGTAAAGTTAGTTTCCAACGATAGTGGCAAGTCAAAATGAAGATGATCTTGTATTCCACACATCGATGCTGCTCGATGGACAATTGCTGCTATGGTTGGATATGCACAAGTTATTGATCTTGTTTTCACATGGGAAGGATGGCTCGACAGAAATCAGCCATAACAAGGAAGCTCAAAATGGAGAGTACAAACCCATGTATGTATGCCACAATCAACAGAAATACCAGTGTGGGTATATATATTTGAGATTAAGAAAATATATGGGTCAAAGGTGATAAAATAACAGAGCTATTGGACACAAGTTAAAGTACAATATTATGGGTGGCTCATCTTCATATAGAAATGGGAGTTCTTCACCAGCCACAGTAAATGTTGACTGGCAATGGTAGGTTGTTAACTCGACAAACACAAAGTCATGTGAACAGCAACAAAAGAGGATTAATAATTACTGATAAATGTACAGCACAGTTAAATTTTCTATCATTTACGGACACCAAAGTGAAGGGCAGACATTCATAAAATACCCATGAACAGAACACTTATTTCCAGATGACAAACTGCCAGCAACACGACAATAATGCCACACAGTTTCTAGTCTTATCTGAAGGCATGCATGGTATGTTGTGTACATGAGGTACAAACCAGAAGTGTCCTACGTTCTGTGATGGGGTACATACTAGCAGTGCTCGATGTTGTGTGATGGGGTACATACCAGAAGTGTGCTATGTTGTGTGATGGGGTTCATAGTATGTTGTAGCCATCTTGAAGCAGGTGAGCATTGGTACGACCAGTAATCATTTAGTTGTTCACCTGCTATCATCCTTGTTTCAGCTATGAAAGTATATGCCCAGAAAAATTGTCATTCATCATGCAAGTTATTTACGCTGCATGACTGCACACTTTTTGTTATGAAAATATCTCCTTTTCTATTACATTGGTAGAAAATTTTGTTTAAACTTCTATGGCAGAAATGAAGGCCATTGTATTACTACTGATATGTTTTATTGTTGCAATGCATAGACAGAAGAGTGTGAGGATCATTGGGAATGGCATACAGGTCAGAAACTAAACATCAAAGTGTATCAAGCAGGAACAAGCACAATAGCAGGACCATCAACTTTACATCTTCAGTTATTTTGAATGGACATTTTCAAATGAAAGTCAGGGATCTTTTCATATTCAGAAAGCAGTAGAGATTTCAATTCAAAAACACCTTTGCAATTCAATGCATAATTACAATTCAAGCAATGAAATGAAAAGCCTTATATTTCGGATAAACTGCAAATATTTATCAATCTCTGTTTCTGCATATGAGACGGTGAGAATTTATGTAGACTACAGTTTGGAATTGATGATGAAATGACTGATTGATAATAGTAACAGGTATTTGTAACCAAGACACAATAACTAAATATTTTGACAACATCAAACACAACCTCCCTCAGCTGACATTGCCAGTCCATGAATCTCAAGGAAACATGGATGCCAAACCAATGCAAAATTCACACTGTTTTCGACTTTTCTGCAGTGATCCACTTTTTTAGAATAATAAATAAACATATGTCGGTTAAATTCTCTGATTGCAGAACGTCGATTAAGGTCAGCACTTGCCCAAACTTTTGCTCTTACCAAAATCAAAATTACGAATGTTGAAAATGAGCACTTGGGACTAGCTATTTCTGCTCCCGCCCTGTGACATGAAGATTCAACAAATCTTACATCTGCAATGAAAAGATATTTTCAATGAATTAGAGGAAATGACCAATAATAGATTTACAGTTGCCCCCATCCAGTTCATATTCAGTCGGACACTTTCGTACCAATACATGAATCTGTTACACCCTGGACCTAAAATTTTGGCTTGAACTGTACACAGTACTGTAGTTGACAAACAAGCTGATATCAGCGAGCATTCCTGTCGGAAGGATGCAGAAACGAACAGCTTAGGTAAACACTTAGGTAAATGTACAAATAAACATCGATCAATGATAGAATTATCTTCCTCAAACATCGGGAACTTACAAATCCAACAAGGAGCAGTTCGGATTTTTTTCGATAATTATAATTCCACCAGGAAGTCGTCTACGGGCGAGACCGCACGAGTGTGTATATGTTTACTCACGAAATGTTGACCAAAGTCTAATGTATCGATATTTACTCACTAGGAGGCGCCATATTTAGAATGCATTGACTTCAAACGCATAAAAAACATGCTCGACGGCCATTTAGACGCTATGCTACCATGTAGCCATGTGATGACACGATTCTGTAACGGAGATTATATAATAAATGTTATTTTACCCAAACTGACGATAAGTGGATAAGTTAATCTCCCTGAGGGGTCTCTGGATCGATCGCATCATCTTGAGCACGAAAAGCAAACCGCAAGATAGCCCTGCGCGGACGTACCATGTCTACGTAGACGCCTGTATGGCTAACCGCATGGGGCCGCATGATTAGAATGAAAGTAATATGTCCCCGTATATACATATTAACAAAATTAAGTTTTAATTTGCAACTGTACATTTTGTAGCAGCTATCATTGTACTGCGCCCTATATAAACCAGCTTGACAACCTCACAGTCTTTGCTGCACCAAGAGGCGCTGCATCACCTCGCTAACCATATATATATATATATATATATATATATATATATATATATATATATATATATATATATATATATATATATATATATATATATATATATATATATATATATATATATATATATATATATATATATATATATATATATATATATATATATATTGCAACGCTGACGAAATGATGTTTCACCGAACTACCAATGTTGAATCTTTCACATCGCGCATGTTTTGCGTAATCATTTGTAAAGAACTGGTAGACAATGTCACTGTTTCACTGGCACTCAGAAGACTTCAACAGATGTCAGATAATGATGATTGACCGTGACTATAATTTGAAATTTGTATTTAATGCTGTGCAACATATCATATCATTTTTAGTTGTATTATGTGTATCAGAGGTGCAAGATCTCACTTTTGTCTTGCAGACAACTGATATTTTTTTTTTAATAAGACAATCATGTAAATAATGTAATTAAGTTGTTTTACTATAATAAAGTTGCACTGATATTGAAATACAAAACTTAATTTTGTAAAATATGTCAAATGAGCAAGTCTAACATTGTGACACCCCAAAAAGTTCAGGTCCCCTTAATTGGTCCCGGACTCCTTAAAGTTATTGCTTGTGTACTTTCAAAAGTGTACTTTCAAAAGTTATTTCGCAGTCTGTACATATATATATATATATATATATATATATATATATATATATATATATATATATATATATATATATATATATATATATATATATATATATATATATATATATATATATATATATATATATATATGACATGACGATCGGGTGAGGTGCCTTCCTGTCATGAGCTTTCGCGACTGCAAGGGCATACAATCATAACGTGTATATGAACAAACGGTTATCAGTTATGCTTGCATCATAGCGTCAACGATACGCTGCAATAGCTTCAGCGCTCCCATTTCCATTAAAACTTATCAACACGAAGAAACACTATGACACACACAGGAATAACCTAGCAGTAGTACACAAAACTTTTTCAGGTATTCTGGTGAACTTTCTTGCAATGCTGATATAAATACAAGTTTCATTGATTGAATGTCATCAAGAATTGTTAATCATGGATATGACATGGCTTGTAGTTCTTAATGATCTCTTAGATTTTCCGCATTTAAGTCTCATCCCAAATATAGCTTTTGATCAATCCCTCCAGGATGGGGAGACACGCAAATGACATTAGTGGGAATTTGGACATCAGGGTAAGTTATCGACAAGTTGAACTGATCCTGGCATTCAAATTTGACGTCAAATAGTAATATCATGCCCAACCCCCCCCCCCCCCCCCCACCTACAACCCCACCACACCCAACCCGTTGAAATAATGCACCTGAACACCGACCATAGCCTAACATCAGCGACAAGAGGGATGCATGATTCTCCCATGCATTATCACAGCGTCTATCCCCACACAATCCAGACGCAACAATATCTGCACTCATTCGACTGCTTTTTGGCCAACTGCCAACGGTAGATGAATGTTGACAACATCCTCCGAGCGATCAGCACGATTCATTTACCCACTGTATCATCTGATATGTTTTGCTTTGGATAGCGATGTGTGAAAATGTTTACAGTACAAGTTGTGATTTCACATGCTCTCCGGCTGGGGTGTGCTCGTTTCTTGAGCTGAACACAACCCGATCACTCCCATAAAACTCACTGCCAATTACAAGCACACCCCCCCCCCCTACCCTAGACCCCAGCGTGTATGGGTTTATCCCGCTTTCCCGCCAAGTCGTCGCTGTGCTTCTTCCATGAATGACTATGTTTTCCGTGCATGGTAATTGCATATGATAAACAGGCTCTGCCTTGGGCTAGCCTTGATCAATGGAAGTGCCCGATACCTCGCTATAACAGTCGCCTGGCAACAACAAATGCGTCATCGTGGTTGCTGTGGAAACATCGATTTCGGCGCGGATGGGACTGTTTAGCAGCGGGAAACACCTCTGAATGAATCAGGAATGATAAATGAATGAGGCGCTGTCAAGATGGGAGAGTTCATTTTGTAGGGGATGGCATGAGGCAGTGTGGGCTTGGTATTGAATGCCTCTGGCAGTCCATATTTTTGTCTGCACAATACCAAGCGTTGTAACCTGGTTATGTGTGAATTAAGCGCGATAACGCGATCGAGTTTCTCCCCATCCAGCGCCTTTACATCCCCACCCACCATCCAATCAGCCACTCCCTACAACCTGATGATATATTTTCATGCAAACAGATGTTGCCGGATCTCATTCGGAAGGTCAACTGACCTCCCCGTGACATTTCAGCTCAAATGACATGTTTACAGTTGTGATAATTCGATGTGCGTCTGTCTAACGAATAGCAGAATGCGGTTTTTTTTAGATCAAACTGACCGATTGATTAAACCGCGGTTAGATTATATAATGGTAAGGATAGGGAAGGTTGAACATAATACTCATATCTCATGGCGTGGATAGTAAACATTGGACATAATACTCACAACTCATGGCGAGGATTATTGAAGGTTGGACATAATACTCACAACTCATGGCGAGGATCGTGAAGGTTGGACATAATACTCACAACTCATGGCGAGGTTAATGAAGGTTAATGAAGGTTGGGTTGGACATAATACTCACAACTCATGGCGAGGTTAGTGAAGGTTGGACATAATACTCACAACTCATGGCGAGGTTAGTGAAGGTTGGACATAATACTCACAACTCATGGCGAGGTTAATGAAGGTTGGACATAATACTCACAACTCATGGCGAGGTTAATGAAGGTTGGACATAATACTCACAACTCATGGCGAGGTTAATGAAGGTTGGACATAATACTCACAACTCATGGCGAGGATCGTGAAGGTTGGACATAATACTCACAACTCATGGCGAGGTTAGTGAAGGTTGGACATAATACTCACAACTCATGGCGAGGTTAATGAAGGTTGGACATAATACTCACAACTCATGGCGAGGTTAATGAAGGTTGGACATAATACTCACAACTCATGGCGAGGTTAGTGAAGGTTGGACATAATACTCACAACTCATGGCGAGGTTAATGAAGGTTGGACATAATACTCACAACTCATGGCGACGATAGAGGAATTAGGACACTCACAGCTGATGGCAAGGCGCCATAATTATCAATATTTAAACGCCTTGACAAGCAAGCCACAGAAATGCATATACCACTTTTTCTAAAATTTAGAGGAGAAGCCACCGCTATTGGACATGTGCCCGTGTTACTCCAATGTTCAACAAGGGATGTCGTCAACAATTATCTGCCTGTCAATTTAACATAAGCTGGAACCAAAATACCTGGCAAATTAGCGAATAGTTAGTTAAACATCACTTACTGAATTAATCCCAGCAACGTTCCCTTCTTAGAAGATCATTCCACACGTATTTAATGGAATTTTAAAGACATCGCTAAAATGTTACATTGGGAATCCTCTAGCATTTTTTATATATTTATGACAAACTAAGTCCTCAGGGGTCTGTTCTGGGGTCCGTCCTTTTATAATATACATAAATGATACAAATAGTTCTGTTGAAGTCATTACAATCATATCTGTTGATGATACCAAGCTTTAATAAAGAGTAAACCACCAAAACAAGACTCATAGCAAACTACACAGATTCCTACACATCTAACTACACAGATTCCTACACAGCTTACTACACAGCTAACTACATAGCTTTCTACACAGATTCCTACACAGCTTACTACACAGCTTTCTACACAGATTCCTACACAGCTTACTACACAGATTCCTACACAGCTTACTACACAGCTTTCTACACAGATTCCTACACAGCTTACTACACAGATTCCTACACAGCTTACTACATAGCTTACTACATAGCTTACTACGCTGCTCACTACATAGCTTGCTACACAGATTACTACACAGCTTATTACACTGCTTACATCACAGGTAAATATCCTTCAATGCCTATTTTTTGAGAGAAACAATAGTTGTTTGGCTACCAAATGGGCGATACTAGTTTAGAGGGGAAAGGAAGTAGGTATCATCATGTGTAAGGTCCTTGATATAGTGAACAGTACAGAACAGCAGCTACCAAAACAACCTTCTTGTGGGGATCAGTCGAACGATCAAAAGCTGTTCCAGAGGAGTTTTTATCTTACGATATAATGCCTCTGTAAGGTCTCAGCTATAGAATAAGCAATTCAGGCATAATCACCAAACCGCTAACGTGACGTAGAATTAATTAAAGGCGAGCTACAAAGTTCATCACTGACTAAATTTACAAACAGAGAGTGTCTTCGTGGGCTTCGTATCAAGATATTTAAAATGTTCAATGGATTCGATCATATTAGTGATGATCTATTTGTCACCTACGCAGCACCGCAAGACAACGTGTATAGCAAGTCAGTTTCGTCAAACATAGTGCAAGGTTACAACAACAAAATAATAGCTTCTCACGCCGAGTACAAGCTCTTGATCACTGCACATTTCCAAGGATCAGATTTATTTGTTTTTAAATGTCAAAGTTTTAAGTAATAATCAAAAGGATAGCGTTATTCAGTGATTAATGCATATTTTCTCTTAGCCAATTCGTAGGCCACCTATGGACTAAACGGTTCTCTTGGCTCGGCAACCTTGGGCTTTACAGAGCGGTGTTTTGAACCAGTAATGGTTTTTACGTCTGGTATCTTTAGTATAAACATAAGCTGCATTGACAGCTTACCCCGGATTTCCGGTTTAATAGCGATTGGTGTAGATAATGTGTCTCGTGATTAGCTCCACTCCCTGGGCAGTCTCCCACAATTAATTACACGTACTTACATTGTTTGTGGATCGATGAAAACCGACTTTGATGAAAATTTGAATGACGACGGTCACTTCAGCACGCTGTTAGGTTCTACGAGTTGATACAATGAATGGGGAGGCAGAATCGAAGTGAAACCTTTTCCCTGTACATGGCTGTTCGAGGAAAGTGATCCAAACAGCTCATATTCGACCTTTTTTACCATTAGAATTAGATTCTAAATATATGCTTACGATTAGCGAGAGTACGATGGTCACTTAGCGAGAAGTGATGTATTTTATTTCCCATCAGGTTATATATTCAAATAATTTGAATTCATGTTAATTTATAGCACATTCATCCAAATTCTACGGGTTCACTTGTCTCTAATGACTTTAAATTCACAGACGGAGTTATGGATATTATGGTACAGTTGTGGGATGTTATCATCAATAATCCAAGCTGGACATTTGTCACAGGGTGATTTAGTATTTTGATAAAGCCTGATCGTCTCACACGACCTTGTTATCGTCTCACATGACCTTGTGATCGTCTCACATGATCTTGTTGTCACATTGGATCTCTGCACGCATGCGTACAATCCTACGCCAAGCACCCAGTCGCTAGCGTCCTTGTTTACTCGATGTTCTTTCACAATATCGCTGCAAACCCGCGCTCAATAGCGGGCAGATAATGGCAATTTCTTGTAAGTGCCATGTTCCTTTTTTCCCTTCATTATCGTGTGCTCTGGCGTGGGGTTTAAGAACCATTTGCGTTTCTCAGCAATGCAATTATCGCCGACTAATGGAGAAATCAGACCGGTTACCGGTTGCAGATTTTGATATCAACTGTCATATGCGGCAGTCAATTACACAACTCCTACGCTGAATTGAACCTGAAATTATTTTGTAACATTAGTCTTTTTATGTGGAATGAAATCACCTATGCTTACGTCATTGCCACATGACTCCAAGCCCCACCCGCCCCCGCACTTCATCCCCCAGGAACACACAAGCGCACACACAGTAATAAACATATCACCACGTCCGCTTGGCGAGAATCTGGACATTCCCAACTGATCAATAACTCCCAACACGAATGATCAACACATTTGTACCGTACATTGTGGAACAGTTCGGGATTGTTTGCAGTAACACTGTAGTAATGAAACGGGTCGGTCTCCTCAGTAGATATCGAGAGATGCTAAGTTGTCCAGTGTATAGTTACAGCATGTCCATACAAGCGACATCAATGTAGTCACAGTATGTCTATACAGGTGACATCAATGTAGTCACAGTATGTCTATACAGGTGACATAAATGTAGTCACAGTATGTCCATACAAGCGACATCAATGTAGTCACAGTATGTCCATACAAGCGACATCAATGTAGTCACAGTATGTCCATACAAGTGACATCAATGTATTCACAGTATGTCCATACAAGCGACATCAATGTAGTCACAGTATGTCCATGCAGGTGACATCAATGTAGTCACAGTATGTCCATACAAGCGACATCAATGTAGTCACAGTATGTCCATGCAGGTGACATCAATGTAGTCACAGTATGTCTATACAGGCGACATCAATGTAGTCACAGTATCTCCATACAAGCGACATCAATGTAGTCACAGTATGTCTATACAGGTGACATCAATGTATTCACATTTTGCCCATGCAGGTGACATCAATGTAGTCACAGTATGTCAATACAGGTGACGTCTCAATAAACTCAAGCTGCGACCTCCGTCACCTCAACTGTATGCAAATGAATATGTACTAGAGAAAATCATTTGTCTTTGAGCTCCTTCTGTACCCTATTTTGTCCTCCTATCACCAGAACACCCTCTGTTGTCCTCCTAACACCACAACACCCTCTTTGGCCCTCCTATCACCAGAGCACCCTATGTGATCCTCTTAACACCAGAGCACTCTCTGTGGTCCTCCTATCACCAGAACACCCTCTATGGGCCTCCTATCACCAGAACACCCTCTTTAGACCTCCTATCACCAGAGCACCCTCTATGGTCCTCTTATCACCAGAGCACCCTCTGTGGTCCTCCTATCACCAGAACACCCTCTTTGGTCCTCCTATCACCAGAATACCATTTATGGCCCTCCTATCACCAGAACACCCTCTATGGCCTCCTATCACCAGAACACCCTCTTTGGCCCTCCTATCACCAGAGCACCTTCTGTGGTCCTCCTATCACCAGAACACCATCTATGGCCCTCCTATCACCAGAACACCCTCTTAAGCCCTCCTATCACCAGAACACCCCCTATGATCCTCTTATCACCAGAGCACCCTCTGTGGTCCTCCTATCACCAGAACACCCTCTGTGGTTCTCCTATCACCAGAACACCCTATGTGGCCCTCCAATTGCGGCACCTGGCAATATAACTCATGATTGGCCGAGGTTATTGGTGGCGAGTGATAACACGGCGAGGAAGTGATCAACCTAAAACATGTGCAATGCGAGGCATCTTCAACAAATGACTGGCCTTGATGTCGTCCTGCAATGAAGCACACATAACGTACTTATGAAGAATGAATTTTCCCTTCTCCGACAATGAGTTCGTATTAGAACAACACGGCGCTGCCGTAATCGAACTTTGCGATACTCAAGGTTAAGTGACAACGGATGAACAATCAGGCAACAGCGGGTAATCAGAATGGTACGGGATCCATATAGATACGTAGTAACAGACCGTTGATATCAAGTGCGGGCTGCACAAAATCATATTGGATAGCATATACGCAGTATGGCAAAAAATCTACATCACCGTCCGACCCAGGCAAAGAAATCACGCGCGAATCACATAACTCATTTGTTCGGCCTTTATGCATTTCGCTCGGGCCCTGTCAAGGTGATTTGGATGCGATGCGAAAGCACGCGGAGCGGGAATGAGGTGAGACAATGTGGGTGGGTGGAAACACAAGCGAGCCGGTTGAACTACGAGGAACGCCGAGGAATAACCCGGCACCTTATCCCCTGGCCCCACTCGAGCTGACTGACGTCACTCACGGCGTCTTCCCGTTACCGGGTGTTAGCTTCTGTTGTGTTTGACGTAGTGACTGCGTGAGGACAGCGGGCCGATGTATCACTTCGTCACAAGGGACACGTGACATTAGCTCCGGTCAAACGGTAATACTCAGACGTCTTGTAGGGCTAACGTGACATGAACTTCCATAGTTCATCAGGTCATGCTGTGCATTAATAATAATGATAATAATTATAATAATAATAGTTTATTTCAGGCACCGGGCCCTTGGTAAATAAGACATGCATGTAAGTAAGCGTACAATGCGGTGCATATAAAATTCGGTACCAATGGATCCATATGGCACCAGACCGTACTATAAAACAATCAATCAAAGATTTTATCAACAAGTCCGTGTACTTTGGTAATACATGTTGAGAAAAATAAGAAAGCGGAATTCAGCGACTTTCAATGTGTAGAGAGTAAAGACTGACGTGAGCTGAAGGTTGGCACGTGGTCCTACCCGCTCTGTTTCTGACCCCATGCTAGGGAAGATAACATCCCTCATGCGAACATCTTCTCCTCTCCTTTCATGTCTTCTCCTCTTGATATACAGAAGCGCACACCCTCTTCCGCTCAGCCACAAACAAACTCGTGCAACTGATCACATTTTTCCGCGGAACAACGCCAAGTCAATTTCGTGGCATTTCTGTGTGGGCGAGGACATATCGTGTGGGTGGGTCGTTGTTATGGGCTCAAAGTCATATTATGGCGGGCCTTTTTTCATTGTTTGTTTGAGCTGGGGTTTCTAGGCTTGTTGCAATTGTTGGTTGGTTATGTAGACGCTTGCAGTGGTTCGCTCGTTAGCCCTGTCGGACGTCTGGATGTAAGAATATCTTATAGTGCCGCTATTGAGGGCGTTCATGATGAGATCGAGGCAGCTGAAACTAGGCCAGAACACTGCCATAAATCCCCTGTGGTATATGGCGTGGAGAGGGTGGGGGCGGAGACTGCATTTCAATGGAAATGCGACCTGCAATTCAACGTTTCATAGGGATCTCAATAAAGAGAATATGCTAATGAAAATCTGGAAAAGTCACGTGAACACTCCGCAGGTCAAAAATATGTGATTGCGTTAAATATTATGTGAAATACGTGCGTTGGACGAATCAGCGATAGTGTGTACTCGCCTACACCTCTGACTGAGTTCTTGGAAAAGGCAACTGGATGTCAGCTGTGTCCCATCGCAGGATCAGTGCAGCTATGCAATGGTCCAATAAAGGCAAACATTCTTGTTTTGTCAGTACGTGAGTTTGCAGAATACCACCCTAGACACATAATATAACGATTGTAAAGGCTTATTAACAGCCGAAGTGCTAGCTTGCAGGGTAATTAACGTGCAATTGTCCACAACGGTCGATGAACTGATGAATGTGTTCACCTTTAAAGCAGTTTTTTGTTATTTGCACTTTCATCTCCCGTGCGACAATGAGGCATGGAGATTATAAAACGACTCTTCAAATGCGATGCCGAGAACAGTACAGCAGAAGCACAAGTTTTATTAATGCCACAAATTGAAAAAAATTACCGAGAACGTACACAAATTTCTTAAGCATCACATTTATTTGCTTACAACATAAATTTCTCACAGAAACAAACAGCAAACACATGTCAGACCGCATTCTCTTCTAGGAAACGTGTTCATTTCAATATGTGCACCACTCCCAAGTGAACGATGATCTTGTTTATTATGTGCGTTGATGCTACCCCACCCCCCCCCCCCCCCCCCCCCCCCAACCCCACCTCCATCAAAAAATAAATAAAGCCTTTGGTACTTCACCATAGAAGCTGGCTCGCCAAACGGTGTTGTCTCGTTCCTCGGTGTTTTACTTGGCCGCCAAAGGAGAATCTTTACAAAATGTAAGGCTATGATTTCTTCCAAAATGTTTTTATTTTTTTGACTGTAATTCTTCTGTTAATTCTTTAACCAGTTTCCTAGTTGTACTTAGGTGACCATGTCCTCGTATTTTGATTCCGAGCGCGCCCAGAAAATCATACGTAGAGATTCGAACGATTTGATGATATGGAATGCAACGGTTTGGTTGAAACAAATTCATGCTTGTCTTTTCAGAATTTAAACTCATCAAGCATGAACATTTTAATGGTGCCACTGGGATGCACTGTCAAGTCGAAGTGAACAAGCTATTCGTGGAACTCTTGTAATGAACGCATGTTTTGAGTGCAATTGGTGGGAAAACGTATGGCAGATTCTGGCCGGTTTTAGTTCGCGAGAGTAAGTGTAAATGTGAATTTGTGCTAGGTGGACTTTTTGTGTGGATAAATTTGGTTTGATAAATAAAAAGAGTTCGACTATATTGTTTTGTTGTCATTACGAACAAATTTTGGCATATATGTATATAGCTCAGTATTTGGAAATGCTACCGTCTGGTTCGTACCGTGATACAACACGCTGAAGACGGTTAGAGAAGCAACTACGTCCGTCATCTATTATCACCCCACCCACCCACGCCGCCTCTACACCTACACGGACGACCCGAACACACCTCCAAATCCTACTACCACCCCTCCCCACCCCCACCCCACCACGCCTAACCTCCAAAGTCACGCCCACGCGAATGACGTAATGTGCTATCCTTGTACAGACACACGCTTATAACCGCGCATCAACTATACTTATAACTACAAGTCGGTAGTGTGTGTATGGTCTCAGATGCTATAAGATAGCATGTCAATCTGAAAATGCTCCACGCTTCAGAACATCTGGGAACGTTTATTATTATTGTGAGTTTGTTCCACTAGATACAGGCCCAATGGAGAGTGTATGATCAAGTTTAACTGCTTACCACCCACGTCTCAAATGACCTTTTCGGTGAATTTTCTGCGTACTGCGGAAACTTGGGTTCGTTATTCGCTGATTAAATCACCTGCGCTTTCATCAGTCGAGCCTGATTGGCGAGATGCAAAGCCAGTAACTTGGTACTCATTGTTCTACGCATAGCAACGGGATAGCAAAGACGGGCGATGGTGACTCTATATCAATCTATATTCTTTTAACTCTACTGTCAGTGATATAACTTGTTATTCTAAATCACATACAGTAAGTCGACTATAAAATATTCCAAAGCTTTTTTTTCTATAATGGTTAGTTGTCGCTGTGGGAGCAGACGGAGGGGGGCATCGGTGGATTAATGTTGCATAACAGTTATTATGCAAAATTTAAAGCCGCTTTTATTTAGTAGTGCGTAAAGATCCAGATCAGCAGTGAGTCCCAAACAGGGACACATCCTTTAGGTCCCTGGATGCTAAGTGCTTTGAGAATCACATGGTCGGCCACCCAAGATAGCAGATGACTGGCTAAGTAGGTGGAAGACTTGGGGATGTCTGGTGCTTGCGAAATACAACCTCCATGTCAATCTCTCCGGTTAAAAGCACTGTAACGAAAGTGGCAGATAATCTGGAGATAATCTGGCTAAACTTGTGAGATATCTAACTGTTACACAGCGGACAGGAGAAGAGTGATCCAGCTCGATTCCCTTTCCTGGATGAAGCCACAATGAAAGCATACTCGCCAAAGCTGTAGTCATTTTTATCATAGCACCTCTTCGACCTGTTATGCGTAACTTGTGTTTGGAGGTGGGGGGGGGGGGGGGGGGGTTCAGACAGGGTGCTGTTCATCGAGGTCATTCTTTACGCTAGGGAAACTTGATCAATCATTTTATACCAACAGTCCGTAGAGTTGTAAAGAGAGTACTGGCGAGTTTGGTCCCGTGAAGCTAAGACCAACATCTTACCAATCACCACGTCGGAAGTCTTTGGAATGGTAGTGCACATTGGCTAGATTTAACTGCGTGGTGTAGTCATTACAAGGCAGCACTTTTTAGTTATACAGTCGACGAAGAACACACCCTCGAGAATGACATGGATTTGACATCCAAGTCCAACCTCATTATTACATTTCTATTTAAGTGAAGTATCTACTCACCCTACTTTCACTAGCGGATAGGACCCGCAATATTAAAGCTATCTAGTGATATATCACACCAGACCCCCAAGATGTAATATGGAGAGCCGATGTCACGTTGGTCAGTGCGATCGACTCCACATGCCTACATTCAATTAAGTAATCGATCAGTTGATATGGAGATATTTATTACACGTGGGCGCAGAGGCATTGATGGAGACACGCACACCAGTAGATAATCATCTCTTCTGTTCATCGTTATCCTGGTCTACATCGCTCGCATGAATGAGGAAATCCACCTGCGAACAACTTCGGTCCGCATATCAAAACACCCATTTGTCGTGTTTATCCGTAAGCTAAGCCTACACACATTGCGAGAGTGTCTGTTTTTTTTCGCTAAAACATAGAGAAACCAACCTACCACCCCTATTACTGCGAAGTAGATTCGCCCACAGGCTATGATTGGCTAATATCCGTTCATTGTTGAGAGAGTTCACGGCAACCACAACACTACGCACGCTGGCGTTCCGACATTGAGGGCTATCTGAGCCGACGCCAACTAGCGACGTTACTTAATCAGCTGACACCCAGCTGACGTACCTAGTCAGTTGTTACATCAGCTGCGAGCTGTGATCCACTGGTCAAGTCGCTGCAAACACTTCCTGGGCTTACTTCAGCCTGCAGTTCAGCTCGGCCCGTATATTTTGGGCAGCCCGGACAAAGACATTCCTGGCAACGTTGCTACGAGTGCTTGAGTCGAAAAGTAGATGCATATCGTTGTTTGTTCTGAGGGTACACATATATACACACAGCCGGACTGGCGTGGTACTTCAGGTGCGTAAATCAAGCAGTTAGTTGAAAAAGTAAAACGCCAACAAACCGGTCTACACAACTTCAAGGGTGCTATTTATACCAGCACATTTGTATACGGGCTGCAGGATTACGCCCGCAATGAGTGGAGTATAGGGGTGAACTTTGTCATTTACCGTACCGAGATTCGCTTCTTCTACAAGTGACGTCCGCAGTGCTTCCTTGGGGCATTCCGACCAATCGTCCGCGCTCAGTGGCAAAGGTCAATTCAGATCAGCTGATCATATTGTATTGTTCACCGACGCTTGCGTTGTGGAACAAGTCATTCCCAGTTATGGAGGACGCTTCTGAGAGAACCCCTTCGGCGTCATCTGTGGTCCTGGCCGCATCGAGTAACACTGGAAGAGGGGGCCCATCCCCCAGATGGATTGTTCACATCTGTCCGGCGACTGGTGGTAACTTCGACGTGCACGTTTCGGCGAACGATCGAGTTGACACTCTGAAGTCGGTGATAGGTCAGAGGTTGAAGATTCCTAAGGAACGTATCAACTTGCTTTATCGTGATCGGTAAGTTATGTTATGTAAATATAGCTATGTAGTGGATATATCGCACTTGATGTAAACATACAGGTACGCTTCTTGGGTGTCACGCTCACTAAGAACTCCACGAACACATGCATATACACGCATTAGCTTCCTCGCATATGCATATACGCTTAAGGCAGTCGCTGGTTGACACTTTCATACACACGCCCACTCCTATGCCAACTACCCAGATACTGATCATAGTTACACCGCCCCCCACCCATGTCCTCCCCGGACTCCACTCCAACGCCAGATACCTAATTTATTCATATTTTCCCCTGTCAAATATGCTCAGTGTCCCACTCAACGCGCACGCCGAAAATCGCAATTCTCAGATTCGAGGTCATTGGCTTTTTAACTTTCCATCGTCATATGAGTTCATGATCTTGTTGGCGTGTCTGGGGCGCTCGTCTCGATACAGTGGGGTGGTTTGTTATGAGGCTTGAGGCGTTGTGAATATTTACTTATTGGGTATGTCATCTGAGATTAAGGGAGCGCATAGAACAGTGAAGGGGGCAGGGGTGGTACAGACTTAATGGTAGGATATTATTGGCCCGAACCGGTGGCTGAATCACACAACTGGACTCCTAAGCAGTGGAATATCTCCTATATCGCGGACACTTGGTAAAACTCACCGCATACTTTAACCACTCCCAACGCGTGGCTAGTCTTTCACCCACACAATCGCGCCCATATACGTGTTTTTGTGGGGTGGGTGGGGGTCTCTTAACCAAACACTCCCACCACCTACCCCTCCGCCTCTACCCGTGTCCCACTCTAATCCAGCGCTACACGCAGACCTCCCAGAGCAGTAGCTCGTTCTCAAAGGGTCGATAATCGACACTTATTGAGTTTGTGTTAATATAGATGTGTTTTACGTATACCACAAATAGATCGCTACTCACAGCCGCTGAGATGTTTTGGTCTGTTTTCCCTACATACATATTTCGTGAGTGGTAAGCTCGGTTTACAGCGAGCATGGACCACTGGTCGTTACCATCGCCCCCTGGTGTATTATCACCGGATGATATTACCATATGAGGACTTTAATCAAGCCATGCAGATTGCGGCACCTGGGTCATGTTACCCAATGTCATATATACCGCAATCATAATATCATTATCCACCAGGTTCTGATTTAATCGATCGATGACGTCATGTTTCAAGACGGGGCCCCAGATTCATTGTCTTGAAATCACACGCGTCCACTTGGCCTGAGCTGGGAAATCTGACCTGAGTTGAGATCGCTGATACCCTCCGTGTCTCATGCCCTGGATTCCATGAAGCAAGTTTTAGACAAAGCTACCCGTTATGGTAGACAAGAGCTTACCAAGTTAACACTGTATTAGTGTGTATCCTTGTTAAATGGAAAATGACCCTACCACCAACTTTCTTTCCCCTTTCTTGTTGCATTTTCAGGAATGCATACGAAGTCTATGTTAAGATGAAACCTTTCCTGTGCTCTATTATAGTATACAAACATGACCTTGATGACCTTTATCTTGCCCATCATGTCCCCCGTCCAGGTCTCATCGAACACCAGCCATCATTGATTTCTTTATTTGCATGCTGTTGTTCTTTCCCAGCTTTTTATTTTTGATCCATTCGTTCTTCCTGATGCGCCACGCAAATAAAACCCGTATGAATCTCAGAATTAAGAATCACTTAACTTGCGATCTCATTTGTTGAATTGGCGCGGTTCGTAGAAACGTGATGACGTCATTGGTGTTGTACAGGTTGCTATGTGGAGGGAGACTGGTTGAAAGCGGTGTCACGGAGGGCAGCAGGATCACGCTGCTCCCTAGCGTCCACGCCGGTCTCGTGGTGAGTTGCGTCTTCAGCTCGCCTACAACACTTACCCACTTCCCACTAACTACAGATCGCATTCACGGGCGCTTGGATCTATAACACTTTTGTTTTCCGAGCGACCACGTGGTGTGCATGTGTATGTATCCATCTGGATGACGAGAAATCAGAGCTGCTAAGCCCCCAATTATAAAAAAGGCGCATAATGATTTCTCCATATTTTATAATCCTGAGAAAAATATGAAATGTGCTTTGTTGGTGTTATGTAGTCACAGAAGAGCGAACACCCAGTCGTCCAGGCATTAGAAAATCTCACGGAAGGCCAGGTGAGAGATCTCGTTCTCGCCTACATTTTGATTGCATTCCTATATGCAATTTCTTTGCCATCACTTGCCGTGCTACCTACCGATCAGGGAGCCCTGTCTTGACGAGTTCAATTGGCTGTCCCCGCTGTCGTCCCAGCTGTCGTCCCAGCTATCGTCCCAGCTGTCGTGGGTTCGACACCCGGTGGAGAGCCAGACTCGTGCTCGGCAGTCCCTCGCGGACCTACCTGACTATCTCACCAATCCTCGCCAATCCACGTCGGCGCCGCTCCGACCCTTCGATGTGGAGAACCGCATTGCGTGAAATTATTACGGGTTTATTATCACCCCGCCCCCACTCCACGACCCTTGTTGATGACAATCACCTATATTTTTTTTTGTAAAGGTGCGGTTCACAGCTGGGATTAAACTGTACAATAGCGCTCCGCATGGAGAGGTGTGCATAAACACAGAAGCATTCTTCCATCTTGTGTCTCAAGCTCACTGGGGGGTGGGGGTGGGTAGAGTTATAAGAGGGATGGGGGTAGCGGGCTGATGTGAGGACAAAAGCGAAAACTGTTTGCCCGTTGCTGACGTCATATGTGCGTGCGTGGTGGCCTAGCCGTTATGCGACAGTGGGGTTGGAGGCGAGCGCTGTTTGATCAGGCGTATTGACTGCGTAGGGGACCTACTCCTTGCGCTCTGTCCACTGCGTAATGAAGGCGTGCAGTTGGCGAAATCCGACGATCAGCTGAATAATGGAATTAGCAGGCAAGCGGGGATCCAAGCACCGCTCTGCCAATCAAGTATAGCGCATACATGTTCATAATAACGAAATGTTTGTTATATGTTGACGGCCGCTTCTTTCCTATATGTTTGCCCATTAGCAAGCTGTTGTGCGGCTTTCATATTCTTCGTAAAGAGCTACAAAGTGTGACGTAACGTCGCTGATAACGGTCTGTACTGGCTCCTTAGCACCTTTTTGCTGTAGCATTCTTGTCATGTGTGGGGGGCACGGTGATCACTTATAGGATAACTATCAAACGTTCTTGGTTATTTAGAGAATCACTGGGGCTAAAACGTGTGGATTATTCACTAGCTAGAAACAATGTAAAGGACAATTTGCAAGATGTCGAAAATCCTTATCTTGTTGAGCAATGCTATAGGACCCCCTTTTTGTTAGAGCCAGTGGCTGTTTTCGCACCTTTTGGCGGGCGCAACGTGGGGTCGAATGGCGATTATAACGAGGTCACTCTGTAACATCAAAATAATGGGTGAGTGACGTCACCTCAATGACATGCAGACATCATGTGACAGGTGCACAGAGACGATTATATACATCGCCAATTGATTATTGAAACAAAGAAACAGCCCGTAGATTTTTATTTGAAATAATTCCACGTGAGGCCATTAGCGGTTGGTCGTTAGATGACTTGGATTCCCTTCCCCAGGCCGCCTCCGCAACATCGAATGAAGCCAGTTCTGTTCATTTGGCGGTGATTTTCCTGGGCTTAATGTAAACACGGTTGGTGCATTGTGGAGTGAAATGAGAATGGAAGAGTTTTACTTTCACCCTGTAATACATCCACCATCATTGGATAAAAAAAACCACATCGCAATATCCTCATTTGGATTATATTTGCTAGGAGAGTTATTGGTTAATATTAATGCATGCAAATTACAATATGTTGTGGCGACATTTGTTGAAGAAGCAAGCTTTTCTCATACTTCTCATCGCGTTCACATTCACA
The DNA here is from genome assembly GCA_034190875.2 of Urechis unicinctus. Lineage (NCBI taxonomy): Eukaryota > Metazoa > Annelida > Polychaeta > Xenopneusta > Urechidae > Urechis > Urechis unicinctus. The sequence continues at coordinate 12,664,478 of CM067350.1, read as the reverse complement.
GCACCACAACATCGTGTGCCACCGCCACGTCCTCTATGCGTACCGTCCTCATTGACTTTGAGAATGAGGTTTATATATATATATATATATATATATATATATATATATATATATATATATATATATATATATATATATATATATATATATATATATATATATATATATATATATATATATGTGCTCACAGAAGTAAGGTATGGTGGCATTCTTGTAAGTTAGTATGGCTATTTCGCATCTTTTTGCGGTTGCAGCATGGGGTCGGATGGGATTATTACGACATGACTTTGTAGCTCAAGGAATGGCATTTATTAGGATTCATGCAACTTTGATCTGGCTGTGATAAGCAGTCATATTACCACCTTCCACTGAGTCACACCTCGCGTAGTTCCCCTGTATGTAAGGCTATCTTTCATAACACATGCAACATAGTTCCTTATTTCCGCTTGTCACAAGATGCATGGGACGTCAGTTTTTTGGTTAGGTGACATCACTGCCTTCATCTTATCGCTACCCCCTTCCTCCCCCTCCCCCCCAACCATCACCCCCGCTTGAGTGACACGAACAGGTGGATTTCCTGCACCATCAAGGTTGATGTTTTTTCGCCCTGTTGCTATTTGTAAAACCGTCGTTTGCATTGAATCTTTCAGCGCTTGTCATATCATGTTTTGCGGTATATCAGCGTCGTTTTGCCGCCGTCTCATTCCTACTACCCCCAGCCTTACCTCACGACTCAGTCGCAACAAGACCTCATGGTCTACCCTATTTTACCCCTCGCGACTTGGTGACCTTATCTAAACTTCGCTTTGCCTTGATCATACTGCCGGCTGACATTTCAGCTCCCCATCAGTTACGGCGTCATTTCAGCGCGCAGTTGGCGCTGCCAATCGGTTACAAAGCGCGGGCACATTCATTTATCACTCTGTATGGCTGTCGTTCTGACGTCATTGGGGGGCCTGGGATCTGGGCCGATTGGGGCGTGTCTGTTGTCAAAGGGTGTTTGGTTGGAGTAAGCAGATGGTGTGTGGGGTGCGTGTTTGTCTGGAGGTGGTGGCGATCTGACCGGCTTCCGTGGCAAGTGCACTCTCGCTGAGGCGTAGAGACAATGGTCATTCCAACGATTGGTCATATGGCAATCATGTTGGGTGCAAATCGATAACTGATCATTCCCGACCCACTGATCAGAATAGAAAAGGATTCAGCATTAAGTGATGTTTGTTTACTTGGGCAAGAAGCTGATGCTAGTCAGAAAAGAGGCCATTGTACAGGCTAGGATCTATATATCGGCACATTAAAACCAAATTGCCGCTAAGAAATATGACACCTGTCATCACAAAATAGGCCTCTGGTTCACTAACCTTGCTTGTGTTAGCGTGTGTTACTAGTCGAACCAGGTGGTAATCACTGGCCTTGCGATGACGTACTTCGTGGTATGGTATTGCACCGTCTTGTTGGCCAGATCACATTGAGGGTTATTATTTCTTAATGTGTTATAACACGCCCGCCATGCATAGAGTGCATGTAAATTGGAAAGATGATGAGGTGAATGACGCTGTGTACATTGTTCTTGGTGAGAGATGAGATGAATGACGCTGTGAACATTGTTCTTGGTGAGAGATGAGATGAATGACGCTGTGAACATTGTTCTTGGTGAGAGATGAGATGAATGACGCTGTGAACATTGTTTTTGGTCAGAGCTGAGGTTAAAGACGCTGGGAACATTGTTTTTGGTCAGAGCTGAGGTGAATGACGCGGGGAACATTGTTCTTGGTGAGAGATGAGATGAATGACGCTGTGAACATTGTTCTTGGTCAGAGCTGTGGTGAATGACGCTGGGAACATTGTTTTTGGTCAGAGCTGTGGTGAATGACGCTGTGACATTGTTCTTGGTCAGAGCTGAGGTGAATGACGCGGGGAACATTGTTCTTGGTCAGAGCTGAGGTGAATGACGCGGGGAACATTGTTCTTGGTCAGAGCTGAGGTGAATGACGCGGGGAACATTGTTCTTGGTCAGAGCTGAGGTGAATGACGCTGTGACATTGTTCTTGGTCAGAGCTGAGGTGAATGACGCGGGGAACATTGTTCTTGGTCAGAGCCAAGCTTCATCGTTAAGTCCTTTTGGATCAAACGAAGCGAGTGACTATAGTGGCTCATTCAACATTATTTAGCCAAACACTATTGGTTTCCCAGTACTCTGCACTTATGGCCATGAGCTGGGTCTGTACATCCCGCGGGGGTACTTGTCAGCAGATTATTGACGCGCACTATGTGTCTTAGTTTGGGGACACTGCTTTTTTGGTGTGGAATGTGGATAAGTGCGCACCGGACCCGTCTTCTAATGCGGTGAAATATATCACAAAGTGTTTACATTGACTTGGCTTGAGAGTTTACAGCTGATAGGCCGTGCATATCGATTAGGGTTGGTTCTGATCGATCGATTAGGCTGGCGTCTGTGTGGGTGGATCTGTAGCGAGTTGGGTTCGCCCCCCCCCCCACCCCCACACGCTACACATTCACTCCTAACCTCCCTGACTCACCCCTTCTCACCACCAGCATCACCGAACGCGTCCTGCAAAGCTCTCGTAACCCTCGCCCACACATACGTACCTATACGCCGCCAAACTCCATGTCACGAGTAACCAGGTTGTCGCACCATTTGGGTCGAAACCCCAGCCTCTGGGTCGACATGCGATGCAATAAACTACGACCCCGGGGGGTACCGGCTCTGGAATCCTCCTTGACTGCCGGCCACCTTTATACCTTGTCTCGGCATTCTTCGAGCTCGTTACATTTCACGAGTTATATAGGTTTATCTGCGAGGCTGGAGGAAGTAGTCGAGCTGCTGCTTCGGTCTCCTTAAAACGTGATTCATGTAGAATGTGACGACGTATCGAAGCATTCGGTGCCAGACAGATAGTGGTGCGAGGAGTTATTGGGAACTCCTTTGCAATTGTGGCGAACTTTTTCACGGTCCAGTTCATGTGGCTGTAAGGGGTCTTTGGAGTTTACGCGGGAAGGATGAGGCTGTTAGGTGTATGTTAGAATGGAACGTCCTCGGAGCAGGAAGATCAACGTGACTGGAATGTCTTCATCATATGCTAGGGCGGCTGTCGTTTGACTGTTCCTTGCTCTGTGATTCTAAATAATGATTCATTTTTGAAGAATTCTAATCATTTTTGAAGAATCCAACGTTCGTTCGTAACCTTGCCGCGGCCACAACTTCTTACGTTTTGGGGACAACCTTGACCCTGGGCTCGTTCATGACGAAGGAACGTTAACCAACGCTTTTGTTTCATATTCCAGTGCACAACCATGAGTGAATCATAACGTCGCACAATCGTTGGGATAACAGAACGCTTTTCAAAACAAACCTCTTCTTGCCACTTCTGCCATGACAGCGTTAACATCGACTGAGTGACGGGCATTGGAATATTTCCCTAGAAGAAACACGCGCTTAAAGTTCCGAGCGAACTTTAACATTATTTTGGGAGAAGCTTGATTGTTTGTGGGTCAAATTTCATTATTTTCGGGTTGAAATCAGATTTTATGTTTTATACATACAGGCCAGAGTCGTCTGCCTAGTTATATTGGCATGGAATGCCAATTGTAACAGAAGTCAGAGGCCTTGACAAGTGTGGTTAGTCGATCTGTGTGAGCTGAGTGAAAGATGGAGGAAAGCTGTCTCTTTTCTCTCCAACTCCACCTCCTACGCCCAGCACTTGGTTCAGACGGAACCAATTGGCGCTGTAGGTCTATCAATCGGCGCCCTCGCTACACCAGTCTATCATTACAACCATATATATTTACCCACCAGTGGCAAATGTTTGTGCTTGCGGTATTCGGTGGAACACTCGACGAGGGCTGTGCCTAACGTAAGACACGCCATGTGGAGTTTGTCCCGCCGCGAGTTGTTAGTGATTCCACTCGTTGTTATGTTGTGTCAGTGAGTGGTTTATGGGTGGCTGGTGGGGCTGGTGGGGCTTTATGGGTTAGCGCAACGAAGGGCTGCTTTTCTGTGGGTTCTTATTTTGCTATTGCTCAAGCGGCTTGAATTTTAGTACGATGTAAGATTTCCTTTTTCTTGAATGTTGTGCCTGTCAGCTGATTAGAGCAGCCCATTTGGCCAATCGGTCATTCGTTATTCTCTTGCGGTTCAACTGTTTTAATGATGAAGTGAATTCTGCTGCGAATGCCGGCCAGGTACCTCAAACGACCTCTTGATCTTTAGGTGATCGGATCCGGATGTTAGTTTTCCGGTTCCCGACTGGTTGGATCTATATTTATCCTTATGGTTTCATCAGCGGGCCGCTGTTCCTCCTCACATCCACGTCGCAGTCGGCGCTCGGAACCTTTTGGCGGGTTCCGGGTGTTTCGCAATATCAAGGGGTCATTCGTCTCCGGTAATCGTAGGGTGTGGTAAACATTTTTGCAAAAATCGGACTTGTTTAGAAGTAAAACCATCTGGGTCAAATTGGTAAGGAGTCGGTCCAAGAAGTCCAAGCCGTCCAAGCCGGACGTGGTTTCGACTGAACTGATTAACCGCGTGGCTGACATCAGACTCAAGAAGCCTGATCCATGTAATCGTCACGGTTCTTCCTCGTCGACCACGCCATACCATCACTCCAAACAATCAAGTATTCTTTCTAACTTTTCGTCTGACCAAGTTAGACTAGGCATGTCGTTCTCTGTGAGGTTATACTGTGCGTTACATTCCAGGACGGAGCTCGTGTGCGTCAACACGAATTTGCGCAGAATTGAGTACAAAACTACACACAACGCACCGTTCCCTGCTATAACAGAAACGACTTCTTTACACTTGGCCTTATTCTGGATAGGGGTGTGCCGCGGGACCTCAAAAACCCGTACCCGTCGTACAAGGTCAAAATGGCCAAAAAGCATACCCCGTCGTTCGAGGTAATACGCGAATGTATAACCCGTCGTACACATTGAACCTGTAAAACATACCCCGTCGTACAAGTATGAGGCCCAAAAACATACCCCGTCGCGCGGCACATATATACTATCTCTATACACTTAAATGCCCCCCCCCCCCCCCCCCCCCCCCCCCCCCCCCGGTGTGAGAGGAGACCGACATCCTGGGTCGCCGCGTTGGAACATTCCCTCAGACGTGTTTTCAAGTTCATCCGTCAGCGCCATAAACCAACACAATTACATTTTTAGAAAGTGACTTCATTATGGGACAAATATATGTATATATAATTATATATATATACATATCTAACCTGGACGAGCCATTTCTTGGACTTGTGCTATAGTTTTCAGAGTAGGGTTTGGGGTTGAACAGTTACTAATTAACACCTTGTATGGGTAGATGTTTTCATTGAAATGAACTATGTACGGTGAAAACTGGGATCTGAACGTGCGTCGCCCAACCTTGCCAACTCAAGGCAACTCGCCTTTGAAGGTTATTGGGTGTCACGACGCTTCATGTTTTGGTCTTCACATCCGGTTTCCGTCTCGTTGCGATGCATGATTTAAAGAGTTCATGACCTTTGATGGTCACCTCCGATTACTGTTTGTGTAGAATACTCAGTGATAATTTTTGTTATGCTTACTTAGTATTCATACTAGACTGTGATGTGTTTCAGGTGAATGACTTCATCTGCGGTAAATCTCCTCTGACGCTGGCCATGAGGCTGGGAGACCATATGATGTTTGTCCAGTTGCAGCTGTCAACTGCACCCCCTCGTAATAGGACAACATTGTCATCAACGGGGTCGCCTCCTCACATGCGACCCTCCGTTCCCTCCACCTCCCTGAAGCACTTCTCTACCTCTTCCACTTGCTCCTCCCCGGCCTCCTCCCCGGAAGCCTCACCTAGTTCACCTCTCACTCCCATTCCCCCTTCCCTTATCACCTCCTCCTCCTCCCCGGCTACGACCCCACCCCAACTCCCTCGCTTTACCTTCCCCACGACCGCGGCCACCCCGGACCCGCTTATGGAAGAAACCCGGGCCTTACCTCTGCGGCATGCACCCCATAATCACCGCCACGCTGCCGTTCCCGCTTCCGCACCCGCACCCGCTCGACTCTTCGACAGTGCTACCTTAGCTGATGCCAAGAGAAGTCTGTCGATGAAGCTGAGGGAGTTCTCCCATTCGTCTGACGATCATCTTCACCAGGTTAGTGAGTAGCTGATGCCTGACTCAAAATGCGCCCGGATCTCGATGTTTAGATTCCGAGTACTGGTCGAAGCATTATATATCTGGACGTATATACACCCACACAGTGCCCCGATACGACTCTTTCTATCGATCTTTTCACAAATTAACATGGTGCACTATGATTCAAACACCAAACTCGCTAAGAAATGCATTATGTCAACATAATTACATCATCTATAGTCTCATCAACCTCCACAGAGACCTTGTTTTACGCCCGAGTGAGAAGCAGGAATTTCCACATGACCATCACTCCGGATCTCAACCCTGAAAACTGTCGGGTTGCGAAACATTGTGGGTTCGCTTTTCTCAAAAACGCGCCATCAAATCGAGGCTGTTTGTGCAGCGACGTATTTTACTGCGAAATAAACCGGGCCTTGTTTTTCAGCGCTGACGTCAGAACCTACGTCATACTTGACCTGATTGTATTGCTTCCTCGCCAGATACAGCGTATCTGCTACCCGGCCCCTGTGATTCTTTAAATGTCAAAGGTCTCTACAAGCCTGCGTGTCATTTCTTGCCTGCCCCTTCTCTGTTAACTCAACGAATTCTCATCGGCGACCTCACCATTCCTCCACACGCACAAGATGAACTCGGCCGTCCGGATGTGTTGTTTAACGAGATCCCGACTTTGTGGGGTGGGGTGGTGGGGTGGGGATGGGATGTTAACGTTTGAGGGCGTTGTTTAGTCGGTAGACAACGTGACCTTTAAATCTACCCGATTTCAGAGGCTGACGCTGATAAGATGTAAGTGAGTTGGGCGATGATAGGGATATTTGATGACTCGTTTCTCTGTAGTTAGGTTGTTTTTCTCGTCTGCTGATGCTGCCGGTTAAGCGGTATGAAACATCACGTTGCTCGTTAACGCCAATAATGAGCCGGTCATGTAAATAAGCAGCTCAAGTCATAGACATGCCCTCCCACCCCGTACGACATAGCCTGCTACCCCGTACGACATGGCCTCCCACCCCGTACGACATGCCCTCCCACCCCGTACGACATGGTCTGCTACCCCGTACGACATAGCCTGCCACCCCGTACGACATGGCCTGCCACCCCGTGCGACATAGCCTGCTACCCCGTACGACATGGCCTGCCACCCCGTACGACATAGCCTGCTACCCCCGTACGACATAGCCTGCTACCCCGTACGACATGGCCTCCCACCCCGTACGACACGCACTCCCACCCCGTACGACATGCCCTGCCACCCCCGTACAACATGGCCTGCCCACCCGTACGACATAGCCTGCTACGACATGGCCTCCCACCCCGTACGACATGGCCTCCCACCCCGTACGACATGGCCTGCCACCCCGTACGACATAGCCTGCTACCCCGTACGACATAGCCTGCTACCCCGTACGACATGGCGTCCCACCCCGTACGACACGCACTCCCACCCCGTACACATGGCCCCACCCCGTACAACATGGCCTGCCACCCCGTACGACATAGCCTGCTACCCCGTACGACATGGCCTCCCACCCCGTACGACATGGCCTGCCACCCCGTACGACATACCTGCTACCCCGTACGACATAGCCTGCTACCCCGTACGACATGGCCTGCCATCCCGTATGACATGGCCTGCCATCCCGTATGACATTGCCTCCCACCCAGTACGACAAGGTGTGAAAACCTGACTGGTTACTCGTGACTCGTATGATCACGTTAAGTGCTCGTTGTGGTCACGTGGGTGATGTGGGTGAAAGAACACGAAGACGCGGAACGTACAAGTGTGTTACCCCATATCACCCACTTGACCATGCGGTAAGTGTTAGTTCCATCTCTTACAGGAGATACACCCGACCTAATGGCTCAACCATAATTATCTGGCGGAACCTCTCTCTAGTGCGGCCTGGGTTTCACTGCCCGATGTGAGCCGAGGGTTTTTGCCAAGTGGGAGCAGTCCAAGCTTCTCAATGATCCTCATCCATCGCCGTCACGATAGCACCCCTTTGTTGAAAGTGACGTTAAATCCCAATGAAACCAAATCTCACCCATACTTCGCTCATTCATCATGCACACCACCCATATCTCACCCATACATCGCTCATTCATCATGCACACCACCCATATCTCACCCATACATCGCTCATTCGTCATGCACACCACCCATATCTCACCCATACATCGCTCATTCATCATGCACACTACCCATATCTCACCCATACATCGCTCATTCATCATGCACACCACCCATATCTCACCCATACATCGCTCATTCATCATGCACACCACCCATATCTCACCCATACATCGCTCATTCGTCATGCACACCACCCATATCTCACCCATACTTCGCTCATTCATCATGCACACCACCCATATCTCACCCATTCTTATCGATCATGCACATTAAGTTCCACTCACCTATGGTCCACTCTAAATCACCCACACTCATATAAGCGTCCTTCTTAGTTTATTGTTCATATCTGGCACCTTTCAATAACTTTAACAATACTCAGCATCTTGATAATTTCTTAAATTTGTGTGTTCCCGTTTATGTTTCTCAGGAGAGTTGCCGGAAGTCACCTCCCCCAACCCCTCCGTCCGGGGCCATCATAGAAAGTATGGAGCATCTAGGAGGCGGAGTCTATTCGGGTACTTTCTCAGGTAATGCATCCACGCGAGTTTATTATACTATATATATATATATATATATATATATATATATATATATATATATATATATATATATATATATATATATATATATATATATATGTGTGTGTGTGTATATATATATATATGAATGACTGACTGTGTGTGGACTCAAATCTTAAGAGGCTTGTTTATGCGGTCAGGGAGGAGGGTTCTTGAACTGGTAATGAAAGCGGGTTTTGTGGGGGAAGGTTAGGTGGAGTAAGCTGCAGGTAATTGGTATTGCAATGAACTTACTGTTCATGCAAAGAGGGTGTTTCAAAGACGCTTTTTCCGCTAAAGGGCTCATTAACAGCCCACCAGATGTAATAATAACAACCAACGAAATCGGCCAAGCGCCCACTCACCTTCCCTCACCGTCTATCATTACTGGCGCCTCGTCGAGATCACGCTTCTATTGATGATTTTGACATTTGTAGGGCACAGTCGTGTTTAACGCTGATTCGCCCCTCAAATGACAGTCTTATAACCCATAGGGACCAGTTTACCGCGCAATTCCAGAATGTCAACCGATATTGCAAATGTCACGCTGACGTCAGTGGTGCATAAGCTCCGCCAATCAAGGTAGCCGTGCTTACTTTTTTCACGCCCTGCTTTCACAGAACGCTTATATGAAGTGTTTATTGCAGCCTTTATATCCGACAGCACTTTATTATTATTGATTTACATCATCAATAAGTTTGTGGAACAATTAGCGTCTGGGTATTGCAACTAATACTTTCGTTCGATGTTATGATAGAGGCCGACTGCTGAGAGCATGCTGTTATCAGCGCGGCTATCTGTCCAGTCAATTATAGCAATCAGTCACTTCTTGAGACTTTATTTAACACCTTTTATGGTCATCCTCCAAGCAGAATCTTTTTCAACACCACCAGCTGACGAAACCGAACCCGGTTTACGCAAGCACAGGCGTTCGAGCTTTGATACGCCCCCTCAATCTCGCAGGGTAACTCGATATCAAGTCCTGAGATTAGGTGGCGTGCTGCGTGCGAGGGTGTGTGTCAAGACTCATCAACATGTTATTCCGCAGCCTCCGTTGTGCCCTCTAGCGACTGGAATGAGCAACATGTTGATCAGGGCGATGTCGCTACGCCAATTCCATTCATTAAGTGTTGTTTTCCGGGATACCTCCAGGCGATTGGTTGATTCCGAATTACATGGTAACGGTTGAATTAGTTCCTCGGTAAAACCAGTGACTTTTCTCAGTAAAAGCATCGTTGAATTTCTGACCAAAAACAGCAGCTTCTCAAACCTCCCACTGGCCCCCAACACCACCCTCCCCCCAACCTCACCCACAGTCGTATGTGACAGGCTTGTGGTAGGTAGGTTGTGGACCAGATTCAACACATCCAGCTATTCGGTATCGCATCCTAGTGCGTCACATCTGTTTGGTTGGCATTGCAATGTGGACCAGAGTGCATGTTTGGCCAGGCCCGTCTCTGCTAGTGCTACTCACCCACGCAGTTGGCCCTGTTGACATCAATGCGGAAGATGTAACCCTGTCATCACTTATCACGGGCAAGGATTTCCCGGAATTGAATGATGATGAATCGTACAAATGTGATTTTTCTAAATTTTCGAGCTTTTGTTTTCGTGTTATTTTTCAGTAAAAGAGACTGCAGAATGGGGTTAAAGGGGTTATAGCATCAAAGAAAACATCATCGTTCGATTGAATCATTAATTATAAGCGTCTCTGAGATTGTATCATTAATGAAATGTGCCCGTGGGAATGAATTATTAGTGAAACGAGAGCCTTGTAATTAATCATTAATGAAACTTGCCCGTGGGATTGTATCATTAATGAAACGCCCGTGAGGTCATTAATGTCCCTGATATTGCATTATTTACGGTACGAATCCCTGAGATTGTATCATCAACCGAATCATGTGCCTTTCACTTGTCCGGTATTCGAGTTTAAGATAACGTTTTTTTCTCTGTGTTCATTTTGCCATTATGCTGGCGTTAAAAAACTCTTGCAAGGACGCGCTTGTACTTGTCAGTTTCATTGGGGCCAAATAAAGTAAAGCAGCTCGGATCCTATAGTAACACCGATCTCGTGTATTGATCCTATTAGCTGTACTCAACGAGCTCGACGGGTCCACAACCATCGAGTGCATTCACGCGGTGTGTGTGAGGTGGGGGGGGGGGGGGGGGGGTTACTGACCGGGAGTTTTACATTGAAATCAATGAAGAGGAAATATGCAATGAGAGTAAAACGCACCCTTGACTTGTTCAGCCCACATTGTTTGTGCTGTGTGCTTGCGTTTTGGCCTTGAAGAATACTCCTGAAGTTTCGCATGGTCAAACAGCATGGACAGGACGAATGACGCGCCCTCACGCGGTGACCAGATGGCGGTAGGCATCAGAACCAGACAATCTCAGCTGGCCTTGAAAGCGGTGGCAATAGGCTGATATTCTTTCGATTTATTGCGATCGGTTCAGCCTCCCCATTTGCTCAGACCAAGCGGGTCATTTCCTTCGTTGATGCAAGATTTGTTCGCCCACATCTTTTGTGATACTGGAGATCATTGTGGTAGGAATGCTACGGAATGAGGTATTAATCTATCCCTGTTCTTGATACTGCTTAATGATTTAGATGAACAAGGAAAGGTATGAATATATCGCATCCGTGTGCGCCCTGTGACGTCATATGACGTTTCACCCTCTCCCCATCCCCTTGCCCTAGCAACGCTAACTCATACAAACGTTCTTGATGAGAAAACTCCGCTGGCTGCGGTCAACATTCGGTCACCTCGTCTGGGATTCCAGCTGGAATGTGGGCGAACCCTTGGTCGGCTTATCGATTTGTGATCGCGATCACAGGCACTCATGTCAGTCCCCACGAGCGACAGTGACATGTATAATAATAGATATATATATAAGTCAGGCGAAAACGAACACTACCGTACGCGCTCATTGAATGAATTGACTTGAGTGCCTGCGATCGCGATTACGAGCCTCCGCACGAGCCTCCGAGTTCCTGGAATATAACCCTTCATTCTCTTTATCTCTCTTTCTCCCTCTATCTCTCCCGCTCTTTCTATTTCCCCCTTTCACTCTCTCTCTCTCTCTCTCTCTCTCTCTCTCTCTCTCTCTCTCTCTCTCTCTCTCTCTCTCTCTCTCTCTCTCTCTTTCTTTCTCTCTCTCTCTCTCTCTCCCTTGCTCGCTCGCTCGTTCGCTCGCTCCCTCTCTATCTCTCTCTCACACTCTATCACTCTTTCTCTCTCTATCTCTCCCCTTTTCTATCACACACACACTCTCTCTCTATCACTCTCTCCCTCTCTATCACTCTCTCTCTCTCTCTTTCCCTCTCTCCCCTATCTCTCTCTATCACTCTTTTTCTCTCCCTCTCTCTCTCTCTCTCTCTCTCTCTCTCTCTATAGATATATATATATATATATATATATATATATATATATATATATATATATATATATATATATATCGCTCCCTCTCTCCATATCTCTCAGACACTCTCTCTCGCCCCTCTCTCTCTCTCTCTCTCTCTCTCGCCCTTTCTCTCTATCTCTCCCCCCCTCTCTGTCTCTCTCTCCTCCACGCCCACGTGTTTCTTTGTTACACAAACATTTCTCGCCACTCTCAGATCTCTCAACACCACACCGCCCCCCTCTCAACATCCTCAATCAGATCTCTCTCAACACTTCCCCTCTCCCCCTCACACCGCTCTCGACACCCCCATTCAAAACTCTATCATCGACCCACCCCCTTTTCACATCTCTCTCTCTCTCTCTCTCTCTCTCTCTCTCTCTCTCTCTCTCTCTCTCTCTCTCTCTCTCTCTCTCTCTCTCTCTCTCTCTCTCTCAATCAATCAATCAATCAATCAATCAAGCGTTTGTGTTGTTGAGGTCTGAAATGACCCAGTTTAGCGTGGGCGAGAACTAGAGGCCTTGTGGATACGATGTGGGATTTGTCTGTCTCGGATTGCGAATATCACTGGTGAGGTCGTGGTATTGTCCAAGGCCCCGTCAGCTGGTTCGCGTTGTGCCGCCAGTCTGTGGAACGTGGCACATGTTAGGTCGGACGATCTTCTCAGAGATTGACGTTCGAGTGTGTGGCTCGGACGAGCGATGTGGCTGCCTGCTGATAACATGACTATTGATCTCTTTGTGTGTGGGTTTCAACCCTTGTGAGTAGTCTACTCATTACTGCAAAGGGATGCTGTAGCTTAGGTGGGCAGTATTCTATTCTTCACCCCACACCCCCGGCCACCCGCCTTTCTCACAGCACTCCTTCTTTCCCTGACATTGCTTATCAGAGTTATCGTATCTAATATCACCATTACCAGCTGAGGTCGGGTGAGGTTGAATATCACCATTACCAGCTGAGGTGGGGTGAGGTTGAATATCACCATTACCAGCTGAGGTCGGGTGAGGTTGAATATCACCATTACCAGCTGAGGTCGGGTGAGGTTGAATATCACCATAACCAGCTGAGTTCGGGTGAGGTTGAATATCACCATTACCAGCTGAGGTCGGGTGAGGTTGAATATCACTATAACTAGCTGAGTTCGGGTGAGGTTGAATATCACTATTACCAGCTGAGGTGGGGTGAGGTTGAATATCACCATTACCAGCTGAGGTCGGGTGAGGTTGAATATCACCATTACCAGCTGAGGTCGGGTGAGGTTGAATATCACCATTACCAGCTGAGGTCGGGTGAGGTTGAATATCACCATTACCAGCTGAGGTCGGGTGAGGTTGAATATCACCATAACCAGCTGAGTTCGGGTGAGGTTGAATATCACCATTACCAGCTGAGGTCGGGTGAGGTTGAATATCACTATAACTAGCTGAGTTCGGGTGAGGTTGAATATCACTATTACCAGCTGAGGTGGGGTGAGGTTGAATATCACCATTACCAGCTGAGGTGGGGTGAGGTTGAATATCACCGTTACCAGCTGAGGTCGGGTGAGGTTGAATATCACCATTACCAGCTGAGTTCGGGTGAGGTTGAATATCACCGTTACCAGCTGAGGTCGGGTGAGGTTGAATATCACCATTACCAGCTGAGGTCGGGTGAGGTTGAATATCACCATTACCAGCGGGTGAGGGGATCGGTAGAGGTTTATCCGATGAATTACCGCAGAGATTGAATATGATATACGACGGGTCTCCATGAATGACAATATGAGCCCACTCGGAGAACCGCTCGCTATATCCATACACAGCTTTAATGGGTATTTATTGCGGAAGGTTCAATGTGTGCTGTTCTTATGATCCAACTAGTCGGCGAATCGATCCTTTGTCGCTGCGACTCACGTGTCTCGGTCACGGTCGGTAGCAGATGATTTCGATTAGCAGGTCACTGATTCATTCAGTAACCTGGTGACTCATGAGTCGTGGTCATTGACCTTATCAGTTACCTGGTGACTCATTAGTCGTGGTCATTGACGTGATCAGTTACCTGGTGACTCATTAGTCATGGTCATTGACGTGATCAGTTACCTGGTGACTCATTAGTCGTGGTCATTGACGTGATCAGTTACCTGGTGACTCATTAGTCGTGGTCATTTACGTGATCTGTTACCTGGTGACTCATGAGCCGTGGTCATTGATGTGATCAGAGTAACCTTGTGACTCATGAGTCATTCAGGTGGTCACGTCATCTTGTCAACATGCTGGAGTTACCAATATCCTGATGTCAATATTTCCATTAGACCACTTCCTTGATGATCAACAGGGATTTGAATGGCAAAGACAAGGAAAGCGCGCTGATGTTTGTATGTTTTCGTCTGCTTGAACAGGCACCCTGAACCCACGGCTACAGGAAGTGGACGGCAAGCCTCGGCGAAGTGTCAACACGATCGTGCACATCCTGAACGACCTGCTCGGTGCCTCACCGCAGTACAGTCAGCTAAGGCTGGGCTGCAAGCGGCCCGCGACCGCTGCTGCTGCATCCGCTCACCTGGACGACCTCACCTGTAGGAGCACCCCTCAAAAGCAGCCCAGAATGTCAGGTGAGAAACATGATTAATGTCTTGTGAGAAACATTGGAAAAATCAGTGGAGAAAAATGGGTGATGCCAGACAAACATTAGTAATGTCAGTGATGTGTTGTCACATGCTTAAGGTGGGGGTAGTGATGTGTTGTCACATGCTTAAGGTGGGGGTAGTGATGTGTTGTCTCATGCTTAAGGTGGGGGTAGTGATGTGTTGTCACATGCTTAAGGTGGGGGTAGTGACGTGTCGTTAATCACCAGAGACTCAGACTCACTTTGAATGAGTGTCAATAATCTATTGGCACGTTGACACATCGATGAGTCTTGTGACATGTTCAGTCACAACTAGCGAGTATCATTAATCGCCGTCACTCCTACATCACGGCTCGTCGCAATATTACACCTGTCCCAACCAGGACACCGCCTTGCAAGTCATCAGGTCATAGCCCCGTGTTATTGCGAGTGGTGCTCTGATATACGGACCGAACGTTCATCCAGGGGGCGTGAAACATGCTTAGTTCATCGCAGGCAACTAGTCGCCGTCAAGAGGGCACGATCGCCCCGCCCACACGGGGAGGGGGACCACTTTACCGTCTATTTTTTTCATGTTCTTAACAAGAAGCACGTGACGATCTCTCTGCCGTTGTAACACTCATCGTCATTTGACTATAACGTCATTAACTCGCCAGGTGCCGTGGTCATTAAGGTCTTATCATAGGGTCACGTCATCGTGAAGCCTTATTGGCGGTTTCCCTATTGGTATGACTCTCTTGTTACGAGGCATTGAGCGATTACTCATGTGGTGTGAAAATACAGAAAGAATGGCCTTGTTTCGACTTCTCCAATATGAAATTCAAGGCCAAGGTGCAGTGGTAGAAAGGAGGCCAGGCCCCTTCCCACATCAAGGATGGCTGTATTCATATCAAAAGCTTTACTTTAGCGTCCGTCCATGAGTACATATTAAAGTTACCCCCGCATACAGCCTACCCTACCCCAAGATGATATCTTAAATGTCCCGCCATAAACTACATCTATATATGCACCAAGATGACATCTGAAAGTGACCCCTCGGCAACCATAAATACAGTATATTTTCGAAGCCTCAGGCTTTATATTTGATGTGGTGTCGGTATTCCGAGTCGGCATCCCCTACTAACGGTCAAGGCCTAAACCACATCCAGCCCTTGACGACCCCCCCCCCCCCCCCCCTGAAATGAAGCGCAGGGATGGGCAGTGACGTCACTGGCACTCTGCCACTAGCCGTCTACCTGGATTTACAAACATACTCCTTCTAGTAACTCAACTGAAGCTCAGGCATTGTGTGGATGATACAGTTGTCATTCACGCGCATGTTTCTCATCCTTCACGCCATCTTGGTCTGTGATATAGTGGCCTGAATCGAATCAAATAAATACTGTTCCTTACAGAATTCCATGATCGTTATTGATGGTGCTTACGCGAGAATGAATCATAATTTCAACATACAAAGTTTTAACCAAGATTTACAAATATGGACATTTGGGAACCGTTTGGGAAGGATTGCCGGGGCCAGATTCCAGGTGTGGAGAAGGTCAATAAAATACAATACAGACTGGTTTAAAACATTGTAGGTAATGCAAGCTTTGATCCAAGTTACACCGAGATGATTAAATATTTTAATGATTTTTTTTCTACTTCATTTCGTTTCCAAATATCTATCTATTACATTATCATTATCCTCATTCTATACTTTTGACGTATTTGGTTGAATGTCCTTTGCCGTCGAGACGAATGCTATATTAGCCATATCAACAAAGCCTGCCTTTTATCTCCATGGCCCGGTTAAACTTCTCGATCGTGATAAAATAAATTGCGTCTGTCGCAGTAGCTGGGGCAGTGAAATCACTGGGTCGCCAGCAGGCAGAGGACGATCCCCTTAACGAGACTTTTCTAAAACCTGTATCACTGTTAAAAGGGCTAGAACGTTTCCGAACAAAATGGCTGTTTCCTGTCTTTTCTATGTATTTTTTTGTATGTATTGAACCCGTCGGAAATTCTCATCAAGCCCGACGAATAGATGATCTGATAAAAAAAGCATCACCTGTTAGCGAACAAACGGTTTTACTTAGTTGTCGAGCAAAGGTAGTTTTTTTACGATATTTCTATAAATTGTATCCGCTCTGTTAGGTGTGACACTCCAGCTGGGACAGGGCACATGTAGACCCCAGAAGAGATTGTGCAATGTTTTCCTGATAACTTCCAGTGAGCGTACTGAGCCACTACGATGCCCCAACTCGACTCCTGGATTAGTTCTGCGTTGTTCTAGCCATAAATTGCACCCCCTACCCCACCACCCCTGGATCCTGACTCGTCCACGTCACCCGCCTCACCCTGGATCCTGACTCGTCCACGTCACCCGCCTCACCCTGGATCCTGACTCGTCCACGTCACCCGCCTCACCCTGGATCCTGACTTGTCCGCGTCACCCGCCCCACCCTGGATACTGTCTCGTCCGCGTCACCCGCCCCACCCTGGATCCTGACTCGTCCACGTCACCCGCCCCACCCTGGATCCTGACTCGTCCACGTCACCCGCCTCACCCTGGATCCTGACTCGTCCATATCAGCACCTGCCCTTTTTTGGCGATGGTATTCCCCCAAAGTTGGCCAGCTGCCTGGTGTGTGTGTGGGTCGCGTGCTTTTGCGACCGATCCCCTGTGTGTCCGGGGGTAGAATAGGCCCACTGTATCACCCTGCATGTCGTTATAGGCGGTTACCTGTTGGCCATGAGTGGCCACTCAGCGAGACATGGGATCCAGGTGGTTGGAGGAGTGGTTCTTGGTCCACACTACCCTGGCCCGAATTTCGCCTACACGAGTTGCTGGGATGGCCTGGTCTAGTCAATTAACCGGGCTGGTCGTATATTTGTTTACATTAATATAATTTTCACCTACTCCCCACACCCACCCCCACCCCACCCATTTATCTTAGAAGGCGGCTGCTTTACAAGGTCAATATGATCTATTGAACTTCGTAGACACCATATAACACATGAATGTGGGTGTGCCGTTCAACCCTATACTTACTTGTGCGACTGGAGATCAGGGTTTGATATGGCGAGGTACGTTGGGCTTGTGGTGGGTGGTGAAAGATATTGGTCGGGGTTAGGAATTGGCGGCAGATACCCGGGCAACTCATCCATACGCTTCACAGTGTTCACGTCAAATGCGAATAGGAGTCTGAAGTTGAGCAGACGTTGGCTAGGGTTCGGTTAGCATGCGATGTGTCTGTGTCTCATTGTGTCTGTGTGACCTCATGATGTCTGCCTGATCTCATGTCGTTTGTGACCTCATGACGTCTGTCTGACCTCATGACGACTACCTGACTTCATGACGTTTGCCTTACCTTATGACATCCAACTTGACCCATTGCATCTGACCGTGTATACCGCTGTATTGCCCTGTGACGTCGGACTCGCCACATCACATCTCGTGGTTCACGTAACTGGACTGCAGACATCTGCTCCACCGCGTCGACGGTCCCAGCGGACTACCGCACTCAGTGACCTTAGCTCAAGGCCACCAGTGACGTCAATCGGGGGGTGATATGCTCATGTTGTTTATCGGGGAAATACTCTCCAGTGAGCGGTCTATGTGTCCACACAGAGTCAGCGAATGAAATCGTTTTGCAACTTAACCTTTGCTTAGTGCAATGTCTCTTCCAGTGCGAACGCTGTATCACGCATAACGCAGTTTCCTGGCAGTCTGCCCAAGTATTACCCGTCGTCCCCTGGGGTGCCGGTGAACTTATGCTTCTCTGTAAAACCAATACCCGCTACGCTATTTCTCTCCCTCTCTCTCTCTCTCTCTCTCTCTCTCTCTCTCTCTCTCACACACACACACACACACACACACACACACACACAACACACACACACACACACACACACACACTCACAACACACACACACACACACACATACACTCACACACACACAACACACACACTCACACACACACACTCACACACACACACACACACACACAACTCACACACACACACACACACACACACACACACACACACACAAACACACACACAAACACACACACACTACAACACACATAAACAAGGCTTGTTCTATGGGGAAGAAATCTACGATTGACCAACGTTACTAATGGCTAAATGTAAGTATAGCTAACTAGCAACGGGGTACTATTGCCATAAACATATCGTGTGTGGATAATGTTGACACACCCACTGCTGTGGCATGTGGGGTGTAGTTTTTACTCATTGGCGTCAGATGCTTTCAATAATTAAATCGAATTTGCCACAGTTTTTGACTGGCGTAGGCAAAGACTCAAAAAATCCATTTGATAATTAGTGGAGTATTCGATGCTGTGAAGAGGCTAAGCCGGAGTCGACAGTAAGCAATCGGCGATTTCATCTGGCGTGAGTGCTGTTGACGATGATGCTTATTAACGGCCTCCTCGGTTCCGTTCTGGCGATTTGTATTCGTTGTTATCAGGTTGCCGTAATGTTGTCGAGCACTCCGTCTTGCCAACAAACAGCAGTGTACCCCGCACCTCTCATCTGCCCATCTCTCGCCTTCGCCCGATCCCCACCTCTCTCTCTCTCTCTCTCTCTCTCTCTCTCTCTCTCTCTCTCTCTCTCTCTCTCTCTCTCTCTCTCTCTCTCTCTCTCTCTCTCTCTCTCTCTCTCTCTCTCTCTCTCTCTCTCTCTCTCTCTCACACACACACACAACACACTTACAAACACACACGCACACACACACAAACATACACTGACGACGTCAGTTAAGCGTAGACCCCACCCCCACTTCTCGTCAGTCACCCCACTTTGACCCTACCCGGTGCTCGCTGGGAGAGACCCTGGAAGTGTCTGATGACGCAAGCACTGACATTCAGAGAAAGGCTCATGCCGCCCCGATCGGTGATAAGAACGCAACCCATTTGGGTGGGCTTGGCTGTATTCATCGTGACCTGTCGACGGTCATAATAATCCGGGTTCAGGTGGATTTGGGCGGATCTTGTTGATAACAACTTGTGATCGCGCATATCAGAGCTGAAACTAACCTGTAAAAATTATTCAATTTCTTCCTCATTATCAGGTTTTCAAAGTTAACGAATCGAATCTAGAGCACACTGTCTGCTTGCGTAATCATATCATTGAACATTGCAAAGAGCAACTGCCTTTGATATTTTGCAACGTCATTTTAGCTGGTTATGTCTGTCAAATGTTGATTGGATCTTTACGCCTGGGTATGCTTAGCAGTAAGCATGGATCAGGCAAGTTAGTTTTTGCCGTGTTCGTGCGTCAGAGACTTGCTTATGTTGGGCCGAGACACAGACACAGATAATAAATACGTTCGCTGTGTGTGTCATTTTGAGGGGGCGTTTTCACGCAACGCTGGCTTGCGCATGATTTTATTGAAATATAGGGGGTGTCTATTTTTGGAATCTCCAGAAAAATCCTTTAGCAGGAAAACTTTATTTTAGACGAACCACATGACTTGTGCCCTGGAATGCTCTGTGGTAATGTTAATGATTTCGGATTTCTGTTGTGTTTATAGATTCCGATCGATTGAGCGAAGAGAATAATGTGACAAGAAGTAAAGTGGAGAGATTACAGAAGATGCTGGAAATGAGACGCCGGAGTCGACGTGTTTAAGGAAACGCGCAGCGGAGAAACCGCGCGTACGTGGAGGCAGCGCGGGAACTTAGTCACGTGACAGACGCTGATCTGAGAGCCAGTGACCCGAAAGCAGAACATGGCGCCGTCGTGAGCTGAAAGCAGACGACTTTGGCCTGTGATTCTTGAGTTTGAGACACGGAGAGATTATTTCCTCTGTCATTGAGAGTCTACCTCTTGATTTGGTGACCATTGAGTCATTTTTGTTGTGCTAGTCAAGTTAAGCACTAATTGAGGAAGGGGAAGTTAGCTTTACTAGGACGTGCACCTGAAAAGGCCACAGTTATCTACCTGGGACTACTCACAATGTAGTTATGTAGAATTGTCATTTTGCCATGCTTTCTTTAGCCTCCTCAAAGGCTAGTAGATTTGTATGGATCGGTTCAATTATATGAACTAAAGTTGGTGTTATGTTGAATGCCTAACATATTAGGGTCTTCCATGAAAGTCCATTTGTCCGTTGGTGTTTGTTATAGGCCTGATGAGACCCTGTTATTGGTGTAAGTAGTCATCTTGGTTTTTGGCTGGGTTTACAACTCGAGGCCTTTCAATGACATCAGATGCATTGTCAATGCTGAGCAAATAGGGAAGGTGTTATCCAGTTATTGTATTGTACTGTATCTTGTATTGTATCTGGGCATTAATATAGTTACTGGTGATTCATCATCAGTTATGCCGTGTGCTTTTCAAAAATATTGTGATACCTTGCTGCGAAACATCTGTCCACATTTACATTTTAAAAGCCTTGACATAGTTCCATCAAAAGATTACTTTAAAAATTTCTGCTAGATAGTGTTGAACACCTTTGTAAGGTGTGCTTCAAGGCGACTTATGTGAGTTCTGACTTGTAGTGGTTCTCACTAACCTTGGTCCTTATCTATAACACACTAAATGTGACTGTTGTTTCGTCAGCTGACCATTTAAGAATCAGGTTGTTCTGTTATATTAAAAAACAATGTCATGTTGTCATTTGTTGTTGTTTTGGGAAAACAATGTTAGCTAATTGTTGTCATATTCGATGCATTGTACCTTCAGAAGAAAAGCAATCGTGCTGTTGAAGAATTAAGTGGGCGAGTTTTCCCCGACTTCACGGTGCAGTTGACAAATAGCAAATAAAATCCTGTCCCTCATAAAGCAATGCAGTATAAGTTAGGGGGAAATATGATTGATGTATAAGTTTTATCTCTTTGTGCGAGTGCTGCAGATGAAAACAAACGCCCATCTTCCCGTGATGTGTACATGTTAGGGGACATGAATATTTAAACTCTTATATATTTTTCTAACATAAACAATGGAAGTCTTGGCTGGATTGTGCTATCATATCCATGTGTATGACTGGTCATAATATTGCTTCTTTTTCTATTGAATGTAGTGGACTTATTTAATCTGTAAGGAAAGATTTTTCCAATGACAATTAAAGATTACTTTCTGATCTTCATCTTACCGTGAAGATTATTTTTTGACATGCTCCAACAGATTTTCACTTCTGGTGCTAGAATGCTTTGGATATTTTCATTGGAGTTGTTTGTAAATGTGGGGATATTACTTGATGTTGATTTGCAGATAGGGGATTGATTTAAAAGAATACATAACTTGTGAGTAACAGTGTTCCTGTTGAGTTGAACTATTATAGTATGCAAAAGCTAATAATCAACGGTTGTTTTTAATGATTGAATGGAAATTGATTTATGCAAAAGATTAAATCCTGTTCATCGAATATTAAAGTCAACAATAAACAGTGACTTAATTTATGGTTATTGTGTGTAAATATATGTATGTTGATGGTGACTATTTTTCACTCTGAATTGTACATGGAATTGTCATGAAATAAATCATCATATCAATGACTTGTTTCTGTTTATTACACTAGGCATTCGATTCTCATGAAATCACTCTTCTTTGAAAATGAAACCGAGATTCACACAGAGTTAATATTTTCTCAGAGTAATCGTTCCCCCTGAGAGAAACAACTTGTTACCCTCGCTAGCATATTTTCTTTTTTTAACGTCTACTTGGCGTCGAAAATGTAAAGGGGGGGTCAATAAATAACGTTATGACGACTTCATCAATTTGATTGAAACGTTATGATATTAAAGGACAATGCGCGGATTGGAAGCGTTTTGTGACCAACATGAAACATACGGTAAAAAGCAACACATAGATCACTGATTCAACCAACTGTAATTGACGCCTGAACCATCTTGTGTCTGAATGTGAAAAATACAATGACGCAATTGCTAATAGTCAAAACCCACATGTAATCGCACCTTCTTCCATATTACGTCATATTATCAGATAATGTCCTTGTTTTATAAAACCTAATCAATTCCACCGACGCTAAAATGTATGATGTGGTAAGAAAACTATGCCTTTTTTGATAAGCATCAATGACGTAGTTTGGAAGGTCTTCTGGTCATAGAAAAGTATGGTTAACGCAACACGAGGCACGTGTCTTTAGGACGAACATGGTAACATAACAAGGGAATTCAAATAAACGCAATAAAATGTTAGCAATATCCACAAATTCACTTCAGTGTATACATGCCATATTTTAAACGATCGTAAACGAGACCATATGTTGAATAGGGAATTATGGATAACTCTTCGCTTACGACATAACCAGATGTAAGTATTTTCCGATGACGAAATAGAACATTTCTACTTACCAATTCTTCTGTAAACGTTGTAAATGAATGATTCATATGTGTTAGTACATAAATACACCACGAAACATAGCTCCGGTCGAACGGTATATATTCATATTACCGTTCGACCGGAGCTATGTATGGTGGTGTATTTATGTTTATTTATGCTTCAACATTTGCCACGCGTCGAAGAAAACGCGTTAGGGTTAAAGTGCTGCATAACGCAACTAGAAAATAACATACATCAATAGGCTGTACAACAAAAAGTCCTAACGCACCAAAAAAACTTACCCCCACTCGACGCTATTCTTCAAGAAATGCCATCGATATATCATTTCTGAAAAATCGCGATACGATGACCGCCATTTTTTGAAAATATTGGGTCGCGTGATTTCCCGCCGCCTCATCCGCATTGCCTGCCTTAGCATTAGTCGTCGATGGGTCACGTCATTCTGAGCATGCGCGATGCACGTGGTCTTGAACTTGAAAGCAAACATGTTGCTGTGTTTCGGACTTTTTACCGCTTCCCAAACTGATCGAACTATAAATAATTACCATGGATGAAATCCCCCGCCGAAAAGGGATAAAATTGTCCGTGAACATCATTGCATTCAAAAACTCCATCACTTGGGTATGTTTGGTGTTTGGTAGTTATCTGAATCGATCTCAATTTTTTTACATTGCGTCGGTTCAAGAGAAGGTAGACGAGAGTTAAGGGCGCTGAGCTAACTTAAATTAATCGATTTTCAGATACCGGCCTTGAGTCAAAGTTCTCAAGCGGTCGTTTTTACGATTTTATCTAAAATCGTATTTTGTTTTCCTGATGTTTAAATGTATCTGGAGTAGTATAGGGACTAGCGGGGTTAGACCAGGGGTCCTCGAAGGCCCCCAACCCCCACTGGTTCCCCGAGCCCCTCTTCATTCCAAAGCTATTTATAGATGCTAGCGCCGCCCCGGCGGGCTCCTGGACAACACCTTGCCCCCCACCCCCCCCTATGATCAATGCTACACTTTAAGGTATATAGATAAAACTCAATAAGAGATAAGCTACCTCAGCATATACCACACGTCCTTGAGTACTATGGACTTGATTAAAGATATGAGTACGATACAACCGTAATCAACCGAGATACGGCGCGTTAACTTCCAATTTCACTTCTAGTGGAACATTAATGCGTCCCGAACCGGAAGTGACGACATCGACCTTTAAAATTAAAATTATATGTGCAGTGTAGAAAAAGTTTGCAATTACGGTTAACTTAGATAATATGCAAAATTTGTAAAAAAATCAAAGTACTATCCATGGAGATGTTAGGAACTAAACTTGTGACATACTTAATAAAATTTGGTGTGTTCGTTACCGGAAGTGACGTCATCGAAATCCATGAAATCTTGGGATGCGACTGAAGCTATCAATTTTATGACCATGGGACTAGTATTGACGATACCACGATTTTTCGACCAGCGGTGCTTGGAAAAACTATTGTTTTTTTTTTTGTTCTGATATAAACAAACACACACTAATTAATACACGCATACATATATACATTCATATACACACATGCGATTGTGCGTTGTAGGGCCGGCAAGTGCCTACTATCAATGGGATATTTATCGGGCGTAACCCAGCGACACGATGATATGCAAGAGATGATGGCATTTAAGGAGGCCTATCGTGAGTGTGGTGTCAAAATGATTCCGAAGAAGCCACCACCATTACCTACAACCAAGTTCAGCAGTTTGTATGTCAAACTTAGCCAAATGAAACTAGTGAAAATTGAGTGTTTTGAGCAGGGTCTCACACGCCCACTTGCCGTGGTAGCAAAGTTTACCCAACTACAAAACCGAGGTATTGCCCAGGTGGACGACTTTCTTCGTGGCCTGTGGGCAGATCAGAACAATGACGTAGACATTGACGCTCATATCACCTTCACCTTGGTGATGATATGAGCGGGGCAATCACGAGTGCGGTGTGTTTGATAAGAGTGACTCAGTCTGTGTATTGAGGTGGAGCGATATCATTGTCATTGTAGCAGGTGTAGAAGCAGGATCACCCAATTGTTTTCTGATGTCTTCTAATGCTTCGTCTTTCCCACGTTGGATCTGTGCGTTTTCTTCATCGATTGTAAAAGTCTTGTATGTTTTTACAAATCTAGCCGATATCTACCACCTCATTTGGATATACTTTGTAACCCCAGCCAAGACGAGTTTAAACTCATGATCCGAGATAAATTCATGATCTTAATCACTACATGGTTTAAAGGATACAGTCTTAGATGCATGAGAACGGTTCCCAGGGGTTCTGATAATGTGTCACCCACAGCCAACTCGAGAGGTGTGTCAAATATTTTAATGCCTTTATGCTCGTCCCTTGACTTGGTTGCATAATATCTGGTCTTTGGGACATGGTCAACTATATATGTTAGAAGGTCATAATTGGCCCTCAAACTAGTTGATGATACCATACTCAAACCCGGCACTGGCATAGGATATCCATGGTCAAAACCATTGGCATTATCACTGCATGACCAGTTGTGCGCCTTGTTAACCGATGTCCTTTTTTGCTTCCGCCCGAATAGTAATGAAAGGCTTCAATGAGTTAATGGCCGTGTCTTGCAGGCTGTGTCGACCATCAACATGCTTTTTGCATATTCGGCAAGGTTGGATTGGTTGATCTTCGTTTTAGATCTGGGAATATGCCGTCACTATGTCAACTTGCGTTTCATCGTGACCTGTCGACGGTCATAATAATCCGGGTTCAGGTGGATTTGGGCGGATCTTGTTGATAACAACTTGTGATCGCGCATATCAGAGCTGAAACTAACCTGTAAAAATTATTCAATTTCTTCCTCATTATCAGGTTTTCAAAGTTAACGAATCGAATCTAGAGCACACTGTCTGCTTGCGTAATCATATCATTGAACATTGCAAAGAGCAACTGCCTTTGATATTTTGCAACGTCATTGTAGCTGGTTATGTCTGTCAAATGTTGATTGGATCTTTACGCCTGGGTATGCTTAGCAGTAAGCATGGATCAGGCAAGTTAGTTTTTGCCGTGTTCGTGCGTCAGAGACTTGCTTATGTTGGGCCGAGACACAGACACAGATAATAAATACGTTCGCTGTGTCATTTTGAGGGGGCGTTTTCACGCAACGCTGGCTTGCGCATGATTTTATTGAAATATAGGGGGTGTCTATTTTTGGAATCTCCAGAAAAATCCTTTAGCAGGAAAACTTTATTTTAGACGAACCACATGACTTGTGCCCTGGAATGCTCTGTGGTAATGTTAATGATTGCGGATTTCTGTTGTGTTTATAGATTCCGATCGATTGAGCGAAGAGAATAATGTGACAAGAAGTAAAGTGGAGAGATTACAGAAGATGCTGGAAATGAGACGCCGGAGTCGACGTGTTAAGGAAACGCGCTGCGGAGAAACCGCGTACGTGGAGGCAGCGCGGGAACTTAGTCACGTGACAGACGCTGATCTGAGAGCCAGTGACCCGAAAGCAGAACATGGCGCCGTCGTGAGCTGAAAGCAGACGACTTTGGCCTGTGATTCTTGAGTTTGAGACACGGAGAGATTATTTCCTCTGTCATTGAGAGTCTACCTCTTGATTTGATGACCATTGAGTCATTTTTGTTGTGCTAGTCAAGTTAAGCACTAATTGAGGAAGGGGAAGTTAGCTTTACTAGGACGTGCACCTGAAAAGGCCACAGTTATCTACCTGGGACTACTCACAATGTAGTTATGTAAGAATTGTCATTTTGCCATGCTTTCTTTAGCCTCCTCAAAGGCTAGTAGATTTGTATGGATCGGTTCAATTATATGAACTAAAGTTGGTGTTATGTTGAATGCCTAACATATTAGGGTCTTCCATGAAAGTCCATTTGTCCGTTGGTGTTTGTTATAGGCCTGATGAGACCCTGTTATTGGTGTAAGTAGTCATCTTGGTTTTTGGCTGGGTTTACAACTCGAGGCCTTTCAATGACATCAGATGCATTGTCAATGCTGAGCAAATAGGGAAGGTGTTATCCAGTTATTGTATTGTACTGTATCTTGTATTGTATCTGGGCATTAATATAGTTACTGGTGATTCATCATCAGTTATGCCGTGTGCTTTTCAAAAATATTGTGATACCTTGCTGCGAAACATCTGTCCACATTTACATTTTAAAAGCCTTGACATAGTTCCATCAAAAGATTACTTTAAAAATTTCTGCTAGATAGTGTTGAACACCTTTGTAAGGTGTGCTTCAAGGCGACTTATGTGAGTTCTGACTTGTAGTGGTTCTCACTAACCTTGGTCCTTATCTATAACACACTAAATGTGACTGTTGTTTCGTCAGCTGACCATTTAAGAATCAGGTTGTTCTGTTATATTAAAACAATGTCATGTTGTCATTTGTTGTTGTTTTGGGAAAACAATGTTAGCTAATTGTTGTCATATTCGATGCATTGTACCTTCAGAAGAAAAGCAATCGTGCTGTTGAAGAATTAAGTGGGCGAGTTTTCCCCGACTTCACGGTGCAGTTGACAAATAGCAAATAAAATCCTGTCCCTCATAAAGCAATGCAGTATAAGTTAGGGGGAAATATGATTGATGTATAAGTTTTATCTCTTTGTGCGAGTGCTGCAGATGAAAACAAACGCCCATCTTCTCGTGATGTGTACATGTTAGGGGACATGAATATTTAAACTCTTATATATTTTTCTAACATAAACAATGGAAGTCTTGGCTGGATTGTGCTATCATATCCATGTGTATGACTGGTCATAATATTGCTTCTTTTTCTATTGAATGTAGTGGACTTATTTAATCTGTAAGGAAAGATTTTTCCAATGACAATTAAAGATTACTTTCTGATCTTCATCTTACCGTGAAGATTATTTTTTGACATGCTCCAACAGATTTTCACTTCTGGTGCTAGAATGCTTTGGATATTTTCATTGGAGTTGTTTGTAAATGTGGGGATATTACTTGATGTTGATTTGCAGATAGGGGATTGATTTAAAAGAATACATAACTTGTGAGTAACAGTGTTCCTGTTGAGTTGAACTATTATAGTATGCAAAAGCTAATAATCAACGGTTGTTTTTAATGATTGAATGGAAATTGATTTATGCAAAAGATTAAATCCTGTTCATCGAATATTAAAGTCAACAATAAACAGTGACTTAATTTATGGTTATTGTGTGTAAATATATGTATGTTGATGGTGACTATTTTTCACTCTGAATTGTACATGGAATTGTCATGAAATAAATCATCATATCAATGACTCGTTTCTGTTTATTACACTAGGCATTCGATTCTCATGAAATCACTCTTCTTTGAAAATGAAACCGAGATTCACACAGAGTTAATATTTTCTCAGAGTAATCGTTCCCCCTGAGAGAAACAACTTGTTACCCTCGCTAGCATATTTTCTTTTTTTAACGTCTACTTGGCGTCGAAAATGTAAAGGGGGAGGTCAATAAATAACGTTATGACGACTTCATCAATTTGATTGAAACGTTATGATATTAAAGGACAATGCGCGGATTGGAAGCGTTTTGTGACCAACATGAAACATACGGTAAAAAGCAACACATAGATCACTGATTCAACCAACTGTAATTGACGCCTGAACCATCTTGTGTCTGAATGTGAAAAATACAATGACGCAATTGCTAATAGTCAAAACCCACATGTAATTGCACCTTCTTCCATATTACGTCATATTATCAGATAATGTCCTTGTTTTAAAAAAATCAATTCCACCGACGCTAAAATGTATGATGTGGTAAGAAAAAAACTATGCCTTTTTTGATAAGCATCAATGACGTAGTTTGGAAGGTCTTCTGGTCATAGAAAAGTATGGTTAACGCAACACGAGGCACGTGTCTTTAGGACGAACATGGTAACATAACAAGGGAATTCAAATAAACGCAATAAAATGTTAGCAATATCCACAAATTCACTTCAGTGTATACATGCCATATTTTAAACGATCGTAAACGAGACCATATGTTGAATAGGGAATTATGGATAACTCTTCGCTTACGACATAACCAGATGTAAGTATTTTCCGATGACGAAATAGAACATTTCTACTTACCAATTCTTCTGTAAACGTTGTAAATGAATGATTCATATGTGTTAGTACATAAATACACCACGAAACATAGCTCCGGTCGAACGGTATATATTCATATTACCGTTCGACCGGAGCTATGTATGGTGGTGTATTTATGTTTATTTATGCTTCAACATTTGCCACGCGTCGAAGAAAACGCGTTAGGGTTAAAGTGCTGCATAACGCAACTAGAAAATAACATACATCAATAGGCTGTACAACAAAAAGTCCTAACGCACCAAAAAACTTACCCCCACTCGACGCTATTCTTCAAGAAATGCCATCGATATATCATTTCTGAAAAATCGCGATACGATGACCGCCATTTTGGAAAATATTGGGTCGCGTGATTTCCCGCCGCCTCATCCGCATTGCCTTAGCATTAGTCGTCGATGGGTCACGTCATTCTGAGCATGCGCGATGCACGTGGTCTTGAACTTGAAAGCAAACATGTTGCTGTGTTTCGGACTTTTTACCGCTTCCCAAACTGATCGAACTATAAATAATTACCATGGATGAAATCCCCCGCCGAAAAGGGATAAAATTGTCCGTGAACATCATTGCATTCAAAAACTCCATCACTTGGGTATGTTTGGTGTTTGGTAGTTATCTGAATCGATCTCAATTTTTTTACATTGCGTCGGTTCAAGAGAAGGTAGACGAGAGTTAAGGGCGCTGAGCTAACTTAAATTAATCGATTTTCAGATATCGGCCTTGAGTCAAAGTTCTCAAGCGGTCGTTTTTCCGATTTGATCTAAAATCGTATTTTGTTTTCCTGATGTTTAAATGTATCTGGAGTAGTATAGGGACTAGCGGGGTTAGACCAGGGGTCCTCGAAGGCCCCCAACCCCCACTGGTTCCCCGAGCCCCTCTTCATTCCAAAGCTATTTATAGATGCTAGCGCCGCCCCGGCGGACTCCTGGACAACACCTTGCCCCCCACCCCCTATGATCAATGCTACACTTTAAGGTATATAGATAAAACTCAATAAGAGATAAGCTACCTCAGCATATACCACACGTCCTTGAGTACTATGGACTTGATTAAAGATATGAGTACGATACAACCGTAATCAACCGAGATACGGCGCGTTAACTTCCAATTTCACTTCTAGTGAAACATTAATGCGTCCCGAACCGGAAGTGACGACATCGACCTTTAAAATTAAAATTATATGTGCAGTGTAGAAAAAGTTTGCAATTACGGTTAACTTAGATAATATGCAAAATTTGTAAAAATCAAAGTACTATCCATGGAGATGTTAGGAACTAAACTTGTGACATACTTAATAAAATTTGGTGTGTTCGTTACCGGAAGTGACGTCATCGAAATCCATGAAATCTTGGGATGCGACTGAAGCTATCAATTTTATGACCATGGGACTAGTATTGACGATACCACGATTTTTCGACCAGCGGTGCTTGGAAAAACTATTGTTTTTTTTTTTCTGATATAAACAAACACACACTAATTAATACACGCATACATATATACATTCATATACACACATGCGATTGTGCGTTGTAGGGCCGGCAAGTGCCTACTATCAATGGGATATTTATCGGGCGTAACCCAGCGACACGATGATATGCAAGAGATGATGGCATTTAAGGAGGCCTATCGTGAGTGTGGTGTCAAAATGATTCCGAAGAAGCCACCACCATTACCTACAACCAAGTTCAGCAGTTTGTATGTCAAACTTAGCCAAATGAAACTAGTGAAAATTGAGTGTTTTGAGCAGGGTCTCACACGCCCACTTGCCGTGGTAGCAAAGTTTACCCAACTACAAAACCGAGGTATTGCCCAGGTGGACGACTTTCTTCGTGGCCTGTGGGCAGATCAGAACAATGACGTAGACATTGACGCTCATATCACCTTCACCTTGGTGATGATATGAGCGGGGCAATCACGAGTGCGGTGTGTTTGATAAGAGTGACTCAGTCTGTGTATTGAGGTGGAGCGATATCATTGTCATTGTAGCAGGTGTAGAAGCAGGATCACCCAATTGTTTTCTGATGTCTTCTAATGCTTCGTCTTTCCCACGTTGGATCTGTGCGTTTTCTTCATCGATTGTAAAAGTCTTGTATGTTTTTACAAATCTAGCCGATATCTACCACCTCATTTGGATATACTTTGTAACCCCAGCCAAGACGAGTTTAAACTCATGATCCGAGATAAATTCATGATCTTAATCACTACATGGTTTAAAGGATACAGTCTTAGATGCATGAGAACGGTTCCCAGGGGTTCTGATAATGTGTCACCCACAGCCAACTCGAGAGGTGTGTCAAATATTTTAATGCCTTTATGCTCGTCCCTTGACTTGGTTGCATAATATCTGGTCTTTGGGACATGGTCAACTATATATGTTAGAAGGTCATAATTGGCCCTCAAACTAGTTGATGATACCATACTCAAACCCGGCACTGGCATAGGATATCCATGGTCAAAACCATTGGCATTATCACTGCATGACCAGTTGTGCGCCTTGTTAACCGATGTCCTTTTTTGCTTCCGCCCGAATAGTAATGAAAGGCTTCAATGAGTTAATGGCCGTGTCTTGCAGGCTGTGTCGACCATCAACATGCTTTTTGCATATTCGGCAAGGGCATTGGCGTTTCAGTGACAGCATTCAGACCTATGTGTGGGCACTGCTTGGGGCAGAGGCACAGACCCGGAGACGCATCATGGGTACAGGCATTGCGCTCGACGCAGTGAAGCAGTTTTTGGCCAATGTTGATGACATGAAAGTGCAGTTGACCCAACAGCTGCAATAAGGCCGCACCAGGACGTCCTGAAGTTTCCAGGGTAAACTCCATGCTTGGCAGCCGGTGCCGGGGTCGTCCCCCCGCCTGTCAGGGCAATTACTAGGGTCGAGATTGCCATCCCAATTGCAGTGAGGATGGATGTGATGGTAACGCCTTACTCTCCGAGCAGCGTGCGTATACGTTTGGCTAGGATTGTATCCTCAAGAAGAATTATGTTGCTGGAATTGTCGTATTCCAGGTCTCCCACCTTTCTCCACCGTCAATGAATTTGGCCTCCTCAACCTCCCCTCCTATGGCCCCCTCCTCAGGAACGTCATGGTCAAATGTTGGGTTGTCAAAGTCCATGTGACTGCAGTTAATATACATTCGCAATAGTTCAACTGTAACCATGTATAGTGTATACTGTGGCAAGCTAAATCCATATCGCAGGCCACACAAGCTCCTATGTGGTGAAGGGCGTACGGCAGCCAGTAGTCATTACTCACAACCCAAGCACTATCGACCAGAACCAACAACTGCTGGTCTGTTTTCATAACCTGAGTGTAGTCGAAGTCATGGTCACGGGGACAGCCTGTCTGGCATTTCAAATCACCCTGACCTCTACCAACACCAACCGCATCGTTGTGCAAAACCTGGGGCGCTCCGTGGTTAAGAAAATGACAACCAAGATTTCTGGCAACGAGGTTGGCGATGTGTACCATAGTAATGGTAACTTTGGGAACTTACAGGAGAGGGCGTATGCCCAGTGCCACAGCCAGGGCATTGACTCATCACATGACAAAATACGACGAACATACGGGTTGGGGCAGGAGACAAGGATGAAACCAATGTAGATGACAAGTCCATAGCCAACGTCTATGGCAGCCAGTTCTATATCCTGCTGGAATTTGAGCTCTTCGAGAGCCACACGCCCTTGTACAAGAGCGCTCTTTGTGACAGACCTTCAACGACAACAATCGCGTGATTCACGCCATGGATGACACAAATGCCAGCTACACAATTGATGGCATCTTCCTGTAGTATGACATGGTCACCCAGTCAGAGCTCGCTCGTATGATCTATAACTAGTACATATGCTGAGCACACTTTCCAGCCCCAGATTTCTGACTTCTGTGTGCCTTCAGATGACCTAAATGTACGTGAGGTGACGTTTGTTATCCCGGGCGTGGCTGCGACCGGCCAGGTTGCCTACAGGCTCGCCAAGTAATTTGCATACAAATTGAAAACAAAGGCTTAAGACAGCTGTTTGGGGCGCACGACCGGGGTTGTGAGCATTGATTTTTTTACAGTTCATTTGGAGGCTCATGCTGTAATGTATAACAATGGATAGCACGACCCGTTGCATGCAAATAATATACTATAGCCCCAAGGGCTATTGGAAGGGCATCACAGGCATCAAGAAGCTTGCAGCAGCCGCGAGGGTTTCAGAGAAAGTTACCCGTGGTAAAAATCACCTAATGAGGTTCACAATGCTGAACTCGTGTTTCTTCCTCATAACAACAGTAGTGGACGCAGCCGAATGCTACAAAGCGACTGAACCATTGACTAGGAAAGAGGCTACAGAGGCTGCTTGTGCACTTGAAAGGACATACAAGCGAGGACCACTGCATTGGCCCAAAATGCTCCAGGGCCGACCCCAGACGGGAGTTCATGGGTGCAGTGAACCAGCTGCTGGCCAAGCATGAGGTCTCTGTCAGGCATGGCCGTTTTGATGTCCATAGCGATCAGGCTGTTGTGGAATGCTTTAGCTGCACTCATGTAGAGCGGCTCTTTGGACACAAGTATGCTGTGGAGTTAAAACTTCCATCTGGGGAATGATCAACTGAGTGGGTATCTCGGATGTAAGCTGTTATCTGGTTAATAAACAATGAGGTGACCCGCGTGACTGCTAGGAAGCCCAAATATGCTATAAATGCCAAAACAGTTGCATAAAAGCCGTCTTCTTTCGTCCCAGGACGCTTGGTTGGGCTCAGAGAGCAAAAGCTACCCTCTGGTGAGCTGGGGCGGGGCGGCCGTTGTGCCACTGACCCTATGTGGTCACTCAAGGTCCACCAGGTTTCAATGCTCTGTTACTAAGCCGGATGAGCCTGTGGTCTACTAGTTGTTGGACGGGTCAATCCGTGGCCTGGTC
This sequence comes from Urechis unicinctus, assembly GCA_034190875.2. Taxonomy (NCBI): domain Eukaryota; kingdom Metazoa; phylum Annelida; class Polychaeta; order Xenopneusta; family Urechidae; genus Urechis; species Urechis unicinctus. The sequence goes on along the minus strand of CM067350.1, from coordinate 12,630,320 downwards.
AGGAAAGAGTTTCTTGTGGTGCAACCGACACATAGCTGCCACCTGATGGTGTTGTCAATCGCTGTGAGCCTTGTGGCCATAGGCCAGTGTGGTAGTATTTAGCTATGGATATTTTTGTGTCCAGAGGGTATAGCGAGACCTTGTTCAGGTGCTGCCTATATATATCGTGGCCATCAGATTGTAGCAAATCCTTTCTTGTCCCTCGCGCTGTGTAGCAGGTGTTGGTTTGGGTAATCTGATGTATCTTAGAGGTCCTGGTCCTCGCCCATGTCCTTATACACGCCCTCTGTCTAGATCTGCAGGAGCAGAGTGTCGTTATCGGTGCAGAGGAGGGACACTCAGTCCCTGTACCTCATCTTAAATAGAAGTCATACATCAGATGCTTGGATAGTTCAAGGATTGACATACCAACAGAGGCCGGCCGGTTGGACCTGGATTGCATCTAGGTCATCTAGGTAGCTCTCGACCTAGTGATTATTATCCTTCGCGTAGCTCTAGGAAACCATGGTCATAGTCTGTCAGCAGCTCCAGCTCAACCTCTGTATTCTGTAGCAAGGTATGCCACAATAGACTGGGGCTTGTGTAGTAGTGTTTGGGATCAAGGCCGTACTGCTGTACGCACATCGACCAAGAGGAAGACATCGGTGCGGTTATACAGGTCGTGGTAGTCTTCCTGCGCGCGGCACCCAGACCCTTTGGGTACGGTTGAAGCCCTCTACGGAAACGTGTCCCTCAGTCTGCTGAAGAAGTTCTCGTTGGGGGGTAGGTGGGGCTCTGCAAACCGCTCCCAGCCTTCCAACAAACTCGTATGGGTAAACTCCCTTACGTAGCAGCAGTGCATGCTTCTCTTTGTTGGACGCATAGGCAGCTGTTACTCGGAAGGCTTCTGGCGAGTTCATAGACACTGGTCTGTCCAGCGATGCCAGCATGAACTGGGCGCGGTTGATCAAGCACAGCTGGCCCAGGGAGAAGGAGATATAATTTTCTGTGTTGTTCGAGATGCAGGAGACCCTGCCCTCCACTTTCGAAATTGCCTACCTCAGGAGATGGGAGCCAAAGCACCGGTACAGTAGTGGTTTTGGGGCTCAGACGCAGCTTGAGTCTAGTTTTCCTGCAACTATCAGTGGCTTTTTGCATACGTGACATTGAGTGCTGCCTCTGTGGGTCTGCCTGGCATTGGTTATTATCACCATCTTCTTGGATTTGGCGAGGACACGCTTGGGCTCCTCCTCCAGGACTGATCTGAGGAAATACTTTGCCATGTTTGGTCCTCTGCATTCTTTGTATCGGAGCCCCGGTACGCCCATCACAGCGCATGACTATGTAGCAGCAGCTACTACATGTCTCATGCTGCTACATGTCTCATGCTGCTACATGTCTCATGCTGCTACATGCCTCGTGCTGCTACATGTCTCATGCTGCTATATGTCTCATGCTGCTACATGCCTCGTGCTGCTACATGTCTCATGCTGCTACATGTCTCATGCCACGACATGTATCATGCTGCTACATGTCTCATGCTGCTACATGTCTCATGCTGCTACATGTCTCATGCTGCTACATGCCTCGTGCTGCTACATGTCTCATGCTGCTACATGTCTCATGCTGCTACATGCCTCATGCTGCTACATGTCTCATGCTGCTACATGTCTCATGCTGCTACATGTCTCATGTGTGTTGCACGTCACAGGATTAAGTTCTGGTCCTGAGGGCCTCAAGGTCGCCATGGATATTGTGAGGTGTTGGGAGATGTATGAAGTAGTTCTGAACGGTGTTCCGGGATGGACTCATCCAGTATGTTTTGGACAACATCCCAGAGAGGCAGTCAGCAAGCAACTTATCATGCAAGTCACGACGTTCAGATGGTGTTAGAAATATTTGCTCATGTTGCCTATTGGTGTTTGCTATGAAAGCCTGATCTCTCATGGAGTGTTCTCTGCGTACTATAAAACCTATACTCACCTAGAGTGGGTGGTTGTATGAAAATTTCGCGGAAAATGACAAGTTTGACTTTAGAGCCATCGCTTTGCACCTTGCTTTGTTTCCGATATCAGGCTCAGGGTGACGACTGGCCCCGCTCTGACAGTAATATACCACTGATTGGTAAAATACCTGGATCGCGGACGCTGCTCCAGCCAGTGAAGCTACCGGATGTAGTTTAGCGGCCATGATACCGATACCGCGCGCTGGTGAAGAGACACGGTTTGAAGACGCAAATGTTGTCTTTGTTTTTCGATTGTATCATCGTATGTAATCCCAAGTTGAGCTGCTATATACAATACAAACCGACCGCCCGCTGTGTACGGAACATCGATTCACCCGTGAGTAAATTTATGCTACATATACTCATCAATTAATATAAACAGTAGGCTATGATAATACAACCCTTGTGCCAGTATACCACAGCCTATTGAGGAGGGAAGGGGGAGCACTAGGAATGGTACATTGATGGCTTGTACATCGAGAGGCAGGTTGATATGATACGATGGTCATATTGGCTTGAGTTGCACAAACTGCACGAGGCAGAAGGGCTTCATCTGGGTAACAAGATAAAGTCTGCTCACATCCAAAAGGGACAAAGCGGAGATGAAGGTGAATCTTGTTACCCAAATCCTAAGTTAGAGTGTTAACTGATGCAATAAACTATCCAAGCGGAAAGTTGATGACTGAAACAAAATACAAGACGCCATTAATTGTATTTATGTCAGCCATCCGGACCATTTCTGCCGTGTACGTTGATCTGGTCAGCAGAGAGACAACACAGTTCAATTACCTTCTAACCAAAATGCTGAGCCAAACCCCACAGTCCGTCAATTCACCGGGGCATACAAGCGTTTCCTGGTGAGACAAGAAGTGGAAGCTTCTGGCGGAAACTGTGGACCAAACCCGTAAACTGTACGTCACTAAGGACAGTGCAGTTGTGAGCCAGCCCCATATGGAATTCACAGATACATGTGACGCCGATGTTCTGAAAAACTCGCTGGCACTTGTATGGACTGGTCAAGGCAGGTTACGGTGTGATCAGGGTGTGCCAAGAAACTCAAAAATGCTTCCAGCAAGCAATGAAGTATAATGATGGCAAGCCACCCCGAGGGTCAAACTTCGTCGCAACAATAATCACAGTCGTCCTGTACAACTAATCGTCCAGCCCGCTTCTGTTCTCATCACTTACCGGCCACATGCTTGACTCCACCCCCGACTGTAATCATCTCATCCGACTCATCAAATGTGTGTCTTCTGGTTTCTGTAAAATTCGCCATCTTGGCATCGCGAAACTCCAAAATCAGAACATCACTGGCGAGAGAGTCCGTAAGCAGTACTCAAAACTTGTCCTATTTAAGGCAACTTGTCCTATTTTTCGCATTCATGGTTATACTTTTGTAGCCAATCATGCACGCATGGAATAATCAGAAGAGAGGAGAGCACACTCCAGGAAAAGGAAGGATCAATGCACAAAACCCGATTTAATAATAACCTTAAAGTTTAATTAAAATATTCAGATACATGTATAATGTTGTGTTCTCCATGTTTCTGTGGGTGATAATGTTTGTTTAATCATACTTTCAATCATGGTTAACTAAAAAAATTTGAACTAAAAAAAAGTCGTATTAATGCAACAACATACATATATAATATACGTGTCACAAGTTTTTAATCGCTACTTAAATTACAGCGCCCGCGTTATCATGCCTACAATTATCATCTATCATATAGGTACTAAGGAAACTCCTGCAAGAATACCTATTTTCACGATACATCACAATTCATAACCTACACACAATCACAACATCTAACAGCTCTTCAATGTCACTACAGTTGTTTTACTAATTATACGGTTTTAAAGCAGCCATCAGAAGAATCACACTGGTACGCCAATGCTTTCCTGTGATCACACGGGCCGGGACTATACTTAACGGCCGGGACTACGCTACACTTGTTTTGGTATTGGTACCATGGCGGATATTAACTGGTTGCTGGCTTCACTATCAAGGGGCAGCCCGAGCCGCGTCAGCGATCCAGGTATTTAATAGATCAGTGATCGTAACATTCGTTCACGGCAAACACCATCTCGGAAATATGACGTAACATTATGCAGTTGCAGTTTCACTCGCCATGTGGCTGCGGGTAACCGTGTAATTTTTTTATAATTGTCAAGGCGATATCGCTAAATTCATATTCCGCCTGTAAAGTCAATGATTATCATTTTCAATACGACGTTCTGCAGGGCTAGGTGACGACCATCTAGACATCA
>CM067350.1:12536068-12623568 GCA_034190875.2 Urechis unicinctus | reverse complement strand
GTAGTAGATATATAGATATATATATGAGAGAGATATATAATCTATATTGTAATATACACGTGCTGCTGAATCTATGTTTATTTTATTGCCGTACCTCACGTGGGAAGCTGACAATCCCCTCTCTCGCTAGCCTAAGCAGCAAAACAGTTCACCATTTTACTCGCACTCGCTCTCGAAAACCGGGCCAACCCAGCAAGATATTCGCATATGACATCTCATACAAATTTGTTAATAATCAGTTATTGGAGGGCATATCAGGCCGTGAATCGGGTCAAGTCTTTAAGGTAAGTACCAATGATTTCAATAGTGTTACGATATCAACTTTGACTTCCGGTTGAGAAGCATAATGGTGTGAGCTGCTATCAGTGTTTCTTTCAACCAATGAAAAGACTTGATAAGGTTTTTAGAGAGTGCATGAGAGTATGTTATCCCCTGAATCTGTCGCAAATTGCTCCATCTCGGTAGGGTTAGATACGTGTACGATTCACTAGAACAACCAATGACGTCGAGTGATGTGTTCACCACGACTCTATCTCACTAATGACATGTATGATAACAAGTGTAATGCTCTAATTAAACTCCATCATTCGTGACCGTGATGCTTGCGACCCTCGCGTCACACTTGACCCACCTGTAATCAAGCGATAATTCACCTGAAACATCACCTTATCCCCCACTGCACCAGCTTTGTTTACAACGCACCCTTCAGATAACGGGGCCATCATCAGATTATCTCTCATTAGAACACCGTTGACCCCAGACCAACACGGCCACATTTTTTTGCGTCTGATCCTCATACATACGTTTTAAGTCAGTTGGATTCATTGACAACCTCTTATATCCGTTATATCCGTCCAGAGAGAGCACAGCGACATACCTTACAATCAAGAGCAGGTAAAGTTTTGTTCGTAAATTCGATGCGTTGCAGGTCAGTCGGCTATCATGTATACGAGTAGTTGTACACCACTTGTATATTCGGCGCGGTTTGACCACCTTGTGTACCGGAACGCGCAGCTTCCCCGTGTCATGGAGCGGAGAAGCAGCGGATTCCCACGGCCACGGTTTTATGTTAAGTAACCGAATGAAGCCATTGTGGCCGATTATTTAGTCTGGGAAGTGGAGAGCATGGATTGAGTGCGTGTGACGATTACATCAACCGGCCAATTTGGAGATGATAACATGAGAAGGCTGTGGATGATGTGACTATAGGCTGAACGTTCCGTTTTCGTACTCACTCTTGTAAAACGAACGTGCTGCAGTCCGCGTATGAACCCCTTTTTGCACGGCAGGGCCTCGATGTTACATATGCTGCTGTCGCCCGAGATGGGGATGGGGGTGGATTTAGGGGAGAAGATGGTGGGGTTTTGTTAGATTTTCGACCGTCTGGAAAGTTTTCAACCGTTGTAATCTATATGACAAAGTTTATCAATTAAAGACGTGACGTGCGTACGTTACCTACTTGGAGGCATGCATACGTACGGCCAACCGAGCTTCAGCCATGTGACACTCTTTAGTAAGTGAGCTTCAGTCATGTGACTCTCTTTAGTAAGTGAGCTTCAGTCATGTGACTCTCTTTAGTAAGTGAGCTCCAGTCATGCGACTCTCTTTAGTAAGTGAGCTTCACTCTCTATTTAGTACGTATGTGACAAGTGACAATCGTGTGCCCCTCATAAGTATGTTGATGACAGCCCCGGGACTCTCTTTAGTAAGTGAGCTTTACCAATGTGACTCTCTTTAGTAAGTGAGCTTTACCAATGCGACTCTCTTTAGTAAGTGAGCTTTAGCCATGCGACTCTCTTTAGTAAGTGAGCTTTAGCCATGCGACTCTCTTTAGTAAGTGAGCTTTAGCTCTATGTACGTATGTGACTGACTCTTTCATAAGTAAGTGAGACAGCCCCGGGACTCTTTTAGTAAGCTTTACATGCGACTCTCTTTAGTAAGTGAGCTTTACCAATGCGACTCTCTTTAGTAAGTGAGCTTTAGCCATGCGACTCTCTTTAGTAAGTGAGCTTTAGCCATGCGATGCTTTAGCCATGCGACTCTCTTTAGTAAGTGAGCTTTAGCCATGCGACTCTCTTTAGTAAGTGAGCTTTAGCCATGCGACTCTCTTTAGTAAGTGAGCTTTAGCCATGCGACTCTCTTTAGTAAGTGAGCTTTAGCCATGCGACTCTCTTTAGTAAGTGAGCTTTAGCCATGCGACTCTCTTTAGTAAGTGAGCTTTAGCCATGCGATTCTCTTTAGTAAGTGAGCTTTAGCCATGCGAGCTTCAGTCATGTGACTCTCTTTAGAGAGTCACATGACTGAAGCTCGAACTTTTACCGGAAGATTGACAAACATGCTTAACTGATCATCACTTATCACGTTAAAAATACGTACTGAAAGAATATAAAGCCACCAACGGTGAGAGTGTTGACTAAATTTAATGAATAGGTTTTTTTTAACAAATCTCCGGGCGAACACTATTGTCTGAGATTCGAGATCAATGCGACTTATGTCATGCAGAAAATGTGACCATAGAAAATCCGTAATGCGTGAGGGAGGTAAAAAAATGTTGGTCACCAGTGCGGATATTTTGTTGAGATGACAAAAACATTATTGAGACTCATTCTATGAAGTGACCATCTTTACAATGGCGCTGTTTTAGTATGTTATGGTGGGGATGGGGAGGCCAAAACCAGTCGCAAATCGATGTGCCTCCAAGCTCATTATTACCTACTACAATTTCATCAGATCTATGCAGCTGTAGAAGGGAATTATCTTTGAGTTTCTCCTGACTGTCGCTCCTGTTTACCTGCGTCAGTATAACCTGTACACATAACGACAGACGACTTCCTAGAATCAGGTGCCCCACACACAGAACCAGATTGGGGGGGGGATAATATCGGAGGAAATGATAATGGTTTAAAAATTTTACTTGGAATCATATAGCCCAGATGTTACAAGATGACAAACCTTTCATAGTTTGGCGATAGGCTTCCATTAACCACAGGATATCATGGGGGATGGCCCAGATGTTCGACAAGATGACAAACCTTTCATAGTTTGGCGAGTCTATTGGGGGAGGTTGGGGTGGGGGCGGTGGGAGAGGTTGGGGTGGGGGGGATAGGAGAGGTTAGGGTGGGGTATGGGATGGGGGGAGGTTAGAGATGTTAGGGTGGGGATGAGGGGGGGTGGTTGGAGGTTAGGGTGGGGATGGGGGATGGGGGGGGGGGGTAGAGCGACGGGGAGGTGGGGGGGATGGGGGAGGTTAGGGTGGGGGATGGGGGTGGTTAGGGTGGGGGATGGGAGAGGTTAGGATGGGGGATGGGGGGTTAGGGTGAGACCGCGTTAGGGTGAGGTGGCAGGGCGATCTTTTACACGTTTCCACGAGAATAATCCCCTCCCAATATTCATCGCTCATTTTCTAATTGCCCTTACGGCCTAGGGCCAGCTTCACCAATGAGGCCAGAATGACTGATGCTACAAAACTATACGTCAGCTTGGATGGAAGTGCTAAAGGAAAGCCAGACTTCTAGAGCCCAGGAAATGTACCGTGCCACAGTTCGCGAATCTTCTTCTGACTGAGTCAACATCCACACTGTAAAGAAATGGATGCTATTAGACTAGGCTGTATTGGGTTTGTTGCATGTTAGGGCGGAGCATGGTCTCTCTCTAGCTGTGTCGCTAGTCTGCATCGCTGCAACGTTGTTATTTAGTACCTACCCTTGTGGCTATTGCAGTCGGATGTCGCTACAGTATGGTTACGGGACGGCTAGAGTGTGGCTTTTTGTGGTTATTTATAGCTATTTGTGGCTTCAATATATGGCTATCGTGTGACTATTTTTTGGCTACTTCATAGCTATTGCGATTGTATGGCTAGTTTGCGATCCCACGAATCAATACGTGTTACATCCGGATTTCATCTGTCAAATCCTGCGCTATAACGTCGACGTGTGACGAGGGTTGGATGTCACATTGCGAAGGATTAGAAGACGGCGAATAGTTTTCAATGTACCATAACATTATTCAGCTTATTAGCCGACTTGTGTGGGGAGTTGATCTTAAATAAGCGCTCAATGTCGCGGGTTCGAGTCCCATGAGGGTCACCAGCCTTGTGTTTTGACGGCAACTTAACTCTAATTGCTAATGTTAGTTTTTCCCTTAATTTTCTCAATTTGCCTTGATATAAAACTTCTCAAATGACCACTTATTTGACGCTGTGTTGTTGGATACTCAGTCGAAATTCGCCATGTGTGATTATATTCACCTCAGTTTGGTGGCTAGGTACAAGCTAAATCCAACAGTGTGAACATCTGGCTGGTTCTGCTTCCCAGTGGGTTTCGTAGCCTGGACTGGGAAATGGGTTTGTGCCAAGTTGACGGGAGCTGTCCAAGCATCACAATCATCCTCGTCCATTACCATCTCGACATCGCCTTGTTGGTGATCTCTTTGAGATGAAAATACGCGTGGTGGCTAACAATAAGTAATATTGATATGTTTCAAGATATCGGTAGTTGAGGACCGCCAGCACGTTCAGACCGTGGAGGGTATTACACGCTGAGAGCTAACCTAGTTTCAGGATGATAGAGGTCTCTTTAGGCACTTTGTTTCAAAGAGGCTGAGAAACGTTGAGCGTAACACGACTGGTTCGATGCTTGTAGGTTTGGAGAGAAGCACTATGATGTCTTAATGATCATAACGGATCGCTGGTCCAGTTCAGCCTTTATCCTTACTTGCTCACGTTATGATGACACCGAATGCGTGGAATGCAGGCCCTCACTTGGGGATCTTATGGGATTATATTACTTTGAAACAGTTCATCAATAAAACAGAAACCTAACGCTGAGATCGGGTATCAAACCCACAATGGTTGGGTCACGATTGTTCTTGTGCTGTCGTGTCGCACCCGAGGCGCCAGGACAAGCCTCCTCTTCATGGTCGGACATGGCAATATTTCTGCCACGAACCTTCACCTTCCTGCTTAATTAGTTTAGAAGAATTGAGGTGTTTACAGTAACTTGAGAGTTCAGGTGCGCATAAAACGCACACCGGTATAACGAAAGTGCGTCGACCGCGCTCGAGGTCTAATGCCATCTCTGTATGAATAGAGGGCGGCAACTCACTACACCGACTCGGCTGCGCGGCATTGTCACACACACCTACTTCTTGGTGACAAATACAGAAAATCTTAAATTGTTGCTGCACCGATCCAAAAAATGCGATTATGTTGTACGGGGGTCAATTAGTTGGTTTCAATTCCGACGTGATATTGCATGCCGGATTGGTGTTTGCTTCAAGCAAGACAAACAACAGCCACTGTGTGTTTCTCTAGCTCCAGAACTCTCTATCTCAATCCTCGGCGAAAACTAGTCCTGTGTTGACGGACGAGCGCGCTGTTAATCTTGAAGACGCCACATTAAGCAGCCAGCAATACGACAATTGAATGTACAAAGAGAAATAAAATCCTCTTCATTCGGGAATTGCCAGTTAAAGATCCACTTTCAGGATTTCATGTTGGTAGATGTAAAACTATGCCAAAATGGGGAATGCTTTGTAATATGACTGTCAGACGCTATACGTTATGCTGAGCCGGGCGTAAGAACAGGGGAATGACCCGGTTCTATATATATTGATACAGCTCAGATAACTAGCCCCGTGCTCGGGTTCCATTGCGGACAGCTGTGCGTAGCGGCTTGGGTGCGGTATCGTGTACCTCACATCTGATAGCTGGGAGCCCCTTTTTTTATCTAACATATATTAATAACACAGCGGAGTACCTTGTGACGTCATCGCAAGAATACTGATTAAGTTCGTTTGTATGCAATACTGCTTGGCTAGTTGGCATTCTGGAATCTTTCGCATTTCTGTGTTTTGATGGAAGCGTTTTACGACTATAGGTTAGCTGGGAAGCTGTCTTATCTAGCTCGTTTGAACCAAGTGGAGCTTGCGCTTCCTCTTGCACGTTCTCGATCGACTGTTGGTCTGTTGGACTAGTCTTATCTTCTATTTGGCATTGTAGCTTCGTGTGTTACCTCTCAAACATACTGTGATGTTTGCTTCATGTTTTTGAGTGACAAATTGAGAAAAATATAATCCACTTGTTAAAACATTCAGTCACGAACTTGAAGTTCGTTTCATAAATGAGTGTTGTATTCGCATGGGCGTGGTACTGGAAAGGAAGGCGAATACATAATGTGAATTGAACAAACGTTAGTTTGAACATCAGGACAGATGCTCTTGACGCCAAGTCAATTGATTTTTATCGCGATCAACCTTGATTTCCCGTCAGCGGCAAGTGGTACATAGTTGATTAAAGCGGTGTCATGTCAAACCCTGAGCTGTCGAAGTCCTTCGGTCAGGGCAGTTCTCCTCGGCTCGCGAGTGGAGCTTGGAAATAGGGAAATCTACGCTCTGACCATCCAAAAGAAAATTAATCTAGGTAAATCAGTACGACATAACTTGTAAAAGTGCTTGAGTTCACCTTTATTAACGGTTATCAATGTCTCATTTTGCACATATTTATCATCACCGTAATTTCACTTCCTAAATCCTTGCAATCGTATTCATACAATGTTCCATCAAACACTTGCGGCAAACAGGGGAGGTATAAAGTAAGAGCCGACGCCTGCTTCCATTCTGATTATGTTCACAAAGGCCACTTCCACCCGCAGCATTTGATGAACAGTTTGTACCGCACAGCACATAAGAAAAGCGCCTGAGTGAAGTTATTTCCTGTTACAACCCTTTGTTATTGTTTTCTGCGCGGTGTCAAGGCCCCCGTTGTGGCGAGCGATTGCCACCAAGGCAAAGGCTTCCATTTCTCTATTACTCCGCTTGTGGCTAGCCCTGGCGACAAACCATAATCTGAACGCCTTGACGTCAGTGGGGCTATACACACTGTGTTGCCACCAATAAGGAGCTGTGTAATCGGGTGATGATGCACTGCAGATACACTTAATGTATTCCGTTTCATCGTGGCCTGACGCCGCGCTTTAGGCTTACAGACATATATCGCCGTCTGCGATTAGGCGGGAAAGCAAGCGTCTTCATAACGAGGCTAGACATGCAGCGAGCCTCTCGGGCGCACGTGGACCTCATGAAGACGAAGTTTATACTAACGCCACTTCATCGTGTGACGTAAACTGTGGATTGGGATAGGGAGAACAAAACAAGTGTGAATTGAAGAGAAACATCCGCCGTAATTGTATTTGCTTAATTCGGCATTCGCCGAAAGTAATGAATGTTTGAACACATTAGTTTCACAGCATGGGGTCATTTCCAACACGTTATTTCGATATCTCATATTAACTAAGAAAATTTCTCCAAAATGCACTTCGTCAAATGCTTCAATTAAAAAATCGATTCCGCAATATAAATTTATAAAACGTCTTACGTCTCAGAGAGTCTGCAATATTTCATGTTCACCACTGGATAGCAATAAGGGATGAACTTCCCCAGGTTCCATCAAAGATACGCGCTACAAGAAATGCCGTTTCAATCATTCCTACTGCAAATGTTATTCGACTTAAGCGATGCTTCCACAGATGACGGCGGATCCAGTGAATCACATCTCATGTCCCTCTGTACATTCCATGTGAGGATGAAACATAATCTGCCATTGATGTGTTGATCACAGCCATCACTTATGATTGAATAGGCTAGTGAGCGCTGGATCAGCCATCAGATGGCCAGCGTTTGACAGGACAGCTGGTTGACGAGAGCACGCAAGACGAGAGAAGCCAGTCTATTGATTGGCGGGAGCATTCCTTTTCTGAAGCAGAAATCAGGCGCTCACTCACCGAACATAGGCAACTCTACTCATTTGCCTGGGAGAGACGGTGCGCGATAGGCAAAAGCAGGTTGCTTGGAACGCGTTGCACTCGGTCGGTCTTTCTCGTGTTGCCCAGGTGTGGAAAATCGTAACAATTCTTTCTTTAAGGTAAGACTCAACCGTGATGCGGTCGTATTTGGAAAACAATGTTAGCCGCTTGCCTGTTTGGAGTTAGTGCGGGTTGTGTTTTTGAAATTCGCGTATAACTTGATACCAGACTGCGGGGCTAGGGGCTGGGAGTTGGTGTCTTAGTTTGGAGTCAATTAAATGCAGCCCAGGTCTTAGCGGGTCCAGCGTCCTATCCGGACATGTCACCTGAGTAGTGGGGCCCATCACTTGTGTGTTATCGTTATCATCATCGGTTGCTATCACTTTTACTAAATTCTGCCTCCCTAAAACTATACTTAAAGGCACATCTTGAGCATGTTTCACTGACTTGGGATGGCAATCAGTCAAACTGTAGAGCTCTTGAAAACATTCGACGTGATCTGATATCGATCTGATAATTGACAGCAGCGTCCCCCGATGATCCGAACTTGAGTGAGCGTCCTCGTTTGTGTCAACTCAATCGGCTCGTCACCGTTTAGCTGACACACAAGAGGAGACATTGCCATGCAGACGTCGCCACCTGGCGGCATTTACAGTCACATTCGTTTAAGTGATCTCTCACCTGATATTGATCCCTCCCCACGTGGTCAGGTAGCAGATGATCGACTCCAACTGGGAGAGGATTAACCTTGTCTTACAACAGCCCTTGCAATTTTCAGACTTAATTTCGAGTATATATTTGAGTGCTATACTAGTTCTGTATTTCTGTGTGAGTGTAAGAGTGTGTATGTGTGTGAGCTGGGGTGTGATGTTTGATGCGTAAAAGAGGTGCGTGTTTATTACAACGCGTCTCATATGTATTCAGGGTGTCTACATCTTTGGTAACATGCGACCTGTCTCAGCAACCCACAGGCTGCCCTGATGTGATTAGATTTCAGTCCTGAGAATTACTCACCTGTTTGAAACGCCGTTAACAGTTTGTCTATATTAATTGTGAAGAAGCCCCCCTGATCGACGCGGGTCGATAACAATGTGCTCCTACACAACATGTACCAACTCATCTCGCTCACCAAGGCATCCACCTGCTCGACGGGCAGTCATCCAAATATAAAGTATCATACATTACATACCACTTAATTATAGCTGGCTGGCACTGTAAGATTTCGCCCTCCCGCCCTCCTGCCCTCCACCCCTCACCCCACCACCATGCGTCCAATATCGTCCTCAACAATTATAATCTTGCCCCCGTTAGGCCATCTATTTTCCATCGCGCACGACACTGAAAGATCAGATTACAGTGCAGTGAGCGAGCCATGTATTTTCGTGATTTTTCCCCCAGGACGAGTGGCCAGCGAGCGAGCCGTGGCGGGACATGCCTATTGTAAAGACGCATTTGGTTTGGGTGCAGACCCGATAGCAATCTCGTATTCGCGATAAGTCATCTTTATAGCCTAAACGTGTGCGTTCCTTTGTATGTTGTTGCATTGTATATTGGGAAGATTTTCTATTATAATGAGAGAAAAACATGTCTTAATGACATTAATGGGAATTTTCTCGGAAAAATTGGTCGAAATAAGAGTTCGTGGATAGTAGTTTTTTTTTAGACGGTGGAGAATCTATTGAGAACAAAGCGCCGTGGAGGAAGCTGCTGGCTTGGATTTCTACAACTCTTAATCCCGTAAGGGCGTACCCCATTAATACTCGCAGAGGTTCTGTCCACACAGAGGCGTCTCTATGTATGTATGGCATGTTCTAGGCGAGGTAGAATAGTTTCTATAAATAGCATAAATTCTGCTTTTTCCCTTTCAGTGTTGCAACCACTGAGAACGACAGGTAAAAGCCAATTAAAGGTGTCGTCAATTGATGACTTCAGTCGGGACCGTCGGCGTATATGTTTGTTGAGATACTCGGAGACGTTCGATTCCCGATGATGGATGTTCCGAGCGCATATTATCTTAAGCTTCACCAGACCGGCGCTCGGAAGTCGGCATCGAGTAAAGAGCACTTGAAAAACGCTGTCAGTCGCTTACCAATAATACACAATGTAAGGTATATATATTCCATTTGGATAATGATGCACAGAAACTCCGCTAGACGTCGATACTCACCTTTTGTGAATATCAGCTTCTCAAACCGTATGGCCAGTCTCAGTACCACCTTCAATTGAGTCACGCTATCGGTTAGTCCTCCATCAGTACTTACATAGCTATGGCTGCCCAGAGCAGCGTCAGGTACACTCACTTAGCAGATAGCGAATCAAAGCAGTAGATTGATATTGAATCTGGCCAGGTGGATCAGCCAACATGCTGGTTGTGGGATCAATCTGGCCAGGTGGATCAGCCAACATGCTGGTTGTGTGATCAATGAGGCGATGTTGTTGCAGGGTTGGATTATATCATGATGCACGAGGATAGATCAGTTCGTATATTTTTGTTAATCATTATTTATTCAGATGAAATATAGCCCTTTGACAACTGCACCGTCGAACGTTATAACAGACAGCTGTATGGATGCCATAGTCTGCTAGAAACTGTAAACATTATTGCACCTACTGTGTATTACCAGTAGTTGAATTAGTCACAATATCATCTGTCGAAATCTTCCACCATAACAGCCGAACTATGATTCTGAGTTAGGTTTCGACTCCGCAAGTGGTCGATATCAGAACATTGGCAGTTTGATTTTCCCTTTATCTGGCGGTAGGAACGCGTTAGTGTCCTTATGGTCTAAGGCTTATGTCGCATCACAGGTGATGTATACCTCTTCCTCACACCCCGCTTGCTCATCTCTCTCTCTCTCTCTCCCCACCCCACCAGCCCATCTCCCTCCCATTACCCCACCCCCACCCCCACCATCCAAACTCCCTCCCCCCCACCCCACCGGGCCATCTCCCTCTCTCCCCCCCCCCCCCCACCCACCGGGCCATCTCCCTCTACCCCCCCACCCCAACGAGCCATCTCCCTCTCCCCCATCTACGTCAATCTATCTCATTTGACCTACTCACTTAATCCAATTACTCTGTTGCAGATCCTCGTTGGAAGTTTAGGTGCCGTTAAAAATTATCTTGGTCACACCGCCCCTAGCTGTCCAGGCTTATGTTAGAAGAATTCTTCTGAGTTTACGTCATCTGTGACCATCTACGACCCCCGTCATACCTGCGGGCATCTACGACCCCCGTCATCACCTGTGACCATCTACGACCCCCGTCATCACCCGTGACCATCTACGACCCCCGTCATCGCCTGTGACCATCTACGACCCCCGTCATCTCCTGTGACCATCTACGACCCCCGTCATTACCTGTGACCATCTACGACCCAAATCATCATCTGCGAGCATCTTCCACCCCCGTCATCACCTGCGACCATCTACGACCCCCATCATCATCTGCGACCATCTACAACCCCGTCATCACCTGCGACCATCTACGACCCCCGTCATCACCTGCGACCATCTACAACCCCGTCATCTCCTGCGACCATCTACGACCCCCGTCATCACCTGCGACCATCTACGACCCCGTCATCTCCTGTGAGCATCTACGACCCCTGTCATCACCTGCCGTTACTTATTATAGACACCTGTCTTACTCAGCACCCCATTCCGCTGTGATTACCAGCCTCATCATTTACCTGTGAATTCATTTCTGCAGCAGCAGCAGCAGCAGCAGCAGCAGCAACAGCCGAGCTTTCAGCCTCTTTGTGATATACCTGCCTTGGCTACTAGCAGCTTAGAGAGAGCAAACAACTTGTGTACGAAAAGTTTCTTGGCGGGATAAAAAAAAAACATGTGTTGAGCCGCTGAAGCTGGAGAAAGAATTAGCTTGAAGCCTATTTACGTTGGAGTATAGTTTGTAGGGAGCGAGGCAGCACCACGCAACAGCGCCTAGGCAGCCATGCACGGTCTTCTCTGACCTTCCTCATCCTCACTCCTGTCAAGTGATTGATGCGTTGTAAGCAGTGAAGCGCTAAACCAATCCCATTTCTTCTTTTATACTTTATAGAACTTAGGTGTACGAACAAGGTATCCACTTCTGGGTTAAACGAAGAGCATCTTTGAACACTGCCTCTTCATTTATGATTGAAAAAACACTATTTCTATTTACGTGGCCCCGTTGATGACTTTGTGAGGTGGGATCAGGAGCTGGAGCCCTCACATTGCTCCACGTGTGGTGCAAGCTGCAGGCTAGGTAACTCACAGCCTCCAGATAGCACCAGACGGTCGTCAGCAGACACACATCGACTTAACTCATCTACCCCACCTCTTCACAAATCAGTGAACTCATTACTCATATGACCGTGGATATTAACTCCGGTACGACCCACTCACTCCGGGTCAGCTGCCTTGCAGACAATTTAGGATATTTTGGAATATTTTGCCTTTGAATGTCAAGGGAATTGAAAAGCGAGGAATATCGGAATTCCAAGTATTGTTAATACACAAAGCGACTGGCACAGAAACCTTGGTGTCTTTCTATCTGGCAGATTGGATCCTAGAATAACTGTCTATCTATCAAGCTACTGTCGCTCTTAGATCCCCAATAACAGCAAGATGAGCGATATTTTTGGAAAGATTTTCGGCAAGGACAAACAGAGCCACAGCAAGGACAAAGGCCATGGCTCTGCCAATAAGACCGCTGAAATACCAGCCAGCACTAAGTGGCAAGACTTTTGTGAGTACAATGCTTACTTACTATGGTACGCTAGTGGAGCATGCTTAAGGGATTGAAAGGAACGCTGCTGAAATAAGCAATAATGCTGTTAGTAGCAATGCTGTTAAAGTTAGCAATGTAATGTTGCTTGTTATGGCAGTGTTGGTGACAGAAGCAATGTTGCTTGTTATGGCAATGTTGATGATAGTAGCAATGTTGCCTGTTACGGCAATTTTGCAGACAGAAGCAATGTTGCTTGTTATGGCAATGTTGCAGGCAGTAGCAATGTTGCTTGTTATGGCAATGTTGCCAACAGTAGCAATGCTGCTTTTTATGGCAATGTTGCTTGTTATGGCAATGTTGCAGGCAGTAGCAATGCTGCTTGTTATGGCAATGTTGCTCTATGGTAATGTTGCCAACAGTAGCAATGTTGCTTGTTATGGCAGTGTTGCTTGGAGAAGCAACTTAGCTTGCGAAAGTGTCATTTCTAGACATCACAATAACACCTGTCTACGTCCTTATCTGCATTGCCCAATGTGAATTATTATTTGTAGATAAACGAACACCTGTTTCGACATAGGGCTCTCGGAGCTCGTCCGGTCCCCCCACCAAAGGACGAGATTCGAGCGCCCTTTTGTTTTTGAATGTTGTTGGTTCTACAAACAGCAAAGCGAAGCAACGTGTTCATAAAACAGTGAATCATCGCTGTTGATCATGTGGGTATCATCGAGATGATCTTTGTAAGTCATGTGGGTATCGTTACCATGATCTTTGTGGGTCAAGTGGGTATCATCGCGATTATCTTTATGGGTCATGTGGGTATCATCGTGATGATCGTTGGAAGTTTGTGGATTCCTGATGAATTGAGTGAATTAACATACAATACATTTAAAATTTAGAATCTATGATTATGACGTCATCCCACAACGCCCTCTGGCGATTGCAAGAACAGCACCACATTATCGAGCGCGTGTCAGCTATAGATTCAACAATATCACATTTGTGTTCGCTATTATCTATTGCCAACAAATACACACTAACAACTTCTTCAGTAACAAATGGCTTTCTTTTCATTGCAAGGTCTGACTCATCACTTGCTTACATACGCGCCCTAGTCGCTTAGTATTCCCGGAGAAACACTGGCTTATCACCCTGCCCATCCAAACCCCACCCTAGCCATTTGATAACAAAAAAACAGGCTCCACCTTCTTCGAGAAAAGCTCACATAAATCTACCTCGTTTTGCATGGCTTGCGGACTTGACTTTTTGTGCGCTGCATTTCCCTCTCGAGTAGAGATACTTATGACAACCAATCATTGTATGTTCTTCACAACCAATCATTGTATGTTCTTCACAACTAATCACTGTATGCTCTTGACAACCAATCATTGTATGCTTTTAACAACTAATCATTGTATGCTCTTGACGACCAATCATTGAATGCTCTTGAAAAACAATCACTTTATCAGTTTATGTTCTTAACAACCAATCCTTGTAGGCTCTTGACAACCAATCATTGTATGTTCTTGACAACCAATATATGTATGTTCTTTACAACCAGTTATTGTATGCTCTTGACAACCAATCATTGTATGCTCTTGACAAATATGGAACTTGGTACCAATAAGGTCCTCCTTTCATTATGGAACTTGGCACCACTGAGGCCCTCCTTAAATTATGAAATTTGTCACCACTGAGTTCCTCCTTTCATTATGCCAGATACATATCTCCTGTAGTCCTACATCATGACTCTTGAGTATGAGGAAAAAAACATCGCGTGGAAAAAGATCTTAAACATCAATCATTTACTAACTCAATATGTTACCGAGCAAGCCGCGCCAATGTGATGGATGACTGAAGGCTTCTATCATAGTAAGCGTTTCACTGATTCATCGGCCGTAGCCATGGCTTTGTAATCGTGACCTGTAATGATACGCCCGTCATGTTTAACAAAGAATCAAATGGAGCTCTGTTAATATATGGATTCCTCAAGAGACACGCCTCGTCAGTGGAGGTATGGGGGGTGGTTGGGGCTTTGAAGGTATAACTCATGACATCGTCCATACCACAAACGAGGATCTAATAACTCGGGAAGGACCACAAGTATCCAATGATCCATTTTGAGTTCCGTTATCGACGATATACAGCGCCCTACACCTCAATATCTCAGTGTTGGAAACACATTTTGTGCCCAGGTGAAAAGATTCACTCTTCACAATGGGTTATTCCCATCACAGTTACGGCTTCATTGCGGAGGTACGTTTTGGATGACGTCTGGTTTAATCTCGGCCTTATTTGTGTTTGTGTGACGTTGGCTTGTGGTCAGTTTTGTCTGATTGTCGGCTTTGTACTCGTGACGTTGTCAGGAAGTCGGTTTTGCCTGCTCGACGTTAGCTGGAAGTTGTTTCTGTAGACATAATGCCGGATGATTGTCTTGTTGTTGCATCTCTATACCTGAGCGTCTCTACGCCTCACCATCTCAGCGCCTTTACGCCTGAGGGTCTCAGCGTCTCTACGCCTTAGCGTCTCAGCGTCTCTACGCCTTAGCGTCTCAGCGTCTCTACGCCTTAGCGTCTCAGCGTCGCTATGCCTGAGCGTCTCTGCGTCTCAGCGTATCTACGCCTCAGCGTCTCAGCCCCTCTACGCCTGAGGGTCTCTGTCGTCTCTACGGTCTCTGCGTCTCAGCCCCTCTACGCCTGAGGGTCTCGTCTCTCTACGCCTTAGCGTCTCAGCCCCTCTACGCCTGAGGGTCTCTGCGTCTCTACGCCTCGGCGTCTCAGCCCCTCTACGCCTGAGGGTCTCTGCGTCTCTACTACTCGGCGTCTCAGCCCCTCTACGCCTGAGGGTCTCTGCGTCTCAGTCCCTCTACGCCTGATGGTCTCTGCGTCTCGGCGTCTCAGTCCCTCTACGCCTGATGGTCTCTGCGTCTCGGCGTCTCAGCCCCTTTACGCCTGATGGTCTCGGCGTCTCAGTCCCTGTACGCCTGATGGTCTCGGCGTATCAGCCCCTCTACGCCTGATGGTCTCTGCGTCTCGGCTTCTCAGCCCCTCTACGTCTCTGGGTCTCGGATCAGACAGGAGCTAGGCACCTCCTGATGCCTTGCTTGACTTACAGGACAGAGACAGCATCTTGTGTTTGCGCGGTTTGAACACACACGCATGTGATTGCATACTAATGACACACGATGGGAGGGAGAATATAACCATTAACTGCAGCACACACCTAGCTACCCTCTAAGCTAACCTTGTTGTCTTCGTCGTTTCCGCCATCATTTTGCTTGGGAATAATGCCACAATGCCTCATTTGACGCAACATGGCACCACTAATTAGAAACCAGGGACGGGGTGCGTTTTATGATTCGAGTGCTTGCGATCAGAACGCAGCTTTGACTCAATAGCAATAAACTGAATATTGTTTCATTGTTACATCAACATTTGTGTCAACGTACGGACGGATATGGCTGCATCAGCTTCCGGGGGCGGGGCTTCGTGGTCATTGGCAGGCAGCAGGTTACGGCATTCATTTACGCTATAACGCCACTCTAATAAGCTGCCAGTCCACGGAACCGCCCTACACACGGCGCCCATAACTTCTAATCCAGGCAAATTCATTGAGTCGAGCAGCATTGGGGCGCACACCTCGCCAGCTTACAAACAACACCCCCCTATCTGTCATGCTCGCGGTTGTTTCGGATTCACATTCGGGCAACCTCACGAACACGTATAGTATCACGCCACAACAAACGTCACAGATAAAATATATCAAGCAGCCATCCTAGTATCGTTAGTACAGCTGTGGCTAATGTAACCCGCCATTATCACTGAGTCCGGGGTGTAAACAGAGCAGAATGAGCATTTAGAGCGCTGCAAATAACACAAATGGAATCGTTATGGCAGCCATCCTCGACACTCCCCCCCCCCCCCCCCCCATCCCGACGAGCTCAGGGTCGATCCATAACGACTTAAGCCGAAAATCGCCCGCCCCATTAAGGTCCCTAGACTGTTTCGACGGTTTAAGTTTACTGAGTTGGTGGTGGTTGCTGGGGATGGGGGGAGGAGGGGGGGGGGGGGGGTGGGGTGTCGAGGATGGCTGCCAAAACGATTCCATTTGTGTTATTTGTAGATTCTCTGTGATCCTCAATGACGTCGGCTTTTGGAGATCCTCGTGTAAGGGATCTATTACAGATGATGAATGCTTTTATAATAGGTGTCAGGAAGTTTCCCCTCTCCCCATCTCGTCATCATCTTGTGGTCAAAGGGATCCACTGCGTGCCATATACACGTGACCTGACCGCCCCGACAACGATAAAGCCTGTACACGACACCTCTACTGGGTCGCCATCGCTAGTATACAGTAGGCCTGGGTGCAATTCCAACAGGATCTAGGGTTCTTACAGAGACGTAAGGATGCATCAAATGTACGTCAATAATGGCGATTTACCCCGGCAACAATCACCTGGCTGGAATACAACAAGAACTATATCAATTGCGTTCCCATTCCGATGTTGTGTTTCTGAGATCTCGGAAACTCAATGGTCGGCACGCGGAAACCTGGCCACAGAAACCTAGTGTTTGCAAACTGCCTCGCACTTCACGGCTGTTAACCGACACGCTGATGCTATTGTGATAAGTACCTGAACGGTACATCTCACTTATTGACACGACCGACTGTGTTCCACTGCAGCTGCATCTCACTTATTGACATGGCCGACAGTGTTCCATGGCAGCTGCATCTCCCTTATTGACATGGCCGACAGTGTTCCATGGCAGCCATGGGTTCGTGTATTGACAAATACCCATATGGCTTCTTGCACGACATATGACGAGCAATTATATAAATTGGTTGCAGATTAGCGACTCACCAGCCGTCAAATCCTGATATTGACTGGAACTAGAGCTCAAGAAAGCATTCTATTATAGTTAAAATATCTATCAGTTGACCAACCGTACAACGTTGACTTGCATTATTTATCAGTGCTTTTCCCATTTTGTTTGTGACCTCTGCTGAATGATGATAAGTGGTCTTACGTTATGATCGACCATTAATACCTAAATGATATGAATAAGCGGATGAGTTACGTGAAGTCTCATGTCGCCTTTCTCGGCTTTCGCTCTTTGTCAAGTTATTTCCAGGAATTAGTGGTTTCCCGAATTGACCATAAATATTTTAATCATTCATGTTAGAGCATTTTACGCTTTCCTGCACCGAAGAGAAATTGCGCTTCTCCGCGTTTTTTGTCCTGTCTTTCAGTTACATTTTGTCCTGTCTGTCAGTAACATTTTGTCCTTTCTTTCAGTAACATTTTGTCTTATCTGTCAGTAACATTTTGTCCTATCTTAGCTCCGGTCGTAACGGTAACATGAATTTTTACTCAGACGTCTTGTAGGGCTAGTCCTATCTGTAAGTAACATTTTGTCCTGTCGTTCAGTTACGTTTTGTCCTATCTTTCAGTAGCATTTTGTCCTTTCAGACAAACATGTAGAAATAGAAACATTCTGATAAAGATTAATCCTAGCCAAATCCCAAAATCTGGCTAGAATGTTTTTATTTGCCTTTCACTATGGCAACATCCCACTAATTCATCCACACACCATCTCTCTCATATGTCTTCGTTTGCACCTTCCTCAGTAATCCATGACGTCATAGGCGCTATGCAAAAAAAACAAAAACACTCACCTCCGCCCCGACCCTCGCATACCTCGCGTTGTCACGTTTTGTGATGCCACTCTCAACTTTACACCCAGAAAGAATCCGCAACCCCTTACCTCTTTCCCTTTAGCCCGCCCCACTTGACACAGGGGTAGCGTTCTGTCCGACCGACTTGTTGTTACTGCTGGCATTATTTGAATTGACACACGTCTCCCACGGGAGCCTAGTTTCTTGGACCCGCGGTTGCTCGTTCCACGGTTTGCGTATATCCGCGCGTGAGCAAGTGGGGCACAATGAAGTAAGACTAACGACCCGTATGATGCGACTCGGTCATTGCCACCATTCGTCCATTTACTGGCTCGACAAAAAATCGGGAAAAACCACGCCTGGCAAATGGGCTTCTCCAGCGATTTCCATGCGCATTAGCTTTTGCGCAGAGTTGAATTTATCTTTTACCATGAAACTAAATCTGCACAGAAAGTGCTTCTACTCATCTGCCCACTGCAGCCTCATAAACAGTCGCC
Organism: Urechis unicinctus; assembly: GCA_034190875.2. Classification (NCBI taxonomy): domain Eukaryota; kingdom Metazoa; phylum Annelida; class Polychaeta; order Xenopneusta; family Urechidae; genus Urechis; species Urechis unicinctus. Next base: position 12,604,886 of record CM067350.1, on the reverse strand, counting down.
CCTAAGCCAAGCGATGCCAGAGGATAGAACCTCTGACGGCAGGCGCTCGGATCTTGAAGTTTCGGTTCCGATCGCATTCAGGAACACAGGCGCCCTGCCGCTTCCGTCGCAGCGGAAGCGTTACTCGCCAGTCTTTGGTTTTAGCTGAACTTCTTCCGGTTTCATTTCGGTGCTTGGCGCTGATTGGCTTATTAATCACTGGCCTCTTGGAAAATGTTATCCACGTTCAGCGAAGTTTTGACACTGGTGGAGTTACTAAAATGAAGGTAGTAACTTGTCGAGTAATAACATCATGGCCGATTTCTCTATTCAAGCCTTAATTATTTGGGTACCAGTCGCAAAATATACCTCCAATCTAAAAATACCTGACCGTCAGTTGGTAACACGTAGAATGATATTGGTTCCCACAGCTTGATATACCTCGTATTATTGGGTTTGTGACTGACCGCATCGTAGGGCATCACTGCCAAAGATAATCAGCGCACTGGTTAATGGTAGACAGGCGAGTGCCTCTGGCGCTGTGACGAACTTGCCCATGGTACAACACGAAATTTCTAGCAGTTTGAAAGTCGATCATCGAAGGCTGATTGCTCAGTTGTCGCCAATATTCTATCAAGCATCAGAAACACTATTCGCAGAAACACTATTCGCAGAAACACTATGTTCCGAGTGAAAGGTGTTTCGTGTGTGAATGAGGGAAAGGGGAGGCAGAAGGATCCATTGGTTTCATACTTTCGTGTTTTATATATATATATAGCGGGTCGTTGCCCGGAAACGGCTCGGCGTTCGGAACCTGAGCATCAGGAACCGAGCCCCGGAGTTCAGGATAACTGCTCGGAATCCGGACATCCGATCGCACTTGCAATTTACTAGGAGGAACCTGCGCGTCAGGTTACATTGTTTCAAATGTGACATAGTCCAGGGCATAAAATCCAATTGTGTAACGAGACTTCAGTTGTTGTTACTGGGATACCGACGTCTAACAATGTAGATTCTGTCGGGCAATCCAATGACTGCCTTTATGAAAACATAATATGATGATATTCCACTTATAAGTTTCATTTTTTTCATTGCTGGGCAGAAGAAATTTAAGCGTGCTGTTGCTCTTATGCGCCGGTGGACGTGGTTGTCAAAACAGCGTCTGGAAACTCGATGGCGGGTTATCTCTGCGTATTTAATTAAACTTCCCGCAGACCGACGCCAACGATTCGATAGTATCGTGTTTATAAATAGCTCAATAAAATTTCAAATCTACCCCATCGACCGGCCATCTTAAAAAAAGTAATCAATCACCAATGTCAATAGATATGCAATCCTTATCTGCATCGCCGTCGATGAAATACGATGTCAATCGCCTTCTCAACAAGTTCCGTTTCAATGGTTATATATAGAAGGTATGTGTATACGAAATCCCATAGGTGCATGGGGTTCATTCACAATTCCACTCGGTTTTAGCTCTAATCCTTTTCATTGAGTTTTGAGTAATGAAGACGAAATAGGCCTACTTTCGCGTTCCCAATCTCCCGCTCGAGATATCGCGCAACTTTGCTCTTCCTATTTGAAGAAGTCTTGTCCAAAGATACGACCCTCTTTCTATATCCTGCGCTCTTTTACTTGCATATAGTGAAAATTCTATAGTTGTTGAATTTTCGGGACAGGAAACGGCCAGCTTTCTTTCTAACTTCACGCCGGTATCTGCGTGGAGGCTGGTGTTGGGGCCGTTCCTCGTAACACAAGAACGAATTCTAGCCGTTTCTGCATGGTGGACCCTAACAACATAACATATATATAGCAAGGGGAGTGAGGGTTAAAATGACTTTCTCCTGGCTTCGTATGCCTGGGTTGTAGAATAGTAATGCGAATTGCCACGGACTCGCTATGGAATTCTTATATTATGATCTAGAAGTAGGTTTAAGCTAAAGCAGACGACGGGTACAGCTGGAATATTGTTACACCTTTGTGATAGAAACCATTATGAAAAATGTATTGGTCTCATTTCATACAAACATACGTTCTCAATATTTATATGTTATGAAGTTTTTGCAGTTAACAGTAGTTGACCATTTTCTGGACACCTTATTGACCAAACGGTCCTCCTTGCCCTTTCCACCCATCAACATAAGGTCTTGGATGGCTGTCTTTGTAAATCTAAGTAAATATTAACAGAATACGACATATAGCAATCTTCCGCAATGTTGATTGCCTGTATGAGACTGAACCATCATTCTCGAATTGATCGGCGAGGCCTTGGAGCATATTATCCACACGAACAGAAAGTTTAATATGTCTTTTATTTCAAGGACTATTGTTGATGCTTTTGCGTACATCAACAATTAAATGTGGAAATTGTTCGAGGGAACTCGTCTGCGGTCTGCAACAGAGCTGCCCATGGCAACAGAGCTGTAACAAACCCTTAATAGGCACGCACACACGCATATATATATATATATATATATATATATATATATATATATATATATATATATATATATATATATATATATATATATATATATATATATATATATATATATATATATATATATATATATATATATAACCTTCTGATAACCATCTCCTGGCTGACAACCATCTCGAGATGGTTATCAGCCCGGAGATGGATATCAGGCCCCGATCTGCGGCTACAAATCAGTAGCTTTGTATGAGAATCGAATAAGCTTCGGGAGATAAGGGGAATATGAGACGTCATCTCCCAGGCAATCTACTCTTCTGTTGTAAGCAAAGAAGATTCATCTGAAAGACGTATAGTTTGTGTGACAGATGAAAACGTGCCTTGGAAGTGACTAGATGAAACCTCTACATGAGCTGTATCCCATCGCAGATCATCTATAGGGCGTTGGGACAGACATCTGCTAAAAATAGTAATTTCCCATTCCATTTCACCAACCTGAGATATTCATATATAGATATTCATATATATATATATATATATATATATATATATATATATATATATATATATATATATATATATATATATATATATATATATATATATATATATATATATATATATATATATATATATATATATATATATATATATATATATATATATATATATATATATATATATATATATATATATATATATATATATGATATATATATATATATACCTTTCGAGACCAATCCTTGTGATTTTCATGGAATGAACTCAGATTGGGGACGCGTTCTTAGAATAGGAAACACAGCTCAGTGGGTAGAGTTAAGTATTCACGCGTGTTTCTACAAGATGTGATGCGCGAGGTGTTATGTGTGAGTGACCGCCTGATGTGTGAAGTAACACCACTCTAAATAACATCACAGTTGGTACCTGGGTGGCTCCAAGCAACTACTCGAACGAGACTCAAAGCGCTGACCATGCATTATTCAGCATCATCAGGTAATGTTTGTGTCCGCCATTGTCCATGCCCCACCCCCCCCCCCCCCCCCCAACCCCACTCCCTTCTCTTCTCGTCTTCGTGTTATTCGATTGGATTCGACGCAAACCAAATATGGAGGGGGGGGGCTGTAGTTGTTGCGTCCGTGTGAGAGCGAGCGGCTTTGTTGGCAGTTTGTCCCGCTTGTCCCAGGTGCTCCTGGCGCTAATGGAACTTGTCCCGTGTTGTCACGGGGACCTTGGCAGTGACACATCTTGTGACTGGCAACCAGAACACAACCCAACCCTCTCGATCAACCGGAGGCCGGCCCGGAGTCAATGTTTAATGAGTACCCCATCTCAACGAAAAGCCAGCTGTCTTGTGTAACATATCATGCGCTATGAGTAGAGATAATAGTTGATCATTCGTAAGTAGAGAGACCAGCGGAGGAGTTGTTGAAGTATTGCAAGCATAGGAAATATCCTCATACAGATACGACAATAATGAGGTATCTATTGCTGACTGGAAATATTCTCACCAATGGTTCAGCCGGTTCCCGTGTCGAAGTGGCATACTGCGTCGCCTTTCGACCCACAGGGATGTGGGTTTGATACCAAGGTGTGAAAACCTGACTGGTCCCCCGTGGCTCGGAAGATCACGTTAAATGGCGGTCCCATCTCTGTAAGAGGATGCACCCGACCCGGTAGCTCAATAGTACCGTACTGGACCTTCGTCCCAGCAGCGTGGGTTTCGGAGCCCTGTCTTGGCAACGGGTTTGTGGCAAGTGGGGGCTGGCACTGAAGGGGAGCTGTCCAAGCTTCACAATCATCCTCATCCATTACCTTCGCGATATCACCTCATTGTTGATAGTGAAGTAATACCCCATTATTACCATTACCTTAACAGTGGTGTAGTTAGTATCACCCTCAGCAGGTATGACCCGTGTGAAACTACTTTAACCCGCAAACGACCTCACTATTTTGAACGATATCGCTCCGCTAAGTGCCCGGATGCGACCTTGATACTGGCCCTCCGGCACCCCCGGTATGGTCAAGGCTACTGGCGTCGAGCTTCACGCCGTTTATCCCGCCATGCCATCTCGGACACCAGTGACTCGGATATAGCCAGAACGCTCCGTGATTTTTAAAAGGGAAGTTTTGTCCATTAACGTATCTGCTCGGACGGATGCGAGGAAGGATGAGTCAGCGAAAACGCCGGTTCAAGGACCATCATCAACTTCGAGATTGTCTAGTTGGTTCTTACGTTCAGATTTTAAATACACGTCGTGTATTTTGGTTTGTTAAATTCGCAGTTCTGAACTTTTGTGATGGTGATTACGCAAGCGTCGACATTTTGTGGCAGTGATAAATGATAATAAAGCAATATTAACGAGTTAAAATATTTCTAAAACTTTTGAAAGAATCACCGTATCGTTGACAACCTTGTGACATTTAACCTGTGTTTCATTTTGGTTGTGAACGGAGCGATTGGTCATTGCAGTTTGTCACATACTGCTGTTAGCAAACACACAAGGACGAAATAATTTCCCATAAGCGCTTGTCAATTCTTATGAAACAGAGGCTGCAGACACCAAGACAATTCTCGCATTCCTACCAAAAATATTAATATATTCACCTCGATAGAATTCCCCCCCCCCCCCCCCCCCCCCCCCCCCCCCCCCCGAGAAGCACAAGTTTCTATGCTTCAACATAATCCGCGTGCGGTAGTGCAATCGGAGAGCTCGAATCACCATTAAGTCACTTGCGCATGCACTCTATATCGTAGCAGAGGCCATAGATTTCTTGTCACACTTGATACATATCTAGACTTCGTGACTTGGGTCTATAATGTACGTCTGTTGTCGTAGACTTGTAATTGGACCATTATTCTCAAGTCAGCTATCCAATGTCTTTCTTCTGCGTGTTGGGGTGACACACGGCAACGAATGCAATATCCTGCGCTCGATTCTTACGCCGTATGGCTTGCAGAATATCTGAAGAATCTGTACAGAGCAGATCAATTAAATATCCTCATCGAAAGAACTTCCAAGGTAATGGGTTGTTTCTTGGATGACATAACTGGCCAAAGTGCACCTTATTTAAGACTTGTAATTCTCATTACAGGTTTTATGGCTTAACGCATTAGGACAGAAAACAGCACACCGCGTGCTCAGGCATTCCCGGCCTGGTCTGAAACTCATCAACCGGGCACTTTTGCAAATTTCCTTCTGAAAGCAAGTTGCTGTTATGTGGATAACAGAGTATAACTGCTTGCTACGCCATGATAAGGGATTTTTTAGCTTTTAAACAAAGCACAATAGTACATTTTTAACGCGTTTCTTCCCCCAGCGATGGAAACGTGACGGGATTGTTGGCGGTATAATACGACCGGAATTGATCTACGTCGCAAAACGCGACATCAATCGCCCGGCGATGTTTAACGAAGCATGACAAAGAACAGGGTTTTGTGAATAAACAGGTGCCGGCCTGCATTCCCAATGAGGCGAGCGCTTAAGTCCGTGTTACTCGACGGCTTCCTGTTTTGGGGCAACACAGTGGGTAATGTGCCTCTTTTATGTCACAAAGGCGACTGTTCGCACTTACTCACAAGCGCTTCAGTGACCAGCGTTGTGGCAAGTTCAGCGCCTCAACCCAGCGCAGATAAAGCGATTGCTCGTCAACTGATTTGCATTATTTTGGGCCGATAATAGAAGTGGCATTGAGCTCACATGACCTTGTATCAGATGGAGGTCAAAGTGAAATAACACACTCCAGGCTTAATTCAGTGAGTTACGACCTTGGACCGCATCATCAGAACAGAATAGATCAAAATCAATCGACATTTGCGTACTATTGTTTATTGTATATTATGTATAAAGGACTCTAAACCTGATCATCACAGGGACATTATAATCTAAGCCTTCTCAAATCGATCTATGCATTTTTCCATATCTGTCCCTACGAATTCACGTATGTTTCTTTTTTGTGTCAAAAGCACGAGCAGAATTATGGCGTCACTTCCTCTGTCACCAAAGACCTAAAAATTGACACATGCAGGGTCGATTTATGCTCCCACTTCCGTCAGATGATAGTATAAAAAGTACCCAAGGGAATATTGAACATTAGGCGGCACATCAAAGCGATAAAACAGAAATCACCTGTTGTTTAAGCTTAGTCTATCTCCAATAGAGTCCGTATTACTCTGGATATACCTATTATATTATACCACCTGGGGTCAGGTGGATTCGTGTAAATACCTCGCCGCACTGATGTCCGAGATAGACATTTGCCTCAGGATGAAAGCAGTGCTCACCGGATGCTTCCGCTCCTGCTGACAGGAGTCGCGGCCTGTCCCCAATTACCTGCAGGGAACCCTGTCATAAACGGGCTAGTGGCTATTTTTAGCTGCGAGGCCTTCTGTAACATCATAATCCTCAGATGAAAATATTATCTCTGTCCCGAGGTTAAAAATCGTTGTTTGAAGCGCAATGTGTCAATCATTTCGAATATGTCTTTTCTCTTGTTAAACTCAGCATTATGGGTATTAAGTGTCTCTTCTGGGGCCTCGCATTAGCCTGATCCAAGCCTGACATCTAACAGACACAAAAGGCAATTTCAGAAGGAAGGACATTCGCTCCTAGTCAAGGCTAGGCGTCAGCTGTAATATATGACCCTGCCTTCATCGTCGCTTGTAACATTTATATCTCGCATCAGAGACGCGCCATTTGTTGAGCGCAGCAATACCAGTTTATGGCAAAAGCAACAGAAATTCGTCTTTTGTCAAATGTGCGTGATCCAATTCAAAAATGCATTCATTGCTTATACAAGCACCTAAATGGAAATAGAAGAGTGCAGTATGCTTACAGCTATCCATGAGATATGAGGTTAGTCTCGGTTCAAGGTCATATGCCCTTTTATATAACATCAAAAGGTTGTAGTAAAGTTGTAGCTGATAAGATGCTGTGTATTTGCGATGATACATCAGGATTCGTTAGGTCGTCATTTTTCATGCCGCTTTATCCACTCTAGCGCATACTCTGCGCATGCGCTTCATGCGCGGTTTGACTGAGCTGGTGCCTATATATAGAGAACCGGTGGCTGTGACCTCATCTAGCTTCCGCACTGTCCCGCCAATAATGGTGTCCGCAGGGCATTGGGTGGGAGGGGGGGGGGGGGGGGGGGGCGTTTAACAAGTAGTGGCGAAACTCACGGCTTTGGTGTATTCTGAACGGATTGAAGCTGAACATTAAAGAGCTCTTAAGTCTGTTAACAATTTTCTGCATTAATATTCTATATTTGTGGGTCCTGATGTGGGTAAGAATTTAGACAGCGCTTCTGTTGACTACAGCACCAACTTGCAGAACCAAGTTGGCATACAGGTTTATCGTCAATGTAAATCAGTCTATCGTCTTCCGGTCCAACACCACTTGGCCGTGACGATGTGTTCAATTGGTCGTGACGATGTGTTCGCTTGGTCGTGACGATGTGTTCGCTTGGTCGTGACGATGTGTTCGCTTGGTCGTGACGATGTATTCGCTTGGTCGTGACGATGTGTTCACTTGGTCGTGACGATGTGTTCACTTGGTCGTGACGATGTGTTCGCTTGGTCGTGACGATGTGTTCGCTTGGCCGTGACGATGTGTTCGCTTGGTCGTGACTGTAACGGGATCGTAATGTTAAGTTTACGGTATTGTGTATCGCGGACAGCGATCCAGCGCATGCGCAGTGGTTATTAAAATCGAAGCTAGAATGCAACATGGCGTCTTGTTGATATTCTTACGTGGTGGCAGCGGTGTTGGGCGAATTTGCACCTCTCATAAGGATGTAATTCAACTGTAAAACGTGAGATCTTCTATCAGTGTATTGGTCTAATCACTAGGAAATAGACAAGTGACACAATGTCGAGGTTTAAACCTCGTGAGACGTTCAACTTTAGTCGTCCGACCGAATGGAAAGAATGGCGCGCACGTTTCGAGCGATATTGCCAGGTGGCACAACTGTCAAGTGAGGAAGGTGAAGTTCAGGTTAGCACCTTAATATACGCCCTCGGACCACAGGCAGAGACCATATTCAGCTCTTTCATATTCACAGCGGAAGACAAGAAAAAACTGAATGTGGTGATTGGAAAATTTTAGGAACATTTTATTCCCAAACGAAATGTCATCCACGAGAGAGCCGTGTTCTACCAGCGATCACAAAATCAAGGTGAATTGATTGAAAGTTTCATACGAACATTATATGATCTATTTAGCACCTGTGATTTTGCTGCTCTTAAGGGCGAGCAGATTAGAGACAGATTAGTGGTTGGTTTGCTAGACAGAGGGCTGTCACAGAAGCTGCAAATGATATCTGACCTCACCTTGGATACAGCTATTCAGCTCGCCAGACAGTCTGAGCAAGTAAAAGCCCAGCTAACTGATGTCTCTGAAGTTAACTCCAGAAGTCGTGGATCAGGACGACCACGAGGTCGTGGAAAAGGTCGAGGTAACCACAGTCGTTCGAGCCAAGAGCCAACAGCAAGTGTGGGCCAAACCATGTCATTTGAATCTCAAGGGGCATGTGGCAGATGTGGTCGCAGTCACCCACAGGGACAATGTTCAGCAAAGAAAGCTAAGTGTCACAACTGCCAGAAAGTAGGACATTATGCAGCATGTTGTAAATCAGGTCAGTTTCACGGTCGTGGGATACGCGAAGTGGTTGTCCCCGAATCAAATACAGAGTCATCATATTTCCTTGGTTCTGTCTCATGTGACCATGATAGTAAGGATCAGCCATGGGAGGTGAAACTGAGACTTTGTGAACAGTTTGTCCATTTCAAGATTGACACTGGAGCTGATGTGACAGTTATAACAGTTCAGTCATACAATGCTTTGAAGGATGCCCCACCCTTAAGACCTGTTGGAGTTGGTCTAAGTAGCGTTGGAAGTCCATTGTCGTGTCAAGGGGTGTTCAACGCCAAGATCAAGCATAAAGGCAAGTTGTATTGCATGAAAATATACGTTGTCAAGGGAACAACTGGTAGTAACTTGTTGAGTCGGAACGCATCCAAAGCCATGGGGTTCGAACATCTCCAGTTGAACGAAACAAAAATGGATTCTTCAGTGTATAGTGATGTAGGGCTCATGAAGTGTCCACCGATCAACATTAGATTAAAAACTGATGCAGAGCCATACAGCATTAACACAGCGCGTAGGATACCCATACCTCTAATGTCAAAGGTTAAAGAGGAACTGCGACGGATGGAGAGCCATGGTGTAATTGCTCCCGTTCAGGAACCGACAGAGTGGTGTGCTCCAATCGTTCCAGTGTTGAAAAAGGACAAGACAGTCCGATTGTGTGTGGACTTGAAGATTGAATGAGTCTGTGGTAAGAGAAAGGTATATCTTACCAACTCTAGATGACATTCTACCGAAATTGTCAGGAGCAAAAATATTCTCATCGCTGGATGCGGCAAGTGGTTTTGGGCCATACCATTGAACCCAGCGTGTTCCAAGTTGACAACATTCATCACTCCATTCGGCAGATATTGCTTTCGTAGATTGCCCTTTGGTATCACGAGTGCGCCGGAGATATTCCAGCGGGTCATGACCGACCTGTTGCAAGGCACTGACGGAGTCGCCCTCTATATGGATGATATCCTAGTGTACGGTTCAACAGAGGAGGAACACGAGACAAGATTGGCGAAAGTCATGGAGCTGATAGGCAAGTCAGGACTTAAACTGAATAAACCCAAATGTAACCTACGGAAGTCCAATCTAGAATTGCTGGGACATCACATTGATTGCAACGTTATAAGGCCATCCAGGAATAAGATACAGGCCATAAGTGAATTGGAAGCACCGGCAAATGTCACGGAGCTGAAGAGATGTCTGGGTATGATAAACTACCTAGGACGGTTTGTGGAAAAGTTAGCCACAGTGTTAAAACCCATGACCTGCTACGCTCCAATATGGTCTGGACATGGGGACCGAGTCAAGACCGGGCCTTTCGAGAGGCGAAGTTACTCATTACTTCAGCGCCTGTGCTTACATATTTCGACCCGAACCTACCGACTGTAGTGTCTGCAGATGCAAGTAGTTTTGGACTGGGAGCAACCCTGATGCAACTGAAAACTGGAAGTAATGAACTTAAGCCAATAGCTTTTGCATCTCGCTCACTAACCACAGCTGAAAGAAACAATGCGCAAACAGAAAAGGAATGTTTGGCATCAGTGTGGGCATGTGAGAAGTTCACGCAATACCAGTCTGGGTTGAAGACATTTAAGTTGTTGACTGACCCTAAACCGCTGGTACCCCTGATTATGAGCTAGGACATTGATAGGTGCCAATACGATGCCAGCGTCTGCTCCTTCGGCTCATGAGATTCAATCCCAGAGCTGAGTATGTACCAGGGAAGGACATTGTCATGGCTGACACTCTATCAAAGAGTCCCATGCAGCACGATTCTGCGGAAAATGTTAAGGCAGAAGAGGTTATGCTTTATGTGGACGCGTTGCAAGAGAAGTCGTTCTCCACAGCGAAGCTTGAAGATGTCAAGGTCGCGACCGACAAGGATGAGGAGTTGCAGATAGTCATCGACTATACTTTGTCTGGTTGGCCAAAGCACATAAGAGATGTACCTCTACACCTGCGTGGATACTATGAGATTAGGAATCACTTGTCAGTATCGGAGAGTTTACTGCTGTATATATGATGACAGAATCTACACCCCAAAGATCCTTCAAAGTGATATATTGCGCAGGATTCATGACGGCCACCAGGGGATAAACTAGTGCCGAGAGAGGGCCAGATCGTCTGTTTACTGGATTGGGATCAGCAAGCAGATAAAAGAAATTGTGGAATCTTGCACCCATTGCCAGAAGTTTCGGAAAGCACACAGACATGAGCCACTCATCTCTACCCCGTTACCCTCTCGTCCATGGGAACGGGTAGCAGCAACCTGTGTGAGTACAACAAACTGATGTACCTCATAGTGATTGACTACTACTCGAGATATATCGAAATCGTCCATCTGATATGTACGACGACTCGCTGTGTTTTTGGCAAGTTGAAGAGTATATTCGCACGATGGGGAGTACCAGACACGCTTGTGTCTGGTAACGGACCCCAGTTCTCATCTCAAGAGTTCGCATCGTTTGGAGCTCAATATGGATTCAGTCCTGTGACTACAAGTCCCCATTTCCCGCAGGCGAACTGCGAAGCTGAGAGAGCGGTACAGACAGCAAAGTCAATTCTTCGACAGGAAGATCTTATGTTAGGTCTTATGAACTATAATGCGACACCAACGACTTCCACAGGATTCAGCCCTTCACAGCTGATGATGGGTAGACAGATTAGGACTACCTTGCCAATTCTACAAAAGAATCTGCAGCAAGGATGGCCATCTCAGAGCAAAGTGCAGGACAATGATGATGAAACAAAGGCTTCACAAAAATATTATCATGATCGACATCATGCATCACGACCTCTCTCCCCTCTGAAAGAAGGTCAGAAAGTGTTTGTGAGGACGGACAATGAGAAGGTATGGAACGGTGCCACAGTTATAACACAGGCGGAAACTCCAAGATCAGTTGTGGTGAGAACAGATCAGGGATCTGTCATTCGACGAAATCGTCGACACCTACAATCCGTACCTACAGATGTCAACATAGGAGATCGTGTTAATACATCATTTAGTGAACAACCTACTGAAGGATCTAGTGCTATAAGCAACAGCCCTGTTACAGACAATTCGCGTACTGTTACTACAGGAGCAGGCAGAACCGTAAAACCGGTGACAAGGCTTGATTTATAGTATATTGGAGAAGGAATAATACATAATGTTTATCTCCTCCCAGATAATGATTATGTAGTGTTCCCCTGTTATACCATTTAGTTGTGATATTCTTTAGTACAAGAAGCGCTTGTATAATGTTAAAATAGTTTGCTTAAACTGTTGTAAATCACATTAAACAATAATAGTGACTTCTACAAGTAGAGTACTAGAGAGACTCAAATTTGGTATTGTTTTATTGAAACATGTATAACTACTGTGAGTCTGTAATACATAATGAGTAACTTAAAAGGGGAAGATGTAACGGGATCGTAATGTTAAGTTTACGGTATTGTGTATCGCGGACAGCGATCCAGCGCATGCGCGGTGTTTATTAAAATCGAAACTAGAATGCAACATGGCGTCTTGTTGATATTCTTACGGTGACGATAGGTCCTCTCGACAGGACTTTAACTCCGCCAATCACTTAAGAGGGCTGTAATCAACCCTCAAACGAAGTCCAGCCCTGAAGACTTCCGGCTCAACCCCAGTCATTAGCGGGACGATGACCCTGTAGGTTCGATGTGAGACCAGAGACGATGAGGCGTATCTGGTGCCGCTGGCAGATATCTCGTCCATGCGGCTTCGAGAACTCTCCCAACCACACTCCTGACACTTCATCCAACTCGAGTGGCCAGTAATCAACGCAGTGGGCAACTCACCTAGGCATATACAGGCTTAATGAGGCAAGGCCATAGTGGTAAGGCTAACACGAGTATCAACCCCGAACCCTCCCTCAACCCGCCCGCTTATCTCCTACCACGCGCTCCTTATTACCACTCTACAGGGCCGCCATTCCTAATCACCAGGGAACACAAGTAGCCGACTGGGCAACTGCAAAATAGCTGCGGCTTATGAGCATTTCGTTTGTGACCCGCTCGGGTACTACGTCATTTTATTTGTTACCCGCTCAGGTGCTCTGTCATTTTGTTTGTTACCCGCTCGCGGACACCGTCATTTTGTTTGTTACCCGCACGGGCACACCGTCATTTTGTTTATTAGCCGCTCGGGCACACTGTCATTTTGTTTGTTAGCCGCTCGGGCACACTGTCATTTTGTTTGCTACCCGCTCGGGCACACCGTCATTTTGTTTGTTATCATCGTAGAGGCACCAAAACAAGAGAAATCGCGTTGCACGTTTCGTAAACTAACTTTCAACAACATAATTTTTGGGCGACCAAGAAATATAACGGATGACCTAAGACCAGTTGGGGTTTCACGCTGTCCACAGCGCATGCTCGATATCAATACAGAACCGGAAATGTCAGCCTTCATAAACGCAGTCTATCGGTTTGACGTCTATCACCATAAGCAGCGGCCAGTCTTCTACTGACCAGCTGGGCCCATCAGTGGTCATTTCAAAACAAATATCAAGCCTTGATAACTGGATCATAGAACTATGACCTTCTGCGATTGGGTGAGGTTCAGTTGGCAACAAGCTCAGGAAACTTCATTATATCCTTCAAGCCAATAATCCGGAATGGGGTGGGGAGGGGGTTCGGGGGTGGGGGAGGGGGTAGAGAAGACTTAACCAGTAAATGAAGTAGTTTGAATGGAAGGTATCGCGTGTTAAGGGTCCTATATCATCTATCATTGTAACAATGTCTAATCCTCTTATGCTGAAAGCCACATATCGATCCATTTCAAATTATTTTAAATGATTGGGTCTTCTCCCATAAGCGCAATATACTCCGTACACGGGTACAATCTGGAGGTCCTGGGTTCGCGCCCCGAAGTCAGCAATATGTTGATGTGGTGTGGGTACCGACGGTAAATGCGGTATATGTATTTCCTTGTTAAGAGCTATGCTCTAGTTCTACTTCATTTGCTATTCTACTCAGTGCACCCTTAGATTCCATCGAAATGAACGTAGGTATCAGAATGAGTTCGATATCTCCATGTGTCGTCAGCTGTAGAGTCGTGATTTCAACAGACACCCCATCTGGGGGAACGTTAGCCTGTATTTTATTTGAACCCGGTTGTACATAGGACTTCCATCCTAAGACCGTCCCTCGTCCTGAACTATAAAATTGACGAATCCTGCCTCCCAAGTGCTTCCCTGTCGTCTTAATCACGAACTGGTCCTCGTGAGGTCGACCCCCACGCCCTCCCTCCCGCTCTGGTCGTCACGTGAATCGCTTCCTACGTCAAATGAATAGAACAAATCACCAAGAAACCGGCCTCATGTCCCTGAGTGCTGATGTGTATTGCTCTGGTATCGGCACGAAACCCTTCACGACGGCAGGCATCGCCAAATGTCCACGCTACAGGACCAATGCGTTGGATGTATTAGTTTTACACTGGTTCGGCCAAAATGATTTGCGGAACCGGTTGGATCACTGTGGTGCAGGCATTGTAGTTCGGTAACCGTGAATTGAACACGGAATCGGACATTGGTTGGGGCACTAAGGATTGAGCATTGTGGTGCGCTTCTTTTTATTTTTATTCACATCTGCAAACATCACATGCGAGCAATCAAACATGTTTGCTTACATACATCCCTCACAGCAATATGCTCGCTTTTCCTGTACACATCACCCACCACAGATCGTCTGGCGACAAACAAAGGCCACGAGTCCCAAGTAACGCATTTTTTTTAACGTAATTATTCCACCCTCTGGGTTTTTCACGATGATCAAATTAACATAGGTCTCACGCATTAGGACCGCGTACTTACATATACCTCAGTGCCAAAGGAAACGAAACCATTCTTTGCTTGTTGGCCACAGAGCAATTTCCGGTGTAATCAGATGAATGAAAATATGACAGCGTCGACGTCTGGTGTGATGGTGAGCGACCTTGCTGCCACCTGGTGAAACAAAAAGACAAAGCTGGTTTGCCGAAGCATTGACGTTTACTGCGCCATAGCATTAACAAAGATGGCGGCGTTGCATGAGGCAGGGTGATTGTTAGTTCATTTGGTTACGTCCTACCTTCGTGATTAAGAGTTATTGTTATGACTCAGGCGATAACGAGTGATGTCGACGTCGTCAATGGCGGATCAAGGCCGTGTGCTAATACTCCGATTCCACGCCGCCCGATATCAAAGGAATATTGCTGGGGTGTATCGACGGCTTTTAACTTACTAACGTACATACTTACTTGCGTTTTGCTGTCTCTACCTTACATCATGCCAAAACAATCTGTACACGTATCCCTCATACTAACCTAGGTACCATACTTACAAACCGAATACAAGAGAGAAAGAAAGAAAGAAAGAAAGAAAGAAAGAAAGAAAGAAAGAAAAAGAAAGAAAGAAAGAAAGAAAGAAAGAAAATGAAAAGAATAAATAGAAATCAACATTTATTAAAAAATGGCAACTTTTGTGCTAAGTCAATCTGGTGTATATAGCTGCACCCATGTGCTAAGTCAATCTGGAGTATATAGCTGCACCCATGTGCTAAGTCAGTCTGGTGTATATAGCTGCACCCATGTGCTAAGTCAGTCTGGAGTATATAGCTGCACCCATGGCCCAAGGATACCATGGTGTCTTGCAGCACTCAGTAGGCAGTATGTACCTCTATCACCCTGAGGTCATTACTACGATGCAAATAGCTTCATGCTTAATCGACTCTCGGTCCTCAAGGCTAATCGGAGGTGGGCCTTAATGTACACGTCGCGTTTATGGAAGGCAGGTTCGAAATGAGCTGCCCGTCGATATCTGTAAATAATCCGTCGATTTGTCTGTGGTTATGACCTTAAAGGCTGATGTTTCGTGTTACCACTTTCCCGCCCACATACCGTCCTGCTGTTTATAATCGCTCATGGCGGGTTTCTTTCACTTCGATTTCGTTTTTGTCCAGTAGTTTTATTGATTCTAGGTATCAGGAACAGAAATCCCTGATACCGTATCGATGTGGGCTCATTGAAGCAAACGTTCCAAGTTGTTTATAAAATGTGCAAAGGGCAAGCGAAACGCCTAAGAATATACAAAGATTTTGAATGAAATGAAGTTTAAAATTGCTTTTTTATTTAAGATAATCATGATAAGGGAGATGATCAAAGCTTCGTGAACCATTCATGACGACTTGATCTCTCGTTGACCGGCACCAGTCCCTCCACGTAAACAACCCTGGCGATGTAGCTATATTGGTCATCCGCATTCATCATATCCTCCACATGACCCATGCCACCCTGTTCTCATCACACGTAATTGGTCCAGGTGTAATTTGGCGGGACGAGCGTCACCTGCGCCTCTACCGGACATCGAGAGTACCTATGAACCGGAAATGCAACCTCTTGTGCGTCCACTTCCTAACTCCTTCGTCGTAGATAGAATGAGTCCATGTACGCGATACATTCTTCATCGTGAACGATTCTACTATGGCGTATTATTAGATTAATGGTCGCATATATTCGGCAGATAGCTGAGAGACTGTTGATAACAGCTTTGGGTGCAGAATTGATGTTCCTTATAAACATGGCTGACACCGCCATGCAGTAGGAGGTGATGCACTCTGCGCTCGCCAATTAGAAGTGCCGCGATGGGTGCTTTATTAGCGGCGCGTTACGACCCCAAACCTCTAATACAAAGGCTATTTTATAAATATATAAGAAACAGCCCCAGACATGATTTGAGTGAGAGAGATACAGGGTTTATTCGATATCATTCAGTCTACCAGTTGATTGCGATACATACTGGCTGTATTGTAGGCCTAAGTAATGGAGTACTCTGAACTTGATGGAACCCTTTGTGAATACAGTGGATATTGGCCTCATGTATGCCAACCAAGTGTTGACCGAGGTTTAATTATTGACAATTACGGCCCAACACGAGCGTCCGATGAACAACCTCTTTTCAAAATGCTCACCCCTTTATCAACGTGATTTCTTTAAATGGTAAACATGTGAGGCGAGGGTTAAGATTCCACGTGGAAACGACGTCATGTGGCTTGTTTTGAGTCCCTGCTGTGATTTAGAGAAAAAAAAACCTATCTTTGAACAAGACCATTGGGCATTATGTAATATTTTTGCAAGATAGAACCGATAACTTCCCTGCAACGAAGGTAATTTGCATGTATGAGGCACCTAAATGAGGTCGTCGTTTTCACCAGATACCTATTTGGTTCATTCCACACGGTATGCATGTAAGGCGGAGAAGATAGGCGGCGAGTCCCTGGTCTCCTAGTCACCGTGGTAACATGGCCAGATTCTGCCTCAGCAGCATAAACAGCATCCTCTTCACAATGAGATACTTGTCTAGGTTAAGCGGCGAGTAAATACGCGCTAAGTGGCGCTTGCAGGGACATGCGAGTCGGTTTGGTTCAGGCTGTATTGTCCCGCATGGAGATTCGTTCTATTGAGTCGAAGCTCAACTAATCCACGATTCGTTGTCACTAATCGCTGGGACTGTAAGCCCAGGAGAATGCCGATAATTCCCCAGCGGAAATCGCATGTAGGAACATGACTGGCATTACATTAGTGGTTGATGTGGCCTGAGAGGCAGTGCGCTGGCTGGTATCCGCGTTAATTATCATAGCCCAGGTAAATACCTGTAATTAGCGGATAACGAACGGGCGTCCAGCAGCGCTAATGAGGTGACGGTCGCGTTGCGAATTGGACCGGTTGGCACGACATACAGCCAGGTAGAGGCAGAATCGTGGTGGAGTTTATGGGGCGTCAACGTTCAGGGGAACGATTCACCTAGCACGTGTCTAAATGCACGCGTCCCATTAAACTCGATACTTAAGAGTGTCTAAATGAACGCGTGTCACGTTAAACTCGGTACTAGTGTGTTTAAATGCACGCGTGTCACGTTAAAATCGGTACTTGTGTGTGTCTCAATCCACGCGTGTCAAGGTTAAACTCGGTACTTGTGCGTGTCTTAATGCACGCGTGTCAAGGTTAAACTCGGTATTTGTGTGTGTCTTAATGCACGCGTGTTCCATTAATCTCGGTACTTGTGTGTGTCTCAATGCACGCATGTCAAGGTTAAACTCGGTACTTGTGCGTGTCTTAATGCACGCGTGTCCCATTAAACTCGGTACTTGTGCGTGTCTTAATGCACGTGTGTCTTGTTAAACTTGGTACTTGTGCGTGTCTTAATGCACGCGTGTCAAGGTTAAACTCGGTATTTGTGCGTGTCTTAATGCATGCGTGTCCCATTAATCTCGGTACTTGTGTGTGTCTCAATGCACGCGTGTCAAGGTTAAACTCGGTACTTGTGCGTGTCTTAATGCACGCGTGTCCCATTAATCTCGATACTTGTGTGTGTCTCAATCCACGCGTGTCAAGGTTAAACTCGGTACTTGTGCGTGTCTTAATGCACGCGTGTCAAGGTTAAACTCGGTATTGTGTGTGTCTTAATGCACGCGTGTCCCATTAATCTCGGTACTTGTGTGTGTCTCAATGCACGCGTGTCAAGGTTAAACTCGGTACTTGTGCGTGTCTTAATGCACGCGTGTTCCATTAAACTCGGTACTTGTGCGTGTCTTAATGCACGTGTGTCTTGTTAAACTCGGTACTTGTGCGTGTCTTAATGCACGCGTGTCAAGGTAAAACACGGTACCACGAAAGTTGGTTTGAGAAACTTCTAATTGACTTATATTCATTGAATATGACTGGGTCAAGGCTCTTCGGTTGGCGCAACGTTTGTGTTATGCGGTTATTGACATCTGCGACAATGCCTTTGGGATAGCGCATTTGCCTATTTTCTGCGTATAAGCGTACATAGCTCACACTTGGTTCCCGGTTTACAGCCGACTTGTCAAGGGAACCACACACAGCTGTAACCACGTTGCTTGGTGCAAAATCATTTCCGTTCTCGTTTTTTTCTCTCGTTTGATGACACGCACGCGCACAGACAAGCACCCACTCACCTATCAAAACTCGGCGATTGGTTGTGGATAATTAATGTTCTAGGCAGCTTCCAATGTTAGTTATTAGCTATACTGCAACCTCCACTTGTAACCTAATCTACTCTGCGTTAGATAAGCTATCTACCAGTTTGTATTGACGAGCTGTTGTTCAGCGGGAAGAAAGACACATGAGATTGGCGGAAGAATCGAACTCCTCGAATGCCCGTCAATGAACCGTACTGGAAACCATGGCTATTGATTTTGGAGTTGTTTGTATTGATATCTGGTCCCGGATGACTTTATGTTCCTGAGAATTCCACTCGAATCTACCCATCACCCCACCTCTACCCCACACCAAAACTCCCCCCACCCCCACCACACATTCCCTCCCACCCACCCCTACTCCATCACCATCCCTCCTCCAACAACTCTGGCAACCCATTTTTCTATAGTTTTCTTCATTCTGGACATCGTATCAATCTTTTCATTTCGCCGAGAAAAAAATCAGTTATTTATAGATAAGTATTTACGTTGATATGTGATGGGGTTTGGCTTTCTGCGTGTTGATGGAACTTGAACTGTCGGAAAGACATTGGCGTACGTAGGATTGCCCGGATGATGTCTGATTTCGGCAGCACTATGATGCTATGGCCTGGCTTGTATGGACTGATTGACCTTACCCCAGACCTAACCCCGGTGTAACGGCATGTTTGTGAATGGTTTCCCTCGGGTGCGCAGGGTTCGTTCAGGATAAGCGTTCGTTTGCATTATCACCCGAACGCATGGCGGCTGTGTGTTGGGGAGGGCACTTTCGATGACAGAGACGGATTATGAATAATATATATACTGCGCGGATCGACAGAGGGGGTGAGGACTTCTGCTTTCTAAACCGAGGACACTGCGCATGCGCATAAATCAATATGAATGCATTGGTGGGGATCGCGGCTTGTCAGACTCCTGACCCACAATAGAACTCACTCACTCACTCGCTCGCTCGCTCGCTCGCTCGCTCGCTCACATATACACCCGAACGCTCACTTATACACCCGCATGCTCACTCCACTCAATCACTCACTCACTCACTCACTCACTCACTCACTCACTCACTCACTCACTCACTCACTCACTCACTCACTCACTCACTCACTCACTCACTCACTCACTCACTCACTCACTCACTCACTCACTCACTCACTCACTCACTCACTCACTCACTCACTCACTCACTCACTCACTCACTCACTCACTCACTCACTCATACACCCGCACGCTCACTTATACACCCGCACGCTCACTCCACTCACTCACTCACTCACTCATACACCCGCACGCTCACTTATACACCCGCACGCACGCTCACTCACTCACTCACTCACACTCACACTCACACTCACTCACTCACTCATACACCCGCAGACACGCTCACTCACTCATATAGCACCCGCACTCCGTTCGATCACTTACTCACTGCGTGTTCGCAACTTGATCGATCACTCACTCACTCACTGGCAGTCACAACCCACCTATTGCCCGTCCATGGCACCTCTGACTCTCTCAGCACAATGATCTATGGCCCGGCTGTATGGACTGATTTGACCTCACCCAGACCTAACTCCGGGGTTCAACATGTTTGTGTATGGATCATCCCTCGACCCTGCGCATCACATGTTCAAAGCCCTGTAGGACGTTTGCATTATCATTTTTAAAACTGTGATTGGGGAGGGCACTTTCGATGACAGGCCAAGATTATGAATAATATATATCTGTGCTGTACACGGGTGCGGATAAACGTGTTCTTAAACTGCACTTTTTTACTTATGCTTTAAACACGAATACACTGCGGAATTCCTGTGTGCATTAAATCGATAGATGTCGCAATTCATCCTTGTCTCCCACTTCTTACAATGCACTAATCTCAAGCCTAATCCCAAATACTGTTCACTCACGAACATATACTCGCTAGGCCATTACGCATCGCCATCACACTGCATGCACAGACGCACATCGCGATCGCTCACCTAATGACGTGGCACATTCCCACAGGCCCTGTACTCACTCACTGCACTCACTCACCGTGCAGACTCAGACTCCCACTCACTCACTCACCACTGTCTCACTCGCCATCACTGGCACACCCTCACTCATCACTCAACTGTATACACCCTCATCACTGCATGTACATTCCACATGCCTGAAACCACCTCACTCAGCACTCATACTCACCACTCACTACTCGCTCACTGGCTCTCACTTACACTCTTCACTCACTGCATGTGCACTCATTGCACTCACTCACTCACTCACTCCATCAACCCTTGATACACCCACAACTCACTCCAATCTCATTCCTCACTGACTCACTCCTTTAATCTTGTACACTCACTTATACACTTGCACGCTCACTCACACACTTTTTAACCGAGCACACTCTTCACCGGTACTCACTGGCTCAAAACACTAGCTGTTTTGAACCACTCACTTCACTCACACGTCAAACTCACTCACTGACAAAACTCACTCACTCACTCTAACACTCACTCACTCAATCCCTTCACTCACTCACTCACTCCACTCACTCCACTCACTCACTCACTCACTCACTCAATCACTCATTCACTCATCACACAGACTTCACTCCTCATAAGTTCACTCACTCAAAACCTCTCACTCACTGAATTGCCATGTGTGTTATTTCACCCCGTGCCTCCCATCATAGCATAGCAAAGCATGATCAAAGCATGTTTAACCTATGGCATTTTTTATCCTCCTCCCATACTCTGGTTACAATAGCCCTCAATGAACTATAATCTAGGCCATCTCTCAAGCTGTCCCACGCACCAGATGTGACTCCTAATGACAGCATGCCATTCACACAGCAGGATCTCACTCGACTCCCAATGTCTGTCACAGCCCTTCCTGCATGTACCCATGCACAGCATGCCACAAGACGTAGCATCGGAACAGGCCAACCCACATACTCGCCAGGGGCTGGCAACCCTTCAGTTGTATTGATCATTGCGAGGAGACCCTTGATGCATCACCTGGATGGCAATATGTGGATATACGCATGGATCGCATAACAGTCACATCTTTGTGCATAGGGATGGCATCTTGACAATTCCATAATCTTAGAAGAGCCGCATACCTTCAGCCGTATGACAAACTAATTAACCCACGACTTTAATAATAAAACCCTTGCGGGAATTCCTGTGTGTATTGTGTGATGTAGCATAGAGCATGTCAAAGCAATTCCTAGATAAGCTGTCTCCCATCTCTGTACAAGCTGTCTGCCCTGGTATGTACACGCTGTCTGTACTGCCCTCAATGTACTGTACAAGCTGTCCCAAAGCGGAATATGTGAAGCTGTCTGATACAACAGCCCCCACTACTGTCCTGTACAAGCTGGCGCTAATTTACTTTCGACCATTGATTCCTGCACATGTAACTATGCAGTATCGCGATCGCTAACAATCTCGCAATAGCATGGATGGCATATCATAGCATGGATGGCATATCATCTACTTCAGGGATGTGGATATTAAATAGATTCGTTCAATATTTCATCGACAGCTGTACATGCTGTCCGTACACGCCGTCTGCACAAGCTGCCTGTACAAGCTGCCTGTACAAGCTGGCTGTACAAACTGTCTGTACAAGCTGTCTGTACAACCTGCCTGTACAAGCTGTCTGTACAAGTCGTCTGTAAAGCTGTCTGTACAACCTGCCCGTACAATCTGTCTATACAAGCTGTCTGTACAAGCCGTCTGTACATGTTGTCAGTACAAGCTGTCTGTACAAGCTAACTGTACAAGTTACCTGTTCAAGCTGTCGGTACAAGTTATCTATCCAAGCTTTCTATGAATCCTATGAATAACAACGTTTGGACTCATGATGCGACTCCGATTGGTTGATGTAACCATTGCATGTGATGTGTGACGATTGGTTGATGTAACCATTGCATGTGATGTGTGACGATTGGTTGATGTAACCATTGCATGTGATGTGTGACGATTGGTTGATGTAACCATTGCATGTGATGTGTGACGATTGGTTGATGTAACCATTGCATGTGATGTGTGACGATTGGTTGATGTAACCATTGCATGTGATGTGTGACGATTGGTTGATGTAACCATTGCATGTGATGTGTGACGATTGGTGGCCTGATTTAGGATACGGCCTAGCTCGCTTCGGCATCACATTACAACCCGCACTTCTTAGAGCAATTGTAATGACCTATGAAGTTATGGCACAGCGCATGCGTCTGTGTTTATGTCGCGTGTTAGTCTTAACTATGTTCTGGGGTCGACTACGCTTAACTTATCGATGTTTTCGATTTGAAGTATCCCAGTTTCATAAGCAGTTGTTATCAGAATGAGCTGGGTAAATAAGTAATTAATCGAAAGAAACCATTGTTGATCAAGACGGACGATTCTGTTTACGTTGCCGGCTAACAGAGGCCAGCAGCGACATTTTGTCCTTCTGAGCCCATCACCTGGGAGTCACCACGGAGCAGAGACCATCACCCGGGAGTCACAATGAAGCAGAGACCATCACCTGGGAGTCACCACGGAGCTGAGCCCATCACCTGGGAGTCACCACGGAGCTGAGCCAATCACCTGGGAGTCACCACGGAGCTGAGCCCATCACCTGGGAGTCATCACGGAGCTGAGCCAATCACCTGAGAGTCACCACGGAGCTGAGCCCATCACCTGGGAGTCACCACGGAGTAGAGACCATCACCTGGGACTAAATGGGTTGAAATGACATAAATGATAAAATTGACTCTCAGTACAGTGCCTGTTACTTTATAAAGCAATCATATTGAAATATCAATCTTTTAATTTAAGCCAATGCAATCGAGTCGACCTACTTTGCTTCCTAGGCTCCAATACACCGCACCATCCCTGGCGACAGCGGCGACAAAGAACATGACACCAGTTGCAATATCTGCACACTCTTCATTCTCTCAACGTCTACCCAGTAGCCACCCGGTGCCACTCAATGTCCGGTTCATGTCCACACAGTGCCACTCAATGTCCGATCCATGTCCACCCAGTAGTGACCCAGTGCCACTCAATGTACGGTCTCTCATGTCCACCAAGTAGCCACCCGGTGCCACTCAATGTCCGGTTCATGTCCACACAGTGCCACTCAATGTCCGGTCCATGTACACCCAGTAGTCACCCAGTGCCACTCAATGTACGGTCCATGTCCACCAAGTAGCCGCCCAGTGCCACTCAATATTCGGTCCATGTCCACCCAGTAGTCACCCGGTCCATGTCCACCCAGTAGCCACCCGGTGCCACTCAATGTCCGGTCCATGTCCACCCAGTAGCCGCCCAGTGCCACTCAATGGCCAGTCCATGTCCACCCAGTAGTCACCCGGTCCATGTCCACCCAGTAGCCACCCGGTGCCACTCAATGTC
The DNA here is from genome assembly GCA_034190875.2 of Urechis unicinctus. Classification (NCBI taxonomy): domain Eukaryota; kingdom Metazoa; phylum Annelida; class Polychaeta; order Xenopneusta; family Urechidae; genus Urechis; species Urechis unicinctus. Next base: position 12,580,467 of record CM067350.1, on the reverse strand, counting down.
CGGTCCATGTCCACCCAGTAGCCGCCCAGTGCCACTCAATGTCCGGTCCATGTCCACCCAGTAGCCACCCAGTGCCACTCAATGTCCGGTCCATGTCCACCCAGTAGCCGCCCAGTGCCACTCAATGTCCGGTCCATGTCCACCCAGTAGCCGCCCAGTGCCACTCAATGTCCGGTCCATGTCCATTCTGTAGGCAAACGATCCCGATGATATTTATATTCATGGTGCTTGCATTGTTTGCATACTGAAGGCATATAACCCATTACAACTCGGTCAAGCATACAAAGTGTCATTGCTAAGCAGGTATTGCTAACCTTGTGGAAATGACAGGCCGTGTAGTGAATTATTAAAATCGAAATTTAACTCAGGACGCTGTGCCAAATCAGTGTTCACTTTATAGGGCAATGGTAACTTAATATGGAGCACAATTCATGGAATGCCAAACAGTATTTATTTTATGTTGATCAATATTCACTTGGTGCAATTATCAGTCAATGCGGAACAAGACTCATTTGGTGCTTTCCCATTATCGCTCAATACAGAGGTTCTACCTAGTATCGCTGAATACAGAGGTTCCAGCTAGTATCGCTGAATACAGGGGTTCTTACCCATTATCGCTCAATACAGAGGTTCTACCTGGTATCGCTCAATACATCGAGGGTTCCAGCTAGTATCGCTGAATACAGGGGTTCTTACCCATTATCGCTCAATACAGGGGTTCTACCTAGTATCGCTCAATACAGAGGTTCCAGCTAGTATCGCTGAATACAGGGGTTCTTACCCATTATCGCTCAATACAGGGGTTCTACCTAGTATCGCTCAATACAGAGGTTCCAGCTAGTATCGCTGAATACAGGGGTTCTTACCCATTATCGCTCAATACAGGGGTTCTACCTAGTATCGCTCAATACACAGAGGTTCCAGCTAGTATCGCTGAGGTTCCAGCTAGTATCGCTGAATACAGAAATTCGACTTACCCATTATCGCTCAATACAGGGGTTCTACCTAGTATCGCTCAATACAGAGGTTCCAGCTAGTATCGCTGAATACAGGGGTTCTTACCCATTATCGCTCAATACAGGGGTTCCAGCTAGTATCGCTCAATACAGGGGTTCCAGCTAGTATCGCTCAATACAGAAATTCTTACCCATTATCGCTCAATACAGAGATTCTACCTGGTATCTCTCAATACAGAGGTTCTTACATATTATCGCTCAATGCAGAACATTATTCTAATGTCAGTCAATGGTTAATATTATTCCTCGGATGCACAGTAACTCAATTTACTGCTGCTTACATGCCAAATGGGATCCATGAATGGCTTCCATTCACCGTGGCCATTACAACAATTATTGTCTGCCTTACCATTTTTACCATGAAAATGAAGAATGTTCATTGGATTATCTCTCATTTCGTGGATCATCATCAACACTTTTTCATTTCCAAGTCTGACTATTCCCTTGTCATTAACGGTTGATCCTGATGAAGATCTAATCAAAAACAGACCTAAACCCGGAGGGAGACGACCCGTCTGGACCGACGAGTTTACTACCGAAGATTGGTGCTTCATTGCTGAGGGCCTTTTTTGTTGCTTAGTTGTTGCTGCGGTCTATGATAGATGGTCCCTTCATTGGATGTTTTCATTGATGATTAAGAGTGACTTGGAGTTGTAAAATATAACTCGGGGGTTTTCAGCTTTGGTTTACAGAGAACACAGACAGCTAATTTCGGCTTGGGTCTTGGCAACCATTTGCAAACAGAAGCTAAATGAAAGGAAATATTTGGGGTTTATGGTTGCTCTGTACTTAGTATATTGAAACACAACGGAGTTGGATCAAGTTATTGTGATGACTAGAGTAAGTCAATTTATGTACATTGCCTACTTAGGTACAAATGGTATAAAGCCGCCTTCCCCACACCCTAACTAGAAAGACAAGAAGGAAATCTTCCAGCATCCTAAACGAAGTATGGTATCATCACAGTGTTCAACAGAGTGTTGCCAAATGTGTTTGTGTGATTTGCCCAAATTTGACGTAATTCGTTTTCTGCATTTCAATGAGCTAACCCAATGGCGTCCAGGTGGCGAGATTCCGAGTGGCAGGAAGACTCTCTTAGCCAGAGAAACATAACTCGCTCTTTTACCCGACTCTTGGTCCGTCGAAGGAGACACCTCACACGGGCTTTAAATTCTCGTTGATTATACACGTGGGCGAGCGCAACAGGTGTGTTTTTGATGTCTATCCCACAGGTGTCATAATTCGTACATCTATATGCGTCTGCTTTTAACACCTGCCGGTTGACATTTTGCCAAAATGTAGATGTTATTTTGAGCTTAGCATTAATTCGAAGGAGATTATAGCCTTGGCTGAGTGAGTAATGTCAGGGAATATTAACCAGAGAAAGCGTTCGGAATCACCATTTTTGTTATAAACCTGCGGACGAGTGTTATTGAAGCATCAATATCTAATCAGAGCTGCCAGAATCACTGCAAAATTCGCGCCACAATTACATACGGGTTACAAATAAGAGAAATTGCCAATCAAAGGAATGCTTGATTGTGCGATGTTATAGCTACTAGAGGAAGAATATTACCTTCAAGACAATCAGAGCTTCTCAACTATTGCAAACGTACCGGAAATTATCTAAAAACTACTGACAAAGAACATAATTGATAGCTTAAGTCTCCCGTTGATCACATAAAGCTTATTTACTCTCCACCAAAAACTCCACCGCTTATGAGCTTGTCTTCTGAAATGAACGTATCGAACGTCTTTGTTTACCAGTCATTCAACATAAATATAGGCTAGTCTGGTATCATTTGCATATCATCAATAACAGCCGTGTTTCTTTGACCAGTATTTTTTTTTACAAAGGATGAAATCTTTCAGTCATGGTACATTCTTGAATGAATCATCGTATCCGAAACCCCTTTTCTTCCAAATCCTTAAAGCGCAAAACATACGGCCGTTTCTAAATGTTCCGCCTGCCCCTAACTTGCTCAGTTCACCATCGTAGCAATGGCCAAAAGCATACCCCGTCGTACAAGGTATTATGCAAATGTATAACCCGTCGTACAGATTGAAGCTGAAAAACATACCCCGTCGTACAAAAATGAGGTCAAAAAACCCGTCGTACAAGTCGAGAGGCCGCATACCCCGTCGCGCGGCACATATATACTACCTCTATACACTTAAGTGGCCCCCCCCCCCCCCCCCCGGGGGAATTCGTCCAAGAGAGCAGTTATAAAAACATTGATGAATGCCAACATAAAAAAGCCTATCACTTTAAAGGGAAGCACAAAGGAGCTTTCAAACTGACTCATTTCCTGTCTATGCGTCAGAGGGTCGGTTCTTTCTCTGTCTGCTACCAAACTTGCATTTCCTCATCCACAGTATGTTATATGACAAAACACCGTGGCACTGTGATGGTGTAAGCGACGGTACTTCCATTTGCCATATCTTGCATGTGTATTTGCTGTTCTAACGACGTTATCTTGTGACGTCATCATCATCATGCTTTTGCGCTGCCTCGTTCAAGCTTTCAATGGATAAAGTAATTTACTCAGTTTCCCAATATTGTCATTAGTAGGATGACGTCATTTACTTGCCATGGAGTTAACGTGCAACCGGGGAGTTTGGGGGAAGTGTCGCAATAATTGACACAGAGAACACTTTTGATTTGTTGTTTATTTACGGTAACCATCGTTGACGCATGACGCCAACCAGGTGTGGGATACAAAGCCTGCAGCAACTGCATGGCGAACCACACGCCCTTTCGTCATGGGCAGGAGTTTTAAAACAAAACCAACAAACAGGAATTGATTAATTATTAAAGTACAAATATTCACTCGGCCTCTCCTATGCAGTGATACTATGGTATGAGACTAGAGTAAGTAGCTGACTCTGAAGTGAATCGACAGAATGGAATTCCCCTTTTTAATATGCTTCCCACGTTATCCCACTAATTGGTTTTGTGTTGTAGTCACTTCACGGTATGGACATCAATCGATGATTTGCGGAAAGCATGATTGAGACACTTCATTGTGTTATTATTGCCACGTCAAGAAATCTTGACCCATTTCCGTCCAAACATCTCGCCAATGCCAGCTCTAAGATGTGTGCAAACGTGTAACTTGCCGTTTATTGTGGCTGCAAATCCGTGTCATAAACTCCCCCCACCCACCACCCCAAATTTAATGTATGCATGTCAAAACAGCTATGATGGGTGGGTCCGGAACGTGGTTTCATGACAACAGCTCATAAATGATGCCTCTCTGATCAGACCACCTATTGCCCAGGTGAGACACTTGTTGCAGGGAGTGGACTTCGTTAGCTGATCATAGTTGAGTACGTTTTATGCCTGACGAGTAATCTTGTAAAACACTGTGTGTAGAAAACACCGGCCCTGACTAGATGACCGCATTTGATTCACGTCACCGGGATCGATGGTTACTTTAGCGAATGGGACTATCAATATAACATGTAATCATCATTAAGTCCCGACTAAGCCGACATCCTCCCCCACCCAAACAACACGCGGTCGATGAGAAGCCTGCATGTGTGACAGTAATAATCCGCGGGTCCACAGAGAGATTCCCTCGGGGCATGCGAGGTAATAACAGTGCTGTTCACCATGGCATATCGCGCATCTCACAACCTACACCCATCAATAAGAGATAAGAAATGCATCGAGATATAAGCTGTGAGGTTGATAATCCAATCAAGCAAGCACTGACTCGAGGTAATGTCCCTATTCCTTCCTCAGAGACCCTCTTCTAAGGTCATCCATCTTTGGATTGTAGCATCGTCTGCTGGAATGCCGAGTCAATGCGTTTATTCAGGGCCAATCAAACGGATGACTCGCGCAACACCTATGTTGTTCTGTCGCTTGTGTGATGTGATAACTTGGCAATGATGCCCGGGATATCAACCGATCAGATATCTAATCATTATTTTGTTTAAAAGTCGCATTTTTTCACGTTCTTGAAAATATTCTTAACAAATGATTTGCTTTGTTAATATTTGAACATATTTTCAACTATTGATTATTTTTTTGTAATATTTGGACAGAAGTAAACTGGAGGTGTTTGACTTGCTTGGTCGTGGTTAATTTTAACTTTCATTTCAGTTCGGCATTGTACTTAGGTAGCGTATTACAGAAAAATTTTCAATAATTCTTTCCTTATTGGGTTGTCCGTGATGGATAGCGTATTGGAAACCAAATCAGTTGACCGATGCAACAATAACCCGCCTCTGTTGGAGCAGTCGGTTTGGTTTCTTTGTCCATGAAGCGTGCAAACAGCATGGCATTATCATATACCGCCCAACATATATCGGATGGTATAGTTTTCAACAATCTCGAAATTCCAATATCAAAAGCATTGATGTACAGGTCGCAATTCACAAATGTCGCATTAGTATGTAGGCTCCAACCTTGGTGAATTCCACGAGGCCTGTTTTGAACAGGGTGGATAGTTCTCTGTAAAGCTGCCGTACAGTTCACAATTACATGCTAATGTCTGGCACAGGAACAATAGCTTGCTATCATTCGTCAGCCCAGAATGAATTGACTGTCAGCTCATGGTCTTTGCGGCACTTTGGAGAATGTGGCGAATCTTGGCATATATTTACGAGTTATATGTGACAGTGACCTTTTTCAGAAGGAAGAATGTCAGAACCGGAACGAGCAGGCAGGCGTTTCCTTTAACTGTGTTAGCTCGACTTGGTTCGCAAGTATTTCTATTATAGCACCGTTTCAATTTGGATGTTGCAATTGATGAATTGCTTTAAGACAGAATAGCCGTTTCATTTGACCAAGAAATGAATAGCTTTCATGCGACAAGAAGCCTGCATGCTTGCCTTCCAGGCTCTGAGGCACATGAGTTTATACGATCAAAGTCACATTGTCAGCGAATACAACATCCCCGCCTATGACATAATGTATGCTGTATCGTTCACGGTCCCTCTTCTATTCGTTCACCTCATCCTATCCATATCCGCAATACAACGAATTTAATCCTACCAATACATGTACTTTTGATTTGCTTCAACATTCAATGCATATTTGTCATCGTTGATGAAACAATTTCTAACAATCTGTTGACGTCATTGGGTAAATTACTCCACCAGTGCAGTGGCTGATCTCTAATTGCTGTATAGCAATGCGCTTATGTGCATTTAAATAACCGGACCCTGCAGTATGAAGGCGCCCTTTAGTTTGTGGTACAGCTTACATAGGAGCTCTCTGAATACTTGACGTCCTAGGAGACCCTCATTTCCTGTCCGCGTCAGACTCTCATCAAGGCTCAAGTCTCTCTGAATACCTTGCTGAATTCTATTGGCGCTTTCAGCCGTGATTCGTAGCCCGGTGCTGGTGATCTGCTTGTTCGGATGTCCAGTTTGAGCAAATCACGGGGTCCTAGGTGGGGTGGGGGGATCGCATGAATGGAAATCTCCTGGGCCTCAGTGTCCTTTTCACATCTTTACATTGAAATGCTGTCCGGAATAAACCACATATAAGAGTGAGGCTGAAAGAGAACGGCACATCCAGACTGCTGATGCTAATGTTTACTACAAATAACGAGGTCGCCTTTCGTGCCGATAACACAGGATTACACACGGAGCTTGAGTCGCTATTCCCACCGCACGCACTGTGTCAAAAGCAAATGTAACTGTGGGTTTTTAACAGGTGAGTATATTTAGTGCCACAATGTCGAACTGATCTCAGATACATTCTCCATTGCAAGGCTTGTTTTTCGAAAACCCTGGATACAAAAACAACTAGGTATGAATGAAGGGAAACGTTGTGCAGCCGTGACGAATGCATTCGTTGAAGAATTGCCCGTGAAACAGAATGAGTTTCTCAATATCCTATTCAGCTGTTTGAGCAGCGCACAGCCTCGCGAAATATCTCGTTTATACTGGGAACTCCTGAAAAAATGACTGATAATAATTGCAATGTCAGTATCAATAGCCTTCACTATCAATTGTTAGTAAAACTCTGACCATACAGAACTCATGCAGCTTTCACCATTAATTGTTAGTAAAACTCTGACAATACAGAACTCATGCCGCTTTCACTATTTTCAGTCATCATTAAATATCCTACACATTGTTATATTTTTCGCTTGTAAAATTATATAAGCAGGGCAGAATTGTCTAGGTCGTTGTATATTTTCACTATTTTAGCAACGAGGCTAAAATAAAGTGACTTTAAAATAGCTGTATAAATCACCGGTGAGCAGGTGCCTTTCACATGTCATGATGGTGCGTTTAAAGCGTAACACAATGCGACAAGTAGCGTATAGAGATGAATGTCCTCCGCTTCGTGGACTGGATAGATCATGTCGACAGTGATAATGGTTATAAACACGAACAAAAAAACAAACACTCAATCAGAAGAGGTCTGAAGCATTATAACACAGCTTCCAATCATCAATATATCAACTGGCAGCTGTAACATTGGGTTGGCGGATTATTCTGCATCAGTAATGAAACAACAAAGTGGTTTACCTGCCCGCTACTGAGTAGCTTTATAACATGGACTATAACGTTATCGCACAAACAGGTTCAAGACAGTAATTCACATGCACGTTGCCTAGTGTTAAAGCCCGCATATAAATTGCTGAAATCCCTCGTTCGTCGATTTTCGAGAACGGTCGGCTTGGTGATCGTATCGGGGAAGGATGAACTTGGTAATGAAACATATACATTGTAGTTGCCACATACAGGCATCGTGAAGTAGCTTCCAACCCACTGACATGTTACTGCTCTTTCAATACACCACCGTAATCACCATCTCTGCTCCCTGATTGGTGGACAGTCATTACCGGAAGTGCCCTTTGCAATGGCTAATCTGTACACTTGTACTGCATGTCTCACTTCAGCTCCTTTGCTGGTGATGCACTGATATCCAAGGCAATCATTTGACAATCATTTCGATTATTAAGCTAATTTCTATTTGCTATCTGTTCTTCGGGTTAGAAGGCTAGCGGGGATTCCTACATCAGTAGGTGTTTCATTGCAGACCGTCACTCCAACCACAGCCGCGGTCACTACTGCGCCACTCTCCTATTGGGATAGATGAGACTTCCCTACCTGTACGAGTACCTGGCCAGCATGATGTACATCATCTGTGACAGTCTACGAAACCATGCACTAATATACCTTGTCTTTGTTATGGACGCAGTAAAAATGTCACTTTGAAATTTAGGGGTCTCAACAGCGTATCAGACAAATTTGTGATGCAAATGCTTTAAGTTTTTTTAGGATGCCTTAGCAAATTGGGCTTATTATAGTTGCATTAACGCGACGTATTTTACGGAAGGATATCAAATATACTATAATTATTTCCGTTGCTATGGAAACCGAGATAGGTTTGTAATGCACAGGCTGAAGTCGCATTGTATCACCATGGAAGCTGTTCCCTGGTGCTGATAAGCAGAACATTTGCAGGTCTTTAATAGCAAACAGATAGAAACCAACCATGGTTCACAATTTGTTTCCATTGACTTCATCAATTGAAGAATTTGGGCAAATACACAAAAAAGCTAAAAAAGCTTTTCCCGACGAATTATCAGATAAAATCTTATCTATCAAGTCCAATCAACTGTACCTGGTCAAACGACGAGGATGTTATTTAGAGAAATATCTATATACATGATTAATTGTGGTATAAATCTTACTTTTAGTTTGTTTTCTCACAGCGGCGTATATTTGCCATGTGGCTGCATAAACTGCTGACATCACATTTTCAGAGGAATTTATCTTTGAGCGTTAGCTGGGAATTACATCAACGTATGACTCTTAATTTACTTAAAACCATGTCTTTCATTCTATTTTCTTCCTCAACTGCAATAGCAAATGAATGGTAATAGAAAATTATGCTATTCATAAATGTTATAAATAATTATTATCTTTTGCATTTCTTTCTTCTTCCTTCCTTTTTCCTCTCAACCTCCATTATGCTCACGATTTCTTTCTTTTTTTTCTATCTCCTCTCAGCCTGATTTATGCCCACGTTTCCTTCTTCTTCTTTCCTTTCTCCTCTCAACCTGCATTATGCTCACATTTTCTTTCTTCTTCTTTTCTTTCTCCTCTCGACCTGCATTATGCTCTATGTGTTCCCTCTGGTTATTCGTCATCCTTGTCACGTATTGTATAGGGAACTTGAATCAGGCCATTGTCAAAGAAAACATCCTACTAATCAAATGTAACACACGTCTAGTAATGACAGATGGGGATGTTCCAATCTGAACAAACTTGAATGCCCATCTTTGTTTTCATTTGAATTGCCTCACCTCACCTCGTTGCAATGACTATCATTGCAATACATCTGGTGAGCAAATTGAAATAATCGAATTGCATTCTGATGCGTATTAATTGGCGATGTTAAAACGAAAATCTTCGTTATTGTTCTTCTACTTGAAAGCCAGCTGCCATTGCAACCAAATTTATATTTGTCATATATCTGAAATTAGCGGCCATACGAGAAGGTACCAGGATGTCAGGTGTTGACCACTGCGAGGAATCACTGTGACTTGGGTGAATGGAATATGGCATCGAATTTCATCACACGAATGTTATTGCGTCACATTCAAACAGTTCTGAACGCATTGACAATATTCCTGAGTAAATATGAACGAACTATTCGGTATTCTTTGTAGATCAATATCACGGATAAAAAAAAATCAATAGATGCGTCCAATCATACAAAGTAATTACTCAGTTACCTTATTTTTTAGCCTTATCCTATGCAGTGGAGTTTTCTCTCTCATTAAAACTATATGATTTAACTCTTCCCATGATTAACACTTCCACTTCACCCAACCAAAAGCCCCTCTGTTTAAACGCAAGATATTTTCATCGACTCCTAATATTAGTACTACATAGCATAAAAAGGGAAATGACCACTTAACGTGTCGCCATGCATTTCGCCATTAACCTTTTTATCAGTTGCTTTCATCCATGGATATGAATGGCAGGTTCCCCAGTGCTATTTGTGGTTCAAAACTCCAATGTAACGCAAACAAAGAGGTCTTTCAATCTCAGACAAGGAATCCAAGAACTAGAATGACTCTGCTGGTCCCAAACCAGTAATTCCAGTATTCTTCTCCTGCACAGCATTGTGTTGCATTGTATTGAGCAGAAATCCGACACTCGTCTGATTAGCATTCAGTGCATGCAGCAGGCCGTCTTACGACAAGCCGCCCTAGTCCTTGGTTGGTTGTAACTTGTTTAGTCACTCCCCAAATGCCCGTCTTATTTTTGGATTGTGACGTCAGAAGGACTGGTGACACAATTGATGTCGTCACGCAGGCGACGGCAGACAATGGACATTGTTCATGCTAAAAACTAGGTGTCAAACCAAATGCCAAAGTGGGGATGTTAAAACATTGGAGTAAGATTTTGTTCATCAAAATCTAAGAGGTGTTTGTGATTTCAACAACAGAGTCAGCCTCTCATCTGTCTTTATCCTCCCCTCCTCGTCCCCGCACCAATCTCACGTTTTGTAACATTTTCTTTGCTTATAATCCCATCCACAGGCAGGCTTTCCCTCTTCATCCTAGCCGCGTAATCAACACAGAACTTGAACGAGTCCACAACAAGCTGAGTTACCGTCTGCTAAATCAAATGGTACACATGTCTGATAATGACCGATGACGAGGCTCGGACCTAGGGAGACGATGAGCCATATTTGTTTATGCTTTACCCCAACTCGATGCTATGCTTGACCCCAACTCGATGCTATGCTTGACCCCAACTCGATGCTATGCTTGACCCCAACTCGATGCTATGCTTGACCCCAACTCGATGCTATGCTTGACCCCAACTCGATGCCATGCTTGACCCCAAATCGATGCTTTGATCAATCCCGTTCGTCACTCAAGACCAGCTTACAATTCTACAATTAATACTTATTTTACCAACACTATACCGCATTCATTTGTTGCTAATTTCTAATGCATAGCATAGTTTATATTTATCATGCCAATTGTAGCGTGTCAGCAATAAGAACAGAATGAAGCCGATGCACCTGCGCATCATTGACACCAGCAAATACACACAGATAGAGGCAGGCAACTCAAGTATCAGGAGACTAGGCTATTGAGGGCTGGGTTGTTCCCGAATGCACCCCCTTACATACGGTGACGGTGAATTGTTGGTTTATGTACGCGAGTAGCTGGACGCCAGGTCGTGTTTTTATCATGATTCTGTTAGTGTTTTATCCGTCTACATCCCTCGTCGATGCAGCTAGTCACAAGGTTAATCGAATGCAGCTAGGTGAATAACACTTCAAAGAATACATGCTTTTTATAGGATTCCAAACACGGTAGAGGTTGTGGTTTAGAGTATCATCGCCTCACATTACCACTGCGTGTCAGACTAAGTAACGGGCGGTGTTCAAGTCACGGTTAATCAGACACGTGTTGATCGGCCAAGCTGATTCCAAACGCCGTCAAATGCAAACAGCCTCTACGGGCAGCAGCACTAACATCGGACGCATTGACTTCATTCCGAGCGAGGGTAATCACAAGAGTTTGGATTTGCCCGCCTTTAACAAATGGTGATCGGTTACAAATTTGCCATCCTCTCATTTCCCTCGTCGTCTGCTTTCCACTTCCCATTCCCGTGTGTCACGTGACTCTCCCTTGATGCATCTTCTCATATATAGAGTTTTTTTTGCACGCAATACAATAGGCAATATTTAAACCATACATCATCTACTATCGGGCAATCATGGATGAATGCTTTCCTCCGGACTGATATGGCATCTGCGCACACATTATTAAACTTCAGTGCTTTCAGTTCGATGATTATCTGCCATATTTATACTAAGGCCCATTAGATCAATTCAAGCCAAATGTTATCCACGGACTGGCTATTGTTGTTGCATTTCTATCTATGCAGCAAGTACAGAAACTAACAGTGCATTGTACGACGGCTTTTATATCTAGAAATAGATGAATGCGGTAGGAATGTTACTTGACTTTGAGCGAGGGTTTCATATTGCATAAACAACATTGGTTTAGTCGTACTCTTAATGAAATAACACGTGTGATGAAAGAAGTGGTGGAGACAGATCAAGGCACGACGTGCAGGATACTAGAATATAGTATAATGGTGCCGATTTGGCCGACTAACAACCTAGTGCTCACAACAAACGCATATATATTGAACATTGCATCAGTTTATAAATGATAGCATCAGGGCAACTCATTACTTAACAATCAATAAATGGTGTTTGGTATTGCAAGACATCGATATTTAAGTTAAACTCATCTCAAAACACAAACAAACCTATACCCAAGCATACACTCGCGTACTTATATTACGGTGATGCGGGATATGTTTAGAATCAATTCAAAACCTATTTTATCTGGAGTATTAAGTCCCTTCTTTCATAAAAAGAACATTAGGATATGTCAGTTACCAGCTAATTTCAGCTATGGGGTTACTTTGTTGAGCCTTTGATGTCAGATGATATACGCCCTCGTGTGTTTCGTATCCTTTCAATAGCCTTTCTCAAACTATATTCTTCCTTTATTGCACTTTCTACTCTTGTGGGTCCATCCCTACTGCCATTTCTGATATTTTGCAATCATAATTCCGTCCATTTCGTCTCACTTGTAATGCCGTTGTATTTCGTTTGATCCTACCTTTGCTCTTTATTGTCCTTCTGCTTAGCTGTACTCCACCAAACTGGTCATTTATATGATGATATCTGTGGGGAGTTTGAGCTCTCAATCACTTTATATAAGTTTATTGCTGACGAGGCGACTTTCAGCTATTCTCATTCCGCGCGCATGCGTGTCATTTGTAACTCTTGAATCTGTTGTTTCTATTGAATGTACATTATTTTTAGACAATAATTTCTATACAACAAAAGTCTTTATAATTATGCTTTATTTGATATAAAAGTTAATTATTGATTACAAGCATTTGGCGTCAGTTAACATCGTTGTTTGACGAATATGGTCAGTAAGATTAAACAGGATTATCACATCTGTACACAATTAAAGTAAATGATTCCTATTCTGTACATTTACATACCACTCGCAATTGACCTTTAAATAAGTACCGAGCATTCATCGATTTGGATGACAAGGCACATGCATTCTACTAAGAGGCCTATTCTTTGTGAGACAGGAAATCGAAGATTAGAATAACTTGGCCGGTGCTTGTGAAATGAATGCCATGTTAAGAGTATGATGCATTGTGTTCTGACGTAGAAATATGTTACCAACGTTTCTTAGGATAGTGTCGTGTCTCGTCTCTGTGTCTGCTTCTCTCATCTAACTTATTGAATCTATCATGACGACTCTCTGCTTATTTCGGAGTTGTGACGTCACGATTACAGGCAACCCAATTCAGTGTTGTGTTACAAATCATTTGATTTCTTTAAAAAGGCCGAATTGCATAATATTGATATCCTTGTCGTCATTTTCAATAAAATACCCTTTTGACAGTTTGGATTTAACACAAGCCCGAGTCATGATCGTGGTGCGGTGTTGATGGTGACAGGCGATTACGCAGACGATGTGGCTGTATCTGTCATTGGGAGTTGAGCTGGGTCCTAATCTATCAAGATATTGCCGACCACAACAACTCCAAATACAACCTCCTGTCGAATGAAGCATTAAAACGTTGCACCTCAAACGAATGGATCAATTTGTCGTTTGGTACAACTCTATTTATCTAACATGGTTACTTGTGACATCCTGACGCTCACCCACACATTGCCGTTACTCAATGTTGCCCCAGAAAGACCCTTCTATCATTAGCGAAAATCCTTCCTCGATGAAGTCAGTTTTGCAGGATTATCAAACCGCATGTTTCAACATCTTTCATCGAAAGTGACTTTGTATTTCCCCCGTTAGTTACTGCATTCCGCGAATGAATTCCATACTTTTTGTTATCTATGTCAAGGACGGATTATAACACCTGGTTTGTGACCTTATTTTGTACAAGTGGAATGGCAAGTTGATACCATAAAGGGACAATGCACTTTCGGTAACTCTGTCACTCATCTCGCCGTTTGTATTGTGGCAAAGTGACCATTGATGTTGATACCTACGTTTTGCGTCAGTATTTCTAATTCAGAGATTTGACTCCTGATCCGAAATGCGTCCGTTTACTGTTGGTTATTGGCAATGAAAACGCCTGTGTTGGTTATTGATAATACTGTTATTGTACTATAGGACAATGGTTCCAATAGCAAGCTTTGTGAAAAATGAGAGCGTCATAACTAATTCAGTAGCCAAATATAGGTCTTTAGCTCATCCTATTAACGTGTGAATATGGGATTTGGGGTTCACTCTTATAATTCATTAGAGGGACTGAATAATCCAGATATGGGTAATCGAGAAGACTTTAAATCCACCGCAGTGGCGCTCGGGGACGTATAAAGACAAGGCCACCGTTTACAGTTGAGGAATGCGAGGAATAAAAGCAGCCGAATTTCATTATTTTAACTCACGGTAAGGGAAGATATATTTCGGTTATTAAGTGGGCTAACCTTGCACTACTTGACTTATTGGCTGTTGTTCCCCAGACCATATTGCCCATTGAAATAACATAATTGTCTCTCTGTGGTCAATCCGTTAAGATTCGGACAATATTAGGCTGGTTGATGTAGACATTCGCCTTCCAGCTTCATGTCATCCATGAAGCTTGTTTACAATTGCGAAAAGTTTACTTATCAAAGGGTGTATTGTTTCGATTGGTTTGCTATATTTAGGGAAAAAAAGTTAATTTCGACTTACTTCCTCCATTGGCTTATTGGTTTTTACTAAATCGCGTCTTACATCCGGAATTCGTCCTTATGCTGATGACTATATGAACCGGAAGTACTCAATTCGCCATGTTTGTTGTTAGCCAGGCAAATGTCAAGCAGGCTCTTCACAATCTCCCAGCAAATATCACCCATTCCTTCAAACAATTTATTAATAAGATGTGAAGCACCATGCAGTGTGTATGAACATTTCCTGTTTTCCTGGTTTAATATGAAAACAGAGCCATACAGTTGCATACCATGATGTATTTAGTCATTAATTTTCGAAATGTTGCCCGCCTTCTGTCCTTGGCCTTACCATGACACCCACTGAGTCCAGGATCATCAGGCAAATTTAGCGGTTTTTCATTCTCGTTGTCGGGGATTTGTTGGAGTGACTGGGTTGTACGCTGAACGAGCAGCTCATTCCTTCTTGAATGCCGCATAAGTACAAGGCCCACTCACTGCTATGGCTGGTGTTTTTCAGTGAGTGCTGAATCAGCCATTAACGCGTGTAGGCGGGTAAATGGTGTCTGGAACTAAAGCGTGTCAATAAGGATGCAAACATAACAGTAGTTGTAAACCAGTCTTCTAAGCTATTGTTGGCTACCATAAACCCTGTATTCCTAACACCTAGAGGTAACCTTTGATACTCTTTAAACGTTCGTGTATTTAAAACTTGACCTCTGACATGAGGGAATAGGGAAAGAGCGTAGGTGATACAGGGCATGGTTATCGTACGGACCATAGGTGGCCATCCATAACCCCATCTTCATATGACGACCACATTCCTATTGCTAATAACATTAACGACTAGATTTATGGGGGTTTTTTTAGCCAGAGAACGATATTGATGGGGTGCACTTTGAATAGCGCGCAGAGCGATTTAGAAAGATCCGTTATGTCGGAATTCTCTTGGGCTTACAAAGGCAAGAATGTAATGTCGGACAGTAAGATATATACATACTATACAGGTGAATCTAAAAGACCTCATATGTGCAGAGACCAAATTGCCATTTTTCCCCATTCTGCTTCTACGTGGGGTGAGTTTGCCACGAACAAAGGAAAAATCAACGAAAATTGTGAGAAATGAGTCATAGATTAACCAGGTCGTGTGCGTTGAATCGATTGCAGCAAATTAGATTCATTTTCCCTTGCCATATCTGAAATGACATTCCGAAGAAGAAATCGTCGGCGTTTGTGATCACCGTCGGTTTTATGACGTCATCGGTCAAAGCTTCTTCGAGCGGGAGAATGTCGTTGTTATGACGTCAATGTCTGGCTAATGAGCTGCTTTCAGAAAAGTTCGATGTCTTAACACCGTGCTGCTTTTACCCAAACAAGATCTTCTTCACAGAACACTATCACGCCCGCCACAGTAATTGCTGCTGGCCAATAATCCAATCTCTGTTATGCAGTGACGTCAGCAGGGCCTGTAAATAGATCGATCGCACCAATTGCACATGTTTTCCATCTAAGCATTGGAGTCCCTGAGGCCGATGGTGTGTCCGTATTGATTACCATTAGTGAGGCGGTGTTTATGAGTTGAAATCGGGGCACATTCGTACGATTTGAGTGCGTACAGGCGGCTTAATTACACGCGAGACTTATTCCTACTGATTCAATGAGTTACAGTATCCGTGCACCAGTCACTGATGTTGGTATCATTACAGGTATATATAGACAGCCAGGGGTTGAGTGGGGCTGGGTCAGTGGGCGGGGGGGGGGGGGGGGGGGGGGGGGGGGGTCAGGAATTGTCGTCTCATTTGGTGTCTATACAGACGAAAGAGAATGTATAATGTCTGCTCCACTCATATAGGTAATCATGACCAATGTTCAGCTGAGTGCGCTGGATACTCTCCCGATGACAGATCACTTCGTTGACAAATCGTGCTCCTCAAACACCTATGGCCAGTTTCTCTTCGTTTAATATTGACCAAGTGGATCGAACTTGCATTGACCGTGGCGCGCATGTGTCACAATGCCCAATACAAGGCCGTGTTCGTCCCTCAGTTCTGGTAGAGTTTGTTGCTGTGGCTTAAGACGAGATGTGTTTAAGGCCTTTATCCGTGAAACGAGAAGCCAGGTAATATGCTCAAGACTTCTTTCATGTCACGTGATGTAAATCCCGTTGGTTTGATATCAACAACTTTGCCTCGATTTTTGAGTCCCTATATAGCATTTTGTACTCAATTAATATCGCCTCTCTAATCGGACCTTACTCAGTTATCGTATGTATGTTTGTTTGAGAAGAGAAATCTGCCAATACGCCTTTCTCATACATCCCGATGTTTGTTTGAGAAGAGAAATCTGCCAATACGCCTTTCTCTTACATCCCGATGTTTGTTTGAGAAAAGAAATCTGCCAATTCGCCTTGCTCTTACATCCCGATGATTGACCAAATTGTATTACAACATCGCTTTTGTCCAGCGTTGTTTTCTTTTCCATCTAGTTGCGTTGTGGTGTTACGTTGCATGCGTTTCCCATGCACTTCACAAGGACCCGTCGTCTTTTCTGGCAGTTGAACTGGAGCTATCTTGGCATAATCTAAGAGGACCTTACTCTCTTATTACATCACAATATGAATAGCCCATGGTAGATGCGGCAGTTTTAGCCTACTATGTTAATGATAAGCGGATATCATTAGAGACTGGTTGGTGGCCATTAAACAGTTCACATTCCCGTACTGAATTTAAACATATTGCTCGATCCCATTACTACAGAAATCCTGATCTTATTGCCCAATCCTGTTACTACAGAAATCCTGACCTTATTGCCCAATCCTGTTACTACAGAAATCCTGATCTTATTGCCCAATCCTGTTACTACAGAAATCCTGATCTTATTGCCCCTGTTAATCCTGTCTTACTACAGAAATCCTGATCTTATTGCCAAACTCCCTGTTACTACAGAAATCCTGATCTTATTTCCCAATCCTGTATTGCAGAAAATCCTGATGTTATTGCCTGTTACAGAAATACAGAAATCCTGAAATCTGATCTTATTGCCAAACTCAGAAATCCTGATTACTACAGAAATCCTGATCTTATTGCCCAATCCTGTTACTACAGAAATCCTGATCTTATTGCCCAATCCTGTTACTACAGAAATCCTGATCTTATTGCCCAATCCTGTTACTACAGAAATCCTGATCTTATTGCCCAATCCTGTTACTACAGAAATCCTGATCTTATTGAAATCCTGATCCTATTGCCAAATCCTGTTACTACAGAAAATCCTGATCTTATTGCCCAATCCTGTTACTACATAAATCCTGATCTTATTGCCCAATCCCGTTACTACAGAAATCCTGATCTTATTGTCCGATCCCGTTACTACAGAAATCCTGATCTTACTGTCCGATCCCGTTAGTGCAGAAATCCTGATCTTTTTCCAATCCTGTTACTACAGAAATCCTGAGCTTATTGCCCGATCGCGTTACTACAACAATGTGAAACGTTATTTATGCACACCTCTCCTCGTGCCATGTGCGTAACTTGGAGCGCGGTGTGCGTGGCCCGTATATTGAAATCACTCCATGTCAGAGCCATGTGCCAGTAATGGAGCAACAGCCAACGGCATCTGAGGAGTGGTTCGGCCATAAATCGCAATACAAGCCATTAGATCATTTCTTTTCTACCAATTTCAGTATACGTTACATGGCTTGGTGGGGCGAGAGAAGGCTTGTTATTGTAGCTACTCTGGTGTTCAATTCTGATCACTTAGCGGGCCTAATAATCTGCATTAACGGGAGTAAATGGAAAAACTTAATTTGTCATGCAGGCATTTGGAGACAGAGCCCAGTTTTTATAACAGAGTGAGGGAGAATTAAATGATATCATAAATTCCATCGATTATGTTTCACGAATCACTGTATATTATTCCAATGAAAATCTCGCGCGTTCCAAATATCTGTCCCATTATTTTAGTAAAAGTCTTTTGTGGGCTAAATGTGGCACTTTGCATCCGTGACAACAAAACGCTTTCTTAATTCTGCACACTTCTCGTGCCAAGCAATGGCAACAATTGTTTCCTTATGTAGTGTTTTGCATTTGAGTGAGATAAGACGGTTGGTGTCAGTTAACATGGCTGTATTTACAGATTGTCTTATTTCGTTTTGCAATGCTAAAGATGGCTGCCGTCTTAGTTTCAGCAATTTTGCTCCTCGTCAACACTCGTTTGACGTCACCGTTTCTGGCAACACCACCGATGTCGTTGCAGCACAATCTAATTTCCTCAATGACATTGTCAATAGTCCACTGCAGGCCAGAATATTAATCTGAGGTATTGAGGGTAACAAAGGCGCGGACCAACCGTTACTATTCCGTCCAATTCGTGACTCCATTTCAACGCATAATTTTCGCCTTTAGATGAAATTCTGTCTTTCTGTTCCTAACTGATATCGTTGGCGTATCACTGCCTCCAAGGATGCGAGTAATGTGTCAGCCAATAGGTCTGTAATTTTGTGAGCCATTTCTTCCTTCCTTTCATAAGTCAATTAGCTGGTCGGATATTTCATGGCATGGCCTTCCTTGCTTTCAATTGATTGGCTGCCCGCCTTCTGTTACTTTGAAGCTGATAGTAAGATTAGTTCTAGGTGTGTGTGAGTGAAGTTTTGAAACCATTATATAAAGGATAATGGACGATTCACTTAAATGTCATATAGCTTAAATCTTTATTGTCGTTGCTTGCTTCAGAATGACTACCAATGTCTTGCCAGGTTCCATCATTGATATTTACTCCTGTATGTTTCTGTATGTTCATTGTGAATATTTCATACGTAATTGACAGTCATTGTATCACAAACATTAATATAAGGCAGTAGACAGTACCCACATCAACAGACTACAAGTTGCTCTGCATGTGTGTTATTCAGCATCTATTGTTCCTCGTCAGATGCTGTGTTTTATCCCACGTCATCTATTGCTCCTCGTCAGATGCTGTGTTTTTCCCACATCATCTATTGCTCCTCGTCAGATGCTGTGTTTTATCCCACGTCATCTATTGCTCCTCGTCAGATGCTGTGTTTTATCCCACGTCATCTATTGCTCCTCGTCAGATGCTGTGTTTTTTCCCACGTCATCTATTGTTCCTCGTCAGATGCTGTGTTTTTTCCCACGTCATCTATTGCTCCTCGTCAAGATGCTTTTTTCCCACGTCATCTATTGCTCCTCGTCAGATGCTGTTTTTCCCACATCATCTATTGTTCCTCGTCAGATGCTGTTTTTTTCCCACATCATCTATTGCTCCTCGTCAGATGCTGTTTTCATCCCCTGTGTTTTTTCCCCACATCATCTATTGCTCCTCGTCAGATGCTGTGTTTTTCCCACGTCATCTATTGCTCCTCGTCAGATGCTGTGTTTTATCCAACGTCATCTATTGCTCCTCGTCAGATGCTGTGTTTTTTCCCACGTCATCTATTGCTCCTCGTCAGATGCTGTGTTTTTTCCCACGTCATCTATTGCTCTTCGTCAGATGCTGTTTTTTCCCACATCATCTATTGTTCCTCGTCAGATGCTGTGTTTTATCCCACGTCATCTATTGCTCCTCGTCAGATGCTGTGTTTTTTCCCACGTCATCTATTGCTCCTCGTCAGATACTGTGTTTTTTCCCACGTCATCTATTGCTCCTCGTCAGATGCTGTGTTTTTTCCCACATCATCTATTGTTCCTCGTCAGATGCTGTGTTTTATCCCACGTCATCTATTGCTCCTCGTCAGATGCTGTGTTTTTCCCACATCATCTATTGCTCCTCGTCAGATGCTGTGTTTTTTCCCACGTCATCTATTGCTCCTCGTCAGATACTGTGTTTTATCCCACGTCATCTATTGCTCCTCGTCAGATGCTGTTTTTCCCACATCATCTATTGTTCCTCGTCAGATGCTGTGTTTTATATCCACGTCATCTATTGCTCCTCGTCAGATGCTGTGTTTTTCCCACATCATCTATTGCTCCTCGTCAGATGCTGTGTTTTATCCCACGTCATCTATTGCTCTCGTCAGATGCTGTGTTTTATCCAACGTCATCTATTGCTCCTCGTCAGATGCTGTGTTTTTTCTCACGTCATCTATTGTTCCTCGTCAGATGCTGTGTTTTTCCCACGTCATCTAGTGCTCTTCGTCAGATGCTGTTTTTTCCCACATCATCTATTGTTCCTCGTCAGATGCTGTGTTTTTCCCACGTCATCTATTGCTCCTCGTCAGATGCTGTGTTTTATCCCACGTCATCTATTTCTCCTCGTCAGATGCTGTGTTTTTTCCCACGTCATCTATTGCTCCTCGTCTGATCCTATTACACATGCGACTCTCGCGGGGTCGAGTTCATCGTGTTTGTAATCCAATTTGTCTGCCCGGCACTTACAACGCCTCAGGTGTCTGTAATGGTAGTCGATACCGAGCTAAAACCTCATCACGAGAAGGATTTGCCAATGGCTGTATGGTCGGTCGCTCTGTATGAGTGTTGATAACGATATATATAACGCACTAGCCCGGTGATACTTTCAAAATAAATAGACGTTCTTGCCTTTAACAGATATATCATATCACAGTCATGTTTTTCAAGAGGATATTCCAGCATAAAAGTAACTCCATTAAAGGTTTCTCTCTCTCTCTCGAGCAGCTGTCGGGGTATGGGTGCTCCTGGCGTTACCAAGGTTTCCCAGCAGGCTGGTTCAGTATTACATCATCTCAAGGCGTAGTGTGTCCCTTTGTATCGTCTGTATGTGATTAATTTTTCTCATGTATGAACAGTGGCTTTTGTTGTCTGTGTTTGAAAGCAGGTGTCTATATTGCGGGTGTGGTTGCATTGATCACAGTTGGGTTACCCATCGCCTGTTATCCAATTTCCTTTCTACCTAACATTTAACAGTTCACATAGATCGAACCTCACTGAAGCTGGAGATAGGTACCTTCCAGTAGAATTTCTAATCAGTTATTATATTGAAGTTATTGATTTCAATAAATGTAGCCAGCACAATAATATAGTCTCTCTGCGTTTCTTTGGTTCCAATGACATAATATGATATCTTCATGCACGTGTTTTTACAAAGTGTCTAATGAAGGCATAGAATCAGAGCAGCGACCTCATCCACGAAACCAAATCACCGATGCATGTTGCGCGTGCGCTCTGTGGGTTGTACGTAAAGGCTCTATGTTAATTAACAATGTTCATAAATGTCTGATTGCTGGCTAACACTTGATTGATGTCATTGTCTCATGCACAAAAATGTTTCCATTTGCATATAATGGATTTGTTTATGAATTCGACTGCCAGGCTGTGTAAGATCAGGCCTTGGTGCTGTGATCAGATGAGCAATAATTAGTAGCTTTCATGGCGGACGCTGTTTGTGGCGTCCCTCTTAATGCCATTCGACCTTCACCTCTGAGTCAATTAGCCAAGCAACCTCTGCTTTAATGGCAACTAAAGCTGTGATGAGTTGTAACTGTGTACTCGTGTTAATTGCCCAATCCCAGCCTAAGGCGTCTGCATGTGATTTAATTAACATGCTAGAGTACTCAGTCTAATTCATTGCTTTGGCCGGTTCAGCGGATTCATTATATAAAATTATAACCGTGCATTATTTCCTGGCAGAGTTCAGTGACTTGGTGATGCGACTTCCGTTGAGCATGAAAGGTATTTGGTGCCGTGAGCAGCACGGTCTCTGCCGCGGTCGGCATTCCATTCGCTCCCTTACTGAAACGCAATACTTCTGTAAATTCAATCATGAAAAAATATAACGGAAATTTCCTCAGCCGCACCAGGACTACGAGTTGTTGAATCTATAGATAAAACCTTTACTTGAGAAGTAACTGTATAATTTCCACCGGGTCTGATCCATCCTGTTGTACATATTTATCATTCATTGGATAACATTATAATCACCCTCATTTTTTCACTTGCTGTATTGTTGCAGATGTCACTTTCAGTTGACGCCCCATCCGCAACCCCCACACAACCCACCCCACCCTCCCCCCCAGCCCCATGTCAATGTAAGTCTATCAAATCTCCCCTGTCAGATAATTGGCGCTTCACGAGACACGTGACCTCTGACGTGGCTCAATAAGATCCCGTCCTCGCTGTAAGCTTCCGGTCCTGTCGGTTCGCTAACGTCTTGCGCAAGGTAATTAGCCTCACTTAAAGTCGCGCTGTAAATCCCTGGCATGCTATGAAAAGATCAGCTTCAGCATAAAAAGCTCTGCTAATGTATTGAATAGTTGCATCCGACGGGTCTCCGGTGCCTAAACAGAGCAGTCAAGAGAAAGGTCAAGTTTAACACCTAAGACCAATGGCTGCAATTAGTCAGTTGAAAGAGCACATGTTATGGTTCCGAGATATTAGACAGCATCCACGCTTTGGGAATTATTTTCTTGTTATATCACGCTTTAAGTCCCAAAATGACTAAATATGTTAATGGTACTCTTTCTTCTTCCGATATTAATTCCTTTGACGCATGCTGAGCCGTGATGCATGGTGAGGCAGCAATGTCATCATCTAATGCAGCGGCCATTATAGCTAACATTCAATGTCTCCAAGTATGTTCATTATATGGTCCTAAAAACTCGGCTACCTTGTTAGAGCCATACCATAGTTTTGCCCCGAGGAGCCTGCCACACGCATAGACGAGGCAACATTAACTGTAGGTACGATCAGACGCTTAACTCCCAATAGGCTAGTCTTAACCGTCTGAATGGCGCGTCCTCCCTCGCCATCCAAGCGTTTCCTTGCGACGGGCGTACATACATGGCATGCTCGACGTGACTCTTCTTTTTTTTCTCACTTATAAGTCTTTAAAATGATATGCTGTTCAAGCTTCCACCGGGGATGGCATTGTTGTGAACGATTTCAGCAGGCGCCGTCGTTGAGAGGTGGAGCAGCTGTCGACTGGGCCAATTAGTGTTTCATGATTATTTAATTTGCATGTGAGGAATAATAAAAGAGTCCAACAGTGGTTCACCGTCTGACACTGTGCGATGCTCATCATGCGACTCCCGCCATTACTTATCCTCCATTGCCACCAACTCGATAAATAAGTTAGTACTTTGTGTTTGCATTGTAACAACATTGAATACTCTACGTGTCTACAGCACTGTCATCAAAGTTAGTGCAACGTCTATGGCGAAAATATTGACATTTTTTTAAAATTATTTTGATATCAATATACACTGAGAAAAAGCTTGATAAGGCTGTGTTTAGATGAGACAGGAGCAGCTTTGTTTTTGTAAAGGCGAGTCGATTGCTACGGTGATGTTCCAGTCGATCCATGCTTTTGTTCCCTCGGTCAGCTACGATCCTCGCTATCTTATCCCCCAATTATAGACTCCTGTGCATTGTGCATGAGCGGACCATATAGCAATAAGCTACAATTGAATGCACTTCTTGTTGGGCCATTATTCATTATAATGGTGCATATTAACCTTGACCTTTTTTAAGCGGCAAACCATAAACAGACGATATCCTTAATGTTTTACCGCTTTCTTATGCGCGCTGTTGGCAGTTTTGTGTTATCGTAGCTGATTTGTCGCCTTATTTACCAATGAACGACAAGCTTTGAAATCCATCTTGGGAATCACATAGTTCACAAAGACCCTCAAGGTCACAGCAGGCTAATTGCTGCGGAGCTGTACCGGATGGGCTGCACACTAGCAGCAAAATATTAGCCGGTAATAGAGGCGACAATTATAACCTATTAACCCATAGAATGCCACGCCATATATATCGTTACATCATTTTTATCGGTACAATTATAAGCTTAAGAAAGGCTAAACATTAATTCAAACGGGGAAATGTGAATCACTTTTCTGGCACCACTTTCAAATTGGTATTATTGATTATTTTTGAACAAGATTGAGACTTTAGAATGAAGAGCCACATTGATGTAATGACTCTAAGGTCACTTAAGTGACACTGTAGACCTCCCCCCCCCCCCCCCCCCACCACCACCTTACCCCGACGAGTCTCAGTTATATAGGTACGCGTGATATCACTGGACATCGCCCCATACTAAATCGTTCACTTACTTTGGTTACCGTTTCACTAAAAGACTAAATGGGGAGCAAAGGCTGCCTCTAAACACTAGCAGACGCTGAGGTGCAATGATAAATGGTGCGAATATCCTCGAATGAATCCAGGGCAAGCTACTGCGCAGACCGCACGCGCAGTAGCCAAAAGCAGAACACGACTGCGATGAACAAATAGGTGCCTGGGAGAGAAATCAAAAACGTGCGATTGCCAAGTGCAATATCAGCTGAGGTATGTTATTGGTTTTGTTAGACAAGTAATGGACGAAACAGACGCACTGCCTGTGAATGGTTCTCTAATGGCGTCAAGATATGACATGGAGTGGTTGTGGCTAAGATGAAAGCGAATTCCACACGCATTAGCCCAACAGATCAACGTCAGCTTTTATCACCTTGTTGGTCTAACAGAACAACCACCTATTTTGTTGTCGATTCAGACACATCCCGACAGAACACAGCACTTTTTTTTTTCACGAAATATGCATGTTTCAGGCGATCAGTGTCGAAAGTAATAATTTAGTTTTGCTTAAGATAATGTTTCATATTCCTATCGCCAGCCGAAAAATATATATGCGATAACTTTCCAAATTTACCGGTGACATTTCGTTCCGAAATACAAGCATGGAGGACGGTATCCCAGAGAGCCTCACAAACTTCCGATGTAAATATAGCGGTGAGAACATAGGCAAAAACTATAGCTGAACACTCTCACTTAATGTAGAGGAATTTCTGAAAGCTTTGTAACATTGTACATATCTTGTCCAGAAGAGATGCTTGGTATACCTCTCTAGCTCCCTGGCGAGTTCGAGAGCTGTGTTTCCGTTTACGAGGTCGCTAAAACTGCATCTATCGCCGGAAATGTTTCGTCAGATATTACTTTTTATACATATACAAATAGATATTTCCCGGAACAACCACACCCACCCGCCCGTCCCTATCTCCCTATCCATTGACTAACAATGCACCGCGTACACATCGCAGCAACTGAGGATATGGACGCCCCGCTTTTATCTGTGTGTACCTATGCGATTTAAAGATAGCATCTAGATAAAAGCGCAGTCGTTAAACTGCGAACCCCCCCCCCCCCCCCAAAACCCCCCCCCCCCCAAAAAAAAAAAACATGACCTTAAGTTTGACCCAACGTGACCTTGTGACTTTGTACCCTCCTACCTGGTGGCTCAATGTTATCGCATCGTCCAAGTTGATGTGGGCCACAGTTAGTTGCAAAAGAGACATCGGTGCTAAAAGGATGCTGTCTAAGTATTGCAATCATCCTCATCCATCGCCTTCCAGCATATCACCTCCTTGCTGAAAGCGACATTAAACCCCAGTGTTTCATTACACCACATCCCATCTCGTATCTTTCCTTTCCCACCCCGCGACGGACTTGTTCTAACCCTGACCCCTCAATCTTCCAGCCCTTTCCCGGAAAGGTTTTGCTGAGCGAGTCATAATGCTAAGTCCATTGATATTGTTCATCAACGTATGCACGCGATAGCATCCATGTATTGCTCTAACTCTGCCATTATTCTTAATGATAAACGTTAATGTCCCGGATCGTTACCCCGTTAACGCCAGTCCTTGACAAATCAGAGCTGTTAAAAGCGTACTGGGTCTTTTGCATTGACAACGAATGCCCGCTTGTAACTATTCCTGTGAGAAAATCCGGAAGCGTTGATTGAGCCTGCTATGTCTCTATGTACTAGGCTGTTAAGGGATAAAACACGCTGAATTCTTTGCTTTTTGACAAGCTTATGTGGTAGCAGGACTCGTGTTCCCTAGGGATTCCTTCCCCGACTGGATCACATCACTGAAATAGCCACATAACTGGAGGATATATACGTGTGTAGGACGTTAACTTTCGTCGTGTTTGCTCAGAAACAGAAGAACTGGCATTGTTTTGGCCCGATTGTTACAAATATTGCTTGGAGAGGTTAGGCGGAGTTTACAACCCGAAATGCACAATGAATTAGGAACCTTTTGATGCAAAAAGGAATACGTTAATTGAACAACAACGGAAAACAGTTAACTATTCGTATATGTATAAAACTTGACATTTCTAATATTGAGTCAATTTATATGCTCGATGTTAACGATTACAAGGACAACCATTGTAATCGTGCAAAATCATTCAATTCTTCGTCACTAGAAAATGGTCGGAAACCTGTCCAATCAATCTAATCAAATCCAACACGTTAAATTTAACTGAAACTCGAAGGACTGTCAAATAACGGAGAGGCGAACCCGTTCGTCAGCAATATGAAGACGTACGTTATACAGAGGTGAATGCCTCTATTCCCTCGTGATTCCAGACTCCCTCGTCCGTCACACCTAGATCAATATACAACAGCGTAGATTGGCAAGTGAGCAGGAATATCAAAACTGACTGTTGCGTCTATTTCTCGTCGTTTCTGGTTTCGAAAACCTCACTCATCCTCTGTGTTCCTTACTCAACACGTCTCCTAAAAGAGAATGCCTGGAATTCATTGCCGTCTTAACTTATAGCGAGCAGTAAAACACGACGTAACGACGTCATAATAATGTCAGCTTTGGCAGCCCGAGCAGCATGCCCGTGTTATCGCGGTTTATCTTACGACGCTCAACGATTATCTTGCAATATCAGCTTCGTGATATATCTTTAATAACTGGGTCGTTATGACGGTATTAAATGATCATTAGCAGCCCTACAGTTGACTCAGGTCTCGATGTTAGTCTTTCGAGCGATGGAGATGCGGAGCAAATGTTTTGGTGCCGTCGCGGGCTCTAACGCCCACGCCATTATGGGATGGTGTAGGCACTTAGACGCTGGTTACGGCGCCAGTTGTTTTGTCTTCATTACCATTATGGGATGGTGTAGGCACTTAGACGCTGGTTACGGCGCGAGTTGTTTTGTCTTCATTACCATAATGTGATGGTGTAGGCACATAGACGCTGGTTACGGCGCGAGTTATTTTGTCTTCATTACCATTATGTGATGGTGTAGGCACTTAGACGCTGGTTACGGCGCGAGTTATTTTGTCTTCATTACCATAATGTGATGGTGTAGGCATTTAGACGACTGGTGGTTACGGCGCCAGTTGTTTTGTCTTGGTTACGGCGCGATTTACCATTATGTGATGGTGTAGGCGTTTAGACGACGCTGGTTACGGCGCCAGTTGTTTTGTCTTCATTACCATTATGTGATGGTGTAGGCACTTAGACGCTGGTTACGGCGCGAGTTATTTTGTCTTCATTACCATAATGTGATGGTGTAGGCACTTAGACGCTGGTTACGGCGCCAGTTGTTTTGTCTTCATTACGTGATGGTGTAGGCACTTACGGCGCCAGTTGTTTTGTCTTCATTACCATTATGTGATGGTGTAGGCATTTAGACGCTGGTTACGGCGCCAGTTGTTTTGTCTTCATTACCATTATGTGATGGTGTAGGCACTTAGACGCTGGTTACGGCTGGTTACGGCGCCAGTTGTTTTGTCTTCATTACCATTATGTGATGGTGTAGGCACTTAGACGCTGGTTACGGCGCCAGTTGTTTTGTCTTCATTACCATTATGTGTAATGGACACACTTGATAATCTTCCCTTTTCCCTCAACATTTGCTTGATAGC
Source organism: Urechis unicinctus (assembly GCA_034190875.2). Taxonomy (NCBI): domain Eukaryota; kingdom Metazoa; phylum Annelida; class Polychaeta; order Xenopneusta; family Urechidae; genus Urechis; species Urechis unicinctus. The sequence goes on along the minus strand of CM067350.1, from coordinate 12,552,075 downwards.
TTCTAACAATTGTATGTTCAAAAACTTAGAATCTAATATGAAACTCAACCCAGTCTGAGAGTTCTGTGGTCTATTGTGTTCGGTTAGGGTATTGTGCATACATGGCTCGTACTACTGGAACTATCGTCTTCGGAGAGCCCCAGTTAATCTCGGCTGTTTTATAGACGCTGAGCGAAATTAATAAACATCGCTGTTAAAAACAGCACAAAAGATAGTTACTATTAATTCATTCCCGCCCAGGCACCCAGAATATTGAAAACCCCGGGTACTTATGAGACTAAGAGGAAAGCCGAGAAAATTAATAAAACTGTCAGAAATGGTAGCTGTTTTGAGAACACATAAAAATGCTAATGTTCACCAACGAATTAGCAGATTGCTTAGCAGAGTTAATAACTCTGATGGGAGTGGCAATCGTCGTTTCAACAAACAAATATCATTTTGTCTATGTGCTGAAAACATGTTAAACGGACCACGCTGGTGTCGACGAGCGGTAATTAGTCTCTATGTGGCTAGAGTTTCCCGCCGTGAAGCATGCAAATCATATTTGCTGTAACGAAGTTCTTTCGGCGTCATTAATAAAACCATTGATGGTGTTATAAATTGAGAGAGAAGCATCGTGATCTTTTATAGGTATCGCACACTGCATGATACATTGTGCGCACAATCAGAGAAAAGTTGAGTATCCGATTGAATCGATTGCCTGAATGAATTAAGCAGCATGAGTTTGAATGATCATTCATTTCTTCGTCCATATACAGAAAGATATGATGGTGCGCATGCGTTCCAAGTGAACATGCTGAATTGTACTTCACCATCTACACCAAACTGTTGTTGTTGTTGTTGTTGTTGCTGTTGTTAAGTAGTTGTTTATTGTTGATACTTCACAACTTTCAGCGCATGTTGACCAAGCGGTGGTATTGCGGGGTCAATCAGTACAGTGGGAGGTTTATATTGGCAATCATTCCACTTCGTACGCGTGAGCAGAAGTAACTATTGGTGGTAGCGGCGAGGCCCTGCCGTATGGTGGCGCTGTATCTGCTTCATACCAGACGTCATTAACTGCCCCTGTGTACATCACCTACATAAACACATGTGTGTTTATTGCTTTGTTAACCCCAGAATAAACCGCGCGATTTAATCCTCTATCGACTGCTACTCAGCAAGCTGTCAATGTTAGGCGGGGTGCAAACGTTACAATGAGACATCATCGCCCAACGGCTCATGCGTAATAATGGAATATCTCAGCACTTGGCATTTACGAGAGTCTGCCAACACCGAAGTCTATGACGTCATAAGTAAACTAATTAGGATCACAAGCGTTTCTCCACGGTATTTGGTTTTGTATAAGCCGCTCTGTTATTTTTGGAAGTGTATGATTGATTGAAAGTACATGGACATTTCAAGGTAGAATCTCGTATTCTGGACCAACATCGAGATTGGATGAATTCGCCACATGGAACCTTTAATATGTCCGATTTTACAGAGATAAGCGAGGTTTAATCTGCTGTTAGAATGAACTCGTTGACAAAGTCAATTGTAACTAAAGAGCATTCATACCAGACGCTACCATGTGAATCTGAACGCCCTCTAGCGTTGCACCGGTTTCTAATAGTCAATAATAAAACGGCCCCAACAATGGCCCGAGATTCCACAACCTGTGGGGCTTAATTCCAACAAATGGCAAACGGTTAGTCGTATTGTAACCTTATGGGCTGAGTTTCTGCATAGATAAATCATATTACAACCATAAACTAGCTCTGATGGAGCATCAAATTACCGCACTGGCGACTGCGCACACGATCACGTAACCCTTAATATACTATTTACCGTATGTTGGAAAATAACGAGAGTGACCAGTTGATACGCCAGACAGGGAGCCATACTGGGCGCTGACCCCCAAAGCTAATGGCTGTGCTGAAATCATGGCTTGTGTGGTATTCTTTGACCTTGGTGGATGGATGCGCAGGTGCTATTGAAACCGACCGAACATATAGATATTGTCATCGATCGCTGCCATCATGTTGCTAATGACACTCCCTAGGTCATCGATCGCTGCCATCATGTTGCTAATAACACTCCCTAGGTCAATAAGTCCCCTACTGACCTCTGTATGAAACGCCGATGCAGTTATGCAGATTCAATTATTTGATGAGTTTATCTAAATGACATTTCTGGCTAATTAGAGTCAGCATCAGAGATACACTTGCTTATTGGTTTTGTATAACAATAAAGGGGCGGGGGGGGGGTGGGGATGTGCAGTTACTGACATCCACTCATTAGATACTATCACTTGAAATAGTAATAACCATGCAGCTAATATTATGATCCAGTTCTGAGCGTTCATATTCTGACACAAATGTCCTAAGATTCATGGTTAACCTGAATAAATTACTCCGTTTTTCCCTAGACGTAGCATTAATTGTGTTTATGTGTAAAGCAAGTAGTAAGTTGAAACAACTCACCAGCACCGCTCATTTGATATCACAAAAAACACACCTTTTTAAGGTACCTGCCTTTTTTACTAAAAGTCTGCTCTCAGAATGCGAGGACGTTTTACTTCCACTCATATCTGTCCTTCTATTGCCGTGGCAATGCTAAGGTGAAGTGTGTTTGTTGTGAAATACCATCTTGCTTGTTATGTTTCCTTGGTATGCATTGTCCTCATTTTGACATGTGGACATTAGTCCTCGAGCAACCCGATTTCATGGTCCATGGCCCTAAATCTGTGTAGCATAATCCAATACTTGCTATGCACGCGCATGGCGTATTCGGTGTTCAATTATCTTACCTGAACCCATTTCTCAACCACACGCTCTCTTCCCCTTTCTCTCTTTCATTCTCTCCCCCCTCTCTACCCATCGAGATCCTATCGTGGGTAACCTCTCTTGGACATTCTTCATCAACTTATCATTGTCATTAGAGACTGGTTGATCATGCATATTGGGACATGCAGACAACTGGTCTAAATATTCCTTCCATATATCGCCTTCATTCACCAATCACTCATAATAATAAACCCATGTCCATGTGCAGAGGCTAACTAACTCAATTATTCCCTGATCAGATCTCATTGCTGCAGGTACCATGGCAACTGCAGATTGCAACATCACTTGATCAGATAATCGTGTTAAGACGTTTAGTTACACCAGCAATAGATAACGCCTCATATTGAAAGGAGTGAGGTTGGGTGAGCTGAACAAGACACATTATACATACTGGCAATAATGATTTGCTGCATGTTCGATGTTGTAATAGGTGAAAAGACACCACTGCAAAGTTACTTATCTTTCCTGGATGCTTAACTGCGATTCTTGCACCACAGGCAATCTGCCAAATTATATATATATATGTAATTCATTACAATGGATACTGTACCCTAGGATTCATTACCATGGCTACTGTATCCGAGGATTCATTACCAAGGTTACCGTGCCCCAATGACCAGTACGTCAGTAAAATACGATGTAACGACGTTATAATTACGTCTGGGTAGGAACTAATCCATGCTTAGCCTAAGCGCGATGGTACAAGTGCGTTTAGTTCGCGTCTATTTGCGGTTATATCTGTGTAGACATGCCAGCATCGTAATATGACTTCAATTACACCGTCTGTATGATCGCATGAAAACATCACCGCTTGCCTCCTTAATGTAGAGGTGACGCTGTCTTCAGGTCAAATTTTAAGCATCGACAGTTGATTGCCTGCCAGGGTAAGAACCACAGGAGTGGGAGTTTATCGTACAACTGTGTGACATTATCTCCACAACACGCGTTGAATACTGGGAAGCATTTCACAGAGCAGTTTTACTCACTTCTTTTATCACACCAGGTCCCTTAAGGACCACCATTGACACGACCAGATCCCTTAAGGACCATTATTGACACGTACTCTTTCCTCGGCTGGTATACAGCAGCCGGTTGTGTTTAGCGTCAGTGGTTTTATGCTGTGAAAATGGCGGGAACTGAACGTACAAACCAATCCCATTCTTAACCCCTTTACAGAGATACGTGATGCATTTCGAACAACTTCTCCAATGAACATTTTGGGGTAATCTTATGTGAAACCAATCGTGTAAGGTCTTGACGCAATTGAATGTCTTGTGTGCTTAGTGCATACGACAGTTGGGTCGGTGCCTGTTATTTATAACAGCTTTTAGATAGATTTGCGAGGCTTGTGTTGTCGTCAAAGTACGATATATTGGCAAGGTGAAAAAGGGCACGCCATTACAATTCACGCCAAACGCAGCGGAAATGTTTGGTGCCGTGTCCAAGAGGACGGCCGGTCACCACTTGTCCATGGATCAAATAAAAGCCTCTGATTTTACGCTCAAAGCCATTTTCGTTCTGATTAAACAAAACTCAAAGGCTCGTCTTATTATGGTGCTGGGAAGCGAGCCTCTACTAAAAAGAGCAAGTAATCCAGTGGACATGAAGCAATGCCCGTCTGTTATGTTTGCTAGCCAATAAGGGTCGTTAATTATCGCTCTTAGACAATGAAGGCAATGACGCTCCGGCTGTTAGGTGTACTGAGTATTACATTTGATGACGTCAGCACATTGTATCTATAGTACTTCATCTTACAAATTGGACATCAGTATCTTCTGGGCGTTTCCATGACATCAGTCAGGATCCCAGCATGATGGGGTTCTAACTGCAAGGATGAGGATGCGAAGGGAAAACCCGCTCCCCGCCATTAAATGTAATGACACAAAAACACCGGAAACTGGATTACCATGTATTTCCGGTGTTGGCATAGCATATCTGCATATTATCACTACAAATAAAACTTGAGACTAAAGTAGATACAACTCATTGAGATATATTCTTTGGTATTGCAAACACATCAAACGATTTCCTTATTTACGTCTTCATCGCCAGGGTTGTTCACAATGTCCGCCCATCATAACTTATTTGATGATGGTTTCAGTATTCACTCAGCATTTGACTTGACTCGATTTCTATTTCCTAAGAACTGTGTAATGGCTCAGTCCTGCTCATATGATGACAGAAGCAATTGAATGAGGTTGATCTGATAGTCAGCCAGTTGATCTGATAGGCAGCCAGTTGATCAGACGCTGATGTCAACTGCAAGTAATGCTGTAATGTTAATGACCAGAGCGTGATTATTGTGTGACCACCGGTCAGTCGACCCGCTGCCCGTGAGGACTATATCACACCATATACCACATGCCAACACGTCTGCTTGTCAATTCGAGCCTAATTGCCCACTTCCCAACATACTTGTCAGGGCAGCGTTTGTTTGAGGACGATGCGATGATACCGAGATCTGCATACTGTCAAAACACCCAGCGTAACGTTACAACCTGCCGTTCTTAATGCACAGCGCTGTGCCCAGCTGATACAATCCAGATTGTCATTAGTCTAACGGCTTCCCCGATTGCATTGTTCCCTCGATTCAGCGTATGACTGGAGCTACACTGGTATCACTGCTCGCTTTTATGGTCTGCGGTTGCACTTAATTTCCTTGGAAGCAAATTCGGTATCACATTTATGACGTCACAGATATTGAGCAGATTGGGTCGGGAGAGTATGCGGCAGATAGACACGATACACAGTAGGTTGTACACAACATATGTATTGGTTGTATGGATTATACTTATTGTGTGGACAACAAAGGTACATTATGTTGCTGGTAATATACACGCAAACACTAAGGTAGCCATTGAGGCACTGGTTCTCGGCGTTGGTATTCCGGCGATCATGGCAGTCATTGAGGCACTGGCCCTCGGCGTTGATATTCCGGCGATCATGGCAGCTATTGAGGCACTGGCCCTCGGCGTTGGTGTTATCGCCACACACTGCAAAGCAATCATATTCTCATCTTCAACTCAATTGTAGAAACATTTCTGAAGTGACTACTTTTCATGGGAGAATGATTTAATATTTTGTTGACAATCTTTACATTTAAGTATGGCTGTATATTTGTGTTGATTGCTTCTTGGACCTAAATACTTTCCGTGTTGTTATATGATTGTGTTGCGAACAAGTGCCACCATTGTAGGTCTCAGCGGCAGCAGTCTCTTCCTACGCCGACAATAAACCTCACGAATGCCCCAACGGCACCAACTTCGTGGATGGAAATTTCATGATAAAGACGTTATTTCAACCTCTGTTCTCGTTACCCCAATCCCTCTCTCTCTATCCCCTACATCAACCTCTCCCTCTCTCCCCCTTTCATCAACCCCTCTCTCTCTTCCCCTACATCAGCCTCTCCCTCTCTTCCCCTTTCATCAACCCCTCTCTCTCTTCCCCCTACACCAACCTCTCCCTCTCTTCCCCCTTCACCAAACCCTCTCTCTCTTCCCTCTACATCAACCCATTCCTCTCTTCCCCCTTCATCAACCCCTCTCTCTCATCCCCCTACACCGACCTCTCCCTCTCTTCTCCCTACATCAACCCCTCCCTTTCTTCTACCTACATCAACCTCTACCTCTCTTCCCCTTCATCAACCTCTCCCTCTCTTCCCCTTCATCAACCTCTCCCTCTCTTCTCCTTTCATCAACCCCTCCCTCTCCCCTTCTTCCATCCCTTGTCTAGTTGTGTTAGCACACAGGGGCCGTTACGACACCGCATTAGCTCGCAGCATTTTAGCACCTTAATATAACCTCAGTAATAGCGTTTTTATGCCTGGATTATATCATTTACGTGGCATTATATCAACACCATGTCGAACACACACTCCCAAATGGTAATTAGGTGTTGGGCTCAGATATTAAATATGGAGGTTGGTGGAAATGGAGCACATATTATCGACAATCTATGACAATCAACGTTTAAAACTCGAGATAAACATGGTTTTCCTGACTAGGACGGTGCACTCGGCAGGAATATTTTTCAAAAATAAAGATCATTCATCATTTTATCAGAGCCATTTGTACTGGGGTAGGCGTTGTTGACACTCGCTGCATCAAAATCCACACGATTGTTATTGAGGCTTCATGGCTTGTGTGAGAAAGCAAGGGTAATGTGACCACACCAATCAATACATTGGAAATATTTACTGCGGTGTAATGCCTTCTTGAAACCCGCCTTGCATTCGTATGATTCATATGAGCCGTTTCCCCGATCATAAAGCAACGAAATTAGTAGATTAATGATCTGGATAACATCGGATACATCCGCTGCATTTCGTCCTCTGTTATAACTTATAATATAAGTCTGCCATTTACATGAAAGCAAGCCAGCTAATATATGTCGCCACATGTGCTAACACAGTACACAGTGGGTGACTCTTAGGCCAGTTACTCGAGCATCGACATAAATATTAACAGAGGTGGGCTTTGTGTTAACCTCATGAACAAACATCTTTGCTAGAATCATGCATGTGCCAGTGCATTAATAGCTGTCCAAATTGAATTGTTCTTGTGATATTGCTTCAGTTCTCTGATCATTTTATCAGTAAATAACGGCGGAAATACATGTCATTGTATCGCATATCATCACGGAAATCTCGGGATTAAACCAAGATTGGGAGGCTTTGTCAATGCAAAGTGGGGAGGGAAAGTAATCCTTTGACACGAACATCTCGTGGTAATTCGTCATCGCCTCCTCATCGCGCCTAGTGGATACTGCAAGATGATTTCTGATTAATATTTACACAACGAGTGATTCAAACCTAACGTTGATGTCATAAGACAAGTCTGTTGGTCGTTTTAACACGTGACCCCCCCCCCTCCCCCTTTGCTTGGGAACCTGTTACCTTCAACCGATTGGGATAAGAACATGAATATTCATGATGCCAATAGGATATCGTGTTTTTTACCCTAGCTAGCATACCATGACGTGATTGCGTGCTTGACAATGTCACTGTTCAACATCGATTGATTGTCTCCCTTCGGAAAAATTGCCAAATTCCTCAACTAAGCATGCACCAGGTATTGGTTTCTGCCATCGATGCATGCCTGTGCATCCCATCCGCATGGCGGCGAAGTCCATGCATTTGGTGGCGTGCGAATCCATAAAAGAGCTAAATTAGATTTCTGAGCTAAAATAGGACTGAGGTTAGGCGAGGAAAAGCCCAAGAATACTTATTGACATTTCTGATGCTAGGCAACGTACTGGCGAAGTCATTTGTAAGTTATGGCGTTCGCGCCTGATGCAGCCTGGCGCCCCCAAGCGGATCGTATTTATCGACGCGCGCCGGTTCCTCCTTGGCATAAACATGAATCATGGGCCTTATATAGGTCTCTGATTTCACGCTCAGTGCTGTCCGGGTGCAATGAACCAAATACCAAAAGCTCAACTACATTATAACCTTGTAAGGCTAACCTTCGTTGAGATGATTGACTGTTAAACAGCTATGAATTACCTCAGAAGCTGCACTATTGCATTATTGGATCTCATCCGTGGAAATGGCTGCGAGTGAGAAAATGGTTTAACGCCAAAGAGGTCATGTTAATACCGGCAACAGCGATTGCAGCCATGGTCCGTATTACATACCTGCCCACAATGCGTTAGTATCTTTCTACCATGCTTCAGTACCGCAGAAGCTCCTTACCGATCGGGGTTTGAGTGTCGAGTTCTGATGCACTCCTACAACGATGGTACGACGACGCTACGCATAAACGATGACAGCTTTAACGTCAAGCTTTAATGTCTAAGCTAAACAACGTGGTCAGTTAAAGCCTCTCGTACAAATGGGCTACCATGAAAATAGTTTTGTTCTAAATATGCGAGTTTATCTTTGAGTAGAATCGGCGGCTTAATGATATGGACCCCCCCCCTCCCCACTACCACCACCAACACCAGTCCCCCCCACCCCCAACCACCTTGTAGGCAACATAACACATCAACGTTGGTGTGCCGGTAATCCCTTTACTTACCTAACCTAACCACTTTGGTATCTCCACAGCAATGTTACAGATTTTTTCTTTTGATTTCATTTGGGTTCAGTTGTAACTCGGTCCATCTATATGTTTTGGATTATCCTAACCTGATATGAATACAGCCATAACCAACATTGCTCCTTTCATATTGCAAAGATCGATGAAAAGATTTCCTACTTTGCTTCCATGTATTCAGCGTTATTGGCAACTCATCACATCCAGTGTGAGTGAACCCTCCAAGGAGGGCAACTTAACCCATTTATCACTTTCGTCTCAATTCGAAGAGTCTATTTAATGGATCATATATGATGGTAACCCAAATACATACAATTTCATTCATTATTCGTCTGTTGCTGCATTTATCATTCAATATTGTACATTATGACATATGTCATCGACCTATCCAATCTCATGATGAACTGGCCGTTTGGACTGTGGTCTGAGGTCAATACATTGTGCGCTTTCATTTTGGCACCTGCCTATGCATCAACTCCTCAATTATACATTCCGATTGGTAGCCTCTATTTTGCTCAGGTATGTAAATGACAATACATCCGCGGAATGACGGCTTGAATGATGGCTATCTCACGTATTGCATAATTGCATAATGAAGCCGTGCCTTATATATGTATATATATATATATATATATATATATATATATATATATATATATAGATAGATATATATATATATATATATATATATATATATATATATAGAGATATATATATATATATATACATACATATATAGATGTGTCTCTATAGATATATATATATATATATATATATATATATATATATAGATAGATATATATATATATAGATAGATATTCTCATATAGAGAGAGAGATCTATATATCTATATCTCTCTCTCTATCTCTCTCTCTCTCTCTCTCTCTCTCTCTCTCTCTCTATCTCTCTCTCTCTCTCTCTCTCTCTCTCTCTCTCTCTCTCTCTCTCTCTCTCTCTCTCTCTCTCTATATCTATATATATATATCTATATATATATATCTATATATCTATATATATATATATATATATATATATCTCTCTATATATATATCTCTCTCTGGCAGCAGCATGTTCAGTAGTCTATAGCCCGTCCATTCCGGGACAGGTCCCCTTGTATAGTCCTCATCCACTTCTCTCCTCCAAGGACACATCTGGCCGCGCTCGCCATGATGAGCTTAAGTACTACCATTGATAGATCGCTTTCACTCGGCAATCCATTCAAAGGATGAACGTCGACCAATATCTGGATTAGTGGTTAGTGGTTCTTACACTCTCCACGAATGCTTCGTACTGACGATTCCGCATTGCTTATAGCGCACTTTGTCTGCTGCAAAGTCAAAGGCAATCAAAAAATGAGTTTTGGGAGCTCTTCCCTGTCGCTTGTCTTCGACGTAACGGAACTGCAGGTGGATTAAACGCGGTGGGCGAGGACAGTATTGTGCTCTGGTGTGGAGCCTTGAAGTCTCTGTTCCCAATACTCTAAGCCTCGTGTCCTCCATGTACCGTTTCCTGCTCGAGTCATCTATTGAGACGTTTCCCTTAACCCCAGCGCGTAACAGGGATAGCAACAGTAGTTATGTAGCGTTTAGGTCGTGTCATTTACGTCGACCCAAGTTTGATGTCGCCTTTTTCAAAACAACTGTTATTTAGAAGTATGGCTGGGGTTGCAGTATCAGACATATCATACACAACAAAAGCTGTATGTTTGATTCCGAGAAGCCGGACACAACTACAGCAACATCCAAATCTTGTCTATGTGTTTAATGTAATGCTTTGGATACTTCACCACAGGATTCATTGCCATGGATACTTTACCACAGGATTCATTGCCATGGATACTTCACCACAGGATTCATTGGCATGGATACTTCACCACATGATTCATTGCCATGGATACCTCACCACAGGATTCATTGCCATGGATACTTCACCACAGGATTCATTGCCATGGATACTTCACCACAGGATTCATTGGTATGGATACTTCACCACATGATTCATTGCCATGATACCTCACCACAGGATTCATTGCCATGGATACTTCACCACAGGATTCATTGCCATGGATATTTGACCACAGGATTCATTGCCATGGATACTTTACCTACGGATTCATTGTCATGGATACTTCACCACAGGATTCAATGGCAATGTTACGGTACCTCAATGACCAGCCCATCAGTATAATACGACGTAACGACGTAATAATTACGTCTGGGTAGAATCCATCCTTAGCCTGAGCGCGATGGTGCAAGTGCGTTTAGTTCGGATCTGTTTATGCTGCGTGATGCTATCTCAAAATGTACCGCGTCATCAGATTTCATCAGCCGCGTTTTATGGCATTTAGGGGACATCGTAATTGGTTCCAAAGCTGAACCAAAGGTTAGATTCTAAGGTCGAGAATTATAGAGAGAATGCATGAGCTAGGTCGTTGGGTTCACTGCGGCTGTCATTGTTACAGCTGCATGACATTACATTCACAATACCAAGCAACCGTACATTGTATCATTAAGCATGACGTGTACCATCTCTTTCATCACACCGACTGCCCTGAACGCCAACTATTGACATGTGTTCTTTATCCGGCTTGTCCTCAGGTGCTGTTCTTAACATCAGTCGTTTTATGTCCAAAGCCATCACGAGGGCGGAACACGCAAGCCAATCTCCTCCTAGCCACCCCCTCCCCCACCCCACCCCTCGTAACGATCAGTTGGTCATGCATAATGCAAGCCTTGCAATGTTTCAGGTAGAAAAATGACCAATCGATAGAAGCTGAACATAGCTTGAGTACTCTTCAGTTCAATGTGTAAGTATTTGACACACGTACCTCTTAACCAAGACTTACGCCCCGAGTCGTCCACGCTTGCGTTCGTGGGGGGAGGTGGGGGTGGGGGGGGGGAGGTGGGGTGCAACAAAGTGAGCGAAGCGATGTACATCACAAACAACAACAGACTGTTATTATTCAACCATCTCCTGAATGGTATTGTTGTTCCGAAAACAAACACACGTCATTAATAAAGCTGAGGGGAGCTGGCAAAATACTGATTAATGGAACAGACTGGGAGTTGAAAATCATGTGTCAACAAAATCCATCATTTCGTTTCAACTGACGGATGGACCCTCTCCGCTGTTGAAGGTTCAACTACTCGACAAAAGTTGACACATTTTTTCTCAGGATAAACACTCTGCTTCTAGGCGAACATATTCCATCTGCCAGTGCGGATTTGATCATGAATATTCATTATGCTTTGCTCTATCCTCTTGTGGGTTTGTTGATTCATTTGCATACCATGGCCTAATTATGCGTCCAGAAGTCTCCTTTATATTGCCCCCGTTGGGATGATGAATGGAACAGAGAAACCCTTGGTTATTGCCTAATCCCATTACCGTAACCACCTTAACCTCAGCAAACCAATCCCGGAAGCACAGCCCTGACCTCAACCTGACCTCAACCTGACCTCAACCTGACCTCAAACTGAACTCAACCTGACTTCAACCTGACCTCAACCTGACCTCAACCCTGACCTCACACTGCAATCAATCCCACGCTAGATATTGTTTCCAGCCGCCATCGTATTCCATCGCCCTCTCAGCCCCGCATCATCAGGAAATGTCCGCACGGGAGCTGCTTCAGCGTTCTCATGGTGACTAACTCGATTGACTTTGCATCTGTTGCGCACCTGTTTTCATTACCTGCTTTTTCCTACCTGACTCACCGCGTACAAGACAGAAATAGATTTTAGAAATAGATTTTCTACTGCATGTTAAATAGATCAATTGCATGAAAACCATGATGATAAACCCCGATAAAGTGCTCACTATATTCCATGACTCCTGTCTATTGTGCAATGCGTCTTTATGCTTACCTCTGATATATATGAGAGTTTGCTAAATATTGAGTCTGCAACAGCTAAAGTGATAAGGGTCACAGTCGCTCCTTTGAACTTGATGGAAGCCGCATAGTGCGATATTCCTCTTGGCAGTGAATGTAAGTGTATATTTGGAGATAACACTGTGTGTCTTCTTCTCATATAACTGACATAACCTTAGTGGTGTATGAGCCTCATGGAAGGTTGTAGAGAGCTGTATGTGTGAATATGACTAATATTCAGCGCAGCGCAGCATATTGGCCAAGTCATTTGGTAGCTGTGACTTTTCCCGCCAGACATAACCGGGCGTATCAGAGCGCTCGCAAGCTTACTATTTACATCGGCCTGCGCCAGTTTCTGCGCGGAATCACACTGAATCTTTGGGGATCAAATCAAGCTCTCTGATTTCACGCTCCAAACTGCCGATCGTGTTTAGGCAAATGCCTAGAGCTCGGTCACATTATAGGCTTGTAAGGTGAACTTCCAGGGATATAAATGGCTCTAGGGTGACTATAAATTAGCTCTGATGGAGCACCGAATCGCAGTGTTAGGCAATTGTGCCCAAGGTAACCAGTGCCTCGCATGCATTGTTTGTAGGGCGTTATGGAATGACTAAGTGGGGAAATTCATGTTGCGTTCGCTTTACATCGGCTTCTATTTACTGTTGACATCGGTATTTTCAGCCGACCTGCCTATATATATATATATATATATATATATATATATATATATATATATATATATATATATATATATATATATATATATATATATATATATATACATATATATATATATATATATATATATATATATATATATATATATATATATATATATATATATATATAATTACACGGAATATATGAATAAGTAGAGTTGTGGTTTTTGCAACTGCCAAAGCATTTCTCATTTGGATGCCATCAGTCTGTGAGAAAACATTCCATCCACAGCTTATATTTTCCCTTATTTTTCTCAGTTTTTTGTCGAGTACTGGGTTCACAGTACATCGGATAACTTTCCCTTGATACCCGTTCGTTTATTCACATTACAATATCAATTGGAACTACTCAGGTTTGAAAAATAACACTGAGAGCGACAAAAGTCTAGTTTTTGAGCAATTGGTCGTTCACGCATGCGCATGTTAACTTTTGTCTTCACGCCACCTTATGCCGTGGTCCACTGGCAGCCATTAGGGTTGATGAATTTGTCTAATAAATGTCAGCGTACTGTATGTTTGGTTGTCAGTGTTGCCTCTTTGTACGTCGACTAACACCCTTCTCTCTCTCTCTCTCAGTTTCATGCGCGGCACTGACTCTAAATCACGATCATCCTTTTTATGGCCCTCTTAATTATTCAGACAGGGCGGACGACATAACTCTTCCTCGTCTCTTGGAAGCTACCGCCATCGATATTCCTGCTTCCAAATCCATTTCCCTGCAACTCCATCCTGCGCGTCGCGTAAGGCAAAACTCGAGCCATTCCAGGCATGACGCGCTCCAATTACCCGGTTTATCTCCACGCGGTCTTTTATGCAGCCTTTTTGGGCGCAAGTCATCAATAAGTTAAAAGCCAGCTGCGCCAGGCTTAATCGCTGTAGCTTTGAGTAAGTGAGGTGAAGCCCGGTTAATATCCACAGGTTTGCATTGGTTCCGGGCGTATATAAAAGACATGATGTCGTCTGCCAAATTACTGCATTTCATTAGATTAGATTGGTCCATAGTAACGCTGTAAATTCAGATAATCAAAAGTCCTTGGGAAAGTTAATTTTAATAGACTTCCGTATATTTGATGTTAAGAACGTATATAAATCAAGCGTTTCTTGGGATGAAGCGTAGTTTGTATCTCTGCGGGAGAAGAACGAGTCCAGTTTCGTAGGAAGCTGGTTCGCATGGCATCAGCGCTTCGTTAGGTGAAGGTCGCTCCAATTTGAATCTCTGGAAAATAACAACGCTCCACAGGAAAAGCCGTGCCCGAGCAAATGTTTCCCCCACACAACCACGCGGTCCTGCACCAAACGCAAGCACGTGGCGTCTCTTGGGGTGCTCAACAGGCAGCAACTGACCGTCGTCGTCAATGAATCTCTCAGGACGGAAGTTTTGCGGATCTCCCCAAAATTTCTCATCATAATGAACGGTCCAGAGGTTGGGGACCACAAGAGCACCTTGGGGGATGGTGAAGCGTCCATTGAGTATTGACACATCCTCGACTGCTTTGTGGGGAATGGCTATCGGGGATATGGACGTATATCGCAACACCTCAAGAATTGTAGCCCAGGTGTAAGGAAGTTTGGCTTGATCATTCAACTCCAGTGCTTTCTCGCCTATCCTTTCGTCGATTTCTCTGTGAATGTTCTCTTGTACGTTTGGGTGATGGAGAAGTATATTGAAGAGGGCGTAAAGCGTACTTGATGTGGTGAGAATCCCAGCCATCTGGAGCTGGAAGGTCAGTACCCGGATATCATCTTCATTGAGATGGTATTCCTTCGAGTCTCGATTTTGCTCCAACATACACTGCAATAAGGGTTTGACATTGTAGTGCGCTTCTCCATCTCCCATGCGTCTCATAGCTTCCTCGATAACATTTCGACTAAATGTTTTACTCATTTCTGTCGCTTGCTTCATCTTCTTGTAAACAGAATTGCCGAAAAACCTCAACCAGGGGAAGATGTCCAATAAGATGCCTGAACCCTGCTCAGCCACGCACCAGTTCACCAGAGTTGTCACCTCTTTTATCGTGTTGAACTCATACGAATCCACATCATATTTCTCCCCGAAAATCATTAAAGACAACATTCGTATCGCAGCGCAATGCATATCGGAATATGGGTCCAACGAAGCACCGTCACTTTTTGCAAAGACCTCCAGAAATTCCTCTGTCATTTCCATAGCCAATCGTTCCAATTTTCCTTTTCCTGGACCGAACGGCTTGATAGATGACATGGCCAGCGAGCGGAGTAATTTTACCTTGGGGGCCGAATAATCCATCGCAATGAGTCCAGCTTTTCCGCTGAATATTTCACTCCTGTAGTTGCCGGATCTACCTGCGAATGAAGTCCCGTGTTTCACAAGAACCTCGTACACGGAATCATAATCGTTTACAACGATCATCCACGACGCAGGCCCGAGACGCAGCTTGAAGACGGAACCCAACTCTTGTGACATGGTCGTGAACAGAGAATACGGGTTTCCTGTAGCCCTGCTTAGCTGCGGTAAGTTGCCCAGCAGTGGGTAGCTTGGGGGTGACGGCATGTTTTGAAGAAGAGAATCTTGTCTCCG
>CM067350.1:12456068-12531068 GCA_034190875.2 Urechis unicinctus | reverse complement strand
GGGGAACGCCTTGGCTCAAATCGTTTAAACTGCACCACAAACCGCCTCTAGCCACCTAATTCCCCGACAATTCAGCATCCCCCCCCCCTGGTTGGAACTTGCGTAACCCGTTAGACGACGCTTATTGCCAGAGGTCAGTCGAGATGCGTCAAGTTCAAAGGCTCCCTCTTTGTAGGAACCTACAGCCTCGCCATAACATGGCTAGTTTCTGAAGAGGGTCTGCAGATGGCGCTGTAAGCCTGCTGTATCCACCCCCGGTGTGGTGCTGGCAATGTGTGTGGTATTTGGATAAAGGTAGAAGTCCAGAGAACTTGAACAGTTGAAGTGCGGGATTTGACGTATGCTGGGGGTCCCTTAGCTGGTAATTCAGATGGGACCTGGCGCTGACGCATACTAGCGGGTTCTTGTCAGGTGGGACTTGGCGCTGACGCATACTACGGGTTCTTGTCAGGTGGGACTTGGCGCTGACGCATACTACCGGGTTCTTGTCAGGTGGGACCTGGCGCTGGCGCAAACTAGCGGGTTCTTGTCAGGTGGGACCTGGCGCTGGCGCAAACTAGTGGGTTCTTGTCAGGTGGGACCTGGCGCTGATGCATACTACCGGGTTCTTGTCAGGTGGGACCTGGCGCTGACGCATACTAGCGGGTTCTTGTCTGGTGGGACCTGGTGCTGACGCATACTACCGGGTTCTTGTCAGGTGGGACCTGGCGCTGACGCAAACTAGCGGGTTCTTGTCAGATGAGCCTGAACGTATCGGCCAGTCCATACACATGTACTTAGACCTCCTTAAACTGTGTAGGTTTACATATAGGCTGACAAAACTTGTATGCTCATTCATTCCCCTGTTCGCGGGCCTGTTCGTTTGATTTAAAAGAGCCGTCGTGGTATGCCTGTTTACACACACACACACACACACACACACACACACACACACACACACACACACACACACACACACACACACACACACACACACACACACACACACACACACACACACACACACACACACAACACACACACAAACAAACAAACACATACACACACATACACAGATCTATATAAATATATATATATATATACATATATATAGGTGTGTGTATGTTGAAATATATATATATATATATATACATGGGATATAAAATATTTATCAATGCAATGGTGTGTATATATATATATGTTATAGACACACACACACACAAACACACACACACACACACACACACACACACACAGAGATATATATAGATGATATATAGAGAGAGATAGATAGATATATAGAGATATATATATATATATGTATATATAGATATATATAGAGATATATATATATATATATATATATAGATATATATATATATATATATATATATATATATATATATATATATATATATATATATATATATATATATATATATATATATATATATATATATATATATATATATATATATATATATATATATATATATATATATAAAAGAAAGAGTTCCCGCCCCATCAGTCTATAATCACTAGCCTGCATTTAATATAGCCATAAAGATTCAAGCACCTTTCGAGTACGGGGGTGTGGATGTAATCACTCAAAGAGACGTGGTCTCCAATCATTCCTTTTGTTATCCTCAGAGCATGCGCACGCGAGCTATCAGAGATCGTCGGATTATTCGTGTATTTTTAGCAGGACCCGATCACATTCAGAGCGGATTCCCTTCGCTGCACCGCGGTTGCCCTTTGCACTGTTACTATCCTATAAAAGCTGGCGTGCAACTTGAGGTAGGTTTTTGTAAGCCGACCCTGCTCATGTAGACAGAAACTTAACGTGTAAACTCCAAGGATATTGCTCTGTTCGAATGCCGAGCTATTGCTGCCAGGGTGCAGGTATGATCGTGCTGGAAGATTAACTTCAAAGTGTGAAAAAAATTGGATACCTTATTATCTTCAAACTGCCAGGACTTATCCTTGAAAGGAGTACTTTCGAGATCTAGATATACTGTTCCTACGCTAGGAATAACAACCAATAACATCGACAGATTCAGTGATACCAAAATGTCAAAGAAAAAAGAATGGCCCGAATTCTGTGAGTAGTTTTCTGTCTTCATCATCTTTGGTAATTAACATTTAAGTCGATTGCAGTCTGATAGTTTGATCCAGCGGAGCTACAAAAGCTTATTTCACTTGTCGTTGGTTCATAAACGCTAACATTCTCTCAAGCTTTTCTATTGCCTTCAATTTGCAACTATCGCCAATCAGCTGAAGTTTCCAATGAATACTTCAAAGGCTTTTATTCATTGATGGCCTTTTCATTAGCTTCTCTTGCAGTTCTAAATGAACTCAGTTATCTCAAATAGGATTTTTAAGTGTGTTACAATCGATCTCTGTGTGACGGTTTTTGTTGCTGTCTTATTATGAGAAATATTCTTTACGAAGCAAAACAATGCATTCCAAACCTAAATATCCCAGCTCATTGGACGCCACATTCTCTAGACGTCCAGTTTGTATCGTTATTACGAGTTATGCTTTCGCGCCAAGGGATACCCCTGTTGTGACGTAGACAGACGCTATACTGACCGGGCTAGAGTGGTGCACGAAGTTCAGGGAAAATGAGGGAATACAGGATTCACTCGTGAATAAAATGGGTGAAGTTGGATAACTGAGCTTCCATAAACATTTCGAAGCATCCAAACTAACATTTAGCAACCCATATACAACGTGGGATATTGGTTCCACGTGTGAAATGTGCGTTTGTGAGCTAAGGTCGGCTGCATTAACAGATGCAGAGCATATGAATCTGTTTATTAGCGTTCAGTACCCTGGATTCCTTTGCCATGGGGCTCCCTTGTAATTACCTGTAAGCAAAGGGTTCAATCCATAAGTCCCCGGATAGAATAGCTGTTACATTTAACATCCGTATCAACCACTCAGCAAGGCAGACGAAACGTCATTATTGACGAGAACAGCTGTCATTTATTATTAAATGCTCGTTGGTAGTTATTGGTTTTTATACCCACTATGACAAAATCGTGTCAGATGTGTACGGATTCTCACGATTTTCGGTTACACCAAGCTATGTAGATTCCCGTCACACCCCCTCATAACATATTAATCTCAACTGTAGCTATCTCCCCTACATATGATGCACAGAGCCTGGGTTATGAACATGGTTGATATCAATTTATGGCTTCGTTCATTTATGGCACTTGTGGGATTCTAGGTTTGGTGATAATGTGACGAGGTAACTTGTGGTTAGATTGAAGCAGGTTTCAACAGGTTTTTCTCGTGTATGAGACTGGCCACGGTGGGGCTGGGGGAGGAAATCATGGGTTGATAGCTAAATGGGTGGATGGATTGATACAGGAATGAGTGAGTGAGTGATCGAAGTGAGTAAGAAAGAAAGTTAGTAAGGAAAGAAGTCTAAGGATGTTAGTTTGTTATCAAATGGGTGTTCGTTAGTGTGTGAGTAAGTTAGTAAATAACTAAGTAAGTGAGCTAATAATTACCTGCTTCATAATCAATACCACGGTTCCATTCACCGTGAACAACTCTCTAACAATTCAACCTCCCTAACGAACCCCATCTTTAATCGATATTGTCTACGGCAGTACAGCTCGGATTGACATTCTTGACACAGCCCTACCCGCAGCGCATCAACCTTTCTCCTGATATTTGTGAGGTTTGTAAATCAGTTAACAACACAACTATGGCGGCTTGTTTGACATTATCTCAACGCTTACGATGGGTTGGTTTTAACTATGCCGCCTGTGTTTGGTTTAGGCTCAACTTACCTGTAGTATTTCGTATCCTCACACACCTTACACTTGGGTGACCTGTGTGCGGTAAACCTCATTCTCAAGGGCGGGGTAGTTAATGTGGACAGATTTGTTTGCCCTTTTTTCATTCAGGTAGCTGGATAACCGTGTCGCTGTGTCGTTGTACGGGCGATATGTGACATCATGATTGGAGCTGTTTGTAGATTGGTTTCAGATCGCCATCCACCCCCCCCCCCCCCACCACCCACCTCTCAAATCATTGTCTGTGCTGTTATAACGGACAACATTACCACCCGTCACAAATTGGTGCAGTTTGCCAACCAACATCAGCAACTGTCTTGTGACTAACTTTATAATTTCTTGTTACAACTTTTCGTGAAATACTTGATTAAAACCGGTTTTATTTAATACAATAGCGCAAGCTATGTGCAAATGAAGCAAGCCACCATGAAGGAATATTCATCAGTATGCTTAGACAGACAGTGTTAATAAAAGCTACTAAAAACCAGCCATATTCGCAGGTAGCAGTCCGTTTTCCTGTACATATACGTGTATAGGATAGACAGATGTTGGCTTTTGTTCGGTCAAATCGTTTTGATAATTATAGGCCAAATGAGGTTTTGAGGGTGTGAGGTAAAAAGGCAAAAACCACTTGACTTTTCCAATTCATGCACAGGGTGGTTTATATAGCTGAGAACCATCACAGTATTGCCGCCCGGGGGGGGCAGCTGCGAATATAGAGCGGGACCTCGAAAACCCGTACCAAAAGGTCAAAATGAACGAAAGCATAGCTACAATTCGCATCATATTTGGGTTTCGTGAAGATATGACATATATGTCTACCCACTTGATGTGTTTTGCTTAAGATAAAGTCGCGCGGCACTTATGTACTATCTATACCATTAAGTGCCCCCCCCCCCCCCCCCCCCCCCCCCCCCGGGGTATCCGCTAATCAGCTGCGAATATAGAGGCTTGTAGTCTGTTACCAAATCATAAAGCTGATATCATAAAGCTGATATCATAAAGCTGATATCATAAAGCTGATCTGCTATCATAAAGCTAATATCATAAAGCTGATATCATAAAGCTGATATCATAAAGCTGATATCATAAAGGGAATATTGTGGGCGACGACGAGTTATTGGAGCTGATTAATTCAGCCGATGTGCTGTAAGCCTCTTATCAAACACTTGTATCACACGACCAACAACTCACAGTCCTATCAAGCAGTCCTAGGAAATCGCCAATAAGTCAAGATAACTTTTCAAGGAGCCAAGATTTGCTGTCTAAATATGGCCTACAAAAGCCTTTTGAACATATTGAAGTGTTTGTTGGTGATGGAAATAACGGGATCATTTTAGCGCATATAACAGGGGGTGATCCAGGACAAAGGTTATCACATCGAAACATGCTGATGTCAACGGCGGCCACAGTGACCTTGACTGCTTACGATACACGTGGTTAAGTGGGTATGGCGTATCTATAGCCATTACGTTGAAGTTAGAATCCGGAAACCGATACCTATGTATTTCAAAACCGGTATCCCTCTTCACGTCATTTCCATAAAGTGAATTTCGAGCGGGTTGGTGGGGCATAACTGTTTATACAAAGTGAGTGGACTGGCATTCATCACATCTTCGGTAACTGTTCAATCTCTGATGGTCTATAATGGTTTCCTTCATGCGTTACATGACCTGCCGGACACAAGGGCGTTGTTGTGTTTTTCCGTATGAACCCGTGCGTAACTTTGTGTGTGTACGTGTGTGTATGGTCGCGTGCGCGTGTGTATGTGTGTGCATAACTATGTCTGCGCAACTTCGTGTGTGCGTAACTATGTGTGTGTATGTGTATGTGCGTAACTGTAACTATGTGTGTGTATGTGTATGTGCGTAACTGTGTGGGCGTATGTGTGTGTATGAATGTATGTGTGTGTGTGTATGTATGTATGTGTGTGTATGTATGTATGTATGTATGTGTGTGTGTGTGTGTGTGTGTACGTGTGTGTGTGTGTGTGTGTGTGTGTGTGTGTGTGTGTGTGTGTGTGTGTGTGTGTGTGTGTGTGTGTGTGTGTGTGTGTGTGTGTGTGTGTGTCCCGGTAACGTTATCACTGCGGGTTCATATAGAAAATCGGTCGGTAAGCGTTCTACGTAAAGTAACGAATTGCGTAGGTGAAGCGTGTTGGCGTACTTTATCCGAGAAGCACGAGATGACTCGATTGTGTGTCGGACTTCCTGTACATTATCACTTTACTTGACAAGTTACACACAGCATACGGATATAACAGAGGAGTCTATTTGTTCACTTAGGTCGACTGAAACGGACGGTGCTGTGGAGTTGGGGGTCGATATAAACTATTGTATAACTCATCGATTGTAACTAATACATACGCCCATGACTAATATAGAACGGGTTTGTGTAAATACCGTATTGGTATATCTAAGGCGGCAAGAGATAAATATTGCAATGCCAATTTCGTCAATTCCAAATACAGGAATCCCGGAGACAAAATATTGTAAGCTACTTTTTATTTGTGGTTTCGTTCAACAGGCTTTCTGGGGAAAAAAATAAACCCCACGAAAACTTCCACGTTGACAATACAAGCAAGAAATATTACAAGCCTTTGCTATGAGGAAGTAATATTCATTTATGCTAAACTTTGGTCCCTTTGTGATAACCAAGTCCGCATAGTTCTGTCATGGTTCACAGTAATACATTAACGCCCAAAGAATATGCACGTGTCCTAACATACGCCCGCTTGTTTAGACCAAGCGCCTGTGACTCAATCGGTCTCAGACGTCAACGCAAGGCTTGCAACGTCGTGTCTTAACGTGGCTTTACAAAACCTAACCGCTTCCCCTCAATTACTCATCTATATGGTACGCTGTCAAAGGATACACGGTGATAAATATCGGGTATACAGTGGGTGATCGCTGGTAAAGTTTAGTTTTTGGCTAATGACATGTTATTATTTTAGCATTCGTTGTGCAGTTAATCGCATCAGGCGCGATTTTTCACCTGAATGGTAGAGGCAACTCTTGATGACGTCACAGGAATACTTTTTGGTGGATGACATGGAAAGGGCTTTTCCTAACGCCCCACACTCTCCACCTCTCACCTCAACCAGGAAGTTAGCTGAGGTAGTGGGGTCACCTTTGCTTAGACCCCATATGATTTGTTTGGCGGCTCAGACGGCTTCAGTTTACATTAGATAATCGCCTTTAATAGGACGATTCACACCTTTTTTTTGTCGGCGTAGAGAGATGTTAGAGTATAATCACAAACCTGGCGCGAACAAGGGGTTTCAGATTTAAAGATCACTGTCAAATCGTGGTTGTCTGTAGTAACATTATGAAGCGGGAATCGCGGTATATGTGTAGATGTTTAATTCCTTAGTGGATAAATTATATTAGCACAATTTTGTCAAAATAGCTCTTCTGTGATGAGGCTTATTATGTCAATGAGTTTTCAGGGCATAAGCGCATGAAGGCATTGTATTCTGTAACAACATGGTTCTAGTGTACTCGCACTTACAAGCGAGTCGGAATCGTAAAGGGCCGATTTGCTCGAGTTTTCTTGAACCTTATGGTAGAGTAAGCACCTGACATTTACCGCATGAGAAATTTGTATATTTGAGTGTTTAATTGACATATATTGTAATCAAAAAGTTTAAAATGAATCATATGAAGCTGTGAACTGGTCCTCATTTTTGTGGCTTAATATAAGGTTTTTTATTGGTGCTCTTATAATGGATAAAATAATGCAACCATTGAAACTTCATCATAACGCTACATCTCTCTCGACACACAAGTACATTATGCCGCTCTTGGCTCTATTATCATAACACAATCATAACGTTTCCTATGCTGTCATAACTGTAAGCAGACTTAACATTTTGTACATTTTTGATAAGTCACGAAGTAACTGAACATTTCATATACACAGCACATTTAAAGAGGGGAATATATCTGGACACTTTTATCTATGTAAGCCGCACTCAGTGATTGACTACCTGTTGAACTTATCATTTTGGTTCCTCGCCAAACGACCTCTTCCCGTGTCTTTCACCTGAGAATAGTGCTCGTGGGTTGCTCCATAATCTACCTCTCTTCTTTCTGTCTTGATCATCTGTTGATCACTCAGTGCCTTCTTGTAAACATTGACTTGGGTCAGTTGGTCAATCAAGTACTGAATATATGTGATCTGAATGATCTTTCTCTTCGTGTTGACAAAACTCGTTGACTCTTCGTTTGTCTCAAGGGAAATCGCAAGCTCTTTTAAAAAGGGTTATTCTTGACAAAATGGGCTTTTGATGTTGATGGGGAGGGCGAGGCGTGGGATGCGCAAATAACCGCACCCCGTCGTTTACTTTTTTTTCTATTTCTAATCTAACACACGTGTCATGAAGTTTTGTAGTCTGGTCTCAGTTCACATAACTTAAACTTATTCCATCCGTCTGCAGTGGGCATTGCCATCGGTCATGATTATTTCAAAACTCTTTGAACTAGTAAAGTTTGTTACATCGGTGGCGAGTAGATATGTTATCATTATACAAATATACAATAATTTACCTTATATGTCATGCATGAAGCGGTATGGGTATCAGTTCCTTGATTGCTAATATTATTATCTAGGTATCCACAATTTCAATATTGATCGTATAAAAAATATTCATATATCGCTGAAGCCGATAACTCAATTACCTAATTTACGGGTGTTGGGCTCTGTTATCAGCCATAAATTTACATGATATCTCTATCGAATGGCCCCTGAAATCTGTCTGCGATGTGGTATTGACATTTCACCCAATACCTGTTTATACCATTCCGCCTTATCAAACACATACAAGCTTTTCTTTTGTGACGTATACATTAAACTACCCTAATGACTCATACCGATTTTTTTAACATTGCAATCCCAATTCACTTGAACTTTTTACTCCGTGGTTGTACGAAACAATTTGCAGAAAACAGCTGTACGCTTAAAAGACTACAGTGTTAACCCGGTCCACGTGGTGGTGTTATGATCCTGCTCGTGATCACGTGACAAGTTATCCCATAATTTCCACAGAAACGCCATATTGGTCGTCTTGCTCTTCAAGTGTTTGTTGTCACGCTGGCTAAAGTAGTTCCAAGAAAAATACAACAAATCAGAAAGCTTCGACGCGGATGCTTGGATATTTAACTTAAGCCCTGATATTCTATTTAATATACCAAGAACTGAATATACTTCTATTGAGGCAAACATTCGTGCCTCGTAGTTGGTGCGTAGTGATTGTGCTAAACAACGAATGTATATTGACAGCGCCGAATTACATTACAGAAAGGGTTTTCTGGATCAATGTCGTCTTGTTTTGGATATTCGGCCTACTATTTTTGAGTTATTCTGATAATCATTATTTTTGACCATTAACCGGTTGCACTGAACATGGGGAATGCTGCGACTGCCAAAAAGGGGGACCCAGCAGAAAATGGTAAGGATTTTGTCAAGATGACTTTTCCCTTCGTCGCCCGGCGTCACTGGCACTGGCACTGGTAAAAATCTGTCAAACCGCTCTTGATTCGTCCAACCGGGTGTTGCATTTATCAAAGGGGTTTCTCTCAACCAGCGTGTAGTTTTGTAATCACCACTGATATTCGGTATATGCTGAATGCAAGATTTGACCCATTGACCACCTCGCCCATTTACTCGGCAAATTAAAAAAAAAAAAAAATAGCTGTACATAACACCTAAAAAAATTTGATTATGTGGTGAAATATTTGAAAGGGTCAATCTGATGGAAGATTTGAAAATCACTAGTTCATCGGTCAGTCTTGTCTCGTGAGGCTTGTCATTGGCTTTGACATTATTCACTGACTGTAAAGTGTAATTAGCCCAACAGACCAACGTCAGGTTTTATCACATTGTTGGTCTAACAGAACAACCACCTATTTTGTTGTCGATTCAGACACATCCTGACAGACAACAGCACTTCTTTTCGCGAAATATTAATGTTCAGTTGTGTTTCAGGCAATCTGTGTCATAAGTGATTATTAAGTTTTGATTAAGATGTTTCATATTCCTATCGCCAGCCGAAAATTTTATTTGCGATAACTTTCCAAGTTTACCTGTGAGAACATAGGCAAAAACTATAGCTGATCGTTCCTGTCGCCTTTTCCCAAAGTTTTCGTTGTTTTCTTCGTGATTCGGTGTGATATTTGTGCAACAGTGATTGTTAGAACTCAATAGTAGCCTTTTCTTTATGTTAGACAAGGTAATTTTAGCTCTGTGCCACAAATAGTCCCTGCGAACCCGTGTCTCGCGAGCTGCCTCGCATATGATCCAATTGGTGAAAGCTTCCGCTAGTCACCTGCCGCCTCACCGCCATGTTGGCAAGTCGGGTGATTTTAGGCCGAGAAACTCATTATCTGGAGTCTTAAGTTGTTGAAACTTGCCTTAAGTTCAGATAAATATTCAGTGAGTTGATTCTATTAGATAAAAAAAAGGAACACAGATCATTCCGTTGAATTCCCAAACTGAATTGTGGTAAGACACCAGAACTAAGAGGGAGTACAGCAGCAACTCCCGTACTTTGTTCTAAAGAGCTAACTGTAATGCACTCTGGGATGTAAGTAGTATTGAGTTTGGCCAGTAACCTAATGGGGGTAGAAAACAAAGTCTATTTGACTCTATGTGTGCTGTATTTGTTCTGTATATATTGGCTGTATTATGGGACATGTTCATGCAGAACTATATAATTAACATATTCAGTGTACTGTGACCCATTTCTACATGCGGTCTGGTTATCTGATGTTTGCTGAATATTCAATGGATGTTCTTCCATATAGTCATGAATAGTTGTGACATCACAAACAGTTTTAAAATCATGCTTTACTGAATATAAATTATGTTGGAAAATTGAGCAGCTGGAAATGACGATACCTATCAGGGGTTACCAATATCAACATATTTACAGCAGTTGACTTGTGGGGGAATTAAGATGCGTTTCTTTTCTTAATTGCACAGTGAGGGAAATTTCAATCGCTTGAATATTTTTGGTTGAACTTATGGTCATATTTTTGAAGCCCAAGACTGTATGCATTGAAGCCTGCAGTCTAGCAGAGCTGCTTCATGTTGTTGTATGATGTCTCCCTTGTTGGAGATGTTCAGTCACTGATACTTATCTTCTGTCTGTTTGATCATGGCCATATGGACGATCATGCTCTGTGATGAATACACACAATTCCATTCTGTGGTTGTGTGTTGACTTTATATTGCCCTTGTGTGTTTCAGTTAAGGCGTTCCTAGCACAGGCAAAAGAAGACTTCAACAAGAAATGGGATGAACCAGCTCAGGTTGGCTATTGCAGTCTTACTCTTGTTGCCAAAATATAACCACGATGTCAGATCAAGAGTTCCTTACATGCACTTACTGATCCCCAAGTGGCATTCTTCAGTTGGGTTGCTAATGTCAATAGATATAAATATAGCAGTGAACACATTACCATACCATATGGATGGACAAACAATTCAGCTGTTGGCAATATTTTCTCTTAAGTTAAGTGCTCAGGGTAGATGTGTATTTAATTATTTCAATTATTTGACCTGATGGGAATAAGTCTGTTTGACAGTGCTTAGTGTGTTGCTTTGGGTCAAGTGTATGTTTGTCATTCAGAGGTTTTTAGAACAAATAGTCTATAGAATTTCTGGCTTCACAGACGGGATGGTTATTGATCAAGAGTTTCGTGTTACCATGAATGCCCTTCAACATGAGTTTGTTGTCGTGCTCTTGCAGAACACAGCCAGTCTGGATGATTTTGACCGCATCAAAACACTTGGAACTGGTTCATTTGGCAGAGTAATGCTGGTCCAGCACAAAGCTACAAAAGACTATTATGCCATGAAAATATTGGATAAACAGAAGGTAAAAAACATGCAGTCTACTATAATGAGTAAAAATCCTGAAACTATGATGATGTGAAAACAGGGTCATCAGTGTTTAACCTCTGTTCTAAGAGTTCATATTTATTGGATTCTAAGCCAAATTCATCATATCGCACCCCCCCCCCCCTCCCAACCAACCCAGGGATGATTGTATTGTCAATCCCTTGGTCTAATTAATCACATGGTATTATTGGGAAACATTCAGCTGCTATTAAGCTGGCATTATTGTTCCCGAAACTTAATATTGTTCCAGAACCTTAATGGGTGGTATATGAAAAAGTAGCTGCATACAAAGCAGATACACTGTTATCCTCAGCTTATCCAACTTGAGTTCAATACGTATTAATTGGAAACGTTATCCACACATTGTTAACCTCACTAGTATGTGTTGTATGACAAGTACACAAGTGCCCATGATATTGTGCCTAACCACCAAGTGATGATTCCTCCATTTCTTCTCAGGTAGTGAAATTAAAACAAGTGGAACACACACTGAATGAAAAGAGAATCCTTCAGGCTATCCACTTCCCTTTTCTTGTCAGTTTAGAGTACAGTTTCAAGGCAAGTATATCTATATATCTCAACTGAAAATAATGGTGTCAGCTGTGTGGATTCAGTTGCTGAAGATAATCATGCATCATATATTTATGTTGTTCAGTCCAACTTCTGACAAGATGTTGTTCACAGCTGATGATATCTATGCCATGGATACTCTCAGGGTTAGTTTGTAATTGGATGAGTTATTTTCTGTGTCTGTTTTCTGTAGGACAATTCCAATCTCTACATGGTGTTAGAATTCGTCACAGGTGGAGAAATGTTCTCACATCTACGGAGAATTGGCCGATTTAGGTGAGTATTGCCAGTGTTAATTAGGGTTGGCCAAGTGAAATATTAAAATAGATGAGCCATGTTTTAGTCAGCTTAATCTTTGATTTGACCTTGTGCTAGCTTTTTATGGACTAATGATAAATGAAAAAAGAACCCCTGTGCTGAAGAAATCACATATTGCTATGGCTACCCTCCATTTCTCTGCCTTCATTTTTGAGAACAAATTATGGCAGTGAATTTATTTATGGTAAAGTGTCACCTGTTAGGGTAGTTAATAAGGCAGGCCATGTAATAAGAACAGCAAACTTACAGTTTCCCTGTAGCATGTGAGCTTGGCCATAAATTCATGTATAACATTCTGGTTATTCCCATGTGTATATTTCTGATGAGTATGATGGCTGTCAGTTGGTGATCACCTGGTATTGTTAACAGACACTTGTTATTTGTAAAGGTATCACAATGAATCCTTGAAGTTATTGATAAGCCAGTTTTAAACCTTGACCTGTTTCATCGTTGATAATGGGTACGCCTGAATGGCCCTGACTGATGTTTTTCGTTGGTATCTGCATTTTGATCTCCAGTACTTGCACCGTGTAAACCAGCTGATAAGTTAAAAATTATATTGTGCTCTAGATGATGTAGATATCTCTTACATTACTGTGATAATGTCATCTGTGGTTCTATCTTCGTGGGATGGGAATTACCATACAGTATATGGGTGTGGGAAGGGTTACAAAATATAACAAAACTTAGTTATTCAACGTTTTAATTTGGCAGTTCCAATTTATGCATGGCCTTTGGGGTTGCCACTGCTGTAAATGCATAACCAACTGTTATTTGTTCTCATCAACATTGCTCATTGTTCTGTGTGTCCCCATTGTTAATCATGAACTTTCTTTGCCTTTGTTCTTCATACTGTCTCCAGAATTCAATGATTGTGTATTTAACCGTCCTCCCACCCCTATTGTAACAGAGCAGTTTTGCCTGGTGCATCTTGCCCAAGCATGTGTGCTAGAAGTGTGCCTGGGAAGCTGCCTGTCCCCGCCACGACTCATCCACTCATCTTTTTCAGCTTGTCCCCCTGTTTGTGTTTAGCGACTCACATTCCAGGTTCTATGCGGCCCAGATAGTATTGGCCTTCGAGTATCTCCATGCTCTTGACCTTATTTACCGTGATTTAAAACCAGAAAATATCCTTATTGACACTTCTGGCTACTTGCAAGTAAGTCCTAGCGACCTGGGATGTTGTCCATAAGGGATAAGTGTTGATTTAACCCTTGACCTCTGGGTTCACTGAGTGCACTAATCAACGCACTGCCCCCAATGTCCCACACCCTCTTTCTCACACAAACATTAATCTGCAACCGTAACATGGTCACTTGATTAATGTGTGTGCTTTTGTGTGTGTTTGTCTCTGTTAACCAACATGATCTTAGGTTTGTTTTTTGACCTAACCCCGAATCTAATTCTTCTCTCTTTTTCTTCCATACAGCGAGCCTCACTCTAGGTTTTATGCAGCACAAATCGTATTGGCATTTGAGTATCTCCATTCATTGGATCTCATTTACCGAGATTTAAAACCTGAGAATTTGCTAATAGATTCACAGGGATATATCAAAGTAAGTAGGCTGCGATGGTTAGTTCGCAGTATAGAGCACGTGTTTGCATCCCTGCGTTGTGCTGTAACGTCAGTAAGCCTAACAAGTAGCACTTTTGTAGCCGATGCAAGGATGTCCACTATTATTCTCTCTCTTACTCCACTAACCCATGTGTTTGCACCTTGCCTGTTTAGACTTCTCTCCAATCTCCCCAGCCCGTGTCCCGTCAGCTTCCGTATCCAAATGCATGCCTCTCTTCTCTTCACTCACTACTCATCATGTGTTTTATTTCTATGTGGCGTTTTGTTTGTCTGTATATGTTGATGTGTATATTGACTGTTGCTAAACAAAACAACAACAGCCAATGTTTTAACCTAACCAGCCTCCTGTTATTTTTCCATGGCCGGTGCCTTCTTCGTCCAGTGAGCCTCACTCCCGGTTCTATGCTGCACAAATTGTGCTCGTCTTGGAATACTTGCATCATTTGGATATTATGTACCGAGATTTAAAACCAGAGAATTTACTGGTTGATATCCATGGCTATCTCAAGGTATGGCATTACAACGGCTTCATCCCAATCCGATACACACTCCTTTGCCATCATGCAATTATACGATGTACCTTTTTTTTGTTTGTTTTCTCATTTGATTTTGGTTTATTGTTTTGCATTGCCATTTTCCCTCCTTGCTCATGGATCTAAGTCTGGATTGTTTGGACCTCTGCTGTCTCAATGCTTGGGTTTTGCTTGGTACAGCTATGGCCATAATGGCTTGAAGGACCATGGTTTCTACCAGGCTATGGCACATACCCTTGTTATCAACCATACCAGTCTTTATTTAATATACCCTCTGCTAAGACTCGTTGACTGAGAACATTAAGGGTATTAAATGGGAAATTCAAATGTCAGGTACAACTTCATATTCAGACATTTTCTATTTAATACTTTGTTTAACTTGGATGGATTCTACTGAAATATCCATGAATATTATATTTGAATTAAGAGAAGGGTCACTCAGTATGTTTTGGACAACTATAAGCTCAATTTGGAAAACTAATAATATATTGCTTCATGCTCCAGCTGTCCTAGTATATTTCCCCGATGGGAAGCCATTGCGTATTAATACAAGTGGTATGTGCCCCTTAATGTGTCCTCATTCTTTATTGCATGACATGTTAAACATTGGTTACGTCATACGTTTCAGCGATATATATATATTCCATGCAATAACAAGTAATGTTGAAATAGGGCCATTAAGCTTCAGTAGTGGCATCTGGCAAACAATCAAAACCAGCAAATATGGCGTGTATCCTACATAATGAATGCCAGCTGCTAATGTCCAAGTCAAATCACCAGCTTCATAATTTCCCTCTG
The DNA here is from genome assembly GCA_034190875.2 of Urechis unicinctus. Classification (NCBI taxonomy): domain Eukaryota; kingdom Metazoa; phylum Annelida; class Polychaeta; order Xenopneusta; family Urechidae; genus Urechis; species Urechis unicinctus. The sequence continues at coordinate 12,515,581 of CM067350.1, read as the reverse complement.
TAATGATTTTATGATTTGACTCAGTTGTTCTTCAGTTATTAAGTTGCCCACCCTTCTACCAATGGAAAGCGATTGAGCTCGTTGTGTATCATGGTAGGCGATGATGATTACTGAGGTTGTGAAGCCTACCAGCATTTGACGGACTGGTCATCTCAAACTGCTGTCTGCTCGCAGTTCTAATTCTCCATTTTCAGTTAGGTGTGCTATTCTATGCGTGCATGTGTGGGACGTGCGTGGTACAGGCACGGTGAGAGTGACTGGAGGCTTGGTCGCCTTATCTGTCCTGTTGCGTTGGTTGCTAATGTGCTCTTCAATGGCTTGTTCGTTAGTGGATGCTGGCTGCTCCTGTGATGTGAGATGATTCTAGCATCTCGCTTTCTCTTCTCTCTCTTTTGATATCTCGCTATATCATTCCTTTCTCGTTAGCATGACGTCACTAACTTCACCATCCTAACCACACTAAGCATGCGTTAACAGTTAACTTGTGCTCGCTTATTACGTGTTTGTTTTGACTTCTAACCTTGAATATTGAATGATACACATCTTGTGACTTGGTCAGACTCGACAAAACCACGTCATTCGCGCGGATGTAAACATGTTGACGCTCTCATCCAATGCTTGGTTACCTTTAATCACACTATTGTCCGTTTTTTATGGTCATACTTGAAATGTTTCGTTTTCAACCCACGTCGCCCTGGTAATAGATTCAACAAGCGCTGAGCGCCCCCTAGCGCTGGCCACCCCAACCCTATTTCCTTCACGTACGCGAGCGGCTCTCTTGTCTCAGGATGCTGAACAGCATCACAACCGGTCTAGTTGAAGATTCTGTCATCAGACACCGTGTATCTCTAGCAGGTACCCGGAGCGGCAAAATCTCATCAGCATACCAAGGCCGGACGTGGCCCGCGTGTCTCTACTACTCTGTCAAGCGGCTTGCCCTCATTGATTCCGTGTACTTTTTCTTGGAACGTCGTGGGCAAGCGAGTCACATGTTGTTTTGACGCTACGAGCGAAAAATCCCCTGCTTGCTGGGGCGCACAGGTGACGCAATCAAGTCCCCTCCACGACCCCACCACAATACTGAGTGAAAATATGCCTAGTCAATACACTGTATCAACTCGACTTCGGTCCAGTATTACATTGCTACATCGTATTTCAAAACATGTTTACGATTGCCCTGGCTTATTTTATAGGCGAACGACGCTATGAAAGCATCAGTGTCAGTTAACAATTTATTGTCGTATTTTTATGTTGTGGTGTGGCGATAACGTCATTGCCTTGGCCTGTTATGGATGGCCGCCCTGTTTCTGCATAATCATTTATAATCGCGCTAGAGTTAGCCCCTCCCCCGCCCCCCCCCCCCCCCGATGTTAATGGTTGGCAATAGAAAGGTCACGTTCAAATAATTTGCCATGTTATAATGACATACATGACGTCATCAGCGGTAATGCTGTGCCACAGAAATTGGCTGCTCGAGAGTACATATTTCAGTATTTCCTGGTCACGTGACTAAAAACGCTCGAGCACCTGTACACGAAACCTTTTTCGGCAGCCGGCAGCCATGCGCTCGGATGACTAACATTAGAATACGAGCAAGGAGCGCTAGGATCACTTCTGATCCAATGTCAAAGGTTACGTCTGGGCATAGGATGTCAACAAGGCTTGGGAACTGATGGTGGGCGAGTGAGAGCGCTTCTGACAAGTGGCCGCCGCGTCAATGGGGGCGTCCTACTGACGTCGAGTCCTGTCACCATGCCGCGCTCTGCAACGCACCGCGTGCCTGCTAGCGCGCAGCAAATCACGCGTCTGCTCAGTGCTATAGCGTGATTTGATGGGTTGGTTGAAGGGACATGAGGATATGTGGTAGGGTTAGTGGGGCTAACTCATCAACGACCTCAACCTTGCCAGCATATGTTCACAAATTACACTGCATCAGTAGCAGGCTGGCGGAGCTGTACTGCTATGGAGCTGGTGACTGTTTAAATCAGCATCATCCTGTCGCTTCTATTGATTTCCCCTCGGTCAGCCACCCCGTGACTTACTGCCTCTGTCTTCGTGACATTGTCCCCTTTTATGTGAATGGAGCTTGAGATTTATCTCTCCCGATTGTTCTCATCGACTCCTTCCTACTCGATGACCCCATGTCTCAGTAAGCGGTCGATTTCGCCCCGTTTCTTTGAAATACAAGACGACAACGCGCAGGTGTCCATAACGCTTCCATCTCGGACTGGTTCTCATGAAACATGGATAGTGTTGGGTGTTGCTTTACAGTCACTTGAGTTTCATGGTCCAGTTTTAATCGCGCGCGGGAGAAAAATATTGAGTGCTCGAAAGTCGCCCTGGCCAACAAAGTAAAAAAAAAAATATAAAAAAAAATGGCTATGTCACGATGAGAGTCGCAGAAAGCGCGTGTTATAACGACCTCTGTCTCTCCGCTGGCGCTAGGAGCCCCGTTTCACGTTGCCAGTCGTTATACTTTCTTGAATGAATAACCTCTGGATTCGCGGTCTCGGAGACCTTATGGTCTGTTTGCCATGATATGTTATGAATACCGCTCGCAGTAATCCTGCCTCCATTGTTACTCGGTGCTTCACAAACTGCATCCACGCTGATGAACTCGGTTTTGTAGAGTCTGTCGAGTCACACCTATGTCACGACATAACTTCACTGTTTTGGGTTCTTCAACATGTTTACTATTCGACCATTGATACATGAGAGGACATAAATTTCTAATTTAAACGTAATTTGTCAGATTGCTTACAATGACTATATAACCACATTTGCTTGTGATGCTGTTTCTTAAGGCGAACGTTAACATCTTAAATGTACCGGGTAATGATAACGGGCTTTTTCTATCTCAATCTGACTATCATGAATGCTCCTGTCATCTTAATTATTATGCATATCGTTGGCATTCAAACCTACTGATCGGGTATCTCTATGGCACCCGAGTCTTCAGAGGCTACTGAGATGTGGCGTTTTAAGACTCGAGTGCCTGAGTGATATGCCATTCACGAACAACCAACCAAACATATGCTCGTTAAATTAAATTACACTCGAAAAAGATCAGGTTCTTGCTCGCACTAAGTGTTTCTTGCATAAAATTATTTGTGAATGTGTGTGTGACATATGCTACGTTTGTTTCGTTCACGTAGGTGACAGATTTTGGCTTCGCTAAGCGCGTCAAAGGCCGGACATGGACGTTGTGCGGGACGCCTGAGTACCTGGCCCCTGAAATTATCCTCAGCAAGGTGGGCCAACAATTCATCCACCTCTTCTATGTCTGCTTTGTCTTCGCGTGCATGTCAGTCGGTGCTACCAAGGCAGATCTATTGCAATGTTTTAGTCTCGTTTGTAATAAAGGTGCGGACCAAAAGAAAAAAACCTCTGCAGGCATGATACCTTAGGGGATAGGTATTTCTTTTATTGCTTGATACTTAATATGTTATTCCTGGCTTAGACTTGGTGATGCCTCGCTGATTCGTTCGAGTTTATATAACAAGATCCCCCACTCCCCTCATTGCTGTATTTATCAAGAAGCGATATTTCAAACATCGAATCCCATAAAATCTATTTATAGCCGGCTATTTATCTAGGTGCTTGATGTGGCCATTAAAGGTTTTACCTTACACTCGCTGGCGTTATATGACTACCGAATATTCTTAGATAAAAGCATTCTCTGTCAGGTAGAATGACTTGACGCTCTCGCTGGGCTGTGTTGAGCCATTAACAGAGTCTGTCTACCTTCACGTTCGTACGTTCAGCAAGCTATCAGTTCCATACAGTTATCAGGCTTCCCCAGTTGATAGAGTCTGTTTCGTCTCCACTAGAAGCTAATTAGAGGAGGTGATGTATGGTGCACCGGTCAAGTGGACCCTCTCAGGTGATGGCTATAACTATTGACTCGGCCGGATTACGTTAGCCGTCGTTAGCCTATGACGCAGTCGCCTTTACTGCCTTAGCAGAGCGTTCTCTTCGCGAGAGAACAGACAGGGCACTCATTAGTGAAGCACGCCTACCATTTGTATGACTACGAACACCGGTCGATTGGCTTATGTGCGTGGCCTATTTCCCTTGTTATTAATTATTCTACCTGTGGGAGGCTGGGGCCGGTAATTAGCAGGTGCGGTAACAGTCAATGCTCGAAATGGTCGCTCGCCCTAGGCGAATAACTTATGATTTGGGCGACTGTAAAATAGGAATTTGCGCATTATAATCGACCAAACATACGTCTTTGGGCGACCGATTTCATATACCACACATTTGCGATATTCTGGCAAGTTCTCATTCTTCATCGAATTTGCAAGCATCATTTATAAACATTGACGTAGCAAATCAGTGAGCGTGCATTTGTCACGTGACATGTATCCATCGATTTCTTAATTTGTGTTGAAGTTTGTGTTGTCAGCGCCATATTTATAAAGACATTATAGGTCCGGAAATTAGACAAGCTTATTCAAAGCTATAGCGCGAGGAGGTGAGCGCCTTAAACGTGTCGGGAAGTGAAGTGAGGCTCAGTCTGCCGCTATTGTATTATCGATTTGTAATGTTTATGAGTCAAGACAACAGCAATTATTTCTTCGCAATTCAGCATGTAGCATTTCCCTGAGCCAGGTATAACATAAAAAAATTTACATCTGTCATGGTCGAAATATTATGAATACTTGCACTTTGCTTACGGTGTTAGTTTGGGGCTTTGAAAGAAATCGTGGCGGGTGTAAATTGCCGAGGCAGGTCGATCTTATTTACTACTTGAGGAGTTGACATACGGCAAATTTTCATAGTTTTGACGACCGTATATATAAATCCAACAATTCGATTGTTTATGAGGTTTGGGCCCAAAGTATTGCTATGATTGGTGGCCCAATGCTAGCTTTTGGGGGACCAAAGATCCCGAATGAATTTCTAGCACTGTAACATTCGTCTTTTGTTTGTTATTGTTAAGGACAGCCTCTGCCCTCAATCAATATGTATTCTGTAACAATAAGATGCAATGGTTATGGTTATAAGTGTAGAAGTTTTTTGGGATTGCTTCAGGATGTGTTTTGCTCGTGCTATGGCCGTGTGCTTCCATGTTGTGGTTGAGTATTAGCTGTGGGTGGGGATGTCTTGTGGAGTGAGTGATGTGGTCGTACATCGTACTAACAGGATGCTACAACAAGCGGCCATGTCACCCTATTAATAGCAGCCAAGTCAGCTGATCGCGTCGAGCTGTCGGCTAACTCCGTGTGGAGGCGGTGTCTGGTGTGCCGCTATACCCCCGTATTATGTGGTTAGCGGTCTAGATATACGATAGGCTTGTCCTCGTCCATGTGCTATATGTTGCAGTGGCCAGGAATGCTGTGCTAGGTATACATTTATTTGTTGTCCTTATGTGATTGGTAAGTGTTAAACAAGTTTGACGACCTTAAATGGAGGTAAATCTCTGACAGGGTGTTGCGTGCGTTACGGGACGTCCAAGGTCAGCATACATTGTCGCCCGGTCGTGTGTTGCATTCTAACAATCGCTACCGAATGTTATATTTCCCTGGTGTTAGCGCGACCCGCCATGAACCGAGTCACGTAACGCTACAACCAAGACGCCAAGGCCTGAATGAAAAGCCGCTTGACGAGGAGAGATGTCGGCTGAATGATTAAGTAATGACGAGAGCGAGTTAGTGGCCGCGGGCTAGTCGGCATATGTTACCGTTGGCTTGTATTGAATGACGACATACGTCTTGGGTCGCAGCTTGCCAGCATCAGGAAAACCTTAGCGCCCGTCTGCAGATCACATCATTGTCATGTGTAATGCAAACAAAACTTACGAGGCGATGAAGACATAGACTTTTTGTAACTGAGAAGAAATTTTAAGTGGATTAATGCAGTACAGCATTCGATATCGACCGTGCAATCCCCTTAAGGGGGTTGGGGGTTGGGGTTGTCATGCGTCGAGTTCGGAAGAAGTTGGTTATTTATAAGCGGGCATACCTAACGATCGCGTTTGTACAGGATGTGACTTGCTGCTAAGCCAAGTAATTATGTATAGCGCTCCGGCTTTATTGGCACCTGGCTTAGGGACACAAGGCGAAGTGATGCAAAAGATATTGGTCCCTGGTTCATTTCCCCGACCCCCAATTCCATCATCCTGACGCACTTGTTCGGAAGATTTTACCGAGTTGTTCAAGGCCAATGTAAGAAATGTTTGGAGCGAGCTGAGTGGGAAGGAATCTAATCTGCCATTTAAGCTTCCGTTTAGTAGTGTATGTGTTAGTGCCAGTTACGATCTCCATATGGCCGGTAGATATAGGCCTCCAATAGAGTGACGTGTAAATCTAGGCACTCTAGTCTTAAAAGCTTCTCCGTATTATGTCAAGTCTTCAGGTAGAAGCCGCGAGGGACAAGGTGTGTTTTAAGTCACTGAAGTAGATGGAATATATTGATACAGGTATTTTCATTGCGCTGAATGGATAATTAAGTTGGGATGGGGGGTAGGGTGGGGTGAGGTAGGGGATTATTGAGTTCTACTGTGCGAGCTGTTATAGGAATATAGGGCATCAATGTGGTGGTGGTGTTTAAAAGTGTATTACGATATGATTACGTTATAAGTTGATGTAAGTAGAAGCCTACTGAGGAGATTATGTGATGCTAATCTATCGATTGCTATGTGTTGTTTGTGGATGGTAAGTGTGTGTTATATAGGATGTGATAATGAGTAGTTGAATAGTTACTGTAGAATCACATTGAGTAGGATGTGGGCGTACAGCTAGGTGTTGATGAGCTCTGTATGTGTGTATGTAGGGCTACAATAAGGCTGTAGATTGGTGGGCCCTTGGTGTGCTCGTATATGAGATGGCTGCCGGATACCCACCTTTCTTTGCTGACCAGCCCATTCAAATTTATGAGAAGATTGTCTCGGGCAAGGTGAGTCTCTCTATCACATTATCACCCTGTTATCATGTCCCTCTATCCTCTGTCTTCCTAATGCTCCAGCAGAATTCTAAATTAAGCACCCCTTATCATGCTGGCCAGTGGATTCTAGTGATAAGTCAGATAAGGTGTGTTTGACATTTCCCCTCTCTATTAGCCTCCTGTGATCTTGTGTTGTAAGAGCACTAGAAAACGTGGTTCATTCCCTGTCATATGTCGGATACAAGTCAACATGTCACCAATTCCTTCCTCACTAACCCCACTCCATTCACTGTTTGACGTCCACCCGCCACCCCACCCCACCCCCACATTGTCACCACCTTTCAATTTTGGCCTGTGCTGGCTCAGAAGGGTTCTGTTGACATAGGTGAGTTGATCATCTGTGGCCTCATGGTTGAAGTCATCAGCCCGTCTTGTGGGCCACCAAACTAGACACCCACTGGTTCACATGGACCTTAATTCATTCTGTATAATAACATGCTGGTCACCAAAAGCCAGTCCACCACCTTTAACCTCTGCCCATGCTATCTATAGTACTTATGAAGTCATTCGTTTGACTGGGATTCTTGGTAACGTGACATAATAACCACGCGTGAGAGCGCTGCTTATTACTTGGAAGATAGGATCAGCTTTTCTCAGAGGGTTCTATTTAAAGGGGCAATCTTTTATGAATTCTCTTGGCATTTATGACTGGAGAGTGCTCATAGATCTCTATGACTTCCATTAGGACCCAGGGTTATGTCTTACACTAATCCTATTTACAGACCCCACCCACCCACCGTGTCTGACTTAGGTATGGCCTTATTAGGTCTTGACAACTTGTTTGGCCTCCCTTATGTGGTGGATGGTGTGAACATGTCTTTGGTGACTGAAAGGGCTTCATTGCTACTCCCGGTGACTGCAAAGTGTAATTGGGTTTATTTTTTTTGGGTGAGCAACCCCGCACCCCACCCTCCACAAAAAAGTGAAAAATATACGGCAACAAGAAACCCACAGATAGTTGAGCTATAGAACCTGCTTGTTAGGATATGTGTTTCATTGATGATGAGAAGGCAGTCATTGGTTCAACCTCATGTTGGTGTAACACTGATGTTGGCACTATAGGACACCATTCATGCCATCATGTTGTGTAACACTGATGTTGGCACTATAGGACACCATTCATGCCATCATGTTGGTGTAACACTGATGTTGGCACTATAGGACACCATTCATGCCATCATGTTGGTGTAACACTGATGTTGGCACTATAGGACACCATTCATGCCATCATGTTGGTGTAACACTGATGTTGGCACTATAGGACACCATTCATGCCATCATTCATCCGCCACCATCTTTAATGATCTCTCTTATTGTAGTGGACCCTTGACCCTGTTTTTCCCCATGACCTTGTTATGACTGACACTAGCACTTTGTGTTGGTCAGGTGCGATTCCCCTCTCACTTCAGCTCAGACCTTAAGGACCTCCTGCGCAACCTCCTCCAGGTGGACCTTACCAAGCGCTATGGTAACCTGAAGAACGGTGTCAATGACATCAAGAATCACAAATGGTTTGCGACCACCGACTGGATTGCTATTTACCAGAAGAAGGTAGGTGGCTCGTTGGAACGCTGCACTTGATGACCCTCTCCCATGTTCTCTTAACGACTGCTGATTACCAGCTAGGCAAACTTCTTGGTTTTTGTTTTGCTTGGCCTACGTCAATACTTGAAGTCTGATGTTTTTGTTACGTTGAAGTTCAAGTTCCAATAGCAATTGTTTAGAGGCTTCTGTTGAAGTTGCATGAGATACAGGGAGTTAACATGGTGACAGGATCTATCATTAAGGGCGCCTGTTGACGTCAGCTTGACACTACATACATGTCTCGGTTTTTTCCCCCAGGTGGAAGCTCCCTTCATTCCTAAGTGCAAGGGCCCGGGTGACCACAGCAACTTCGAGGACTACGAGGAGGAACCTTTGCGTATCTCTTCCACGGAGAAATGTGCCAAGGAGTTTGCCGACTTCTAATGTTGTGTGGCCGAGAAATCGCGTTTATTTTAGGAAAACTTAGTGACTCTGAGGACGTTATCAAGCCAATGAGAGGAGGAGCATGAGGGCATGCACATCCCCCGCCCCATGTTTAACCTCTTAATGCTTCATCCCCCTACACAACTGGCCACAGAGTGGACAAACCATTTAACAAGTGTCATCCTCCCTGGCCAATTAAGAAGAACGAAAGCACAGCCTGGAGCGCTACCGAAAAACCCAGGCACCCTAGCAATGAGGGACTTAATTAAATGTCATTCTTATTTTGTACTGCCTGATGTAGGAATTGAACGAGGCGTTTAATTTATTGTGCTGTAATTGATGTTTATTTCTCATTTATCTTCACATAAAGAAACAACAATTCTGGTCACATTGTGTTGACCCCATCTTGTATCTTGTAATGATCATCAAAGCCCAGTCGATGCAAAGCTTTCATGGAAGAACACGCTATGCTATAGGTCTTGTCATTTTTCTACAGCGTAGGGCAACAACATACTATTATATGTTAGTTTATTTGTTGTGTTGATGGAAGAAGTGATGACTCAGGCTGTCAGTGAGTGTATGATTTTCCTCCAGGTCCTGTACTAGTCACCCACCGCAGCTTGAGTTACTGCACTAAACTCGCTTAGTGGCAGCATGAAATAGCCTCAGTTTCAATCACTCTCCCATTTCATTAATGAAGCCTCGCTTCTGATCAGATCTCCCTCTTCTGCAACTTCCCTGCTAACAATAATTCTGTTTTTTCTCTAGCCAGGAAGTTGTTCTGTGCAATGGCATTTGTCTGTGGGAGCTCTTGATTGTCCTGTTAACTCTCTATATTGATGGTTTGTATATATTTTGCATGAAGTCAAAGATTGGCAACATGTTTGAAGGGCTCACAAACACCCTCCTGCACTTAAGTTTTGTGGGGAATATCCTTAGATCAGTTGAATTGGCAGTTATAAATGTGGATGCACCTACGAACTTATCATGCTTTGGCCAGAGACCATCTATCTATCGAGCTGATCGGAGAGAAAGCAGTTTTGAATGCAACACGACACACCGTTCTTATTACTAGGCAACTTCTATTGGTCAACTTAGTCTCAAAAAAGTGTTGATTAGTGTGTATGTATGTTTGTCAAAATGATTAAAATTTAAATCATTTCTTTATCATCACACATCATGAACTTTTCTTCAATGAACATCTTTGGTAAGCTAGGATTTTTTCATGGTGATTTCAGGCCATATATTTGGAGTGATTGCATTTTACCACTGAAATCCTTGCATCTTTTCCTCTGTGCAGCCTGTGACTAAATGCTGGGAGAGTGTCTGCTAAACCGCTGGCCTCCCCATTGTCGTGTTCGATGTTGATGAAAACTACATAAGTGTTTTGTATTGTCCGTTGATAACTTGTGTATTTTGATGAATAAATAATAAGTGCCAGTTGCGGTGATCTTGTACCGAGATGGTACAACAAGCTGCGGCTGGCCCTGTGTGTATCATTTAGTTATTGGATATAAAGAATTAAGAGCTTGTTGGTCGAACTGACTACTGGCTCTGTTGGAGTATTCTGGATAGATAGTGTATTTCCTTGTTTGTAGTTGACATTTTTTTGAATACTGAAATATGGATTAAAAATGTTATGTTCTAAAGTGTTTGTTTACTGAAATATATGGCCGACTAAGCAGAAACCGAGTGCTCCCAGGGGATGGCACTCTTGTGATGACAATCATTATTTATACAATGTTACTTTACAACAGACTTTAGTTTCAAAGGTCATGTGAATAGAACCCCCCTAAATACTGTTCTTCAATATTAGTTCAATATATGATAAACAGACTGGGAATTGAATTCGAATCCAATTTTACAATATATTTCCATTGAATGATGCACATACTAGCCAGTGCAGACCTTGAATCCCATACTAACAGTCAAACAATGGAAAACTTGGCCTTTTTATTAAAATCCATGTTTGTACAGTTGTAGTCAATGGTTTGGGTGATACCTGAATGCATAGAGATAACTGTCCCAAATGAGGGAGAGGTCCAACCAACAAAAGCAAATCTGCGGTGGTATATATTTAACATAGGAGTTCACTGGATGTTTTTTTCTACCACAAACAGGGCCGAGACAGCTAAGCCCAGTGGAATGTCAACAAGGACAATGTCAACAAATATAGTCGTTATGACAACTGGGAACAAGGGGAAGTTGGGAGGCCAATCACACTTGAAGAGTCTTAATCAGTTTGGTTTGTATGGTAAATAACACGACTCATTACAATCAAAATGAGAGGATGTGGTATTCGTAATTAATACGTATACAACTCTTGATTTGTACCGGGCAGCACTAAGTAAGATAGCTTTAGTAGATGACACAACTTATTACTACGGAAACAACTGGTAGAAATTGTCTATGCCATAAAGAGGTTGGATCCATACATATCACACTAATCAACAAATGGAAAAAAAATACTTATCAAAATTACAATAACAGTCAACAACTTTCAAAGAAAAATTTGCTATGTTCTCACATAAAAAAAGAACTTATTCAAATCAGGAGAACAACCAATAATTTCTAACTGATCTCCAACTATTGATCATCGAATACAACCATGATTTCATTTTGATCCAACACACAAACTTCTCATATAGATAAACAAGATAAACAGCAACAAAAAATAACGAGACATCCAACTGTGAAGAAAATGTAAAGGGGAAATCAACATAAAACTCAACTATTTCACCGTCGAAAAAGACGTATCAATCTATACAACAACACCATGGTTTGATGTCAACACAGGACAACGTATCTAAACTCGTAGAGTACAAACGTCACAGTATTCACAAGGAGGATACACATGATTTTGTCAGCAACTATCCTAAGATGCGAGTAAGAATTCTCATTTCACAGACAATACTGAATCAGCTGCCTCCCTGTTGCACATGCAAATATATCAATTAGAATCAAATAATATACAACCCCTAAAAGAATGCAAATAATTTTATATACACTGTTCCTTCATTTGCATACCCAAAATATCAACACCTCATATCTGTGACAGACAGGTCACAATTTCTCGTCAACCGTATCGAGATCTTGGATGGTTGTGGGGATGGTATCGCTGCTCTGGAGCGATGAGCTGGCATCCATGTGAGTGGAAGGCAGACTGTATTTCACTGTGTCGCCGGTGTCTTCCAGAGATTGTGTGGCGTCTGTCTGACTGTCCATGTCAGACGAGGAGCTCTCGTGAGCCTCGATCTCCGTCAGAAGGGCGGTCGCTTCGTTCAACGTGTCCTACAAACAAATCTTAGATTATTTCCCAAACATCTCAAATATTGTTACGCGTGGGCTTTATGTGGTTAAATGTCAACATAGAAGCATGGAAGTTCCTCACAGTAGAGTCAGTCAACATCACTCCATCCAGAAAGACAAGAAAATCATTCTACATATTCAAACATCATTCAACACATGCAAACTGCTCATGAGACAATGGCCTGAAACACAAACGGCTACATCACAATACTGGCCGTTCATTATCATCACCTACACACCCAGGCATTCGTTAATGATATCCACATTTTCATGTAATACTACATCCTGACGGTTACAAGACAAACCAAACATCAGAGAATGAGTAAGGCCTCGGAGCCCACCTGAGCACTGATGGTACGCTGGAAGCTACGACCGCTTGTGTTCGAGTCCTCGTTAGACGTGACGTTTGTCGATGAGGACCAGTTATACTCGGTCATTTTCTTCTTGAGCCAGTTGACTGCCCACTGCCACCTGGTGGCCGCTTGCATCAGGTAGTCCTTTGCCAGCGCGCATTTGGTGGTGAGCGAGACGAGGAATTTGATGCACTGATAAGAGCGACGGCTGTCATTGATGTGGTTGGACTTGATCACCGCTGGAAGGGGAACGGGAACGAATCACATGCATGAGAAGACGTATTTCGTATGAACCACATGAACAACAATTGTTGTTACCAGGTGTGAGTGATATTACGGTGCAAGCTTGTAATGTCTGTTTAAAATCAAACACCATTTGGGATAAAATTCAGCCAGAAAGGATGATTATCTGCGAGTATTGACAGCGCCATACCTAACATGCCATCGTAGTCGCTACCGTTGTCATCGGTAAAACCTTCTATCACACACTTAAAGCGCTTCAACTGAAGACTGTCTTCCAACAACTGCCACACACAACGAGTACATGGGATATAGCTGAGGTCAGATGTCACAGGGAAAGAATACTGAATAACTGACTGAGATACGTACTCCAATGTCCTAAATTCTATGACCTCATCCCCTGTATCATGGTGGTCTGGACAATAGCAATTAAGAGACCTACCAGAATCTCCAGCAAAACTTGGAAGAGTCCGGTGAGCTCATTGGAAGGCGCGCTGGAATACTGGGTCTGGAATAGAAGGACACCTTACTCACTCATAATGGTCAATATACAGCCATAGTCGGGAAAAGACACATATTTACGTGTCAGCTGGTGTGTAGGGGGTTGTGATGAAGATGTAGTTACCATGATGTTGGTGAGGACGGAGAGCGAGAATGACCAGTTACAGAAGCTGCAGTAGGCCAGCATATCCTCCACGTGACTGATGCTGCCACCTGTCACCTCCCGTAGAGACAAGACCGTCTGGACACACACAGGTACCGCATGTGTAATCCAAATCCACAACAACTAACTAACTAGGTAGCAAAACACATTGACATTATCTGTCTGTCTTTAATTCTGAGTTTTCACAAAGGGACTATGGCTTAGTATCTGTAGCATGCAATCTGGGCAAAATTGTATCAATCTTAAATGTCAGATCAAAGTGAACGAATAATCTACTTGTTAAAATTCACTCCAGATAGCATGACATACACAATATGCATTGAGATATGAGCTCAAATCCTCAAGTTAAACAAGAACTTACACCTTTTTTATAATATATTTGTGGAAAGTTACATTTGATAATAAGAATCTGGGCCAGTGGGATGGGGGTCTTTAAAACACACAACAGATTTGCTGCAAACAAATCAGATATTTTTTTGGGACTCAGGTTCAGCAAAATGAGCAGCATGTCTGACCTCGCGGATGAAGCGTGTAGACTCCGGCCCGTAGACGTACTTCACCATATCAGCATTCATCTTAAGCACCTTCTGTACAGTCACTGTCGTAGGGGCTCTCACCGCATAGTTACCAACACCTGTCACATGTCATCACATCAAGGTCGAGGTAGAGGTCATGGTAAAGAATGGTATGAAAGCTAACTTAAATCATTACAGGTGATATTGAGACAGGAAAGGGGTTGTTATGGCTTTCCAACGTTATGATCACTCATACAAATAAACCATAACCATTATATCATAACGTGCAATGACATGGAGCACACTGCCCTACTCGATGTATTTGTGAACCTACATCGCTTGGGTTTGGATGTTTCAGTTGTTAGAAGGTATGGCCTGAAGTCAGTGATATGTAATGAATGAATATGACTGTGCTGAAACAGAAGTCAAAAAAACCAACCCTGAACATTAAAACTGAGTGAGGGCTTCCTACTGACTGAATGACTCGTACCTTCTGTGTAGTGCGGAGCCACATCACAGTTGAGGATGAGAATAGCTAGGGTGGCATGAAGCGGTCCAAAGTCACGGGCCTGTAGTGAGCTCCAGCGTCGCAAGCCAGAGTCCTGCTGTAAACACACGAGGCATAATAAGATGACCGTACAGACACAGCTATTACCTGGGTGATCTATGTCCAAGGGAATACTGCGCTGTTATTGCAGGGATATACGGGGATAAATGAGAGTATGAACCTGATCACTGGAGCTGGTGGAGGTTCCCACTAGGAAGGTAACCAACCGCTTAAAGCTCTGACGGAAGAACATATGAGATGCTGCCTTCGTGCCCTGCAAACATACACATCATCCATTGAATAATCCATCCAATGATCCTGACACTTACTAGTTGCAAAATGAAACAGGTGACACATATAGCAGAAGACAGCCAGATATAAGGAGGGTCAGTGTCTAATATATGGATGACCAGCCACATATATACAGTGGGTCAGTGATATCTAAGGAGGGTTGGTGGCAGATAAGGAGGGTCAGTGACAGATATAAGGAGGGCTGGTGGCAGATAAGGAGGGTCAGTGACATATATAAGGAGGGTCAGTGACAGACAAAGGAGGGTCAGTGAGACATACAAAGAGGGTCAGTGACATATAAAAAGGGTCAGTGATATATAAGGAGGTTCAGAGACAAACAGACATAAGGAAGTTTTGGGTGACTCACCATCTGACTGTATGCCTTGATGACCCGGAAATACTCCACACATTGCTTACAGTTCTCAGGTACATCTTTACTCAGCAGTTCCAACATAGTTTGAATAATCTCATCAAAACATTTGTGCATCTGTAAACCAAAGCCACAAAACCAGAGAATGATAACCTGCCCTCCAACCATAATGAAGTCAATTAACAAGTCTATTCACTGGTTCAACTTACAGGCATTCCTCCATGCTGGAAGAAAGATGATATCATTTTCTCCAAGGTTTTACCAAACGTCACTCGGATCTCTTTTGTTGGACATTCCAAAAGGAAGGGCCTGGAACAGAAAAAGTACTAGATCACACCCAAAAGCAAACATTTTGTCTACGAGTGTTATAATATCAAACAGTATATCTCTGATATTTAAGCGTTACACATTTCTGAGTGTAGCTGGATGATTAGACACATTTCTGAGTGTAGCTGGAGGATTAGACACATTTCTGAGTGTAGCTGGAGGATAAGACACATTTTTGAGTGTAGCCAGAGGATTAGACACATTTCTGAGTGTAGCTGGAGGATAAAACACATTTCTGAGTGTAGCCGGAGGATTAGACACATTTCTGAGTGTAGCTGGAGGATTAGACAGTGTATCAGTAATGTTGTCAGCTATCAGCGCCATCATGCTATACGCCCCTAGAGAGGTATGTCCATCATGCTATACGCCCCTAGAGAGGTATGTCCATCATGCTATACGCCCCTAGAGAGGTATGTCCATCATGCTATACGCCCCTAGAGAGGTATGTCCATCATGCTATACGCCCCTAGAGAGGTATGTCCATCATGCTATATGCCCCTAGAGAGGTATGTCCATCATGCTATACGCCCCTAGAGAGGTATGCCAATGATAAAGCCAACTCAACATCCTAAGTGCTAAGCAGGGAGCCTCAAGTTACATCAAGTCCACTCACTTGATGTAATCCTTGCCCTCAGTGGCCAGATACTCCACCATCCACATGCAAGCCTCCTTGGAATTGGTCAGCAGGTTGCCCAATAGCTCCTCCCACTCCTCTAAGTCCACCCTGATGAACATGTATGCACACATACAGACAAAGGAACCCAGCATTGAATCACTGTCAACTTTGCCATATTTTGCCAGGTAGTTGACAAACATGACTATAATAGATTAAACTATAGATATCTCAAAACATTTTCCCTTCAGCCATGATGGAGAAACACAGAATAGACCACACGTTCAATAGTAATCCATGGTTTAATTGTTAATCAGGCAGACTAAAGTTCATTACACACCTGAGCTTCTTCTTGGTTCTCAGGTATGTGTTGAAGAGGAAATGAGTGGCCAGTTTCAGGGAGGCTGCATACATCTCAGGACCTCCCTGCTGTGTCTATAAGGGGACAAAGGCATAAGCATACATAGGGATTATAACAAAACTGCCAGCACTCATCCACAATTAAGGAATATCTTATCCACAGACACTCGAGTCACAAAACACACCCTGTGTGTATTTGATGTAAGAGCATTTGGTTGGTTTGTGCACTACGTGCAGAATCGGGTATTTCAAGACAGTGAACAAATCTAGAGACTGATACAAAATGTGTGAGCGGTTTGAGGGTGCAGCTATGACAGATTCAGCGAGGCCACCAGAGTTTAACGCCTGCCTAAGCTTGCGAACCTGTCTCAATATACTAAAAGCCAATGGGATGGGTGTTTTATGACTCGAGTGCCGGTGATCTAAACTAATCTCATAAACCATACAAGAGCTGGCCGATTCCTCAGGTATGCGCATAAACACAAATGGACACAATAGGACATATCAATAACCAACAATGAAGGAAAGAGACTGACGATGTTTCGGTTGGTGAGCTGGCGGACAAACTTGAAGTAGTCGAGGTTGTAGACGTCGCGGTCCTTCATGAAGCGGAGGTTCTCTTCACGAACCACCTGCTGGATAGAGGCTGGCATGTGGTTGTGGAAGATTCCTTTCTTCTCACCTTTGTGAACTAGCTCTGTGAGCTCGCGGAGACTATCCTGTCTGCTCGTGCGACGTACACTGCAATGAACGTGGCCGTTAGGAACGTGCTGTGTTAGTTTCAATTCCTTGTTGATTCTGATGTTTTATCAATGCAGTATGATCGTTGCTTGAGAGCTGAGGTATTTGAACTTCACACTAATGAAACGCTACGCTGGTATGTGATATCGATAGGGTTCATTGGATGTAGTCTCCAATTGGTTTAATCTAAATACAACCGTGAAACCGATCAAAAATTAAGTTGATAAATACCTTGCTAGTTCAGGACGCTTAAGTGCCACTTTGCTCTTTTTGGCTGATACAGGTGAGCGCATTTCCTCCATACGTTCGTAGAACAGCAGATAGCCGTTCCAATATCGCAGCCTTTCTTCAGGGTAAGAGCTTACAGTGCCTGCATACATATTCAACAAGTGCTAGGAAACTTTCTCTTCACTGAATAATCAGCAACCAAAAAAAAACAAACAAATTTCATGTCACTTTTAGACAGTAACCTGTAAAGATTGCAGCCACTGATAAGTGCATTGAATTAATGGCTTATAACCAAATAAACCTGGTGCACTGAATGACCCTGAACTGCATCAAACAAAATGACATGCAATGACTGACCCTTCAATGCCTCGACTGACCTTGATCATAGACTTTGGCCTTGTATTTGCCACCGAAGCATTCCTCCTCCAGTGTGTCATCGTTCATGTCAAACTCCTCCACTACCGTGTCGTTGAACTTAAACCACTTGCCTCGGTTTGGGTTGGTCATGTAGTTACCCCTACAAACAAAGCTAGTTATAACCTGAAGAAGAAACTACTCAGAAAACATTTAGGTGAGATGCAGGAATCAGTTTAGAAGGATGTGATATGTACTGTAACGATCATGATATTCAGCGGTGATTGAACCAGAATACAGAATTTGTTGTAACAATACAGAGCTCCTCTCCATTTATATTGTGATTGCACAAATGAGTACCATCTGACTGAGATAGAATGTCAGGTGAGTGATTACCTGCGTTCCTTGATGAAGGAGTAGTAGTGGCCTGCATTAGCCTGGCCACTGTGTACCACTACCCCAACCAGCTCGTAATTAATCTGCTTGCTGACTGATGGCCCGATGTACACACCCCCCGGACCCAGCTCACACGTGCCCTCTTCCAGGGACACCCCGCTGTCAGACAGAACCCCTTTGCCTGGCGGGGCTGCCTCGTTTTCGTCTGTGTCCGTGCTTGTCACGTCCGGGACAACTTGGTTTTCATCGAGGGCGTCCTGCCGAGCCATGCCTTCTGCAGTATATGGCTCCATGTCCAGTACAAACGGAAACTACAATACCGAACACAAAGTCACATAAACACAGCTTCAATCAATAGCCAAATTTGTTCAGTCACAAATATTGCAACATACAATGATATCATGTAATTTTTAAGTAGTGAGAAATTGTAAAAGTGCAAATGACAAGTCATCCTCATGCAGGCAGTTTGGATGCGTGAATAAAAAAACCATTCAAATATGGGTTACCAGATTGTGTCTGGAGGTGACATACATGGGAAACAATCCCTTGATTTTCAGAAAATTAAATAAACAAATTGAGGGACGGTAACTGACTTTGAAGTAGTCATCAAACTTGAGGGCTCTGTTGGCCTCCCAGTCATAGTCGAATCGTTTGAGCTGTATACAGAGGACGGGGGGTAGGGTCTTGATGCACATCCGCTTCACAGAGTTACGCTGCAAACAATACCACAAAACCAGGATGGATAAAAACATATAACGAATCAAGTTAACCTCTAAGGGTGATCATGTCTAACCAGCAGTGAATGATTAGTATATCAGCTCCTTAATGCAAGACACATCCTACTCAGAGACATCTAACTCAGCACAACCTGGCCTGGAAAACACGCGCTTGGACCTGATACACAACCGAGATGACACCCACCTTCTCTCCACATTTCTCACAGAAGTACGCGTTATCGCCTTCCAGCATGTCTCCTTTGACAAACTGAGCCAGCTCATCTTGTAACGTGTTGTTCTTCACAGTCACGTTCAGCGCGAAAAACACCTCTTCTCTCTCGTACCTGTCACATCAGAGAGAAAGTGTACATTTAACAACTCTTCCAAGAGATAACAGCTACGCGAGATGGTGAAGGATGACAGTGATGAAGATCAGGTTTTGAGACCACCTTCATGAACAATCTCTCCTACCTGTGAGGGCAGTCTTTACAAATCTTCTGGTCGGAGTAAACTCCCTGGAACTTCTTCTTGAATATGGATTCTAACCCCAGTTTCTGAGACATCACATATAAAACACTTGAGGACTCCACCAACATACACATGCTCTCTCTATCCCATACCTGGCTTGGAAATAAAAGGACTTCCACTCTACAACCTTGACCTTATGAACTAACCTTGATCTGGTCCTCACATTGGTCAATACAGGCCTGGTAGAAGTCGAGAGCATCCTGCTGTTCTCTCACGTTGACCTGCTGACCCCAGAGTTTGAAGACATTCCAAAACTTCTCTGGGACATAGTACTGGAGTTTGCTCTCCTGTAGGTGCCCGAACACCTGCTGTACCTGAAAGAGCACACTGATACACAGGTGAAAGGTTAGTGATTAAACAATTAGAAATCCAGGGAGCATGTCTTCCCTAAATAACATCCTGAACAAAACTGAGTATTTTCAAGACAGAGAACATATCAAGTGGCCGAAACAAATAGTTCCACTGTGATATCTAAGCTGGAAAGGATGGCACAGAAATACATATAATTTGAAACCTGATGTTATGGACTGATCACTGGTCATACGAGCTGGTCCTAAGAGATGAATCTAGCTTACAAACTCACAACTTATACAGTGTACTATTAGCAGTTGATGTTGTACCTTTCTGGGTCCATAGTGTCGTCATCGATGCCCAGCAGAGCCTCGGGCACATTGGGGGCCATGTACAGCTGTTGTAGAACGGAGTTCATGTAACAGGTGGCGCCAGCGTTCCTCAGACCCACATAGCCAGCTGATGACCGACTGTCTACAGGGGGCATGAACTATACCCCCACAGTCACATAAACAAAGTTCAATTATGGGATTTTAGCTCTAAGGTCTTAGGTCTTGCCTAGAAATGAGGGCATGAGAATGAATCTGCTACCCTCATAACCTTTGACCCTAATGGAAGGATTTCAGTGCAAATAAAAGAAGTTAGTTTCTAGTTAGCAGTTACTATCTGTACACTGCACATTGAGTACAAATTCATGAACCCCATGTCATGAGTTGAATGCCAGATTGACATCATACCTAAACATCATCATAACGTACCCTCTCAGTCATCAGTTGATGGAGTAACCCCCTACAGCTGATATTGATTATAAACCTCAGCATCCCAGATCCACGAGTGACCTACATGTCACCTGCCACCTCCTTATGCATACCTCGTATCCTAGAGCCACATGCCTGAAAGCCCGAGCAACTTCCCAGGCCTCACTCACCAGGCTTAAGCATGTCCCATGAGAATTGAGATAGTCGGTGAGGGAATCATTACATTTTAAAATTAGTTCTATCCTGGCTTCCACGCTCAACACATCTCTCTCCAATCTTTAGGCAAAGCTACTTCTTAAATTCAAAAGTCAAGTCAAGTAATAAACCCTATGCCTGGAGTCTTCCTTCATAATCACAAGTGCGTATCGCATGCATCTCTACGCCACAAAGATTAACTCATGAGTTTAATCATGATGTAGAACATGAACTCTGACCTCCCACTCCTTGGCTGTCTCTGGGTTGGGCAGGTGATGCATATTAATGAGCTCCATACAGAGGTCAGAGAGGTTATCAGGACATCCACTGGCCAGCTCGATAAGCAGCTCATAGGCGGCTACTCGCGAGTCACTGAATGAACACCTGGCAAAGAAAACAGTAGAAGTTCATCAAGTGAAAGCATAGTACATTTGGTATTAACCACAAGGAAGGCTATCAGCAGATGTTAAAATCTTTCCTGTAACATAAATAACAGCCAGATGCTGATTAAAAAGAAATGACTCCCATCAGATACACTTTGAATATAAACCTGTCAGTGACCTACATTACTCATATCTCAACAAAAGAGAAGCTCAATATAGAACAGACAGAACGGGAAGGAATGACACACTTGGCGTTGAAGTTTCCCATGGTGCTACTGGCGTCCCTGCTGACAGCATCCATCATGATTTTGGAGGCAGGGAAGATGAAATCGTGCAGCATGTCTTGTATTAAGGCTTTACCTGGAAGAACAGGGCCCATGACAACATCAAGAGCAGTAACCATAACAGACATCACTTGTGATCAATGATGACTGACATCAATGATGACTGACATCAATGATGACTAACATCAATAACGACTGACATCAATAATGACTGACATCAATAACGACTGACATCAATGATGACTGACATCAATGATGACTGACATCAATAAAAACTGATATCAATGACTGACATCAATAAACGACTGATATCAATAAACGACTGATATTACTGACTGGCATCAATAATGACTGACATCAAGTTCAACAGAGACTGACACCATTAACAATTAGCATGATTAGCAACCAGATATAGCAATACAAATTACCCTTAAAACATGAACTCTTTCAACACATGACACCTACCTATGGTCCTCTTATCAACGCCCTCACTGGTGAGCAGGGTGGAGATAAGACGCAGATGGCCAGCGATAAGCTTGTTATCAGTGACGCGTACCTCATGGCTCTCTGACGGCACGAAGGCAGCCAGCCAGTCGATCTCATCCTCCAGCATCCTCATCACATTAATCTGTAACGTCTCTTGCTCGGAAGCTGCAGCAATAAACACAGTGGCCATAGTAACACTGGTACTCATGCATCTTGCATGCTTGACAAAGGTAACCATTTTTACCTGTGAGTTTGGATAACAGTCGACACCTCAGCTCAAAGTATTGGCTGCAATGTTGCAGCAACCTGGAGGCATAGTTAACAATCATGATATAACAATATGCAACCATTGTTGTTGTTGCATTAATGAAAGCTTCTCATACATCTCAATGAATATTACTTCCATTTGTACCAGTAATCTTAAAAATAGAATATTTTGCTTCAGAAGTAGGGAAGGACGAAAATAGATTGAACTGCACCCAATGAACCCTTCCCCCACCTATAGCTGGCCCCTCGTGTACTGCTCGTGGACACCCAGAAAGGGAGGCGGGCTTTGAGCAGGGTGTGCATGATGAAGCGATGTGGACTCTGCTGGTGGCCGCTTGACTCAGACGGAGACAGACCAGACTGAGCCAGCAGGTAGAACTGTGACAGCGCTACCTCACGGATCTCAGTCTGGGTACAGCCCACCAGGACGTCAATGATAAAGTCACTGACACAAGGCAGGCTGTAGAAGGTGGCTGGGGACACACAGGGTTATTAAGTGCAAAATAAGATGATGTGGCACGTTCAGTAAATCAATGTGTACAAGGAACAAGCCATATAAGGATACAAGCAATATAAGACATCTGTGAAAGCTTCAATGGAAATGTACAACTACATACTATAACATGCTGCAAAATAAAACCTGCTGATGTTGGAATTATCAATAGATAAGTTATCCAAAGACAAAAACATTATAAGGACATAGCATATATTAATGGAGTAAACATCTCCTCCTATCTGAGCCACATGAGTGGAACCTACCGAGGAGCTGGTTGCGCAGCTGTAGACAAGTCACCAGCAGCTCCAGAGCTTCCTTAGCGATGGTGGCATCCTTGGGTGTGATGGTGGTCTGACGGATACACACCCCCGTGTGGAGGGAGTGGATGTCGCTGTCGCTGTTAGAACTCCCTGTACTTCCTGTCACCATCGCACATAACTGACTATGGTTGATATCACCAAAATTGTCAATATCATCTGCTCATATTTCTGGCCATTTGGCAAAACAGAAGCTTGTTGTGTGATTTACTACAGGAAATTTTACCACACTGATGTAGGTATAGGGAGATGTTCAAATATCATAGAAACATTCTGGAGTGAATTATAACACTACTTTCATTGACTCCACACTGGATTCTGATGACTTAAACCTATACATATCTGGTACACCATGCTATATTTGTATGTCACATTGGCTGTCAAACTTGGACAGACCAGGATCCACTAGAACATGACCTACCTGTGGAGCCTGTACTGGGGCGACTTCGACTGCTCCCTGATGTGTAGCCGCTCACATTGTTGAGGGAGTCCTTGAGGGGCTGGGTGGTGCTGGCCAGGTGAAGCTTACCTGCAGCCGCTGCCCACGTCACTCTCATGAAGCAGGCAACTGTCTCCGTGAAATCACTCACACTCATCGTCTGTACAAATGAAACATTGAAATATGATACTCATTTTTCTCCTAAGTGCCTAATTCATTATGAATATTCATTTTCTAGCACACAGATAGGACATGCCTGAATGACTTTGCTGGCAGTTGAGTCGATTTTTGGTGGTGATGAAGCAGTTTTGGATAATGTAGGCACGCTTTGACTAGTAGGGCCGCCCCCTACAGAGGCCCCTCCCCCTGCCGAAGCTCCGCCCCCAGAAGCCACACCTCCAGCAGCAACAGCCACTACACCTAAAGAACAGGTGCTTGCTCGCCTTGGGGTAGTTGGGGTGAGACAATCGTTGGTGGCTTCTTCACCACACAGCAAGTACCTGCAGGGAGAGGATCATTGCTTGTGAACCAAGGATGCATTCAAGTCCAACAACATCACAAATTTAAGAACAAAACCTCACAAACCTTAGAAGTTGTAAAGCTATGCCGTAAGAGCCCTGTCTGATTTCGTAATCTACATCAGCGGGCATAGCATCTTTTTGAAGCACATTAACAACATAACTGAGGCCGTTGACTAACAGGAAGTCTGCACAGAATGATTTGGCACCGAGCACGGAACCCGCATCACGCATTGTGGGCATCAACTTGCTACTTAGAATCTGGAAGGGAACAACGTATGTCCGAGTTTGTAACATTGTTGTCAATAACAGCCGTCTCATTGACAACAGACAAATAAAATAAAAGCCAGTCATCTTGTAAAAAAGGTGTGGGCTTTAACAACCCTACAAACTGAATACTTCCAGGAATAACTGAGGCTTCAAACACCAGAGTTATCACCCACCTCTAAGTTGTAGAGGACCCTGAAGCAGGACATGGATGGAGCCTGGGCATCAAACAGCTGCTTGAGGGTCTGCTGGGGGTTGTTGCGTATGGCCGGGGGTGGGGTGGAGGAGTAGGGGAGGCTCCCGCAATGAACTTGCGAGGACTGGCTCGTGGACTCACTTTAGGGTTGGCTTCTTCTGGCGAGGGTTGTCGGGTGGCTTTCTGTTAAGGACAAAAAACTTGACAGTGTTTCCAAGTCCAGTTCATCAAGATGTGGGGAAATGCCAGGAGAGAAGCGAAATTCTAGCTCACCTTTTGCCCCATGCAGTCAAGTGCATCTAGAATGGATGGATCAGTTGGTATCAAGTTTAGGAGTTTCCGGGCGTGTGTTGTGATCCTGAACAAACGCAGGCACAGACAACATGTGAACACAAACCAAATTGATGAAAAAAACCAGTGCAGAAACACAGTCAGTGAGAACTCACTTGGGTTCATCGAGATCAGCCAGCTGGTAGAGCATATCAAACACTTGTCCTCCCATCGACATCAAAACGCCGGGCAACATTTTCTCCTGAGAGCACAACAGCCAAGCACATTCACATTCCATTAAAACAATACAACTGCCAGAAATACACAACTTGTCTGGACAATTATTAAACTAACTGTAGCTGAAAAATGGTGACCAACCTGTTCCAGATCAAAGGACTGCTTGGTGGGGGTACTTGGTGTGTCCTAGAAATCACATGCATATGGTGGTGTTTTGATTGAATACATTTACAATTGGAACCTTAGACTCACTGGAAACAGCAAATGACCCAAACGTTAATATCACTTTAGGAGGAAGACAAAGAAATACAGAACACTTGTCTAAAGTTTGAGGTCGATGACATCACACTGGTGAAAGGCAGGTATACACAGAACACATCATAATCTCCCAGCTACACCGACCAGCTGCACTGATCAGCTACAGCTGACCAGCTGCACTGACCAGCTACTGTGATGTGACTGGAGAGTTACTCACGGAGGTAGAGGAGAAGTAAGATGAGCTGGAAGAGGAGGTGACAGAGCTGGTGAACGTCCTCACGCTCAGCAGCGTGTTGTCTTCCACACCCAGCTGGTGGAGTAACTTCTGGTCCTTAGTCAGCTGTCAACAACATCAGTTCTACATGAAATTTAGTCCATCAATAAATCACATTTCTGTTTGGACCAATCACTCTGGGAAGTGAGGTGTGTTTCATGCAGCACTGACCATTCTATTGTTCACCATGATCTGGACTTGTTCAGCCGGGCATTTCAACTCACGACCTATCTTCTGTCTCACTGACCTTACCATCTCGTTGCCGTGAGCCTGAAATCGTTTCCATGGAAACCAAACAACAGAGATTACATAAACTCCCTATAAGACATGACCTTTATAACAAGAATATAAATACACTTCATGCCAAACTAACTGGACTCAATCGCTATGCAGAGCACCGCACCTTGATGTTGAACTCAGCCTTCTGCGACTCGCAGACGACATAGACTGTGATGGGTTGTCCCTGGAAGGACGCACCATGTGGGGGGATGGTGCGTGGGGCTGTGTGGAGTTCCTCTACATTCACGATGTACTGCTCGGCAATCAGGAGTAGTCGTTCGATGTTGAGCAGGTTGGCCGTTCTGTGACATACCACAAGCCAAGTTAACAAGGACCATAACCGGCACTTTGTCTGAGATGGTGCAATATATGACAAGCAACAGGTCTGTATTGACAGACCCGAATCACGTATAGAGCTGTTCTAGATAACAATTGTCACTGAAGTAGTCATTGCAGCTTCCATGATTTTACCTGCTATCCTACACAAGCATCACTGCCACAGGCATTAAAGTTTTAAAATGTCCCTCCTCCTATGATTAACATAAATCATACACAAATAATATATAAGATGTGCCAAAGAGAGGTCAGCACAACTATTATATTAGCATTAGGGGAGGAGGGACATTTTAAGATTTGAGTGCCCATGATTATTACTAGAGAGGTGTGTTTTAAGACTTGAATGCGGACGATTATTACTAGAGAGTGGTCTTTTAAGAATTCAATGCCTACGATTATTACTAAAGAGGTGTGCTTTAAGACTTGAGTGCCTATGATAATTACTAGAGGTGTGCTTTAAGACTTGAGTGCCTATGATAATTACTAGAGGTGTGCTTTAAGACTTGAGTGCCTATGATTATTACTAGAGAGGTGTGCTTTAAGACTTGGCATTGGGAACCGAGCATCTGTGGGAGAGAGGGTGTCACCTGGAGGGAGACGGCGCAGTGGCAGCTTCAGGTACCCCGACCGCTGTCAGTATTGTGGTAGCCAAAGACAGCCCCTGAGCTACAGCAGAGCCACCTAGTGGTATCATGGCCAGCTCCAGGCGCCGATAACACTCATCGATAAACTTCTTGTGGAGGGCAACAGGATCCTGTAAATGACAAACAGTCAGTCAAAAAATTGTCAAGCACTTGTTTCATCCTGATGACGACATATGGTTATGATGAAGAACTTATTAGAAGACACAGTAGTATAATCACCTTTATTGCCCTAAAAGTTACTTTTCACTAAGAAAAGGGGGGAGGGAGTCATTGGTCAGCCTTAAAGGCCAGTCAATCCAATATGTAAATGAGGTGTGATTAAGACTGACCCGTTTGAAGCGCGAGGCGAGGTTGCAGTAGAGCAGATTGAGCAGGAGACTGATGCTCATCTCCGATATATCATTGTCTGGTGTATTGAGGCAGATCTCCCAGAGGAAATCCAGCCCCGATAAATCTGTCTTTTCTACTATCTACATACACAGACATAGTGTGGATTATGAAACTAGTACACTGTTTAACAAGAATGATAACTTGTCATAATGGGGTCTAACTTACAAAGGAGGAGCCCGACTTCTTCAGTTTGTGTTCAAATTGATTGACACTCTCAAAGAAGCTCTTGAAACAAGTGAAACCTACAAACACAAACTGTCAGATTAGTTAACACTTTCTTGTGGTAATATTCAAAACTAATGGGTATTTGGCTATGTTTCTTCTTGTTTGGCGGGAAAGGTGGAATGCAATGAGGTTTGTTATGAGGTTGGCTCCAACTGATGTTGGTTGTAACAGATGTTTGCTCCAACAGGTGTGATTGAAACTGATGTTAGTTGTTACTGATTTCAGTTCTAACAGGTGTAGGTTGTAACAGATATCTGGGTGTAACATGTGTTGTCTGTGATTGATACTTCCTGTGATGTTGCTGGGTTAATAGAAGCTGACTCACCTTTAGGAGAGAGTTTACTGGGGTCAGTTCGCAAGAGCTCCTTCTGGTAGAACTGAGCTTGTGTGTCCTGTTCCAGGTCCAACAAACCTTTATTGAACCACTCGAAACATGTCTGAAATGCAACAGGTGACCAATACATATACCAACTTCGAATATAAGGACCTCAGAATGAATGGTGTTTTCACACAATCAGTTCACCACAAAGTCACACAGATATAATGTTTTAAGAAGTAAGAAAGGAGGGATGCTAATAATTGATATCATAAGCTGTAATCAACGGTCCACCTGTAATCAGTTCTTACCTGTTTATCCCAGTCACAGGCATCTGGACTGGCTACAAGGGTATCCCAGAGTTCCCTGGCCCGGTTCCACGATAAATAGAGGCCGCCTTCTTGGAGGATGAACTGTAGGAAGCTGAGATGGACAGTGACAAACTGAAACATACCGAGAAGATTGATGTTATGAAGACAAGAACTTCGTCAAAATTCTATGTTCCGTGCAGCATAATCCAACAGAATGGGTCACACATTAAAGAAATCCAACAAGCAATGAATGACTGCATTTGATACCACTACAAATTGACACATCAATCGGTAAGGACAGAGAGCTTACATCTTGGTGTGAGTAGCGGCCATCGACCAGCGTGTGCTCAGAGAGAGAAGTGCCGTTATCCCGGGCACACTGTACTGCCACCTGGTGGAATTTGATGAGACTGTGAGCAACTTGCTTGATAATGTCATAGCTTTTGTTGAGTTCCTGGAGAATACCCTGAAATGAAAACACATATATTACATCCAAAACTGCATTATAAGCTTGCTGTTTCTTTTCTATAGCTCATCCTGATTAAGAATCAACATGTATCCATAATATCCGGACCATAATAATTTTTGAGTTTTCTTCTATGACAATTATGAAAGGGCCAATAAAGCAATACATACCTTTTCTGCTTTATGGAAGCTATGTTTGGCAATATTTTTGGCAATCTGCAGCAGCTGGTTGAGGGCAGGGAGCACCCATACACCCTGATACACACAACACATTACACCATCAGCAACTCGAGAGTGTAAATATCATCAGGAGGATGTAAATACAGCTCTGGGCAGATGTTGAACAAACCTCTCTGATGTCGTAGACACACTTGTTGAGGTAGTCGCGTTTGATTGGTTCTTTGATGATGAATGAATCGTTCAATATAGCTAGGTGTTCGGCCAAGGCTTGTTCCACAAGGGATGTCTTCAAGGCAGGCAGGTGGGCTAAATCCCACAAGAGCTCAAGCACCTGTCACAATTAAGTCAGAAATATCAAAATCCCAGTCAAGCGTGAAGGGAATCTCCAAAACAAGAAACTGTCAATTATATGGAAGTCCAGGAGGTTGTCTCACCCTGGTGGTGGTTTTGGTCAGACGGGCATTGCTTCCTATCTTGCCGATCAAGCCAAGCAGCTTTTCTCTGATCTTGTCATTCTCCACCTCCCAACTCTGACACACCAAAGCATAGATTGTGTGACAGTTACACCAAGGTTCTGTCAATGATTTGTTGGGTTTTTTTGCAGCCGAGATTTCTGGGGATCCAGGGGAAAATGGGTTCGTTGGGACAGCAATAAAAAACTTCTGAGGATTTTGGGATGTCAATCATAAAATTCAGAGGTTTATTGGGATTCTAAAAAAAAGTTAAGAGGTTCATAGGGATCTGAAGGGGTACAAAGAGTGCTGGGTGTTTAGAAATAGGGTCAACAGGTTTTTATCAAGATTCGACATTCCAGCTTCTTGATGCTTGATAAGGATTGTCAAACTTTAAACTACAATAAACATGAGTGACAATACTGGAC
Organism: Urechis unicinctus; assembly: GCA_034190875.2. Classification (NCBI taxonomy): domain Eukaryota; kingdom Metazoa; phylum Annelida; class Polychaeta; order Xenopneusta; family Urechidae; genus Urechis; species Urechis unicinctus. The sequence goes on along the minus strand of CM067350.1, from coordinate 12,486,151 downwards.
TTGATCAAGTACCCACTCTCTGTATGAGCTTGAAGAGGTGCTCGAGCTGCTGAAGGTTAAACTTGACGCCTGCTGCTCCAATGATTGTGTGGATGTTATCAATCACCACAGTACTTTCCTCGTGCTAAAGTACAACACACATTCATAGAGAAGACAACATTAAATACCTCTATTAGATAATACAGAGGGTGATATAGGGAGTCTAACATCCATATGATCATATAATCATCAGTGTTAGTTCTTAGTTAGATACCTGCATCTTCCATATCTTGGTGAGCTCGTCGACAGAGAGTCGTGGACCCAGATACTCGACCAGACTCTTAACCTTCTCACAGTACTGTTGCTGGTCAATGTTACCTGTGCATACACATGCCAAAGAGTTTTTTCTCCTTTGGGTGACACATCGTTAATAGCACCAATAACTTATCCAGACGTGCAACATGTGAAGAGCCCGAATTCAATGGAATGTGATCTAATGTAACCAGTGTCAATTGTATGATGTCACCTTCTAGCGCTATAGAGAGCACCCTGGCCCCGACCATCCAGTCCAAGACGGCTTCCTGATCGAGTGCCGATTTAGGGGCTTTGTTGCCAGCGTTCTCCTCAAGAAGCTTGGTCAGCTGCAAAGATAAATAGAAATGGCTTTTATATTAGTCTGACGAGGGAATGGGAAAGTTTGCATGTTATGACACATCGAACAGCTTAGAGGAAAGTGATTGCAAGAAGACCCCTCAATAGGGAATCACGCCAAAGAAGAAAATAACACGAAGGATCATTAGCAAATAATTCATGAATGGATGTTTGGATGGATTGATCGAAGTATGAAAGGTGGATGGATGCATGGATAGAATAATGAATGGTCTATATAAGGAAGTAAATATTGTAGCAACAACACAATGGATGGATGTATTTATGACTTGTCTATGAACAAGTGGTACCTCTTTGAGAGCGTTCATGCGGGCATTGAAGTGAGGTGACTTGAGCATCCTCAGAATCACATCCAGACGAAGGCTGTCGATGTTCTTCACATCCTTAGGCCACAGTGCCAGGCAGAGTAGCTTCATGGTGGCTAGCATATCACAGACACTTGATACACGCTACACACAACATCACAGCGGAGAGAAAGGTTAATGGTATTTTGACAATGGACCAATTTGTGGAGCTGATAAAGGTGTAAAAATAACGATGGCTAATCAGCTCAAACTAAATTAAGGTACAATATATGGCACTGCATGTTACGAAACAAATGTTCATCAAAGTTTCCCAAATAGTACCCTACTTCAAAATCAACATTGCTTTGTCCAATATGTATGACTCTTTACTTTGCTTAGCTACATAAATACATACTCCATGACTTAAAATACACATCTGTATTATACCTTATCTTTGAGTTCATTGTCGTTGAGCTTCTGTACAAACTTGACGGCTGCCTCCATGCCAGGAGCTAGGAGGGGAAGCACGACAGAGCTGTTGAGGTAGTCGGCACAATGACCGAATGGTGCTAGTAAAGCTGCCATGGACTGTACCAACAGAAAAAAACACACATAGAGCTAAATGTCTGCTGAGAGATATTCTCCATTCTAGTAAACCATGCTTTCTAGTTTTTATTTGGTTATCCCATTGGTCAGATCAATATATCATGAAACAGGGATATTACAAATTTGTCTCAACAAAATGTTGCTGTAATGGTTTTTGTTTAAAACTAAGGGCTGAAATGGTAAATGAACAGATTTGACAACAATGTAGCCATTGAATGTATCTCACTGGGGCGTCAAGGTCGTTACTCTCCAACCTCACACGGATACTCTCAAAACCATCCTTTTCAGCAAACTGAAAATCAGAAAAATAATCAACCCAAACTGGACAGGGATATTACTGACACTGAATACATCATTCATTACATAGACCTTAAAGAAAGCTAACCACCATAAAAATTCCAAACAATACACTCTATTAACGAATCCAGCTAGGTCTAACTTACCCGGTTTATAAGATTAGTAAGCCAGCCAAAAGGATCCTACAAAAAGAAATCAATGTCCATGCATGTAGTCAACTTCAATTGTCATCTAGTCAGAAAGGAAACATTTCTCTATCACACACCCCATGCTGTTACCATCTTAAGACTATTATTTCATGATGCACACAGAAAAAGTCAGATGAGGCACAAACAATAAATCAAGTCAATTCATTTACTCAAAATTTTTAATCATATTCTTGCATCCTAGATGAATCACAAAGTGCAAAGATGTATGTGATGACACCGAACTGACCTTGCTGGAGGTTATCGCATACATCTGATTTGCTCCGAACTTCTCTTCATAATATGTTTTATCAGGACGTCGACTACAGTTTTTGGTGTGGTATTCAGTATCAGGATTAAATGCCTGCAATTATACCAAATAAAAAGTGCTTAGATTCATATAATTTTGTCAGCTAAATACTGCAATCATATTTATACAGGGGTATACATTCCTATAAATGTTAACATGATATCATGAGGATGGTGAATACGACATTGAGCTGCTTGGAACCTAACCCAATGGGCATAACACTGATGTCAGCATCAGGTTGCGTTACCACATTGAACCCGCTGGTCGGGATATATTGAGACTCACTGTAGCCAGGACATGGAGCATACCAACAGGTACAGGCTCGTACTGGACTCTGGTGGCTACGAGGTCAACCAGCAGCTGGAGCATGTCAAATATACCCTCCTGGATATCTGGGGCCCAGCGACGCACAGCTCCAGAGGTCAATAACTGCAGACCACGCAAAACGCCCGTTTAACATCGATGGGAAATAATATTCTGGGAATTCTGGATTTTAGGAATGAAGGTTGTTACTTATTAATGGTAAATATAAATAATATTTACATTATTTATTTGTATAATTATTACTGCCAAACTGCAAGGCAATAAGGAGATCGCATACCTTTTGGAAGCACTCTGGCATGCATCGCGTTAGAAACTTCTCACAATGCTCGTCAGATTCACAAAGACCTGAAAATTTATTCCATTACATCACATTTAAAATAAAACTTTAAAAAATTGAATTCAATAACCATTCCCCCATACAAATGAGAAGATAGAAAGGGATGACAGATATGTGACATCAATAGTATAATAGAAAGGAAAAGAGATTTGACAAACCTTCCCCTGCTAGTCTTGTAGCAGCAAGAAGACATTTGCCCAGTGATTCCTCTTTCTTGTAAGGGATAGACCAAGAACTTGTAAATACTCGGTTTTCCAACTCGTACAGGTTTTCAGAAGGAAATGTCAGACCTGTCTCTTCTTCTTGAGGACCCGACTTACTGCTGTCATCTGTCTTCTGTGTGCACACACAAGAGACGAGCAAACCACGTACTGAATTGACACTTGACACTGTCCACAGCATTGTTTCAAGTACACCAATGTGAATGTATGTATCAGCCATGTGCCGTGAGAGCAGTAAGCTGCATAGACAATGTGTAGGATTGTCAGATGAAATGGTTATATTCAGCACGTGCAAATAAAGTAGGGAGTGTTTAAGGGATTAGCGATTTGTCATCACATGCTTCAAAAGATATTAGGATAGCTGTATCCAAAATGCCTTTTGTATGTGACACCTTAATGGCACACAACAGATCAGCTTTTGTTATTAGTTTTTAGCCATTAACTGCCAACAAAGTATGTCTAAGGAGATGTGTATAGAAGATATGTCTGCTTTGATATTCATTTGACCAGTTCTCTCCATCATTGGAGGTAGCGGAAAGACATTTAAACATTCCCCCCCACAAAATGTTGTACCACAGCTGGTGGACATATTTCTTAATGGAATAACCATAATAGTGCTTAACGCATGATATTCATCTTAATTCTCAATCCATATAAATAAATGGTTACAGAACCTATGTAAGTGTAGGCAACATGAAATATAATTTTTGACATAGATTTGGATGGCATTATTGCATGAGAGTTTATAACTGTTTCACTGTGCAATCAGGTCTACGTTTGGACAACTGACATCAGGATTATATCAGATTGAGCAATCCATATTGATGCAAACAGGGTTGTTGCCATTTATTAATGTACTTGAGCCAAAGCTTAACATTAGTAAATATATGAATGTTGTTGAAGGTGAAGGAAGGTGTTGCCTTCTGCAGAGATTGTGAAGGTTTACTGGACCCGTCGGACATCCAGTAACTTTTCTCTGGTCCGATAAAAAATGTGATTGTTCACCGGTCCTTGATCCAGTAATATATTCTAACATAATATACATGCCAGTACCCCCTCAAAAAAGAAAATAAACTGAAGAATTCGCCGTTTCACATAGGTTTCGTCTTTTTTATTTAATATTTTAGCTGGGTTGTAAGCCATTTGCAAGGCGACGTGACTTCGGGTGATTCCGTGGTTGCTGGAAACTCCCAATAGATTACGCGCAGATCTTTAAAAGCACAGTGTGGCCATATATGTTTGTCAAAACTTCGGTCCAGTAAAAAAATATTGGTCCAGTAAGTTTTTCAAACTTTACTGAACCGCGGTCCAGTAAAGTTTGAAATTCCTTCACAATGTCTGGCCTTCTGTTGTAATGACACACCCACATGAGGGAGGGGGGATGGGGGGGGGGGTCAAATAAAGTTCTTTCTTGTTAAGTTTTCAAACCTGTGAATCTTGCTGAGATGATTCAATGCCTTTCAGAGCGTCGTCATAACTTGGAGGGTCGAAATAGCCCGTCGACACATTGGACCCAACCCCCCTCGACGATGAGCCATGGCCCAACTCATCCTTCATCTCCACGTCCAAATCTCCCAAAGTATCAAAGCCAGTGACAGGGTGGTCATTTGTCAAGATGGCCACTGCGTCATTGATATCATTTTTGGCCATTCTTAGTGCCCGGCGGACTTCACTCTCCGGGAAGAACCCCATGTTCAGAAGAGTTTGCACACAGTCCTCGCTTGGATCCATGTTTCTTCAGGACGAAAAGTTATTCCGACAAAAATAAACAACGAATAAAACTAATAATTCTACACTTAAACGAATGTGCTGTGTTTCTAAGTTCATGACATTGTAGATATCATGCATAACAAAACAGTGACAGCTAAGTATTTCCAATCCATGTTTTCGGCCACCATATTGGCATCCTCTACTTCCGGTAAATACTGGAGGTAATAGAATACTTTAATTGAGCAAAAAATCAATTTGAAAGAGGTCGGTTTTCTCAGTTGCTCGATGTCGTCAATTTATGATTTTGATAATAATGTTACTAAGATTTCAGAAACAATTTGATTAACCGCGCTTGAATAATGCGTAGACTTAATCGAGGGTTCCATTCTCTGCTCCATTGGCAGCATCAAGTCCATTTAACTTGCTGGCACACTACACTACAGTGCAGTCTGTACTTCAGACCAGTCTGAAGGACGTTGTTGTACGATAATGAAATGACATTAAAATTAATACCTTCTCAATGGGGAAATAGTGATTGAGGAATACCGAACCGACTTAATCTGAACAGTCTACTCCCACCTTTTGACCACCCCAAAACACAACTGTCATCATGGGTAGAGTATATTAATTCATAAGCCAAGCTCAATGAGCTGCCTGTGTGGTTTCAAGCACAGCAATATAAGACAACATTTGCGAAAAATTGAAGCAATCAATGAAGATACTAACAGTATTTATTGGTCAAACATGTAGTCACAGCACATTAATTGTTTGGGAATCTGTTAATAGCTTTAGTTAACAACAGGTCTATATCACCCATCCTGTATTCTAGGTTATGGGTATCATAGCCAATGAGCAATCATGTAAAAGTATTGATTGAACTATAAACAGAAAAGGCAAGGTAGCTTTATGTTATCTTACCAAATATTCAATTATACAGAATATAGAGAATGGAATGGAAGTAAAACAAACCTAATGTTTCTACAGAATTGCATTTTGCTATTTAAACTTTGAGAGACAACATAATATTGCACATAAACAACGATTAAAAGACACAACCAAGAAATAACATCTCCCCCATCTCCATCAAATAGTCCCTAGTAACTCGTAGAAGTGCCTTTGGTATTCTTAATATGTATATTTGACAAACACTATAGATGTGTTTCTACATTTGGCACATAATTTCATTCTAATTTTAACAATTTCAAAACCAGCCTCAATGAATTCTTGACAGCAATGTGAAATCTGAATTCAATCAACTATTGTAAACCAATATGGCCTATCAAATACTGTATCGTAGTCAATAATTAGATAAATATTTATCTTAAGTGTAAATCAGATAGCTAAATTGTGGACCGTTCTAGTAGACAAAAAGTTCAGGGAATTGTATTTCATAAATAGGCTTGGATTCTTCGTCAATGCGTGCTTTGCGAGGGGTGCCTCCAGGGCTATGTTGTGGTTCACACAACATGTCCAGAATCTCATTCACTTTGTCGTGGAACTGTGAAGACTGCAAGAACAACGTCATCTTATAAAAACCCAATGTCCACTTAATGATTTAATATTGTAACATAATTTGAATTTACCATCTGAACAGCTAGTGATTTAAGGATGAAAGATTTTTGTGGTAGACTGTATTGTCAAGGAGTTTCAGATCATACCTCAGCCTCTGAACGTGCTACGATGTCCTCAAATGGTCCGTTGCGGAAGCTGTCATATATTTGCTGATGCCTTTCTTCTTCCTCTTCTAAATCTTTGGGGTCTGGTTCTGCATTAAAGTGGATTATAACAAAGTCTCGTTTATATCTATGATTAAAACTGCCACAACAAACATGAATTTCCTTCACATGCACAACAGCATTCTATGATATCAGAGTAGTCAATTTGATCCATGTCAAGGTCACTCACCCAGAGCCTTTTTAAGCGACTCAAATGTTACTTCTTCCTTAAAAAACTCCTTCTTTATTCACAACATAAAACAATCAATATAGTTTACATGTAAATTGTATCATACTCATATAGAAAAATATGCTTAATACAATATAACATACTGATTGAGGTGTACATTGATAAGACAATACACAAAATATTCTACGCAGATAAATACTGTCAGCTTCATATGCTTGAATATGAACCATGTGTTATGTGCTGATTTGCAGACTTTGTTTGAGAGACTGACCCTAGAAGCAGCTGGGGTTGAGGTAGCACTGTCGAGGTCTAGTGAGAGGGAATGGATGTCACTGACACTCCTCGTGGCGTCGACCACATCTACTGACACAAGTCAACAACTTCACCCTGACATACACATGCTTTAAAGGTCAAAGGCAAAATGATGATGAAAACAACTATCATATCCACAGTTGATTTCTTGACCATACGGAGGTGATTCATTTTCTAAAAATGCCCTCCCTTTTTCATCATTTCACCCAGCTTAACTTAAAAGTTCCAAAGCAATGGAAATATCATACTAAAAAAAATTATTACTGTATTAAACATTACTTGTCGAAGAAACAATGTTTAAGCTCATAAAATAGATCGTAATCCTTAAGCACAAAGTCATGGTTAGCATTGTGGTATCCTTAACCAATGTTGACATTACTAGATAGCACATGATGAAACAATTCAGTTACCACTTCAGACCCAGACAGCTAGAAGTAAATAGACAATTAGGCCTAGTCAAAGCAATAACACGCCCAATGCTACAGCGTTACTAATTTTAGCGCATAATAACTGTATGTACAAGCTCAAATATTCACACTTAGTATAACAAATGTAGGCCAGGATGAGAAAAAAATTCAGCCAAGAAAGGAAACCTGATTCAATACAACCCTGTTTATTAATGGAGCCAAGCCAGGGATTTTTTATTTGACAAAAATCAAGATAATATTCTCCTCCATGGAGAAGTGAACATGGCATGAATAGTTGTGATACATTGATCAATATTTTGAACACACAGAAAATGCTTTGATGGACCAGTTTCTCTGTGCAGATGAATCATGCAAATTAATAATAAAATCCTCTCACAAAAACATTTTGAAAACTGAACCCTCCTGTTCAAGTCAAGTGTACAATTAAGGGGATATATTTGAGGATTGTTTCATTAGCAGTGAAATAAAGCAAGGGGTGGGGGTTGGGGAGCAGGGTGGTTGCTTGTTGGTTGCCTTTCGAAAAACCATGTGTGATTCAAGAACTGTTCATTGTTACATAATCAACTGTGAATGCCAGAAGCTTCTATTGCACGAGAACACCAGTGTCTACTGATCCATCAGGGTGGGCCAGAATGAAATCAGAGAATGTTGACGCTAACCTTTGTCTACACCTATACCGCTCTTGCTTCCATTTTTAAATAACATTACAGGGGATCACTTCTATAGTTATTCAACAGTCATTTTGATCTTCCATCATTGACCATCGTAGAGCTTAAAATGGACACATTCATTGTTTCCGATGGCATCACTAGAAGCTGTCAGTCTTATGTGTTATATCACAGGATAATATGAGAAAGAATAGGTTATGATTAGTTGTGTTAATTCTTTAGCCTAAGCTTCACATTGATGTGTTCATTAAGGAAGTTCATATCCAACACCCCTGGGTGTATAACCCCTGGTAAATGAAGAGATGGCTTAACTCATGCACAAATGTAACAGTTAACTCTCTGTCATTGGCAGCCACAAAACCATGCAAAAAATCCACAGCTCGTCAGTCTTTATGCCTCTGGACTATAAGTGGTAATGCCTCTTACAAAAAAAATGTCAATGCCTCTTGATATTCTCATCATCACCAGGAAATGTCAATTTAAGTGAACTGGTCTAAATAATTTGGACTCATCACCTAGATACTTACAGGCACCAAGTTCTATGTCTACGCAAAACAAAAGGACACATTACATTAACTTCAGGAAAAAGAACCATTAACATGGGATATAATTATTGGTTTCCGGACAATATGAAAATTTCACATCACCCCAGGATTATTGACAACGAATAAGAATGCAGTTTCAAACAGGAAGAAATACCTACAAGCTGGTTAACAAAAAATACAAATGTTTGATAGAGTGAAAACCCAAAATAGAGAGTTGAAATGAGTGTTAAATACGAGACGAGGAACTGACCTAGTCCGCTGGGACGTGTCATGAAAGGAACACTGAGTCGGTTGGTGTCGTGACCATTGCTGAGTAATGCTTCACTAATGGTGTCCACATCAAAGAAAAGGTCATCCCCCGTGCCCTCTTTGCTGGGGTAGCTATACATACAAGAGATACAAGGTTAAAATGATGTTAAATAGATAGGTTAAAGTCTCTCACCCAGATAACAAAGGACGGGAGAGGTGAGGGATATATGTATATTAAAAATAACGACATCTCAGAAGGCAAGCTCGGTTAAGGTCAATATCCAAACATTGTAGATTCATTTGCCACCTTTGTTATGTACTTATTAACAGAGAGTTGTCATGGAGACAACCCTAACAGAACTTGCTGAGCAGGAGTAGTAGACAGATTTGTGAGACCTTTTGGCTGTGTTGGATCTGTTGAAGGCTATATCAGGCAGGTAATAGGTAGCTCTGGTCTTCCTGGCATCAATCACCTTTATACAGACACACATATACATCCATCTTGATTTTAGAAATAAACACTTCCATCTGCACAACCTGGTTTCACTTTAATGGCCAATTATTCACACATTGGATGGCACTTCTTTAGATTAAAGTATCCCTACTTCATTATATATTACTTATCGTAATTTGCAAAGGTATTCATTCATAAACCGCTGAACAAAATAACTAAGTGCCTCTGTTCAGGTCTCTAACCAATCAGTTCATTTCATTCAAATTAAGCCCAAGTACATTCAATCATATCCCTTAAAATGAATTCACAGAGTCAGTGACTGTTGTTACAGTGCTTACCTCCTGTACATGTTGGCAGAAGGCAGGTATCCCTGTAAGCTGGCTGATTAGGTTGAGGTAAGCAGCTACCAATGCCTGGATCGCACACCTGTGTACAATAATTAGAGATGGTTGGCTGCGACCCATCGACTGCACACACAGACACATCTCACTGACTGATCAACCACAGAAGACAAAACTTGTATAAACACATGATAAAACCTACAAAAGTATCTATATGACAAGTCCATAATAGCATATACAAATATAATCAATGCATAAAAAAGTCCTAACTGATAAGTATTTTTAATCATTTTCTTTTTCATGAATATAAACAAGCATAATAAACCAACTTTCAACAGCCACTGGTAATATTTCCTGGCTACTCCATCAGTATCCTTCATCAGTGATGTTTATCAACAACTACAGCCACTTATCACAGAATGACAGCAAGAACTCCTCACCTGTATTCCTAGCGCCAGTCTGATGAACTCAATGATGACATCATCGCCCTCGAGCTCGATACAGAGCAGGGCCATGGTGCAGTAGAGTGCCTCATAGTTGTCCACTTTGTTATTCAGCTGCTGCATGTTCTCGTAGAGGTGCCAGTAGAAGTGGTGGCCGTACTGAAAACCACGTCCAAACTCACGTCATCCCCATCACTACACGCGCTTGCAACATTTTCCTGATATGATGACATGACATGACCCTGATGATTTGGCATAACCCTGATGATATGACATGACTTTGATGATGTGACATGACCCTGATATGACATGACCCTGATGATATGACATGACCCTGATTATATGACATGACCCTGATGATATGGCATAACACTGAGGATATGACAAAACTGCTATACCTTCTTCATGAACATAAAATCTTGGCGCTGAGCTTTCTCCACAGACAAGTCCAGTTGGGCAATGTCTTTAGGGATTCTGTACAAGCCATACCAATACACACAGCAGTTAGAATCTGAATGATAAGATGCTAACTGTATTGTACAAGCGAAATAAGGTATAATCTCTGCCACATTAGAGCCACACTCTTCTGAGCCACCAGCTGTGAGTCAAACACCTTACCATTCGAGCTTTCATTCAAATTACCACAAGTATCCATGTGAGTGCTGAATGGGGATACTTAAACATTGCCCACTTGGCACCTCCAGCCCCAGCTAGAGTTACCGGCAAAAGCAGTTAGAAGAGTTGATTTTTTCACCTGACTGTTTTCAGCTTGATGGAGTTGTCATGCCTGTCGAGCAGTGTGTGTAGTGTCTGCTGTACGATGCGACGTATCCCGGGGTCCTCAACGAGTGACATACGCAACAGTGGCTCCAGGAAAGCCATAGGGAAGGCGTTGGACATCTGCACGGTCTTGTACTTAGTGGCCACCTGAAAAACACACACATTATATACTGATGATTCTGGAGGTACAGATAATTCAAACAAAATAACCTAGATCTACTGATCAGCCAGGAATTGTAGCCCCAAGGGAATTCCGTCGTTTGGTGATGCATACCTTTAAGACTGTCTTCATCAGCATAGTCTGCAGTAAAACCTCTTTGTCATTACTGCAACAGACAAATCACATGTCAATTAACTCCAGTCATTTTCAAACATCAACATCACAAGAGGTGAGAATTGAAGCTGCTAACAAGTAGTTTACCTGGGCATCCCACCCACGTCAGCCATGGGGACCTTGCTCATTACAAACATGAGGATCTCAATTTTCTGGTAATCTGGGAGGTTATTGGCAAATTCACCTGCAGACAACAGAGACTATGTAAAGAGATTCAGATCTCAAACAGAAATTTGTCTTCAATATCACAATGATCAACTGAGAAAAATATTCAATAATCAGTGATATATTTTTTGCCACCATTGAAATGCAAAGAAATAGCATTTTGGCTCAACTTGACAAATAACAATTCCAAAATTAGAAGGAAATAAGTCTGTAAAAGAGATATTGATGATATAATCCTTGAATTAGCTGCTTCATCCGGCGATTTGAAAATGGCTAAAATGATGATAACCGGACTACCTATTGTGTTGATGACAGCTTCCTGGAAGTTCTTCTCATCATTGTATTTCTGTGGGTCACGTGTGTCTGAATCAACAGACACTCGCAGATGCCTGAGCAAGGTGTTGAACACTTCCAACACGGACGGACCTGCAACCAATCACTCTCATCATTGCGGGCTGCGACCATATCAAGTAAGAAATCAGCATGGTGTTTTTTGCTAAATGCTAGATAGGTAAGGTTAAGTGTTTTTTCCCCCATCAAGCAAATTAGGTGATATCAATTCAGTGATGATGATGATGATGATGATGATGATGATGAGGGTGCCGTAATTCACCACAACATTAAAACTTGAAGCCTCGGCTGCAAGGCAAGGCCATGATAAAGTCAAGGTGAAGGACCGGTTGTCAGAATGTCAGGAGTACCTATTGACCCGCCAGCTGCGATGAGTACTGTTTGTGAGAGGACATCTACAATGCTGGCTTTGATACGGGCATTCTGTTCCCTGTTGGTATCCAAGTGGCTCATCAACATCTGTACAACTACGTATCCATACTGGGCCTAAAATAGGAATGAAATCAACAGTGCTTAAAAACACAACCAACATGACAAAGGCCAAGAATGTATCACAATATTTCCCACTTTGGTTGACCTTTAATACACTAATGTAACAACAATAAAACACTTATGTATTACAATAAATGTTGGCTCTAAATAAAAAACATCTGTACACAATGCCCCACTTTCTTATATACTGTAGTCCACAATATATGACTGGGGGAGGGTCAACTCTTTAACAATTAACAACTATGAACAGTGCACTGACAAGTTTCCCACCTGAACAGAATACATGATGATTCTAAAGCATCGCACAGCAAAGTCATTAGGGACCCAGAGTTTATGGTTGTCAAGGTGCCTGACAACACATAGCAACACATATTGAAATACAAGTACTAACTGCCGTTGGTCAAAACTGTTTGAATCTATATAATGAAATAAAACACTGGCAATGGAACGCAAAGGTGAGATCCAATATTGGACGAGGCAGATAGTGACATTGGATTAATCCACCTCAACCAGGCACCAAGCATTTCAAAAGACTATTAATGTCACGGGGATATACACAGTGGACAATAATGCTAGGTAAGCATATTAACTAATCAAGCCACGTCTGAGTATACTCACACAAGTACAGGACGGATGACAGCATTGATATTGCCATAAGACGCGCGGCACACAAGGTCTCTGAAGACGGTTTCGGCAACGCCTGCTGGATGGTCATCGTCGCCTCGTGGGCTCTCTGGCTCTAAAGCTCTACACAACACACAGAGTCTATCATAGGCTCTTTGGCTCTAAAGATCTACACAACACAGTGAGTCTATCGTGGGCTCTCTGGCTCTAGAGCTCTACACAACACACACACAGACAGCCCAAACTCTCTAAAGCTCTACACAACACACACACAGACAGCCAAAACTACACATCCATACATCCACGCTCTCTACAATCACAATCCCCATGCCTCTACAATCACAATCCCCAGGCCTCTACAATCACAATCCCCAGGCCTCTACAATCACAATCCCCATGCCTCATAACAATCTGTAATCATCCAATGCCCTGAGCAAATACACACAGGGGGCCTTGACATCAACAACAAATTGCATACACCGATTCAAAACATATCACGTTCACAAACGTCCTTCATCAACGTCTATCCTACATGCACTTCCTTACGTGGTGGTGGGCAGGTTGATGAGGAGCGAGGGCATGATCTTATCCATGTGAGTACGGTCCCATATATTGACCTGCAGGTCATCGCTGACCGTCTTCCGCACCACTCCCTGCAGTCCTTTCAATCCAGCTGTACGAAGTCTGCAATCAGTCACTTATCATTCACAAACAGAACGTGGAACATTTCGAGTGTTGATGAAAATGATTTGTATAGAGCCTAGCATTGTGATCTGTTATTCATACTTAAAAAAAACAACCCCTGCAACTTATTCATGTGAGATGCACAACGTAACGTTTACAACAGACATATCTCACATATCATGCCTACCTAACTCTTAATAAACACTGGATCTTGATACTACCAATGTATTCGTCCTCTCTACTGGGTGGTTTTATCTTTGTGAAATCACACTCATATTCACACTTTGGTGATGCTTACTAATTATAGGCGGACATGCAACGTTTCGTGTAAGCTTATACTTGGCATAATTATGGGACATTTCTATCAAGCAGGCCCCTACATCCTAACGTGTATTAAGTTATAATGGTAATAGACAAGATTTGCTTGTTATCTTGCTATGAGGTTTATGAAACAGATATAGAGGGCAAGTTTCAGGAATCAGTTCACTAAAGTTCTGTCTGGTTTTGATTGGATATTATGCACCATAACAAAAATACCAAAAAAATTTGGGATCACTAATATCATACAAATCCTCTTAAATCTAACATCATACATGCATTGTGAATAACACATAGTTAAGGTTTTAAAAATTGAAAACACTACTTAAGGTCAGTACGTCCATATTTTGGTAAATTGTTCCATAATATTGATAAACAACAGCTATCCATGCTTATACCTACCTGGTTCTGTAAAACAAAGATGGCAAATGTATGTCATAACTCAATGTTTATAATATATCATTAATCCAATCCAATGGTTTTATAATGAATGTTCGAGAACTAAAAATTCTTGAAAACTGACATAAGAAATATGACTTTGGGTTATATGTTATTGTTGTACCTAGTTTGTGCTTCCATATCCTGATGGTTGTTGTGACACATGGAACTAAACTTAGATACAAAGAAGTCATAACGGCGATGGTAGGATGGGGTGTCCTCCTCAATGTTTGCAAACTTAATGAACTGAAACAACAAGGACGCCAAGAACAGATGAAACTTCTTCAAAATCTATGTCAGATAAGTCACAAGAGTTTAAATTTGAGTTTCTTCAGTTTTATATCAACACATAAGTCAGACTGTTATAATAGTTGATAAAACAGTACAAGTAAAATATAGAACTTAAAGTCTAAGATTATATCAAGAAGTTAACAAATGGATAGTCAAAATTGCACTATTAAAATGTTAGAATCATCCTGATTTCTAACTTTTATAAAAAAAATCTTGCTTGAAACTTACAGATGAAGTGGCTAAACATTGGAGATCTGGTTCATTGCATTCTAACAACTTTTGGACCATCTTCAGGAAACTTTCAACGAACAGATTCGAGAGACTGGGCATGACACGTGACAAGTAATGTGTCCAGGGCTTCCATAGAAACACCCACAAACCTGGAAGACATGATACAATAGGATCAAAGGGAGCACCGGGAGACAGTGAAGCATGTCAGACAATTGTATACACAACTTTCCTAAGCCTCACCGCTCAGATTATCTCAGTGATTGTTTTAAGCTACATATGTCGCTAATAGGCAATCAAAAATAATGTATATCTGTTCTAGTCGTAATTGTGCCTTAGATAAGATATGTGAATATAATGATTATATTAAATGAAAGATACCCATGCTTCTGTCTGGAAACATCGCGACTGAGGCGCTGAGCAAGGTAATCTCCAATGCGATCTAGCTTCTCAGGAGATTTCATGGCAAAGAATGTGAGTTTATCCATATTGCTTTTGACAAGTCCATCCTGTTGAATTAACATAATGGGCAATCAACAATAAAGCAATCTGGACTCATATCAAATTATTTTGTTATCAGTGCTGCAACTAGTTGCTTTACAAAATGACATTAATAGAATATATAACCATATTTGTGAATAATATGGTTTAAATTTAAATGACTTCAATGATTCCTGTTCATAATAAACACATATATGTGTCATTGTATTGTATGAGGATTAGGTTAGCTGCACTTACGGCTGGATCTGCTGGGAATATATTATCAACAAGTCGCTTGTAGCGCGGCTTCAGAGCGGCGCAGCAACCACAGCAGCCTGAAAGTATCATAATTCATAAAGATAACGGTTATAATTCTAGCAAAGGCGTTAACGGCCGACCCGCATATTTACCAGATCACAAGCTGACAGAGACAACTGACAACTGGTTATTGACATTTGCTACTCAACCGACAACAAATCATACATTCGGTTTATAAGGCACAACATTTAGCATTCAAGGTGTTTAAATTATAATCACCGGACATTCTGAAATATTTGATTACTCAAAAAAGCAATCAAAGAAAAAGAGTTTCAATTTTGTTGCATGTTTACACTCATAACCCCAAAACGGAAGTCGAAATTAGCCGAAATGACACGTACAGATCAGTCCCTCGCTAAAACGGCCGTCAGTCAACAAACGCTTACATAAAAAATATCAATTATCTTTATTGGTTTTTGTCGTTTATATTTTTCAATGTTTGACAATTTAAGTTACTACATTCTGAAATATTCATGAAAAATATTCTTAAAACGCGATCAATAAGAAGTAATTTGTTGTGGTATATTCAACATTGTTTTATAAATGTTACACAGATGAGTAGGCTTCAGATTGACCTAATGCACCCTATAATTTTTTTTAAATGCCTCTTTTGAACTGAGAGCCCATATGGCGATAATGATACAATTTATTTTCATATCATGCAATGAAACATGGATCAGGAATGTGTGGTCTTTGTCTGAAACACCGTAACTCAGCCAGCAGCCAGACCCCAGAAATGACAATACACAGAAACAACTCATGTAACATAGCAGTTCATAATAACAGAAGCGTAAGAACTCAGGAGAAGAACTATTGTGTAGGATAGAGAATGAAATGATAAAAAGGGTAAGTTGTAATCCACCCCCCACCCCACTTCCTGCATGGCTGGGAGTAACTGTTTTTTTTTGGTAAAGCATAGTAAATGTTTTCAAGTTTGTTTGAAATTGTATTGATGTTTGGCATGTATTCCATATTTTGTGCCCTGTTGTAGATATCCCATGTTTAATCAGTTAATGCAAATGGAAGATCGGTATATGCGTGTTATTAGCATCCAGATATTTTTGTGATGTTACTGCTAGTTTATTGTTATTTGATAATTTGTGGTAGTACTAGCCGTGTGAAGTGATTCAATTGGAGAGCTTCAGAATATTTGTTTGCGCGAATAGAATGTGTGCGAGTTGTAAGTAACGTTGGGCATGGTTCTTACTGCTTTCTTTTTATGAGTGAAAACTTCATTTACATAGGATAAGGGAGTATTGTCCATTGTGTCAAATGCCTTGGAGAGATCGAGAAAGACCCCAATACCCGATCTATTCTCATTAAATGCATTCAGTAATAACTGATTAATGTGTCAGTATTTGGCTTGGAACCTGTATTGGTTATCACATGGTTTATTATTAACCCGCAAAATTAGGTT
The DNA here is from genome assembly GCA_034190875.2 of Urechis unicinctus. Lineage (NCBI taxonomy): Eukaryota > Metazoa > Annelida > Polychaeta > Xenopneusta > Urechidae > Urechis > Urechis unicinctus. The sequence goes on along the minus strand of CM067350.1, from coordinate 12,468,964 downwards.
CTATTTCAGACTTTAGAAAGTACCGACAAGATCAATATTGATTATTGTTTGAGGAGCTGTATAATATATTTGAAATTAGTTCCAATGTTAGCACAAACTTGGATCTAATAGGCTGTCTAAACTTCCTGTTATTCTATTACTAAATAAGAGACAGCAACTCCTCTATGATAATTGCATGAAAATTTCAATCTATCACAAATTGAGGTGCATCTCTACTAATTAGGTATCATATATGAAAGACAACACATACCTAATATAAAACTGTATCTTTATTACCATACAGTCCAGTGCCAAACATGTTAAACCCATTCACACAATTGGACTGATGAATAACAGTCATTGGCACCAAGAAGCAATATTTATTGTGAGCCTCACAATGAAATCAAGGGATCTAATTCTCCACCAATACACTGGGAGTCATGTCTTAGGACATTAAATTAAACCTTCAATCAATGTACATTATAATGGCAAACAAATGAACCGTAAAATGAATCGCTGAAAACAGACGGCTGAACAGGGATAATACCAATGACAATGTATTTGGAACTTCAAGGCCTGCACCTGCCACCTCCAATATATATATAAATGTATACATTAGGGATGAAAAAAAGAAAGAAATAATGTTACAAGGCAAAATCCCTCGGCTAGTCATGATTTGTATAAGAGTCTGAAAAATACCAATTTGCAACCCAGACACAGGAAAATGATTCAGAGTTTTACACTGCCCACAGTGGATAGCTTTATCAACAACAGTAACTATGACAACAGTTTCTTTTAGCATATAAACAATAATTAAAAAAAATCATAAATCTTGTGAAGCAAAGTCTTCCAGGTTATTTACAATGAATGAATCTTGTCTTCATCATCATGTTCTGGAAGTGGAATGATTAGAGGTCCATTTCGATATATCCAGAGAAACAGCATCAATGGCAGGTCAACAAACATTGCTAATAGTTTTTTTCTTTAAATGCTACCACATGGAAAAATGACATGTTCAACTTGATCACTGACAGGGTCTTCTTCATTATGAGAGACAACACCCATTTAAAACAGATTCACAGATATACAGAGAAACCAGCCTGAGAACAGCGTTTGCTTACCCCCCACCCGCTCCAAATGTTTTGTTAAGCCACTGACAAATAGGCAGGAATATATAAGGATGGCAGATAACAGATTTTATATTAAGATACAGAATCCCTGGTGATTGCCAGAGCTCCTTGGATTCTGACACTGAATGACACAACTCTGTGAGAGCAAATCTTCCAATTCAGGCACTTCATGGGTTTTGTAAGATACAGTGTTACAACATACCATGTGAACAGGAGCTTTGCCATAACACATCTTCCGTACGTAAAAACATATGATCATCGGTTCAGTTATTTCATTTTCATATAATATAGGCAAGTTGCATTTGGTACTATACTTGGTAAATGAAACATGAAGAGGTTTATCAACAATTATGCAGAAATTAATTATAACAGGTCAACTTGACCTGCGTCCCAACTCCATGACAACAAACGTCAACTAATCTCATCTATCTTGTAATGTATCCACCCTGATGTCCCAAATGCCTCAACAACCGCTAAAGTAAAAATGCATACAAGGGAAAGAAAAAAACCAGCTCCAGCTATCAGAATATGAATCAATGGCCAACAATTTGCACTTTCAATAGTATGATAGCGGAGCTTGTCTTATTTCAACTTTTAAATATAAATCCATACCACAGAATTAAAAAGAATACCATACAGCCAAATACACATACTAAATGTAGCACGTTTCACAATACCCCGTAAGGTTGACTTTAAGCAATTAGAAATATCATTCCTTCAACAGGTTTTACTGGTTGGTTTTTTGAGCATACTATGAATTTCAACAAATAACAGCCAATCAGAACCACGCCAGAGAGTGCCATTACAACCACACTGCAATAATAGGCAGGTTAGCTTGCTGGCAGAAACACAAACAAGGCAGTCAGTGTTACAACCCCAGAATTTAACCAGTAATACAAGGGAATACTGCAGGTGATTGGCCTCAACTACAAAATGACACAATCGACAAATAGGATCTGAGCAAACATTCCTTCATCAAACCGCCATATCAATTTTAGTGCCAGACCACTTTACTATGACATGAATACAGCTTGGTATAAGCACACAGGAAAACATCCAGTTTATGATTGGGTCGAGTTCTCAGTGACACACCCTTCCCTGGCCTAAGCACACGCTCGAATGGTGCCGGCTGCAGTAAGCCAAGGGTATGTTAATATGGAAGAAGCAAAGAAACTCAAGACTCCAGGAATAAACATGCAAACAATCTGTGAAGGGAGGCAGGATGCCGTGCAGTTCCTTAGGGACTGAGACACTTTTTCCCCCCGGTCTCTTCTCACATACATCTAACTTGCACTCACTATACATATATAAAGTTGCTGCTTGTCGGGTTGCCAGCCTTGGAGGTGGCCTGTAGAGGCTTGCCTGATAGTTAGCACAGTTTCTAGTGATTTGTTTGTTAGTCAGAGTTCAAGGTCGGAGTCAGAATCGGAGCTTGACACGTCGTCTGATGGTGGAGGAGGTATGATAGGATGGGAGAACATATGGTGCTGCGGGGACCACGTCTTGGGGAGAGTCTTCTTCGAGCCATTACGCTGCTCCTTTCGCTGCAAAACAAACCAAAATGACCGATAAGGAGCAATTCAACTCAAATGCTCGACGATCAACAAAAGCTAATTGCTTAGATATCAGTGAATATAAATTAAACAGCGAACCAGTTTGATTTCCTGGCTGAGTTTCTCCATTTCATGGCGTTCTTCTTCAGTCAGTTCATACGGCTCATCGTCACATTCAGTCCAACCCATTTCTCGTAGAAGTCTAGCAACACAAGCAAAACCATGCATACACAATGAGGAGGGTCTACAGCAGGATATCATGGATGGGAACTGGACGTACATTAACAGTAGGTAATAGCTAGGAAATAGCTTAACCTACATCAAATTAGTTATAAAACAATAGATCTTGGTCAGGGCATACTAGACAAAGAGACCCTGCCTACCTCTGCTCTGCTTCGAGGGAACTTGACAGGATGTTTTCGTTGGGAGACGTTCCCAGAGAGAGATCGTGGACGCCATTCACCAGAGTCTCCTTCTTTTCCTCGTCCTGGTTCGTCATGGCAATACTTGTACCATTCCGATGTACTCCCTGACGTCACAGACACAAATGTAATAACCCCATCCATACTAAATACTCCATGGCCAATGCAGGGGTGAAGATTCCAGGTCACATCATGGTGTTTAAGGATGGAAAATGATGACGTTAAATGGTTATCATTATTTTGTGTTCTTTACCACAGCATCGCAGAAAACATTACAGCCACAAAAATCACCTCTTTGTCTGCTTCCTTGTCAGTCTTGGGTGCGAGATCCACCTCTGCCTCTGGGTTGTCCCGGCGGAGCGCCTTCAGAAACTCACTCTTCTTGTTTGTCAAGTTCTTGGGCTGGGTGACAAAGATGGGTGGAGTGGGCGAGCCCTTAATGCAAACAGGTTGAGTTAATCCAAAACAAATCAAACACCAGCCAATCTCAACAAATGGGACTCCAAATCAACAGTTTTCCACCAATAACACTTCTATCAATAATTTTGAACTACTCAAAATTGACGACACTGGTTAAAGCCAAATCTTTCAACATATTCAATTGAAGTATTCACCGCAATCCAACTATCTAGACAAGACTGAATGTATGTTACCTCTTTGGTTGTTTCTTTCTTTGTGTCTGGAGAAAACGCCGTCTTTGCGTTGTTGCTATTGCTGTTGATATCAATACTGGAGCTCTTCAAGATCTTCTTAGGCGTTCCTCCACTCTGACAGCAACAGATGGAGAACGTCATCATGGTTCACACGTATCAGTGATTTTATTATTATAATTATCAGGGGTGGAAATTAACTAAAATAATCACATGTATCAGTGATTTCATTATTAATATTATATTATTATTAATGTATGCAATGAATGTAAGAGGGAAACTGAGGATACATATGGTTAACTATGTGTAGAATAACAAACCTTGTTTGTCAACAGACTTTTACTTGTGGTCTGGTTATTCTGGTTCTTGCCTGTCCCTATCTTTGGTTTTCCATCTTAAAAACAATATAACCGGTGAAATACACATCTTGACAGATGGAATATAACAGAGGAAATGTTTCTTCATATTTGAATATACTTACCCCACACACTATTATTCATCGGTTTACCAGCCTTGTTCTCGCAGCTCTCACATTCCCCATTCAAAGACGGCTGAAAAATACAAAAACATTGATGCAACCAAAAATTACAAATCAAAGAACCTCTTATAGATGTGTCAAAAATAGACTAAAGAAAGAACTCACAAACTCCTCCTCCAAGGCTCCCTCCTTGCTGTGTTCCATCTCCATCCCCCTCTCCTTATCACGCTTATTGTGCCTTGACTCTCGCTCACCACCGTACGAGCGTTTGGAACTTCCACGCCCCCCACCACCACCATATCCGTTGTTGTAATAAGGCGGGCCGGCATCAGTTGGGTAGAAGTCGTAGGGTGGGTAGCGGTCATAATACTGTTGGTATCCTCCATTTACCTGGACCATTAGCATGTGCTTTTTTTTTTTAAAGATTCGAGGAACAATACAAGTCTTGGATCATTTTAAGCCAAAATATGAGGCTGTTGAAATATAAAAAACAATTCAAGAGTAGGAACAGTATAAAACCAGAACAATCAATCCAGCATGTCAATTCGTAATTGTAGTAAGCCAAAGTCAAACCTGTGGTGGGTATCTGGTGTTGGCGAACTTGTCCCTGTACTGAGAACGGAAGTGGGAAGGATTGCACTTCTCAGTGGGATAGTAGCCGCCATACAAGCCTGTGTAAGCACCATTGTAGCCAGTACTGCCTGGGGGATGGGCTGCATAGTACTCGTTTTCCATGGGATGAGTTGGGAACTTACCTCCACCAAAACGACGGTCTGCATGGATAGAAATGCTCATTGGTTAAACTATTCATCAGTACACTAATTGGTTGTACTATATTTTTTTTATAAATAAAAATATTTTTTTAATCAAAAAGGTGCGAGCTATACAGATCGTGGTGTGAAGATCAACTGGGCCGAATCATAAATTTTGGAATTGATTGATTTGGTGAATGTGTGCTATAATGTGAAATTCATAATGGACACAGAGTGTATGTTCCCTAGCAGCACATTTATCACATAAGTCTGACACAGTGATGTTAGTGTTGCTCCCGAGCAACTTTTTTAATCACTTGCGCTAGGTTCCTGATGGCAAGCCTACGTACGCCAAGCGGCTGTCTTTATAAAGCATATCAATAGTGTTTAATAGAGAAAGCAGCTTAAGGCTCAGAGGGTTGGCTTGGGGAACCATACACCTAGGATTGAAATGGGAGCTGCTGTTGTCAATAAACCTGTTTGGGGTGGGGGCAACACGTTACTTAAATGAAACATCTGTTTCTGAGTACCATGAAAGTATTTATACTTTTTTAGCAAGTCAAACACAATGTTAATGAATCCATCCCCCAGGCACACAATATACATTTGACATTGGTGCCGCACACATTCCAAAAGGCCTGCTCCAGTTGTTCAATGATAGGCTAGCTAATAGCTTATAATAAAATTGTCTAATTTGAGCCGGTACAGTGGTCTGTTGAGAACATTCTATGTACATCAAAATGTTATCTTGGTGATAGTCATTTCCTTTTAATAATACACAAAACATGCGACTACTTCACAAGTAAATAGAACCGCCATCCCATCCATACCCCCTCCCCCAGCCAGCTTTGTCGTCAACCCCACCCCTTCGGTTCAGTTAACAGGGCACTTCAGCAGTCATCAACACTGCCTGAGCCCCTCTCACCACCAACCATCCCCCCCCCCTGCGATGAAAGTTTACACCGCAGCCCTTTCCTGTTACAACACATCGCGATTGTGCCAGTTTGTGCGACTTTAACTTGCATTGACACAGGCCTACGCGCGATTGCAGCAATTTCATATTGCACGTTCTGCGAAATACAAACTCCGTCAAAGACTGCGCATCAATATATTTGACCAAATTGCAACAGTGCAGGCCAAAACGTAATCAGATATTGGCAAAAGTGATACCATGAGGCAGACATTTCATAATTATCTTTCATTGACCAATTTATACCACCCTTCTAGTTGTCATTATTCTTACAAACCTCGAACATATCGTGTATCGTTTAAGAGAATGAAGAGAGTATTTATCTATGCTGCGTTCCTGTTTGTCTTCAAATGAGCTGTTTATACTGGGGCGTTTAAACTGAAAAGGCTTATGTTTGTATCCAGCCTGGGTGGACTGTCTTTAGGGCAAAATTCAAGCCAGTACAAATCGACTATCAGCTGTCCAATGGACAGGTGGAGAGGTCTCTGGCTAAGACCCTGTTAACAAGCCTTAGTATGTGACAAAGGGGAACTGAACCACTTTTTCAAGAGTTGTCACATATCCTTATTATATTTCAAAATTATCACAGATATGTTTTAATTGAAGGCATTTACAAATGACTGCTGCCATGATTGTCTTCATAATAAAACAAGGAGATAGCAAAACAAAGTTGCATTACTAGCAGCATTCGAAAATAATGTGGCCCCATTTGGTAAATCGTGTCAGTCTGCCTTTAACAATAATATCTGTACCATCAAGCTAAGATATTAACATTGTTGACTTAAAATACATGAGCTGAGGTAGCATATAGCACAACTTGTGAATTACGTACCATAGTAGTCTGGCGAAGGTCCCCCAGGTGGGTGGCCGTAGCGGTGATAGTAGTCATCCCTACGGTGACTCCGACCAGAATTGTCAGCATGCTCACCAGACTTTCCTCCGCCAGACTTCTGAACAATTAACCCCATTAAATGAATGAGTAATTGACTAACACAGGATTCAAAATGATAGTCACATTGTCAAGTGTCATATATTGTATACTTACCAAGTTGTCCTGTTCGGGAATCTTAAGCCAGGCAGGAGCAAAGTCATGTTTGGGAGCTTTGCTGTTGGCCATTGCTAGAGGATATGACACATACTGATAAACACCTGAAAACAAATTAAGCAATTTATCAATCTGGAGCTATTGTATATTTGAAACAAAAGATGAATATAATATGTCTATGTAAATTCCTAACACCAAAGTGTCGATACATGCTTGACAAAGCCACCACTTGCAAGTTCATACTGTATCACAACCATGATTGAAAGTTGGACAAGAGTTATTTTAACAACAAAATAAGGTCACATTTATATTGGAACCGAGCATTTCTGAAAACCAACAATTCAGAAAGATCTCATATTGCAGCATAGCTCAGCAGAATCTTGTTTGCAAGAATAGAGGTATTCTTTTAGAGACACCAATGGTATGATATTTAATCGTTTTATACAGTGTTTATTTTGTAAGATGCAATGACAGTTACCTCTCATTCAAATATATCTTTAAAACAGGCCAAAAGTTCTCAATATATAGATGGAAGCTGTCAAAAAATCCCCTTGATTTGCAATAGATGGTGTATTTGCTCCTTGGCAATGCTTGTACAAGCTCAACAGGAGCTGTAGTTGGTGTATATCCATAGCAAATATATCAATATAATCTATTTTGCCTTTTATCTGCAAATTGGATGACCTACTAAACAGGCATCAACTCTTGAACTGGAGTGTAAATGCCTGATATGAGAATTATTTATAATAATTGCCTATCTGAAAGTTTAATTAGTATCATAAGACTGAATTAATTGCCGAGATCACTTGTTAGACCATTTGTCATTGATAATCCATGATTTTTACCATTGGGTGATGATACAGGTTAAACTAGAGTAAATACATGAGTATCCCTTAATCCCAATTCCAAAATCCGGAATGTTTTGGGAGAGCACTGGTATGACGCCACAGTGATATTTTCTGATGGTAAGATTTCAGGTGATGCGTCAGCAAGCGCCAGAGGTTTGTTGTGGGGCCATTATGAAGGTGCTTTAATTAGTCACACCCTCTCAACCATGCACCTACAGTTCAAGCAGTATTACGACCTAGGCAAAGAAACTTCACCTCTGACAGCGAACCGCACTGTTTACTACTTTAAATCTCTCATATCTGCGCTGAGGCATCAGATCATCGAAAGATCAGGGGCCTATAAAACGACCATAATACAATAATTAGCATCTGTTGATATGTTATATGCCTCACATCGTACAATTATAAAAAAGTGACAAGACCCCATCCTAATCGACGATTACCCGTCCAAAGCATGGGTCTCTGACGAAGACTCTGTACGGTTGCAACTGTTAACGCATCCTTTTTTCCAAGATAAATATTCCTATTTGTATCACTGAGTCGATATTTACAATGTTAAGAAGTGGACAAGGCCGTAGTGGGTGCATAGAAATGCATTCCGTAATCCTGAAAATTTCGGAATCATCATTTGGAATAAGGGATATTCAACTGTATGAAGAAGCATTCTGGTATTGTTAAATTATTCAACGAGCATTTGTAACAGGAAAAAAAAGTCATATACAAGCTATAAGGCCTTTCTTAACTCACCAGTGGCATTCAACAAATAGACCATTGTGATTTTGACATAGATCAATTATTATAAGTAAAAATGGTATATAATGCCCAATGGGCATTGTTAGTATGCTAATTGGAAACCAGTGAATAAAAACAACAGCAGTTGCAAGTTTAAGCGTAAATAACAAGTTTAGGTCCTGTAACCTGTTCCACATGTACTGCACCTGGTTAATTTCAAAGCATAAAAAAAAATTTGATTACCTTTGATGTGTTTCACACGCTCTGCACCCCTTCAGCAGAAACTCAAGCTTTTCAACAACCATGAAATAAATCAGGCATTCACTTCTCCAATGTGGGCAGTGTCTTTTTTGCTACCTATGCATGTTTTGTTGGTCACAAATCCAGGGAGGAAGTTCAACACTGGAGTGTCAACTAGCAGCAGTTGCAATGGGTCTCCCCTGAACACGGTCTTCACATTGTTGATAAGGAATAAGTTCATTTAAAACTTGTATAAATAGTCATTTGCATATTGCCGCGATTCCTTGGCCGTCAGACCATTGTTGTGATGGATATGTCAACAATAAGTAGGTGTAAATATCAGGAGACGCTTGTGACGGTGTGATTTAAATCAACTCCTGGTGTATTCACACCGTGGATACATTCTAGACGTCCAGCTCACTATCTGGGCGTGTGTAAATGCAACCAAATTCAAGATGACAACATATCTCTAATGGAAAACTCATGAGCTCCGCGCGGTCAAGGTTGGCGACAATCAACTAGCATTTGGGTCATTCAATTTCTTTGGCTCTACTCAATAACTGTCATCCAAATATAAATCTCCTCTAGTCTCGAATCAAATATTTTCAAAATCTTGACACTACAAAAAGCTGACAATCCAAACAGACTTCCAATTTGGGGGTAATTACTGACAATAAACAAGTTACATCTGCAAATTCGCCAGTATGGCGGTCTTTCAATCCCACAAGTCTCAATAATCTCGCTAAATCTCGCGACATTTTAGAACCATTTGGAATATTTCTAAAGGGGAAGGGTTTGATATTTCTTGTGCACGTGGACAGCTCATTTTATAAATAATAAAATGAGGTGAGGTTGTGACAAAATTATTAAAGAAATGTCTTTACCGTTCATCAATTAGAAGAAGTAGAAACGGTCTCTAGGTTATCAGATCAGGAAGATGTTAACTTCAAAAGAAGATCGTTTTGGTAAATTAGTCTGCCATAATCAATGATAGCATCAACTGTAATTTTACACGAACAAGTTTTTTAACTATGAAGAAGAACTACAAGAAGTGAAGAATTTAAGCACGCTTAAATTGATAACTTTCACTTGTTGGTGTAACAGTGTAAGGCTAGAAGAGGCGCCTGAGCTACAAAAGTTCCGCTCGTATTGTTTCATAATGTCAAAGTCATAACGTTCCGACTGGAGCGTTTTCGAAGGGACTGTTCAACTGTTCAAAGTCAACCTTTCGATGAATCTTTCTACTCTAACTAGATGATGACAATTTGCGTTTAGGACGTTAGAATATACAAACTCACAGTATATCGTAAGTTGAACAATTTGATTGGCCATGAACAGCGGTGCGCTCTTATTGACTATCTGGAACTTCGTTCTACCATCTATCTGAGGTCATACTCATAGATCGATAAATATATATCTTTCTATCTTCAACCTACCTTTAACTTTTTAAGTTCTGATACGAATCCCTGTGGGTCGAACGGTGATATTTTTATATACCGTTCTGAATCTTAAATTTCCACGCGCATGGGCAATTTGTTTTGACGGGACCGTGGGATTTAGTATCCGAGAAATACGCACCATGCTTTATGAACTGTCATGTTTGAAATAATCCGGACTGCGCTCAGCTACTACCGCATCGTTTTAAAGATAAACATGTCGACATGTGCTCATCGTTGATGCCACTGCGACTGCAATCGTTATGGTAGTCCATGTCAGCTATATACATCACTCGTGGTTATAGCCTATATAGCCTATAGGTGCAAATTGTTCATTACAATCAACTTATCAAGTCATACGATGTAACCAAGGTTCTAGGCGTTCAAGATATCTGATTTGAATTGTGAATTTGTGCATTGCGTTGGAATCGGACATCGTAGGACGTCTACTCAGTCGTCCTCTAGGGCTAGACCCATCTTAGCCATAGGCATAGCCGAACACTGTTGGCATCATACCAACAGCTGATTTGATAACCTTTTTGTGTACAAGAGGAAGCACTGACTCAAAATGGATACAGGCCTACAGATATTCTGTGGCAAAAATTTTGGTAGCCCTACAGGACGTCTATGTAGACGTTATAATGAAATGATACGTCCGCGGAGGGATAGAGGACCAGAGGATCAAGGACCATAAATAGCATCTTCTACTGATACAATATGTTTGTTTTTCAGTTAAAGTTTGTGCTACCATCATAGAGTTTATAGCTTCTCTAAGAGTGTTCACGCCACCTATGAGCTGTGTGTAAATCCATGTGGAATTCTCTGATCAATTTGGAGGTGTGGTTGCCTTGACCCATCAGATGACTCCATATTTTTTATAGACGCTGCGCCACGAGACATTCAATCAACGGTGATGTTGATTTCATGGTATCGTCGCCTGATGTCCGGCATTTATTTCATGTAATTTGATAATCGTCATACATCTAGACGGAGTGAACTCTCTTAGCATAGCTATGAACTCATTTCTACCACTTCCAACGATTTTCTAAAAATAGGTTTAAAAAATAGCTATGACTGAGCAAAGCTGAGGCTGAAGCCTAGAATATTATCTCCTAAGTAGCATATTTAACCATTGTGTTTATGTTTTTCAAACATTAATCTATTTTAAAATACTGGTCGCAGCTTCATTTGATCTATGCCCAATAAAAGCTTCAATAAGCTGTAGGAAAATGGATGGGATTCAGCCTGAAGTACACATGTCGCTGAATAGTTATGTGGCAGTATATATACTGATTTCTCTTTCGCCTTATGTGAAGTTAAGACCTGCTATTTGATACCAGTTCACTATTTACTGTTGCATCCAGTTGATGTTGTTCTTTCAGACAGCTGATCCAGTGAAGCTTGTTCTGTGTTTGCAGGGATTACTCGACTTAGAAGCAGCCATGGGCTTGCTACACAAAGTATCACTGGCAAGATTGTGTCCACCATCATGCAGTAGTCTTTTCCGACCATCTCTTAGAGGAAGAAGTCATTTGACCAAACCACAGTCTCATACATCTTCATCCGTGCCATTGTCCTGCTACTGTCCCCAGGGCATCTCTAACACGATTCAAGAGAATAAGCGTTACCAACCCACCATCACCAGCTCAGCAATACATACATCATGTAAATTGTTATCAGCTTTTGAAGACAGGGAAACCAAATCTTTGGTTGTGTGGAACAATTTGAAGGAAGTTAGGAAATCCCCCATACCTGCATTAACCCTTGGGCTTTCAGGACTGATCCCATTCATCGCTGCACCTTTGTATCTTGTAACATGTGGGGTATATCTCCCCAACATAGCCATGGCACAGGTTGCATATGGAGCCACCATTTTATCCTTTTTAGGAGGAGTTCGTTGGGGATTCACAATTCCTGATGAAAATCCAATCCAGCCTAATTGGGTTAACCTTGGTTACAGTGTCACACCTTCACTTATTGCTTGGAGTGGCCTCCTCATGCCCAGTCCACTTTCACTCTTTACAGTGATGGGCGGTTTGGTATTTGCAGGATACATGGATTTAGCAATGTTTGGATACCCTCCTTGGTTCAAAGGGCTGCGATTTACCCTCACTTTTGTGGCTCTTCTTTCTCTTTGGACAACCTTCATGTGTTCCATGCTCTTATCAAAGGAACAGGGTGTGACAATGTGTGATGATGACAAACCGTCTGTATCAGACAATCAACTTGATTAGAATATTGTTATGATTCAGAATTTTAGAATTCGAGCTGTTGAATGTTTTTGTTTTGAAATTGATAATTCTTCCATGACACCAACACCTATGCTGACTGTTGAGTTTTCTTGGAAAGTTAGCATCACGTGTTTAATGATAAATGATTGCTTCTCTGTTAGGAATATCATCTTAAACATGGTCATATGTATTGTACAGGTCAAATCTGATGCATATAAAGAAACTGCAGGTTGTAGATGTATCACTTAAATTATGTTGTTAAGTTGAAGTTGCAATAAACTTGCAAGAATGGTTTTTGTGTGAGAATGTTCTAAATACAAGACAATGTTCATGAAGGTGTCAACCACTATATTTAGCAATATGTACTTTGTACATCTCATATAATCATTGCAACAAATTGAAGAAACATGATATCAACAAAAAAAATACT
>CM067350.1:12423568-12453568 GCA_034190875.2 Urechis unicinctus | reverse complement strand
GTCACTCTTGTACTCGTTCTCAACGACCTGTCCAGATCAAAGTTACTTTTTGACTTGATGATTGCTATACTCCTGCCATAAACTACAGCGCTACAGTAATTCGAAATGCGACATTCATCCTAATTGATTGGGACAATATACGTCAATGCTAGGACAATATACGTCAATGCTAGGACCATATACGTCATGGCTGGGACAATATACGTCATTGCTGGGACAATATACGTCATTGCTGGGACAATATACGTCATTGCTTGGACAATATACGTCATTGCTGGGACAATATATGTCAATGCTGGGACCATATACGTCAATGCTGCGACCATATACGTCATTGCTGGGACAATATACGTCAATGCTGGGACCATATACGTCAATGCTGGGACCATAAACGTCAATGCTGGGACCATATACGTCATTGCTGGGACAATATACGTCAATGCTGGGACCATATACGTCATTGCTGGGACAATATACATCAATGCTGGGATCATATACGTCAATGCTGGGACCATATACGTCATTGCTGGGACAATATACGTCAGTGCTGGGACCATATACGTAAATGCCGGGACCGTAAATACTATTTCTTGACTATACTCGTCTTGGCCAGAATTGAGGAAGTACACAGCAGTTGTCCACAGTGCCAACAAATGTACAGTTTATAGCATGCACGTTATGATAGTCATGCATTACACAGGGAATAGGGTTGGTTAGTACCGCGGGAATGATGGTGGAGTAGTGGGAGAGATTCGATGGATTAGTCAGTTAAGTTGGGATAGCATGGTGGGGATCTGGGAAGGGTGACATAAATGCGGGAATTAGGGTGGTTTAGTGCAGGGTTGATTATTGGAATAAAGTTCGTTAGCAGAGTGGATATTTGAGCGGGGTCATGGCGATGTTTCGCGAGGAATAACGGCGGGGATAAGGATTGTTAACACGACACTATGACGGCGGGAATTAGGGTACAAATATGGCGAGGACCAGCAGGGAAGAGTATTAGAGGGGGTGGGTAGTCAAGTTCCCCCGCCCCTGGCCGCGGGACGCCTTTTTTTCGGATATTTAATTTTGCACCAGGGCGAGCAGCGAAGCAGAACTCCTGGAGTCAGGGACGTAGACCAGGGGGTGGGGGTCAAGGCAGGGAATAGGGTGAGGTATTACAATTGGGGATCAAGGCAGGGATTTGGGTGGGTTGGCACGTCGTAGAGTAAGGTGCCAAAACCATATTTCCTGGACAAAGCTTGTTAGTATCCAAATATCATAGTTATACTGTGAAAACAATCTATACGTCAATATGTACAAATGCAAATGCAGACTGTGTATTTATTGAGAACTTTTAGATAAATAATTAATTGGCCATAGCGCAGACCATGGGAGATAATTACCATGTTAGTAGGTGGAACTGTAATAGGCAACTTGCGCAACCATCTTTGTATTTTGAACCAACACACTCTGTAACAATCACATTCAGCATGCCACTAGACATGACGTGAACAAGATGGATAGTGAAATGATGTAAAAACATAGCCGGTAATCATGGCCCATTTATAACGCAGTGTGATATTTGCAAACGTAGTAGAAGGCTTTAAAACGTGTCTGTATTTGGTAACATAAAAAAAAATTATAATGTGTAATTGACACTTACTGGTAGAGAAGGTATAGCACAATGCAAATTAAGAGGACAACAGTTGCTATGACTATACCGAGCCACCACAGTGTCTCTTCTGCACACAAGAATACAACACAGTATCACAGAGAGAAACGATACGTTAACCTATACAATCAGCCATCATTTTAAATAATTCTTTCAACTAATTCGTATCAACAATGAAGTATTGAAATTTTCACTATTTTACTGACACCTTGAGGACGATGTACATAGTTTTATACCAAAGAATTCACCTGAATCTTTGCAGACTTGGACGGATTTCTCAATAGAAGGAGGCCCCGGGAAATCTTTACCGTCTTCGTCAACATTCACGGCTGACACCGTGACACCCACGTTATAAACACCGTCATCATTGCAAGGGATTGCCATGGAAAAGTGTCCGTCTGTTTCATTTACAATCACCAGATCAGGTTCTCCATGCCTAGTCCAGTTTACGTGGACGATGTAGTAAGAGAGAGGTCCATGGGCCGGGTACGGTGCGGACCACACCACCACCAGTGTGTAGTTGAGATTGATGACCGTCACGTTTGTCATTCGGATTTGTGTCGGCGCTGAAAAGATCTTTACTTATTAAATGATTAGTTAGATATAATTACACAATTTAGCACCTTTTCTGAAGGTAAAACTTCTTAAATCATCTCCAAATCTAATTAACGTAGGGTGATTTTGCAAGACAGCACATTCAAGTTTAGAGTGTGCATAAATATATTTTAGTGAGGCAATTATTTGTCTGCATTTGTTATAAATTTGTAAATCAACATACAAACCTGCAATAGGCGTGGTGAACTCCAGTGGGTCCGACCCCTGCGACAACCCGGCCCCATTCTCAGCCAACACCTCAACAGTGTAGGTCATGAAGCCATAAAGGTCACCCACAGTGGTGTTGGTGTCCTCAGGAGATGTCTTAGCAGTGGTAAAGTCATTGCCATCATCCTAATCAAAATCAAAAACAAAAGTAGAACTGTTGGAAGTTGCAGATATTTTGATCTATAAATAAGGACAATGTGACAGTTGTTGTAAGCGAAATCATGCAGTGACAACCATTGTTGACATATCCTTATTTTCATGACATTTGTATTTCACACACCCATCCCCCAACCACCATTCCGACACACTATTTGCAATATTGAAGGTGTCATGACCAAATACATTGTCTAAGAAATTGAGCCAGGAAGTCAATTATTTTAAGAGTTCGTCGACAACTGCGACTAATAGGTTACTACATACTTTAACGAGCACATGGTAGGCTTGCATGACACCATTAGGGGCGGTTGTAGGAGACCAATGAACGACCACAGAATGGCTGGTCACTGCGAGTACGGTGACGTCAGGAGGTGCAGGAACTGTCATACACAAATTGAACCACATAAGAGACATATGTCATCTCAACGGATTCTACACATATACTTCTTGGAGATAAACCCACGGGAGATAAACCCATCTCGACTGTCTTTCGGCCACAAAAATGATGCACCAATTGAGAACGGCATCAGCCTCCTAGCGACCCAAACACAACACTTACTTAATTTCCGTCACGGTAGCTTAATATGCACGGCGATCATACGATGTGAAAATGCGCTGGATCATTATGTGTAGGTTCCATTGCGATAAGTATGTTATCGCGTAGTCTCGCGAATGGGAAACATATCACCCACGTGACCATGCACTAACTAACAGATACTGTTCCGAGCAGCATGACTAACTAGCTATTGACCGGCAGTTGTTTTTTTTATTCATGGTCTATTTAATAAGGAGCAATATCGAAACCAAGCACGGGGTACGATCAGGGATTTGATTTATTTCTCCTCGTCTATGCCTATGGAGAGGGTGTTTGCCTCGGAAATGCTTGCGCCGTAGTATGTACAGTTCACACAGATTATAGCCTGGTTGGCTAGGGACGGGGCATGTCATTTTTTTTATGAACATATTTTTCCATTTTTTCCGGCCTTTTTCTACCACAATCTGCCGCCTCCACAAACGCACGAACGCTTCGGCGAGACCATTATGATCTATTCATCATGAGACCATTATTATGATCCTCCCATCGTGAGACCATTAGATCCTCCCATACCATCGTGCTCACATTGCATATTGTATATGTTGTTTTCGGTGTATAAGAACTGCACGTGACCTTGGTGGTAGCGACGTAGTCGTGTAGCCCAAGTGGCGTACTTGGTGTCCTTTCAGGAAATGGACCGGGCTCCATGTTCACAAAAATACATAAGTGTTTACTGGCGCTATTTTCGCCTTCTGTGGTCATCGAAATGTAATTTTCTTGCAGCATCTTACCGGACTCTCTGGTGGTAGTTAACACCGGGGCAGATAGGATGCTCTCCCGACCGTGCACACTAGTGGCTAGAATGGTGAGAGAGTAGTTGGTGTAGGGTAAGAGTCCATTGATCTCCAGACTGGTAGTAGGGTGCTCCACAGTCTGGCTGACAGGCACACCTGCAATGTATGTGGTACGTAATTCCCACATGGTTCAATATCCCTAGACACTACACAAACCACAAATCTCGTAGCTAAGTAACACGAGGTGCTTTTTGTTTCGATTGACATACCAGCCTCGTCTTCCAGACGCCTGTAACTGATGGTGTAGTTCGCCACGCGTGCTTTGTTGCCGTTCACACCACAGTCCAACCGAGTCCAGGTCATCATCAAACCTCTCTCTGGCTGGTCTGGGGGGATCTGGAACTCCGTCTGTGGTGGTGCTATTGAGACAAGCATACAAATGAATGGATTAAAACAGTCACTTGTTAGACCTTCGAAAACACGTGATCCTTTGTAAACAAATAGGATTATTCCAGTTTCTAAACACGACTTCATGCTGGAGACTATTATATATGTTTTTTTTTATTTCATAAGTCTAAATGTAGGCTTACGCGATTCTTTAATTTATTGTACTTTATCCTCGCTAAATTGTGAATTTAGAAGAATACAATGGAAACTGTTAATTTTACCATAAATAAAGCAGGATGACAATCGAGCTAATGTGATGCATCGATCGCAGATGGATATTTGCAGCTCAAAGCTATCACACTAGTTCTATCATCTATAGCAGGATAGTTTTGTGTTCATCCATTTTGAATCATTTCCTGTGAGTTGTGCTTTTTTGTCATTTTAATGATCGAAAGCATGTTTTGTACAGCCCAGTATATGGAAGCTCCATGTTAAGTGCACATTTTGATTAATTATCGGACTATTGCCACTTGATCGCAGCATATCAGAAAACGTCATGCGATTGTTGGCGCGTATTATATATTGATGAATGCTTTTCAGGTTGTTCTTAATGCATACCAACATGGAACGCTTTCAGAATGTTCAAAGTTACTCAGTTATGCTGAATGTCATGGGCACATTGGATCTGACATCCGAGGTCATCTGAGGTCGCAGGAAGACAGAAAGAGGATATTCGGTGCGCAAAACCACCAGGAAGGAAGTAGTGGGATGAGCAGGGCAGTGTGGGGGAGTGGAGGGTGGGAATAATGGCTCACAGCGAGCAGGCATAATAATGTTACGCATTGATTATCCTTACCAAAGAGTTTAAAGCTAGGCTAAGAAGTGTCACTTAGAGCATGCCCACGATCATGTAGCACGCCCTACGTCAGGAGCGTATGTTGAAGTTTGTTTTTAGTTGGTCTAATGACCACACCTAAGAGTTTATAGAGTTCGCTCCGAGTGGCTCTGCCGTGATCGATTCACTAATTATAATACACAGCCATCGTTGGGTGGCGCTACCGTGAGATAAACAAAAGCTCGTGGGAATATTGGGCTGACGTCACTGCAATAGATGATAGCGGGAAAAAAATGTCTTTTCGCAGAACCATTCTGCTGCCAAAATACGTCAGTAGGCTTAAGAATAGCAAAAATAACAAGTCCAATATTTAAGAACTGTTAACTTGATCAATTGTCCGGTCTGGGGTAGATTTATCGATCAGTTTGCCTCTCACAGCATCTGCGCCGTTTACTATCCTCGATCTTTCATTAACGAGTTAATAGTTGCCCAAAAGGGTCTGTAAAAGATATGGCGTCCTCAAAATGATCACGAACAAGTCTCCGAATGAAGCAGAGAATTCGACATGGTTTTAAGAGACGCTATGACTATTTTCTCCGGCGGAGACTTTAGTGAACACTCTTAGTGTAGCTGTAAGCTCTTTGAGCATTCTCCCAAATTAACCCGAAAATCCATGTGGCTTTAAACTAGACATCATGACAGGTAGCGCGCTGTACACAGGTGGTGCGTACACATAATGTGTCGGGAGTGAGCCCTCTTAGCGTAGCTATAAACTCATTCATTGCTCACTCGACTGGTGGAAAAGCGTTTAATTTCGACAACGTCAGGGGTGAGGCTGGGGTCAAGCCGGGGATGATGGTGGGATCTTGGGCGGGATGAGAGTGGGTTAGCATAGTGGGGATAAGGGTGGAGTCATGGATGTCTACATTGCCTCTTCAACCTTTGCATATGTAACCGACGCTGAATGCTTTAATTTACCATTTAGCGGTTATCGGGTATTGCCAACCGAAACACCTGCGATAACAATTCCTACCATGACCGTCATAGTAAACACAGATCCAGTCTTCTGGCATACCGCTGCTGCCCAGATCCGAGTTAGCTGTCAACGCATACAGGTCGTTTTCGCCGGACTCTGCCAGCGTGTACTTAGTCATATCGGGAGGGATGTCAATGTGCCAGATATCAGCCTGTAACAGTTGTGCTGGGGCTAATGAATGAATCCGTCCACATTGTTAAGGATGTTCATTGCGTGTATAACCACTGATAATTCAATCAAAAACAGTCACTGAATTGCTATTTTATCAAATCACCTGGCATTCACCGGAAGAACCCTGTTCCTCACAGACCAGAAGTGTGTATCCAGTGAGGACGACGGAGGAAGGCTGCGCCATACGCCATTCAAACAAGACACTGGCGCCTATATCACTTCGTTGTTCAGCCATTTCAACAACTGGCGGTAAAGGCACTGGTAAACACAGTATATAGGTGGCTTTAAAGCTCTGGCTGTTTAAAGTTGATACAATGGCATCTCAAAGCCACGACCGATGAGGCAAGTTTGATTGACAGACAAGACTAAATTTTAGCACTGCAGGGAAAATCGGTATCTGTCCATTTAGCTACAATCACCGATGGTGATGACAACGATGGTGATGATGATAATGGTGATGATGGTGATGATGATGATGACGAAGATGACGATGATGATGATGATGATGATGAAAGTAAAAAAAAATATTCTCACCATCGTCACTCCTGCCATAGGTGACCAGAAAGCTAAAAGCTGGTCCCAGCCCAACTGCAGTGGCTGCTGCAACCGATATGTTGTAGACTGTGTTTTTCTGAATCGTCAGCACAGCTTGGAACTTGTCCCCATCTACAGTAACAAGCTCCCTGTCTTCATCTGGGCTACCCTTACTTGTTAGGGTGTAGCTAACAATGTGACCACCAGTCAGTTTCTGGTCAGAGGGAGGCTGAAGATAAATCAAGACAAACTCTGGTGATGCTTATTGATTATCGGACAGCGACACGCGAATGCGATGTCCAAAAACATGGTTTGGGGGACGGAGTTCAGCTTTGACCCGTGGTGCATGCCTAAACAAAACCCACAAGATGACCGTCTTCTTAGGGATAAAAATAATATAACATCTGCATGTATGACTCTCCGGAAGGATGTGCCCTCTTGTGGTTTGCTTTTAAGTGGCATACTCAAACTTATCAAGGATTAGATGATCACTCACAGCCCAGTAGACGCGGAGTTCATCACACGTCTCAGTGCCAGCACATGGGACCCGTCTGTAGCTCCCAGCGGCCATAGAAGGGGGTATGGTCGGAACTGTACACATATAAATGAGGCTGGGGTGGTGCTACAGCGAGAGATGGTGCTATTGCAAAGGGCCTTGTCATTTAATGTTCAATTGGTCCAGATTTCAATTCCTCTTTAAAATAAATAATGTTTGAGCAAGTAATGTTACAATTGTTTT
This sequence comes from Urechis unicinctus, assembly GCA_034190875.2. NCBI lineage: Eukaryota > Metazoa > Annelida > Polychaeta > Xenopneusta > Urechidae > Urechis > Urechis unicinctus. The sequence goes on along the minus strand of CM067350.1, from coordinate 12,445,905 downwards.
GAATGATTGAGCTCTCCTCAAGTTAACGAAGGCTGTCTGCATAGGATTATTGCATCATTTTAGCAAAGATACTGACTATCTTCATCAGTCGCCACTATTAATGAGCTTAGATCACTCCAGAAGCGCCCTCTATTGGCTACTCTGCATCTCACGCTTATGTTGTATGTGGCTGCAGCCCATAAATTGGTCATGGTCGCTTCCGTCTTCGTAAGGTTGAAATGTACCTGTAGAATACAATATCATCGCATGAGAATACAATAACAAGGAACGCAATCACAAAAGTTCAGTGGATGTAACAACCACAAACTAACATATTTTTATCGCACTGACATTTTATAGATATATTTGCATATATATTTGGTTATTTTCAACTATTACTGTCCCATCGTTACTGAGACCTTAACTTTCGACAGAATGGTATAACAAGAAACACAACGGGGAAGATGAGTTAACAACCAAATGTTGCTGAACAATATCATCATCAACTTCATCATAAACATCTTCATTATTATCCTATAGCCTAGTGGGTGTAAAAGAATAAGGATTTATGATTTTTCGTTATTTCACTACATTGTGTGAAATCGGAAATTGTCAATAACAAATGCTTTCGCTAAGTTAGAAATCTTCAGAAGTATTAATTTAAAGCAATATTAGAATTATAACTGTATTCTTTAAATTAAGTATGACACTTACGCGAGGAACCTCATCCCATTGGGATACTGCCAACACCTCGTACAGCACAGGAAGACTTATAGGACTTGACCAATTTACTGTAATTACGCTGCTGCCGGTGAACACATTGGATAGACTCAATACTGGGCGTGGCTTCACTGCAACAGGCGTGGTCATATTTAACAGATCAAAATCACTGTAAAGCATCTTAATCATGATGATAATATAACTATGAACTATAACAAAATAAATGTTCCACTCGTAAAACAACTCAATCATTTGTCGTTTAACAAAATAGCCAAAGTTGAGTTGACAAATTTACCGATGGTCTCATTGGCGACAACGATGAAAGACGCCTCTTCTACAGAAGCGTTGGGGTATTCGATGCCATTAAGCCGAGTTATAACGTTGAAGTCATATGTCTCAAACTGCTCGAAATGATTCACTTGAAATACAGGGGCAAATTCACACCTACAACGTAATGTAGGCAGGACATGGTCATAGGCGGGGCATTCGGCTGATTCTGTTCTGTTCCTTCTGCACACCAAACAACATCATGCGTGTTTATTGTTTAAAACGCAGCCATCGGGTAAGCTAGCGTAGTGTGTTAGGACGGGGGAACAACAACAATCCAGGTATCGTTAAAATCATATCGGGATAGTGTACTTAGCTGTTAAACTACGAGTTTGTTGTGTTTCAAATATAACACAGTTCTGTTGAATTCACGCATGAGACAAGATTGATAGTCAGCAGATATTTATCTTAATCAGTTGATGCGACTGCAATAAATCATCAAATAGATAAATATGTAAGCGACAGGTTCAACAAATGTGGAACAAAATGAGTTATGCGATCCTCAAGACATACCCTTGTATCAACAAGAACCAAATATAAAACTCCAAACTAAAATATGTCTGCCCACTTGGATATGTTAAAGCCTCGCTAAACATACTCAAATAGTAGGTGCATTACAATGCATTATTCAAAATAAACAAATTTTACTTTTCATAAACGATCTCGTAGTGGAGCTCTGATATGATACTTGTATCTTTGTCACTGCTGCACCACGAACACGTCATGGAAGTGAAGTTGTCGGACACACACTCAAAATTCTCCACTGGTTTTGGAGGGTCTGAAACAAAATCCCGCTCGAATGAATTAAACTCTTTTGACAGAATATAAATACAGAATCAGAAGAAGCGAATTGAGTAGACATCCGCGGGTGTAAACAAAGATGTCCGGTATGATTTGAATCAAATATCGAACGAATTCATACATCTTAATACTCACCGACGATTTTAGCTTCAGTCGCTGCTATGTACTCTTTCTCAATACCTCCGATTGAAGATTCGTTTAAGAAGCACAAATAGAAACCATTGAAGCTGACGGATATGTTCGGGAAGAAAAGCTGAATTGTGTCGTCAGCCATTATTGTGAGGCTCTCTTCTGGTATGTGGACACTCGTATGCTTAAAATACAATTGAGAGGCGTTGAGTCGAGAATCTATTTGAGAAGCATGGCAGACGAGACGCAGGTCTTCTCCAGCCACCAATTTAGGATCGACTGGCTGTATGCTTGATCTTGCATCTGTATAAATATCAACCGAAGAAAGATGCAGATACAGCACACTTATTGGCGGCCTGGTGGGCGGCAGAACTCGTCGTATGATCCAAGCCATTACGATTAAGATGATCATGATAATGAACATAATTTTCATCAAGACGATCACAACCATGATAATTTATGTTATTACGGTTGATGAAGAATAATGATCATAGTAACATCGCCAGCGTCAGCTAATCATCATCGTAATAATTGCCATCATCATCATCATCATCATCATCATCATCATCATCTTTATTATCTTATCTAACGCCTTAAAAAATTGACTGTCACAAAGCTAAGTTAAATGTACCATAAACCCGGAATGAATTCGACCACTAAGCAAACGGTATTACATTCCGTTTTAATGAATATAATAACGTCGATAAAGAGAAAATGGTCGCACTTACTTCCATAGACCCTACCGGACAGTTGCAGCAGCCATAGCACCTTACCAAACTCGGCCAACTTCATCCTGTAGCAAGTGCAGAGTGGCAAGCCCTACCCAGCCATTCTATTGCAGGCAAAGCTTTCATAAGTTGAACATGAACTTATCTCAATAAATTGATAAATTTGTGTAGAATATCTTAATTATATACACGCTGGTTTTACTTCACAAAAAGACGATAGATAGTTCCCCCAAAATGAACAAGAATTACCAGGTTTTCTGTAAATACAACGCATAAGTGAGTAATGTTAGTATGTCTTGGAGCAAAAACATCTATTTAATGTGGCATATGATATCAAACGATCTCTGCTTCGAATTCATTCGAGGGATAAGCGCAATGTTAAAATTAGGACACAGGTGAAATCGTCGCATCTGAACACAGTATTTCACGCGCTATTGTCTACCATTCACTCATATACCAGACATTCCAATATTGTACACTGTCTCTTTATTCCATGTCTGAAAGGAAATCGCAGGTTGTTCACCTTACAACATGTTACAAATGTGACCAATGGGATGCAGCGCGATCTTCTTGACTATCCTTCCCAGTAGCTGATCAGCTAAGCTCCGGAAGAGCTCCTCATCCCTCATCCCACATGGGATTTCTTGTAGCTCGGTATTAACGCATGCCCCTGGCAAACCCATATTGTATGAATTATTTAAAACAAGCGACACTCGAAAAAGGAGCTCACATTTAGTTGTATCGGGACTTTGGTCACAGACATAAGGCTCTGAGACCTTATATTAAACAATGTTGGAAAGACCTGGAGCAGTGCTGTAGGTTTCGGTCTGAGGACCCCATTTGTTAACAAATCAGCACAACCACACCCTCAATCATTTCTTCTTAAAGGGTAGGCGTGAACCATGAAACAATATGTAAAGTGACGAAATCCAAAAAGTTTTAGTACGAATCACCGGCACCGGATTGAAATGACCATATTAACATAAACATACTCAATTTAAATATATTGAGGGGACGCTCTTTATTTTTCTGCAGAGGAGGGCCGGGACTGTGCAATTTCATGGGTTCAGAAATGTTTCAACCCTGCCCCCTGAAAGCTAAGAAAGCAATTTGACCCCACCCCACCGCCAAGCGAATGTAAATTGTGAGAGTCCTTCCCTCCAAACTAACTACATAGATATACACAAATGTTTCGCAATGGTTTGATTTGCACCCCACTTTGTTTGATTTGCAGCCCACTTTGTTTGATTTGCAGCCATCTTTGTTTGAGTTGCAGCCCACTTTGTTTCATTTGCAGCCCTCTTTGTTTCATTTGCAGCCCTCTTTGTTTCATGGACACAATACATAATTTAACCTTTATTATTATCATTGAAAAAATGTAATGCATTTACTTTCAGTTTGCTTCTGCAAATCGAAATGTTGATTATTTTGGAGTTTTTCTTTCTTGGTAGTTTATTTATATTAGACGATGTCTAAGTGGCTTCGTTTGTGGTATCAGTCGGTTCATGTGGCTTGTCAGTGGACTGCTTTGCCTTACGACCACAAGTTGTGTATTACCAGTTAGATTATATCATTTCCACAAGTATTCGGGAATCGGTCTCTTAGACTAAGTCTTACAGCAAAATGTTGAAGACTTTTTAAATTAGTTCTGTAGAACACTTCAACTATTTGCTAGCGCGCTGTTTTTAGACTTTCGCCAGGAAATTCCACAGCCAAAATCCTTCAAGTTGAAGCTCTTATTGTCATCGTAATGAACCAAGCAATGAGTGGCTCGATCGCATCTTAACTGACAGAATTAATTGACACCATACACATAGATGGCCTTCAGAAGTCAAAGATATCAGGGAGGTGGAAGACGATAGTTAGCAGTAATGTTAAATTACAACCACAATGAATTCCTACGAAGACTGAATAAATGATGAATAAAGTTGATTACCTGTGTAGATTTGTGTACAGCGTGAGTGATCGCAAAAGATGAGCGTGGTACATCAAACATTGTCGCTTAAGTGTGATGTGAGGTGGGGCTACTCGATAATTTTTCAAGCCCGTTGAATTTGAAAGAACACACACCCTCACCCCGCCCCCATATATATATATATATATATGTATATATATATATAGATATATATATATATATATATATATAGATATAGATATAGATATATATATATATATATATAGAGTTTGCATATATATATAGATTATATATAGAGAGATATATATATATTTTCTTTATATATATATATGATATATCTATATATATACCTATCTATATCATCCCTATATATATATATATATATATATATATATATATCTATATATATATATATATATATATATATATATATACACACATATATATATATATGTGCATACATAATAAATATATATAAATGATTGTGTGCATGTTTACATTTATATGTATATATATTAGTAAATATATACAATTAATTATGTTGGGCACGTAAGGATTGGATGAATATGGTTGATTTTACACCAGCCTTTGTCTCTCCGAAGAAGTGCGTTCAATATTCGCCAGTGACATATTGAGGGCCATAAAGGTACATTAACCTTTGATCTGAATAATTTATAACCACCATGACAAGGACAAAGCTTTGCTCCGTATTATACAGGTAACTTGCTTTTGGTACAAGAATCAAGAGGTTTCCACAAAATATTGTACTCTTTCGTCGTCGCTGCACTTACGACGGCAGGGTTTTTTCTGTTCGGATTTCTGTACCAGCCGATGTCATAACGATTTGGGATAGTTCCAAAAACGTGGACAGTTATCACGAGACGCCCTTTGTCTGTAGTCTCTAATATATCATGTAAAATCGCATGTTTATTCTGGTAGAAATTTTATCCTGGTCACCCCTCCACTTCCTCAACCATAACCTCATCTGTCCCCTCCCACCCCTACTGTCCCACATCCCACCCCTACACTCTGCCCCACCCCTACACTCTGCCCCTACCCCTCTGCCCCACCCCTACACTCTGCCCCTCACCCCCCCACCCCTACACCCAGCCAATGCCAATCCGTTTCCTCTTTTGAGTTTAGTGTATGAGTTGCCGTCTAGATTAATATTAAAAAATGGCTCTCCAAATTATCGAAAATAAGGAATTAACCTTAAGCGTTCAATTATACTGCGTTCTTGGATTCGGACCTTTTGGTGAATAGATCACGATTTTCTGATTAGATACATACTTATTTTTTTCAGCTCTGAAGTTAATAAAGTAGAACAAAGGATTCGTCTCAGGTTACCTACAGTACTTAACAAAGTGCCTTTAATGTATGCCTTGTGTTTGATTACATTCTTTTGTTGTACATGAAATGTAACTGCTTTAAGTTAAATTCGAAAATGAAGCTGACACCCTGATTATTTCGAGATGGAGAACTTTGATCACAATGACAGTAGTCATGTCATCCAGTCATCTGTCCATCCATGCTGTTTATGTATGACTGTATGACAACATGCAAGCACACATACAAAGATACATACAAACACTGATTCATACATAAAATCACACACATTTATATTAACAAATATATGCATACACACTTACATATAAACATACACACAAATACTTCATACATCTACATCATATATTCACTGACACAAAGGTGTATTACAACATATACATACACACAAATACACACATACAGTGCATATTAACTCACATACATACAAATTAATAATGCATGCATGCATACATACATACACACAGTGACCACCTTCATCGTTTTAAACATAAATGAACCTAAATCTGGTTATCAATGAAAAACTACAATAAGATGTCCATACACTTAACCTTTATTACATTGCATTACAAAAAGCTCCAAAGATTCAAATGGATTAATGTTATCAATGCATTGCCTCCAAGACCTGGTCCTGGTCTTGAATGTTCTATTAAGTAACCCATTTGAAATTGATATCCTTGAGAGATATGTACTGACAATGATAAGATCAATAATAATGTTAAAACAAATAATAAACAAATATAAAAACTATAGGTTATTACAAAAACCAAGCTTAAATTGGTACGCTTCACTTCAGTGACAACAATGGACAAAGCACACAGCTTATGGACACCAGCAAATATCAAAAGGAAACATCAATTGAACATAGAATTGCTCTGAATCTGACCAATAATAACATATTTTACAGAACAGTGGATAAATATTTGGAAATATTTCACAAAACAGCAGTCCTGGACTACTACAAAACCACATTGACAATAACAATCACTAAGCATAAATGGCCATAAATGTACATACATCATGTTGCTTCACTAAGCTATAGACAATTACAAATATGTAACAAGATAAGAGTGATAAGTACTGTGTGTTTATGCCACTGGGATACACACCAGAATATGGTTTTCAGAAGTAATCTTGCTCTTCTTGCCTAAGTTGAGGTTTATTTCGTAAGGTGTACTTTTCATTGCAATAATTACAATGTGCGCATATGTACCAACAACAATCACGTACCAACCCATCATTTGATGAGAGTGCATGCACATTTCTACAATAATTTTAGATAATTTTTATATAATCCATAGACTTGTAAATTTACATTTTGAGCTAATGCTGCGTTGATTGTGCATAAACATACCACAGTTAGAACATAGAGACAGGGGACTGGATGGGTGGGGTTAAGCACTTGTGGTCCTGAATATGTCCCCAAATGATTCCTGACACATTAAATATGGGTTCATAAGAGGCTTAAGACAATTTGTATTGTTCTTCCAAACACCACCTACGGCCACCAGGAATCACCTCACATTGTGTCAGCATCAATCTGCGGTAAGACTGTGCTCGTATAGCTCTCATCGTGGTTGGGAAGCTCCACTTTTGTGGCAGAATCATCTCCACTTTGTTGGGGGATGTTCAATCTAAGCTGCAAGGGACACAACGGGAGATCCATCTGAGATACTTGGCTGTAATCAGTGATTGATTGTGTTGTTGGTGACCCCAACTTTCTGCAGCAATCCTTTGGTGAATCCACAGGGCCAAGTATGGAAGCCTGCAGGTCTGGATGACAGCTTTGAGAACCAACCTCCTCATCAGCAAGTTGATGGATCTGTGCTCCACCATGGGATGCATCCAAAAGAGGTCGGATCATCATCTGGAACGGAGCCGTGGCGAGATCATCAGAGTTTGATGACTCACAGTTCTCATCATAAATGATAGGAGCTGGGGGTCCAGTCGGCAACTTCAAAGAACCGGACCGCTCCAAAGCCTTTGCATAGGGACTCATATCCATCCCTGAGGATGAATCATACCTCAAATCTATTCCTCTTGAATCAGATTCATCCAAATCTTCATAGCATCCGGCTACCGAGTGGTTCACATCTCGCTTTACTGGAAAATCGATTTGTGGCAAAATGTCCACAGGGGAAGTGGAGGGGGTGCAGTCTAGCGAGCTGGGGGCCGTACCAATACCCGACGAGCAATCACTCCTACTGCTTTCAGCACTTATTCTGTGTTGTTTCTTATCCTGCGGTACACATGTAATTGAGGTTATACCTACTGTCAATCAACCAGTTTATAAATACTGAAGATAAACCCAGTAATAATTGCTGCAAAAAAACAGGTAAAATTACTGTAAATAAAACCAGTATTAGTATTGTAAATAAACTAGGTAATAGATATGCATGCATCAGCAATATGTCCTGATTAAGTAGGAAGGTCTTACAAATATAAAACATAGCCTGAGAGAAGGTAGGGACTTACATTTAGGGACAGTGGTTGTATGGTATAGTAGTCGCTTTTATGAATAAATGTCTCTCCATTTTGCTTTTCTTCCACATCCTGTTGGAATAGAACAGACAAATCTCTCAAATAAAACCTCTTGTTAAAGTACCAAAGTTTCATTGGCCTCCCATATGGTGATAGGTGGCCAATGGGTAACAACAATTGACATCGATATCGATATAGTATTACAATACAGTCCAGTTTAAAAGTGATTTAAAACCTTGCTGTGTTATTTCAGCACAATAACTGCAGTCTTGCTGTGTTATTTCAGCACAATAAATGCAGTCTCACTGTGTTATTTCAGCACAATAACTGCAGTCTTGCTGTGTTATTTCAGCACAATAACTGCAGTCTTGCTGTGTTATTTCAGTGCCGTAAGAGCAGTCTTGCTGTGTTATTTCAGCACAATAACTGCAGTCTTGCTGTGTTATTTCAGTGCCGTAAGAGCAGTCTTGCTGTGTTATTTCAGCACAATAACTGCAGTCTAGCTGTGTTATTTCAGCACAATAACTGCAGTCTTGCTGTGTTATTTCAGTGCAATAACAGCAGTCTTGCTGTTGCCAAACCCTTAATCTGTAACTTCCCCGAGATGTAAACACAACCTATGAATAAAACTCAGTAAGATAATACAAACAAGTTATGTGCAGAAACTAAAATTGAAAGGTGACCAAACCACAAAATCATTCAAGACTTTCACCCCAATTCTGGAGAGCTGCCAAAAATTTATCACATTTGTTGCCAAATAAACAACAACAATTATACTAAAAACTTTCAGCACGCACTGCTCTTGCAGAGTGTGCCGCCTTGGGGTAAAGAGTAATAAATTGTTAAATAATGGTTGCTCACAACAAGACACCGACATGCCAATTGAACATGATACAGACAATCGTGTACGTGTGATGATAATGCAGCATCCATGCTGTCTCCTGCTGTCATCTTCACCAATAACAATGTTTTCACAACTTATCTACACCATGACCGACTTCACAACATCAACCAGTTCACTCAAGTTTGACAGAATGTAGGTGGTTATACACTAGGTATTTCTCAGGATGTGTCATGCAATATCTACTATATGACAGACCGTTACCCATTGTCATGCTCTTCTGTTATGGTGCACTCAACATTGAGTAACGTAGAGTCATTGATTGGGCCTTGGAAAACATAGCAACGCTCTACATTGATATCGAACATCAACGTATTCCATGGGCCCCAGATTAAACCCCACGCCCACCTGGATTCAACAGCAATCAAGGTTTCCTTTGATCCCTAGAACCATCCCTCATTGATCCCAAAAGATTCCTTCACTGTACTCCAGATCCTTCTGTAAATGATCCCAATTGAATCCTTCACTGTACTCCAGATCCTTCCGTAAATGATCCCATTTGAATCCTTCACTGTTCTCTGGATATTTAATGGCTGATATTACTGTGCAATACACGATTTCCATAGAAATGCTCCAATCACACTAGCATGGAATCAGCATACACAGAGAAGCAGCCGACAACCACGCCATGACAACCACGCCATGACAACCACACCATGACAACCTACCATCAGCGGCTCCACTTCCTATGACAGTAATGAGGAGGTTGCAGGTGGGGAATCAAGACAGAATTAATCACAACAGCCAACATCAAAGGGAAGAGATCTTTTTCAGCACACATATGTCACCAGTGGAATAATGGTGCACCACTGACAAGCACTTAATTTGGGAATGATCAACTTGATCATAGGTCATAGCATTACTGTTTGTTTAGGGAGAATTTAGCACATTACAGCAAGAAAACAATTCAAACCAACAAAGAGAACATACATAAGCCCAGGCATAAAGACAGAGACACTCACGTCTTACACAGTTACAGATCGAGAAATGCTTATTTTCTGCTACACAGCCAGCATTATCAAGCCTCACTGATCTTGTCAATTTAGCAAGTGGATCATTTAATATAAAAAATCGGTGTTTGTTGGGGTAGAGTGGACAGTGTGTTTGTTGGGGTTTGTAGAGTGGACAGTGTGTTTGTTGGGTGTAGAGTGTGAGAGTGGACAGTGTTTTTGGGTTGGGACAGTGTGTTTGGTAGAGTGGACAGTGTGTTGGGGTAGAGTGGACAGTGTGTTTTGTTGGGGTAGTGTGGACAGTGTGTTTGTTGGGGTAGAGTGGACAGTGTGTTGTTGGGGTAGAGTGGACAGTGTGTTTTGTGGGGTAGAGTGGACAGTGTGTTTGTTTTGTGGACAGTGTGTTTGGTAGAGTGGACAGTGTGTGTGGGGGGTAGAGTGGACAGTGTGTTTGTTGGGGTAGTGTGTTGTTGGGGGTAGTAGTGGACAGTGTGTGTTGTGGGTGTTTGTTGAGTGGACAGTGGGGGTAGTGACAGTGTGTTTGTTGGGGTAGAGTGGACAGTGTGGACAGTGTGTTTGTTGGGGTAGAGTGGACAGTGTGTTTGTTGGGGTAGAGTGGACAGTGTGTTTGTTGGGGTAGAGTGGACAGTGTGTGTTTGTTGGGTAGAGTGGACAGTGTGTTTGTTGGGGTAGAGTGGACAGTGTGTTTTGTTAGAGTGGACAGTGGGTAGTGTTGGGGTAGTGTGTGTGTGTGTTGGGGTAGAGTGGACAGTGTTGACAGTGTGTTTGTTGGGGTAGAGTGTGGAGTGTGTGTTGTTTTGGGTAGAGTGGACAGTGTGTTTGTTAGTGTGGACAGTGTGTTTGTTGAGGTTGTGTTGACAGTGTATTTGTTGGGGTAGAGGGGAAAGTGTGTTTGACAGTGTGTGTTTTTGTTGGGTAGAGTGGACAGTGTGACAGTGTGTGACAGTTGTTTGTTGGGTAGAGTGGACAGTGTGTTTTTTGGGGTAGAGTGGACAGTGTGTTTTTTGGGTAGAGTGGACAGTGTGTTTGTTGGGGTAGAGTGGACAGTGTTTTGTTGGGGTAGTGTGGACAGTGTGTGTTTGTTGGGTAGTGGACAGTGTGTGTTTTGTTGGGTAGAGTGGACAGTGTGTTTGTTGGGGTAGTGTGGACAGTGTGTTTGACAGTGTGTTTGTTGGGGTAGTGTGGACAGTGTGTTTGTTGGGGTAGTGTGTTTTGGGGTAGAGTGGACAGTGTGTTTGTTGGGGTAGAGTTGACAGTGTGTTTGTTTGGGGTAGTGTGGACAGTGTGTTTGTTAGGGGACAGTGGACAGTGTGGGGTAGAGTGGACAGTGTGTTTGTTGGGGTAGAGTGGACAGTGTGTTGTTGTTGGGGTAGTTGGACAGTGGTAGACAGTGTGTTTGTTTGGGTAGAGTGGACAGTGTGTGTTTGTTTTGTTGGGGTAGTGTGGACAGTGTGTTTGTTGGGGTAGAGTGTGTTTGTTGGGGTGTTGACAGTGTTTGTTGGGGTAGAGTGGACAGTGTGTTTGTTGGGGTAGAGTGGACAGTGTGTTTAGTTGGACAGTGTGTTGTGTGTGTTGTTGGGTAGAGAGTGGACAGTGTGTTTGTTGGGGTGTAGTGGACAGTGTTTTGTTGGGGTAGAGTGGACAGTGTGTTTTGTTGGGTAGTGTGGACAGTGTGTTTTGTTGGGTAGAGTGGACAGTGTGTTTGTAGTAGTGGACAGTGTGTTTGTTGGGGTGGACAGTGTGTTGAGGTAGTGTTGACAGTGTTGGGTTGGAGTGGACAGTGTGTGTTTGTTGGGGTAGAGTGGACAGTGTGTTTGTTGGGGTAGAGTGGACAGTGTGTTTGTTGGGGTAGAGTGGACAGTGTGTTTTGTTGGGTGTGTTGGGGTAGTGTGTGTGTTGTTGGGGTAGTGTGACACAGTGTTGTTTTGTTGGGGTTTGAGTGGACAGTGTGTTTGTTGGGTAGAGTGGACAGTGTGTGTGTTGTGTTTGTTGGGGTAGTGTGGACAGTGTGTTTGTTGGGGTAGAGTGGACAGTGTGTTTGTTGTAGTGTTGACAGTGTGTTTGTTGGGGTAGAGTGGACAGTGTGTTTGTTTGGGGTAGAGTGGACAGTGTGTTTGTTGTAGAGGACAGTGTGAGAGTGGACAGTGTGTTGGGGTAGGTGTGGACAGTGTGGTTGGGTAGTGTGGACAGTGTGTTTGTTAGAGTGGACAGTGTGTTTGTTGGGGTAGAGTGGACAGTGTGTGTTGTTTGGGTAGTGTGTGTGTTTTTGTTGGGGTAGAGTGGACAGTGTGTTTGTTGGGGTAGTGTGGACAGTGTGTTTGTTGGGGGTAGTGTTGACAGTGTGTGTTTGTTGGGGTAGAGTGGAGTGGACAGTGTGTTTGTTGGGGTAGTGGACAGTGTGTTTTGTTGGGGGTAGTGGACAGTGTGTTTGTTGGGGTAGTGGACAGTGTGTTTGTTGGGTAGTACAGTGTGTTTGTTGGGGTAGTGTGGACAGTGTGTTTTTGGGTAGAGTGGACAGTGTTGGGTTGTTGACAGTGTGTTTGTGGGGTAGAGTGGACAGTGTGTTTGTTGGGGTAGAGTGGACAGTGTGTTTGTTGAGGTAGTGTTGACAGTGTGTTTTTTGGGGTAGTGTGGACAGTGTGTTTGTTGGGTAGAGTGGACAGTGTGTTTGTTGAGGTAGTGTTGACAGTGTGTTTGTTGGGGTAGAGTGGACAGTGTGTTTGTTTGGGTAGAGTGGACAGTGTGTTTGTTGAGGTAGTGTTGACAGTGTGTTTGTTTGTGTTTGTTTGGGTAGAGTGGACAGTGTGTTTGTTGGGGTAGTGTGGACAGTGTGTTTGTTGGGGTAGAGTGGACAGTGTGTTTGTTGGGGTAGTGTGACAGTGTGTTTTGTTTGTTGGGTAGACACAGTGTGTTTGTTGGGGTAGAGTGGACAGTGTGTTTGTTGGGGTAGAGTGGACAGTGTGTTTGTTGGGGTAGAGTGGACAGTGTGTTTGTTGAGGTAGTGTTGACAGTATGTTTGTTGGGGTAGTGTTGACAGTGTGTTTTTTGGGTAGAGTGGACAATGTGTTTGTTGGGGTAGTGTGGACAATGTGTTTGTTTGAGTACCAGCTCAGGCGTAGGGCTGAATACCCTTACTCCACTAAGAACATAATATTACTCCCAATACATCAACAACAATATTGTACCACAGCAAATTAAATACTGAACAAGTTCAAAAGGTCAAGATGGCACACTGAGGAGATTAAGAGAGGAATCCATGTGTGTAAACTGCACAAAAGGCATCATCATTGACTTACATGTAAGAGAGGAGAAGGATCACAGAGATCAAGATGACAACAGCTGCGATAACAAGGCCCACCCACCACAAGGACTTCCCTGTACACACCACACCACATCACATCAAATACAACCAACATATATTACAACCTTATGTTAATATCCCAAAGAGACACAAACAAATTCTTCCCCTTGATTCCTTACCTGGATCTTTGCAGACTTGGACAGTCTTCTCCAGAGATGGAGGCCCTGGGAGATGTTTACCGCCCTCGTCAACATTCACGCCTGACACCGTGACACCCACGTTATAAACACCATCATCATTGCAAGGGATTGCCATGGAAAAGTGTCCGTCTGTTTCATTTACAATCACCAGATCAGGCTCTCCATGCCTAGTCCAGTTGACGTGGACGATGTAGTAAGAGAGAGGTCCATGGGCCGGGTACGGTGCTGACCACACCACCACCAGGGTGTAGTTGAGATTGATGACCGTCACGTTTGTCATTCGGATTTGTGTCGGCGCTGAAAAGATCTTTACTTATTAAATGATTAGTTAGATATAATTACACAATTTAGCACCTTTTCTGAAGGTAAAACTTCTTAAATCATCTCCAAATCTAATTAACGTAGGGTGATTTTGCAAGACAGCACATTCAAGTTTAGAGTGTGCATAAATATATTTTAGTGAGGCAATTATTTGTCTGCATTTGTTATAAATTTGTAAATCAACATACAAACCTGCAATAGGCGTGGTGAACTCCAGTGGGTCCGACCCCTGCGACAACCCGGCCCCATTCTCAGCCAACACCTCAACAGTGTAGGTCATGAAGCCATAAAGGTCACCCACAGTGGTGTTGGTGTCCTCAGGAGTTGTCTTAGCAGTGGTAAAGTCATTGCCATCATCCTAATCAAAATCAAAAACAAAAGTAGAACTGTTGGAAGTTGCAGATATTTTGATCTATAAATAAGGACAATGTGACAGTTGTTGTAAGCGAAATCATGCAGTGACAACCATTGTTGACATATCCTTATTTTCATGACATTTGTATTTCACACACCCATCCCCCAACCACCATTCCGACACACTATTTGCAATATTGAAGGTGTCATGACCAAATACATTGTCTAAGAAATTGAGCCAGGAAGTCAATTATTTTAAGAGTTCGTCGACAACTGCGACTAATAGGTTACTACATACTTTAACGAGCACATGGTAGGCTTGCATGACACCATTAGGGGCGGTTGTAGGAGACCAATGAACGACCACAGAATGGCTGGTCACTGCGAGTACGGTGACGTCAGGAGGTGCAGGAACTGTCATACACAAATTGAACCACATAAGAGACATATGTCATCTCAACGGATTCTACACATATACTTCTTGGAGATAAACCCACGGGAGATAAACCCATCTCGACTGTCTTTCGGCCACAAATGATGCACCAATTGAGAACGGCATCAGCCTCCTAGCGACCCAAACACAACACTTACTTAATTTCCGTCACGGTAGCTTAATATGCACGGCGATCATACGATGTGAAAATGCGCTGGATCATTATGTGTAGGTTCCATTGCGATAAGTATGTTATCGCGTAGTCTCGCGAATGGGAAACATATCACCCACGTGACCATGCACTAACTAACAGATACTGTTCCGAGCAGCATGACTAACTAGCTATTGACCGGCAGTTGTTTTTTTTTATTCATGGTCTATTTAATAAGGAGCAATATCGAAACCAAGCACGGGGTACGATCAGGGATTTGATTTATTTCTCCTCGTCTATGCCTATGGAGAGGGTGTTTTGCCTCGGAAATGCTTGCGCCGTAGTATGTACAGTTCACACAGATTATAGCCTGGTTGGCTAGGGACGGGGCATGTCATTTTTTTTATGAACATATTTTTCCATTTTTTCCGGCCTTTTTCTACCACAATCTGCCGCCTCCACAAACGCACGAACGCTTCGGCGAGACCATTATGATCTATTCATCATGAGACCATTATGATCCTCCCATCGTGAGACCATTAGATCCTACCATCGTGCTCACATTGCATATTGTATATGTTGTTTTCGGTGTATAAGAACTGCACGTGACCTTGGTGGTAGCGACGTAGTCGTGTAGCCCAAGTGGCGTACTTGGTGTCCTTTCAGGAAATGGACCGGGCTCCATGTTCACAAAAATACATAAGTGTTTACTGGCGCTATTTTCGCCTTCTGTGGTCATCGAAATGTAATTTTCTTGCAGCATCTTACCGGACTCTCTGGTGGTAGTTAACACCGGGGCAGATAGGATGCTCTCCCGACCGTGCACACTAGTGGCTAGAATGGTGAGAGAGTAGTTGGTGTAGGGTAAGAGTCCATTGATCTCCAGACTGGTAGTAGGGTGCTCCACAGTCTGGCTGACAGGCACACCTGCAATGTATGTGGTACGTAATTCCCACATGGTTCAATATCCCTAGACACTACACAAACCACAAATCTCGTAGCTAAGTAACACGAGGTGCTTTTGTTTCGATTGACATACCAGCCTCGTCTTCCAGACGCCTGTAACTGATGGTGTAGTTCGCCACGCGTGCTTTGTTGCCGTTCACACCACAGTCCAACCGAGTCCAGGTCATCATCAAACCTCTCTCTGGCTGGTCTGGGGGGATCTGGAACTCCGTCTGTGGTGGTGCTATTGAGGCAAGCATACAAATGAATGGATTAAAACAGTCACTTGTTAGACCTTCGAAAACACGTGATCCTTTGTAAACAAATAGGATTATTCCAGTTTCTAAACACGACTTCATGCTGGAGACTATTATATATGTTTTTTTATTTCATAAGTCTAAATGTAGGCTTACGCGATTCTTTAATTTATTGTACTTTATCCTCGCTAAATTGTGAATTTAGAAGAATACAATGGAAACTGTTAATTTTACCATAAATAAAGCAGGATGACAATCGAGCTAATGTGATGCATCGATCGCAGATGGATATTTGCAGCTCAAAGCTATCACACTAGTTCTATCATCTATAGCAGGATAGTTTTGTGTTCATCCATTTTGAATCATTTCCTGTGAGTTGTGCTTTTTTGTCATTTTAATGATCGAAAGCATGTTTTGTACAGCCCAGTATATGGAAGCTCCATGTTAAGTGCACATTTTGATTAATTATCGGACTATTGCCACTTGATCGCAGCATATCAGAAAACGTCATGCGATTGTTGGCGCGTATTATATATTGATGAATGCTTTTCAGGTTGTTCTTAATGCATACCAACATGGAACGCTTTCAGAATGTTCAAAGTTACTCAGTTATGCTGAATGTCATGGGCACATTGGATCTGACATCCGAGGTCATCTGAGGTCGCAGGAAGACAGAAAGAGGATATTCGGTGCGCAAAACCACCAAGAAGGAAGTAGTGGGATGAGCAGGGCAGTGTGGGGGAGTGGAGGGTGGGAATAATGGCTCACAGCGAGCAGGCATAATAATGTTACGCATTGATTATCCTTACCAAAGAGTTTAAAGCTAGGCTAAGAAGTGTCACTTAGAGCATGCCCACAATTATGTAGCACGCCCTACGTCAGGAGCGTATGTTGAAGTTTGTTTCTAGTTGGTCTATTGACCACACCTAAGAGTTTATAGCTTCGCTAAGATGGTTCGCTCCGAGTGGCTCTGCTGTGATCGATTCACTAATTATAATACACAGCCATCGTTGGGTGGCGCTACCGTGAGAAAAGCTCGTGGGAATATTGGGCTGACGTCACTGCAATAGATGATAGCGGGAAAAATGTCTTTTCGCAGAACCATTCTGCTGCCAAAATACGTCAGTAGGCTTAAGAATAGCAAAAATAACAAGTCCAATATTTAAGAACTGTTAACTTGATCAATTGTCCGGTCTGGGGTAGATTTATCGATCAGTTTGCCTCTCACAGCATCTGCGCCGTTTACTATCCTCGATCTTTCATTAACGAGTTAATAGTTGCCCAAAAGGGTCTGTAAAAGATATGGCGTCCTCAAAATGATCACGAACAAGTCTCCGAATGAAGCAGAGAATTCGACATGGTTTTAAGAGACGCTATGACTATTTTCTCCGGCGGAGACTTTAGTGAACACTCTTAGTGTAGCTGTAAGCTCTTTGAGCATTCTCCCAAATTAACCCGAAAATCCATGTGGCTTTAAACTAGACATCATGACAGGTAGCGCGCTGTACACAGGTGGTGCGTACACATAATGTGTCGGGAGTGAGCCCTCTTAGCGTAGCTATAAACTCATTCATTGCTCACTCGACTGGTGGAAAAGCGTTTAATTTCGACAACGTCAGGGGTGAGGCTGGGGTCAAGCCGGGGATGATGGTGGGATCTTGGGCGGGATGAGAGTGGGTTAGCATAGTGGGGATAAGGGTGGAGTCATGGATGTCTACATTGCCTCTTCAACCTTTGCATATGTAACCGACGCTGAATGCTTTAATTTACCATTTAGCGGTTATCGGGTATTGCCAACCGAAACACCTGCGATAACAATTCCTACCATGACCGTCATAGTAAACACAGATCCAGTCTTCTGGCATACCGCTGCTGCCCCAGATCCGAGTTAGCTGTCAACGCATACAGGTCGTTTTCGCCGGACTCTGCCAGCGTGTACTTAGTCATATCGGGAGGGATGTCAATGTGCCAGATATCAGCCTGTAACAGTTGTGCTGGGGCTAATGAATGAATCCGTCCACATTGTTAAGGATGTTCATTGCGTGTATAACCACTGATAATTCAATCAAAAACAGTCACTGAATTGCTATTTTATCAAATCACCTGGCATTCACCGGAAGAAACCCTGTTCCTCACAGACCAGAAGTGTGTATCCAGTGAGGACGACGGAGGAAGGCTGCGCCATACGCCATTCAAACAAGACACTGGCGCCTATATCACTTCGTTGTTCAGCCATTTCAACAACTGGCGGTAAAGGCACTGGTAAACACAGTATATAGGTGGCTTTAAAGCTCTGGCTGTTTAAAGTTGATACAATGGCATCTCAAAGCCACGACCGATGAGGCAAGTTTGATTGACAGACAAGACCAAGTTTTAGCACTGCAGGGAAAATCGGTATCTGTCCATTTAGCTACAATCACCGATGGTGATGACAACGATGGTGATGATGATAATGGTGATGATGGTGATGATGATGACGAAGATGATGATGATGATGATGATGATGATGAAAGTAAAAAAATATTCTCACCATCGTCACTCCTGCCATTGGTGACCAGAAAGCTAAAAGCTGGTCCCAGCCCAACTGCAGTGGCTGCTGCAACCGATATGTTGTAGACTGTGTTTTTCTGAATCGTCAGCGCAGCTTGGAACTTGTCCCCATCTACAGTAACAAGCTCCCTGTCTTCATCTGGGCCGCCCTCACTTGTCAGGGTATAGCTAACAATGTGACCACCAGTCAGTTTCTGGTCAGAGGGAGGCTGAAGATAAATCAAGACAAACTCTGGTGATGTTTATCGATTATCGGACAGCGACACGCGAATGCGATGTCCAAAAACATGGTTTGGGGGACGGAGTTCAGCTTTGACCCGTGGAGCATGCCTAAACAAAACCCACAAGATGACCGTCTTCTTAGGGATAAAAATAATATAACATCTGCATGTATGACTCTCCGGAAGGATGTGCCCTCTTGTGGTTTGCTTTTAAGTGGCATACTCAAACTTATCAAGGATTAGATGATCACTCACAGCCCAGTAGACGCGGAGTTCATCACACGTCTCAGTGCCAGCACATGGGACCCGTCTGTAGCTCCCAGCGGCCATAGAAGGGGGTATGGTCGGAACTGTACACATATAAATGAGGCTGGGGTGGTGCTACAGCGAGAGATGGTGCTATTGCAAAGGGCCTTGTCATTTAATGTTCAATTGGTCCAGATTTCAATTCCTCTTTAAAATAAATAATGTTTGAGCAAGTAATGTTACAATTGTTTTGAATGATTGAGCTCTCCTCAAGTTAACGAAGGCTGTCTGCATAGGATTATTGCATCATTTTAGCAAAGATACTGACTATCTTCATCAGTCGCCACTATTAATGAGCTTAGATCACTCCAGAAGCGCCCTCTATTGGCTACTCTGCATCTCACGCTTATGTTGTATGTGGCTGCAGCCCATAAATTGGTCATGGTCGCTTCCGTCTTCGTAAGGTTGAAATGTACCTGTAGAATACAATATCATCGCATGAGAATACAATAACAAGGAACGCAATCACAAAAGTTCAGTGGATGTAACAACCACAAACTAACATATTTTTATCGCACTGACATTTTATAGATATATTTGCATATATATTTGGTTATTTTCAACTATTACTGTCCCATCGTTACTGAGACCTTAACTTTCGACAGAATGGTATAAACAAGAAACACAACGGGGAAGTTGAGTTAACAACCAAATGTTGCTGAACAATATCATCATCAACTTCATCATAAACATCTTCATTATTATCCTATAGCCTAGTGGGTGTAAAAGAATAAGGATTTATGATTTCGGTTATTTCACTACATTGTGTGAAATCGGAAATTGTCAATAACAAATGCTTTCGCTAAGTTAGAAATCTTCAGAAGTATTAATTTAAAGCAATATTAGAATTATAACTGTATTCTTTAAATTAAGTATGACACTTACGCGAGGAACCTCATCCCATTGGGATACTGCCAACACCTCGTACAGCACAGGAAGACTTATAGGACTTGACCAATTTACTGTAATTACGCTGCTGCCGGTGAACACATTGGATAGACTCAATACTGGGCGTGGCTTCACTGCAACAGGCGTGGTCATATTTAACAGATCAAAATCACTGTAAAGCATCTTAATCATGATGATAATATAACTATGAACTATAACAAAATAAATGTTCCACTCGTAAAAACAACTCAATCATTTGTCGTTTAACAAAATAGCCAAAGTTGAGTTGACAAATTTACCGATGGTCTCATTGGCGACAACGATGAAAGACGCCTCTTCTACAGAAGCGTTGGGGTATTCGATGCCATTAAGCCGAGTTATAACGTTGAAGTCATATGTCTCAAACTGCTCGAAATGATTCACTTGAAATACAGGGGCAAATTCACACCTACAACGTAATGTAGGCAGGACATGGTCATAGGCGGGGCATTCGGCTGATTCTGTTCTGTTCCTTCTGCACACCAAACAACATCATGCGTGTTTATTGTTTAAAACGCAGCCATCGGGTAAGCTAGCGTAGTGTGTTAGGACGGGGGAACAACAACAATCCAGGTATCGTTAAAATCATATCGGGATAGTGTACTTAGCTGTTAAACTACGAGTTTTTTTGTGTTTCAAATATAACACAGTTCTGTTGAATTCACGCATGAGACAAGATTGATAGTCAGCAGATATTTATCTTAATCAGTTGATGCGACTGCAATAAATCATCAAATAGATAAATATGTAAGCGACAGGTTCAACAAATGTGGAACAAAATGAGTTATGCGATCCTCAAGACATACCCTTGTATCAACAAGAACCAAATATAAAACTCCAAACTAAAATATGTCTGCCCACTTGGATATGTTAAAGCCTCGCTAAACATACTCAAATAGTAGGTGCATTACAATGCATTATTCAAAATAAACAAATTTTACTTTTCATAAACGATCTCGTAGTGGAGCTCTGATATGATACTTGTATCTTTGTCACTGCTGCACCACGAACACGTCATGGAAGTGAAGTTGTCGGACACACACTCAAAATTCTCCACTGGTTTTGGAGGGTCTGAAACAAAATCCCGCTCGAATGAATTAAACTCTTTTGACAGAATATAAATACAGAATCAGAAGAAGCGAATTGAGTAGACATCCGCGGGTGTAAAACAAAGATGTCCGGTATGATTTGAATCAAATATCGAACGAATTCATACATCTTAATACTCACCGACGATTTTAGCTTCAGTCGCTGCTATGTACTCTTTCTCAATACCTCCGATTGAAGATTCGTTTAAGAAGCACAAATAGAAACCATTGAAGCTGACGGATATGTTCGGGAAGAAAAGCTGAATTGTGTCGTCAGCCATTATTGTGAGGCTCTCTTCTGGTATGTGGACACTCGTATGCTTAAAATACAATTGAGAGGCGTTGAGTCGAGAATCTATTTGAGAAGCATGGCAGACGAGACGCAGGTCTTCTCCAGCCACCAATTTAGGATCGACTGGCTGTATGCTTGATCTTGCATCTGTATAAATATCAACCGAAGAAAGATGCAGATACAGCACACTTATTGGCGGCCTGGTGGGCGGCAGAACTCGTCGTATGATCCAAGCCATTACGATTAAGATGATCATGATAATGAACATAATTTTCATCAAGACGATCACAACCATGATAATTTATGTTATTACGGTTGATGAAGAATAATGATCATAGTAACATCGCCAGCGTCAGCTAATCATCATCGTAATAATTGCCATCATCATCATCATCATCATCATCATCATCATCATCATCATCTTTATTATCTTATCTAACGCCTTAAAAAATTGACTGTCACAAAGCTAAGTTAAATGTACCATAAACCCGGAATGAATTCGATCACTAAGCAAACGGTATTACATTCCGTTTTAATGAATATAATAACGTCGATAAAGAGAAAATGGTCGCACTTACTTCCATAGACCCTACCGGACAGTTGCAGCAGCCATAGCACCTTACCAAACTCGGCCAACTTCATCCTGTAGCAAGTGCAGAGTGGCAAGCCCTACCCAGCCATTCTATTGCAGGCAA
>CM067350.1:12386446-12416631 GCA_034190875.2 Urechis unicinctus | reverse complement strand
TGTAGTGTAAAACTGATAAATTTTAAAAAACAATATGGAATCAAATTGGTGTGCAATGACACATATTCAAGTTCAGAGTGTACATACAAACCTGCAATAGGCGTGGTGAACTCCAGTGGGTTCGACCGCTGTGATAACCCGGCCCCATTTTCACCCAGCACCTCAACAGTGTAGGTCATGAAGCCATAAAGGTCACCCACAGTGGTGTTGGTGTCCTCAGGAGTTGTCTTAGCAGCGGTAAAGTCATTGCCATCAACCTAATCAAATATCAAAAACAAAGCTGGAATTATTGGAAGTTGTAAATATTTTGATCTATAAATAAGGACAATGTGAAATCATGCAGTGACAACCATTGTCGACATATCCTCATTCATTGAATGAAAGCCAGGCTTAATACACATGATACCCCGCCTATTGTGATACATCCTCAGACATAACATATGACATATTGTAACTCATTTCAGGTGAAGGACCCCCTCACAACCAGGATCCATAACCACTTACTTTAACGAGGACATGATAGGCTTGCATGATGCCGTTGGGGGCGGCTGTAGGTGACCACTGTAGGGACACAGTATGGCTGGTCGCTGCGAGTACGGTGACATTGTCAGGTGATAAGGGAACTGTCAAACAACAATTGAACCATACAAATCACAGATATATCACTGCTAAACTTTCATTATCTCTCGCAAAATACATAAGCAATGGTTCCCCGTCCTTAGAGGTCATCATTATTCTTGTCTAAGTAAGTAAGTATCAGGTTTTACAGCACACCAGCACTAACATGTTATGTGGTGCCTACAGAGGTGAATACATAAGATTGGCATGACTAAGCAGCCGCCTTCTACAATAAAAGGGAAATCAATGTTGATGAAGATGACAGAGAACTACAAGCCGATTGTCTGGACCAGGCCATCCCAGCCTCTCATCTAGACGAAATCCGAGCCTAAGTGTTGCAGATATGGCCCTCGCAAGGACCACTCTACCAAACCACCAAAGTGCCCAACGAACCGGTTGCAACCAACGGCCAACATGTCGCCCCTATCAGTCACCTCTTACAGCATTCAGAAGGATACAGTGGGCCTATTCTATCCCCGGACCAACAAGGGGCCTATTCTACCCCCACACCAACAAGGGGCCTATTCTACCCCAGGACCAACAAGGGGCCTATTCTACCCCCAGACCAACATGAGGGTATTCTCCCCCCGATGGACCAACAGGGGATATTCTACCACCCCCCCCCACTGCGACATCTGATCGACTTAATCTGGGTCAACATGCAATATAGGAGTTACTATCTCTGTCTACACCTGAGATCATACAGTGAGAACAGAGGGGATGATGATGAAAGGGTGTGGATAAAATCCAACCACTGCAGGACCTCAGCGGAGTGCACGGAAGTCAAACATAGTACGATTGAGCCACTGGACGGAGGATTTTGTGATAGAGCCCGTGATTCTTACCCGACTCTCTGGTGGTAGTTAACACCGGGGCAGATAGCATGCTCTCCAGACTGTGGACACTAGTGGCTAGAATGGTGAGAGAGTAGTTGGTGTAAGGTAAGAGACCATTGATCTCCAGACTGGTAGTAGGGTGCTCCACAGTCTGGCTGACAGGCACACCTGCAATGTGATGGCGACAGGATAGAGATTGTCAAATGTTGCATTCTTTACAATGTTTGCAATATAAACTCTCAATTAAATACAGTAGAAACTTGCAAGACAAGTGGGCCTGTATTGGCGTGCTGTTCTAATGGGGACAAATAGTACTTCTGAATAGCATTTATGACTGCATGATACTTTACGAAGAGACAAGGCTCCTTTGAGGTGGAATTGATCAACATACCATCCTTGTCTTCCAGACGCCTGTAACTGATGGTGTAGCTCGCCACACGGGCTTTGTTGCCGTTCACACCACAGTCCAACCGAGTCCAGGTCATCATCAAACCTCTCTCTGGCTGGTCTGGGGGGAATGTCAGCCTCGTTCCGGATGGCCCTACATACAAAGGGTAGACATTATCAAAAAGTTCACCAATATCAACATACTTAAAGAGAGAAAATAGAAAAGTACTAGGTGTATCATGTACAAGATCTGAACATTATGTGACATATCGGAACATTATGAAGTCTATCAGATTGATACGAGGTGAAATAATATACAAGCTTAAAATGTGAAATAACAGCAAAATGATAATAATGTATGCTTTCAAATTTCATGCGGTGAAAAACAACAACAAAGGCAACAAAATGAACAGAAAGAGCCATTGTTGAGGGGGAATTGTAAGGTAAAAACCTACTTTGGTTGTCATAGTAAACACAGATCCAGTCTTCTGGCATACCGCTGCTGCCCAGATCCGAGTTGGCCGTCAGCGCATACAGGTCGTTTTCGCCGGACTCTGCCAGCGTGTACTCAGTCATATCGGGAGGGATGTCAATGTGCCAGATATCAGCCTGTAACAGTTGTGCTGGGATTAATGATAGCTATTCTGTATGATGATCGTGTTCCAGTTAGGGCAACATTACAGATGCAAAATACACCGCTGAATCAACTGGTACTGGGTGGGAATCAGGTCATGTCAAATATTCAATGATGCAACTCTTGATTTAAAAGCTCAGCAAAATGGAAAGTCCACTTTTAAATCAATATAAGAAACAAGAAATCCTGCTCTTGTTATAGTGATTGAGCTCTTCCAAAATCAATCTCAGATCAGCAATTATTCACTGTAAAAAATATATCGTTTTCTCACAAAAAATAAATAATTTTTTAACAAAATTGTGATTAATCTTTTACAAAAGAAATACTTTAAATAAAAAGAAATACTTGATCTCACTCATTGGTGCATATTTGGAAATCAAACAGTATATAAGCACCTTGCATTCACCGGAAGAACCCAGTTCCTCACAGCCCAGTAGTGTGTATCCTGTGAGGGCAATGGAGGAGAACACCTGGTTCCAGGCAAATAGCACACTGCCACCACTCCGCTCAACCAGATTCATCACCGGGGGCGATGGCACTGCAAAAGAATATCTCTGATTCAACTAAAAAGGGACAGATATGATGGTGATCATCATCATCATTATCATCATGATGACACTGATTGAGTGATGTGATTGGGTGAAAATACTATTAATAATGATGATTTTGATGATTATGATGATGATAAACCAAAGGCGGCAGTTACGATAAATGTGGTGATGGTGGTAATGATGAGGATAATCATCATGATATTTCTCACCATCTGTGATGAAAACAATGACGATGACGACTACTATAAAAATTCTCACAATCAAAAAAACTTTGGTGATGATGATAGTGATAAAAATCATCATCATCAACATTCATCATCATCATCATCTGCCTGTTGATTTTACAGGCCTTGATAAATCCTCTCCCGAGGGTATGGCCTGTCTGACTATCCTTCCTTGAAGCTGCCCTCTCCATGATCAGCGGTTTTGAGCTTTGCTCAGTCGCTCTTTACGATTTGTTGCAATGTCTTCTTTGGCCTGCTAGGTCTCTTCTGTGACATCACCGGTGCTGCGCTCAACATGGCCGAGCCACCTCGGAGCACTGCAACCATGTCCTGAATGGTGAGTCTCGAGAGGAGGGAGTCCGAGCAGACTTTGTCCTTTGCCTTGACGTTGTAGATCCAGCAGATCATTGCATGTTCGTTGTGCTGGAGGCACATCAGTGTCCCCCATCACGGACCAAGTCTCGGAGGCATTAAGGGTCACACTCCTCATGCAAGCCCAATGGTTGAGAGCAGCAGATGGCGGTTGGTGAGCAGAGGGAGGAGTTGGCGGAACTTGCCCTACACGCATTTACAGCCTGTGACAGCAGGCCCTTCTTCTCCATCTCCGTCTTCCCAGTCATCACCTTCTCCAGCAAGGAGTCAGCAATGGCCACAAGGTCATCTGCGTACAGTAGCTCAAACAGGCAGTCCAGCACGATGATGAAGAGCAGCGGAATCAGGATCGAGCCTTGATGTACACCTACTCCCATACCAAACTCTTCGCTGTACCCATCGCCAACTCTTACCCTGCTTTTCACATCTGCATACATGGATCGACCAGTCGCACCATCGAAGCCGAGCTTGCGCATTGACCACGGTTGGACACGGTCAAACGCTTTCGAGGTCGATGAAGGCCATGTAGAGCAAGGTATTTCTCCTGCAGCTGACGCCCAATGAAGATCGCGTCGAACTGCATCTCGTCGATCCCCACCCTCTGCCTGATCAGTCCCTCCACCACACGCTCCAACTCCTTCATCACTTGGTCAACCTCAAGCCCCTGTAATTGCCTCTGTTCAGTGCATCGACTTTGAACTAGCTGAAGATGTAGCTCTCCGGCTATTTGGTCGGGATCCACCACACGGTGACGACGGCCTTGGTGAGGTCAAGCATCAGCTTCTCGAACGGGCTTCAGCATCTCAGCGACGATACCACATGGTCCGGCTGCTTTGCCGAGACCCATCCTGCTGATGGCCTTGGTCAGTGCCCTTGTCGTTACCGACCCAGAAGAATTTGTATTAGGCTACTTTGCCCTCCATTCTCCTAACACCACCCATCTTCCGTCTCGTTTCTTGGAGACAACACAGGTCGACTCTTCTCCGGGTCATCGTCTCTACAACTTCACTTGCTTACCCCAGCATCTTGCCCACATTGAGTAAGCCAACACATAAGGACTTTGGGCATTCACTGGATTTGCCACTAGGACCTGACCCTGCAGCCCAACGCCCCAGACCCTTCCTTCGCTGACTGGGACACTACCAGCAGTACAAGACCTCCCCCTGTTGACAGCTGAATTGGGCTATGTGCTCCACCGTTGGCACCACCAGTGTAGCAGTGCTCCTCCGCCGGACCACTGCTCCAGCACCAGGAAGTCAGTCTGTCAACGCCTGCTGCTGGAGCTACTGGTTGTGACAGGCTATTTTCCAGGCATTGATTGTCTGTGCCATAATTTCCAGTACCTGAGCGCCCCTAGCACTAAAGCTGCGGAATTCAACTCCAAACATTGGATCCACCTGAACAAGTCCCTCCAACCACAGCAAAACAGGCAGGTGATAGCCAAGTCAGTATGAGGGACAATTCTCCGTCACAAAGATCGGGGGAAGTAATGATGGTGATGATGATGATGATGATGATGATGATGATAATGAAAAAATATTCACCCCTGCCGTTAGTGACCAGAAAGCTATAAGCTGGTCCCAGTCCAACTGCAGTGGCTGCTGCAATGGATATGTTGTAGACTGTGTTTTTCTGAATCGTCAGCGCAGCTTGGAACTTGTCCCCATCTACAGTAACTGGCTCCCTGTCTTCATCTGGGCCACCCTCACTAGTCAGGATGTAGCTAACAATGTGACCACGAGTCAGTTTCTGATACGTTGGGGGCTGAAAGGGGAACCATATTCATATCACGTTCACAGTAACAACAAAGAGGCAGGGAATTGGCTATTTTTTCTCAATCTGACAAAACACAAAATTTGACATAAAATCATTGTTACACCAAAAGGAAAGCCCAACCAGTGAACAGCAGACATAAGTGAATACAATTTCCAGATAAATTGGATTGACATGGAGCAGTTTGTTGTGAACGAGATGATCACTCACAGCCCAGTAGATGTGGAGTTCATCACACGTCTCAGTGCCAGGACATGGGACCCGTCTGTAGCTCCCAGCGGCCATAGAAGGGGGTATGGCTGGAACTGCACGCATGAAATGTAATGTAAGGTGATTAAGGGTTATGACACTGCAGTAAGGAGCTTCCATTTTCAAACACAATCAATCATTCTGGAAATGGTATAATGAGACCCTGTCTCTGAGGTGCCACCAGCTTCCTGTGGGGAGACTAATTCTTTGTTTTTGATCTGCAGTTTACAGTATTTTCAACAAGGTGTTATTGCTCTGGGAAGTATGGGATATACTCACTGTCTTCCTTTGTCACCACAGTCAGAGAGCTATAATTGCTCCAGTATCGTCCCTGGTCAGCCATGACACACCTGACACTGATGTTGTAGTGCGTAGCTGCCAACAGGCCAGTCAGCTTCACCTCCGTGTCCGTGCAGTTGAGTCGCTTCTGTCATCAACCCAAAAAACACACTATGTGGCTAAGCCAAACGAGCTGATACCCTCATCCAGACATAAGTCGATGTTAGCTAGAATAAAGTACCATGCTTTGCTGCTGTCACATGATTCAACGTATTTGGCTACTGCCCACAAAACTCGTGCAATATCAGGAATAGCTCTGTTAGTCCAAATGCTTGGAGCAACATGCTGAAAATGTCTGTTGTTTTACTTGTGCATGTCTGCCAAAAATGTGAAACTAGAAGCAAAGGTGGAACTTACAGGGGGGTCATCAGGCCACTGGGACTCCACCAGCAGCTCATATATAAGTGCAAAGGTTATAGTAAAAGGACTCTTCCATGATACAGTGACACTGTTGCTGTAGACGGAATGCTGGGTGAGGTTGCTCACTGGGTTAGGTCGCACTGCAAGATCAAGGCAGAGCACGGCCGTATGAGGTATATTGGCGGGGATGGATGGAGTGTTTAGACTATACAATATGCCAGTGACTTGTCTCTCCGTGAGCTTTCCCTGACAGCTGACGTTGTAGATCTAGCTGACAATGTGGATTATTTACCCCCTTGTAAATATATGATTCCCTATTAAGATATGTCAGCTGATCATTTGATTCATTTTGTCATGAGAACATATCTAGCTTACATGAACCAATATTGCATGGGCAAGAGGAAGTCATTATCATAGTGATCCATCACCACATAGCACAGATATTGAACCAAATTCAGAGTGACTTAAAGCAGCAGATGCATGAATAAAACGAACATTTACCAAAAATCTGAGAAGGAAAGTATTACACTTGGTGAACCAAAAATGTGAACTACCTATTTTTTCATTAGCCACAATGATGAAAGTTGCATTTGCCTCTGGCGTATTGGGGAAGAGAGTGGCTTTGAGGCGAGACACAACAGTCATGTTATAGGTCATGAAACGTTTAAAGTCATTGTCAGGAGATGGCACTTCCAGCAGAAAATTGCACATACACCGTTGGATAGGTATTACACTGTCATACCTAAGACATCCTCTGGGGGGAGAGGAAGGAATGTCTCTGCACACAACAAAACCAGCAAAGGAAAATATAACAAATATCTGTTGAAAAAGTGTAACAGTGCAAATGCTTAAGTGTTGTATGGGGGGGGGGGGGGGGGGGTGATAGAGTGTGAGGAATAGCCCCTGTAAGCAACAGAAACTCATAGCTGTGGTAGCATATACATGTACAGCTCTCCTTCAACAAAGAATGAAACCAACTGAAACAATACAAAATCAAATGTCTGAGAGCCGCTTGAGAGAGGTCAAGAAGTAGACCACAAACACATGGTGCAATATCTACAAACAGCCCCATTTGGGTGGTATCCAACCTATATCCAGAGTGTTGAGTTGGAAGGCCTGCGATAAATTGCCAAACATGCTAATGGTATCAACACGTATATAATAGGTCCAGCCATAGACGAATTCCGAGTGCGGCCACAAGCACAACACACAGTGGTGTAGACGCTGGCACGTTTTCTCTATCCACCTAGAACTGGGCACAGTACAACAGTCACTTAACAAACGTGCAGATATTGAATAAAGTCTGACACCACACATTATATCATGCATGATGCAAGGGTTTGTAATAAGAGGGTTAGCTGGCGGAAATCTCTGGATGGTGAAGAAGTCCAGCCCCGCTTCTATACATCAACAATACCCCATAAAACAACGCTCGCACAAATCACTTGCCCTTGCAGGGCTATGTGGTGTGGAGGGGATTTTAATCTTACATTATAAAACACATGTGGCACATTTGAAGTGGAAGCATGCAGCAGACAGCGGGACCTGAGACGGGGGATAGAGTATCTGTGTCATTATTCCCACGGTAGATCAGATCATTACGCCCAGTCACTCCTAATGACTTGAAAGTTAATGCATTTTCACCATCCCTTTTGCATTTGGATAACAAAGTAAAACAGTTATTTACTGTATTTTGTAGTGAAGTTCCGTGGAGATGTAATCATCCTTTTCATTTTCACACCACGAACAAGTCATCGAGTCAAAGTTCTGTGAGATGCACTCAAAATTCTCTATTTGCTTGGGGGGATCTGAAAACGACATGGATTTTGACAATGGTCACTTAAATATTTGCATTTTCTGAATTAGAATCACCAAAGGCCAAGTATATCATTTCAGAACAAGACACAACACCTGAATAAATACATCTCTTGAAAATATTTAATGAATACATCTACGAAAGATACACAAATAATCGTTTAATTCAATTAAGTAGCACAAAGCATCTCAAAGCGAGACACAATTCACCATAGACAGTGACAAACGTAGAGTGGAGGTACGTCCTCTCATTTCCTCCGATGCTGGATTCGTTTAAGAAACAGGTGTAGGGGACACTGATTTGTTTGGTAACGTTAATGATAAGCAGCTGGATGGTGTCGTTGGTGAGTATCGTCGTGCTGTCTTTGGGAATGTTTCCCAGTGAATTATTGAAGTACATGTGAGAGGCATTGAGGTGGGGGTCAAGGCTGCTGCTGCTACACTTCAGTCGAAGGTCATCTCCTGTCACCAGATAGGGGTCCTCAGGCTGTATGCTTGCCTCTGCAGGTATACCGATATGGAAATTAAATAGTAGTAAGTAAAAACAAATTCACTGGGTTGTTTTTATGAAAAGTATATGTAGTTAACAATTATATATTATCACTGGAAGAATTGAAAGATCTTCTACACTTAGCCCATATCCTCTGCAATAACATCATGGTTCCATGGACAGGCCATGCAATGCAGAGAAGCAGTTTCTGTAGATGGGGGACAGGTAAGTTGGCTGACAAGAGAGAACGTTACCTACCACCATCATAACATAAGTAACCTACCACCACCATAAGATCAACCTCTCAACACATAGTAACCTACCACCATCATAACATCTACCACTCGACACTTAGTAACTTACCACCATCATAACATCTACTACTCAACACTTAGTAACTTAGCACCATCACAATAACATCTACCACTCAACAACGTAACCTACCATCATAACATCTACCACTCGACCCTTAGTAACCAACCATCATCAACATCTACCACTCGACACTTAGTAACCTACCACCATCATAACATCTACCACTCAACACTTGGTCAGTTCTGCAGTAACATCAGCATTGGTTCTTGCATCACAGTGTGCCTTGCTCCATCACCAGCAATGACATCCTACTCCATCATATCACAGTGTCCACACCTGACACCCTACTCCATCAACAACACCACGCACCCAGCCATGACACCCTCTCCACCACCAACACCGTGCCCCCAGCCATGACACCCTCTCCATCAACAACACCACACCCCCAGCCATGACACCCTCTCCGACACCAACACCACGCCCCCAGCCATGACACCCTCTCCACCACCAACACCGCGCCCCCAGCCATGACACCCTCTCCACCACCAACACATGTCACCATTCGGGCGCCACTCATCAATTGTTCACAAAAAACCACACTGGATATCATCCAGATGAAAAATACACAACAAAAGGCAGTAAACAGGTCCGATCACAAGTGGAGTCAACAACGCAGGAAGGTGGGGGAGGGGGGGGGGGGTAGAGTCAGGTGAGTCGATGATTTAACCATTGCTAGGAGTACTCATGGTGCTCTTCATGAATAATACGTCGACACAATGCTACGGCTGATATAATCTCTACCTGGAAGTCAAGTGGCTCAGGTGCAAAGGTATTGGTGGCAAAGACAGTAGGTGGTTGGCGGCCATTTCAACAGAATGAGACCAGCACCGATGAAATGATAACCAGAGCAATAGCTTCTGTGTACGCTTGTACTTACCACTGAAGGTTATGTTTGTTAACTGAGCCCAATGTGGTACAGAGGCTGAGCGCACTACTCTTTCCACTGATCAGTTGCACACGAAACAAACCACACCCTGACATGATAAGCATTGAGGAGACATAGATCAACTGGAGTAAATCCTTACAGGAAGACTTTATCACAGATAACACACACACACAAGCATGCATTTATGCTTGCTTGCAGGCAGGTACATGTTCACACACACACACACACACACACACACACACACACACACACACACACACACACACACACACACACACACACACACACACACACACAGTCAGTCAGTCAGTCACTCACACACACACACACACACCACACACACATGTATATATATATATATATATATATATATATATATATATATATATATATGGGTAAATATACATATGCATATATATCCTGGCTCAATATCCAAGGCTGTGGTATGCGTTGGTATTCAACATAACATACATACCATTTTCTTGGAATAAAAACCCAGCAGTTGCTCCAAGCAGCAGGGAGAACACACATATGTCGAGCAGCTTCATCGTGAGATGTGTACCTATTCCGACAGCATCCTGAAACATTGATCAATGTACTGAATACTTGGCCAAAATGATGACAGTAATGAATATTAGGTCCTGTTCATGGGAAGGAGAAAAGTGGGTGATTAGGATGTGTGGCAATATATACACACACTCTAATATTATACTAACACTTTAACCTTGCTGGTTGGTAGATGAGTAAAAAGCACTCATTTACGTTCAAACCAAGTACTCCTTCAAAGGGCTTACTTTTCAATATTAGCATCTGCTTATTAACAATGATATTATTTTTCCTCCAGCACACTACAATGCTAAGAGACATTTAACTGAATAATGCCCTGTTTGAATGTTTGTAGGATGGTCTTGTACAAGGCAGCTTGCCTTCATGGCAACATGAAGAGGTCAGATGGGGAGATGGGAGGGGTGAACAGGTGAAGGATGATCCAGGTAGCTGAGCTGTACAACATACCTCGCACGCAAAGGTGAGGTGAACCAGGGTAATGGATTAAATTGACAATAACATTAGGATGTAGCTGAATAAGGTCGAGAATAGTGACGGATTGAAGATGGCCTCTATGTCTGATGTAAAGGCCTACCCAATTGCGATTGGTCAATCGAGAAATATTTGTTCACCCTACTCTCTATCCATTTAAAATAGCCGTACCCGAAACAACAATGGCGATAATAACACCAGCGTAAATGTTTGCGACATGTTTTTGGTTAATTTATGCATAAAATGAAGCTTGATGATGATCTGTATTTTTCAGTGAACACGGTAAGATGTTTAAGAATAACCAGTTTGGTTCATCTTTGTATTTGTTTAACTATAAAGTCAGTAAGGTAATCTTTGGTTGTCAAGCACATTTATACATGGCTTATCACCTGACCCACTCATGGTACAGCCACAACCTCATGTGACATAATTCGTTCGCTCAGTTACCTTTGCACTGCTTTGACCTAGGACCTACACAGCTCATTAAAATCCTCTAGATTATACATTTCTTGTGGTATAATTTCAATATAATATCTTAAATATAAGACAAATAAAGTGGCTGTTAAACCTTACCGTACAATTCCGGCACAAAACCAAGCAATATCATGAAATTTGAAACCTCAATAACTTTTTTTCTAATTGACTTAAAAAAATGAAACATAACTTTCTAAAATCCTTTTTGACCTAGGCCCTAAACAGCTCATTATAATCCTCTACATTATACATTTCTTGTGGTATAATTTCACTATGATATTGTAAATGTAAGACATGAAAAGTGGCTGTTATCCCTGACCATAGAATTCTGGCACAAAACCAAGCAATACCATGAAATTTGAAACCTCACTAACATTTCTTGAGGTATGATTTCACTATATCTTAAATATAAGATATTATAGTGAAAATATAAGAACAAGAACATTTTACGAGTGACAGCTATAAACTCGGCGATATAAAATCAGCCATGGCTGACAAGCAGTACAAACCGGCTGATTTGTTTGAAGCTCAACATTCATGGCTTACCAGTATTTGGAAGGACTACCCAACGTGGCACGAAAGAGGTATATACAAAAACTGACCAATACTACACCCAGATCCAGTGTCAAATGTACGTTGCAGGAGCTGAATATGGGGACTTTGTCTACTGCACTCCTGGGTAGTGTGTGATCAGACAGTGATTTTCTTTTGGAGTTGTGTAACAAGATCAGTATGTTTTGGCAGTCAGCAGTATTTCCAGAACTTCTGACACGCAGATTAGAGGATGGTGCATGTACTTCTAATGAGAAAGAGGAAGGCCTCTTCTTAAATTGATTTGTGCCACTATGAAATTTACAATGTGATGTGACTAACAGCAATCAAATGCAAATTCTGGATGAAGAGAAATGTAAAATATCACAATGAATAGTCTTTAAGTGGACAATAAGAAACCACCAGAACATTTCATAAATGCTTTATTACGATTGTGTATTGAAAACAAATTTGCTGCAAAATGAAAAAGCGTACAGGTAATACCACTACATAATATGTAATTTTAACTATTTCAGTCAATCAAATCACTGTCTCGTACAATAATGCTACACCCAGCATTCAACAAACAACAAGCCACGGTGACCATCTTGTCCACACTAGAGAGCTCATTATCATTGGCTTCAGCCTTCGGAGAGTTCACCGACCGGATAGGTAGGGTCCCCTTCAGCAGTTGATATCTGTTTTTTACACACCCAATGACTCTCTCAATGTGAATGCGGACACTTTCATATCTTCTGCAGGTAGTGGATTGTGTCCTTTCGTGAAGCTGGGGATGATGAGCTCAGCTCCACAGACAGTTGCCAGATCATCCTGTACTGTGAAGCCCCTGTCAGCTAGAATTTGGTCACCATGCTGGTGCAGGTCCACACTTACAAAATCATTCTGTCATACAATTTGAGCATCTGAAGCCCTACCTCCCCAAGCCTTTGACACAAATGAGACAGCACCACAAGGAGTGCATGCAATAAACACTTTGGCTGTGCAGTGCTTCTTATAATTGCTGTAAGTTTGTGCCCTTGCCTTCAAGTTTTTGGGTTGGTCGATGAGTAACTCAAAGCAGTCCACAATGGAAGTGAATCGAGGGTACAATTCTTTGAAGGCTAGTGGCAAAGATTTCGAATACAGCATCACGGTCTGGCCATTTGATCAACCAGCTCAGTTCTACATACATTGAATCGATCCACCGCCAGAATATTTCGATCACAGTGGACAGTCCCAATCCACACTGATATGCAATATGCTGAAAATGCATATCAAGTCTAAGTTTAACCAGAGTGAGGAAGAACTGGTCATGAAGAGAGATACATATCTTTTCTGGTGACTGAATCATCATGATTCACTACAATCTCACTCAGTACCTAAAGACAGAGCACATGGTAAAATGTATACATACATCATTGTAGAAGTTGAAATGTTTATACGTGTGTGATTGTGTGCAACAACATTCAGTATTATAAAAGGCAGATTTAGTACAAAGATTCATTATCATTATTAAGATTCATTATAATTATTGAGTAAGCTGCCAAAATCAATTACTTTTATCCAAAAGTATTCACCTGTCTTTTGTTGGATGAATGCTCAATGACTCCTTGTAAAGAACGTTTCTCGGCGTTCTTGTAACGATTCATGCAGTCATGTTGCTTGTTGCCATCTTGTCTGTGTGTGAATATAGAGGGTATCCAGTCTGGGTGAAGTGGGTCCTTGTTAACCACCCCTAGAGGAACGAATTGTAATGACTTATTATGTTTCTAACCACAAATGGTACAAACAATACAAGGGGAATATAGAATAGCAAAATTGAAGTCACAGTTGAATGGAAAGTCCTCACCGACATTACACACAGTAAAAACACTTATAAACATGGCGACATGAATGATGAAGTCGTTCAAGCAGAATTAACCGTATTTACTTAAATGTCATCAAATTGGATTAAGAATAAAGTATTGTGTAACAGATATATCCTACAAAAGTGTAGAACCTACCAGTGATGAAATGATGTCCACAAAGAACCAAGTTCTTAGTTGGTCGCCACAACTAACCGTCTTCATTCTGTCGATTCACAGCAATGATCTACTTTTCCCTTCTCTCCGGGTCTTTCGGAAACTTAAAGAAGGACATTCTTTCTTTCATCATGTTGTGGTTAGAACAACCGAACGCACAGCAACTTTTCGGCATGTTTTTATCGACGTTAATGACCGCAAACTAAACCGATGTTGATATCGCCGAGTGAAATTAATCCAATACACATTGATTGTTTTCACTGCGCTGCGCGTTGCCAGGGTCGCCGGGAATTCTGGGTGGTGCGAGGTTCCCGGATAACCGAGATCGGCAATAGTTTGGCCGCACTTTAAAACATGCGTTTGACTAAAGTGCTGCATCATGCATCTAGAAAACAACATATATTATATCAAGAGCCTGTATAGAAATTAGACACAGTCTACTCAGACGTCTTGTAGGGCTAGAAGTAACATAGACCTACAAGACATTTGAGTTTATATTACCGTTCGACCGTAGCCGCGCACGACGGTAATATAATTAATTTTTACAGAGGCTATTCGTACGGCAACCGTACGAATAGATGGTAACTGGCTATCCGTACGGCAGCCGTACGAATAGATGGGAACTGGCTATTCGTACGGCAGCCGTACGAATAAAAGTGTTTTGGCTATTCGTATGATTAATAGGGTGCATTTTGGCTATTCGTATGAATTAGATATATATCGGTTGTTTTGGCTATGCGCACGATACGAGTAGCTAGTTATACAGTTAATGTCTTTCAGGACAGCTCAGCATATTTCATCATAGTACCATGTCATTGTAAGTGTTGTGGTAGGATGTTGAACTTCAATATATATGCTCTTAGCTGTGTAAATACTTTGCCAAGCAATGTTGTACAAGGTAAGAAGAGAAAAGCCTAGGAGCGTGGAATAGTTGGATGGAACTTAGTTGTTGTAATTAAGTATTTGCCTATTTAGAAAAATACCCAAAATATTAAGGATATGGAGTCTTTTTCCACCATCACAAAACACCTCCTTGGCTTAGTAATAAAATTTAAAAGATATAGCTATAGATTGATAGAAATGATCAAACTGAGTGCTGGTAAAAGTAAAGAAATAATTTGTATTACAGTTGTGAACAATGTTTATTCACACTTTACAACTTAAACATAACAGTTCATGAAACACACACACACACAAACACACCTTTCCCAAGGACAGGAACCATTGCCTCTGGGCACCTCAGCAACAACACAGACAAGTAGTAATACGAGATGAAGGGATGGATGGATGGATGGATCAAAGATGGATGCTGCACCCTTGGCGGGTGCAGCATCCATCTTTGGTTGGACATCAACCACATCTGAGCTGACAACCCCCACCACTTCAGCGGAAGGTACTCGGACTGGAACATCAACAACCTACACAGGAACAGAGAATTATTAATCCACAAAGGCATGTGTAAACATCACCAAGAGTGATGGAACAGGAAGACAGGAGTTATCAGACATTTTAATTCAATAACTGGTATCAGTGCTGTAGTGAGATGACACCTGTCACCCCTGTAAACCCATACATACACATAACTTGTTGTATACACACTGGATATACAAATAATATAGCTTGCCTTACTTTAATACTGGTTGCAATATGGATTCGGACAATTAAATGCAACACCTACACTGTCCCCGCCCATGTGCTGGGGAAACTGTACATCTGTAGAATGCCTATTCAGGAACAGTTCCAGTCTGAAATGGCATGCAAAACAAAGTAATATACATTGCAAATTGTTCATTGAAGAAGTAAGTGTACCGCTTAAATGCGTAAGCTGAGCATCACTAAAATAATATTGTCACAGCAATTAAAGAAGGCTGGGATAACAAGTTTTGCATTGTAAACTAGATTATATAATGCAACACAAGTACTACATCAAAGTAACTGCAATTACAATATCTTGCAATCATTACCTTGAGACCCTCCAGGACAGCTACCAACAACTTCTCACTCTCTGCAAACACCTGGCCACTGTGTTCTGAAGCAGTGCTGGCTATCTGAAGGCAGATGAGATTCGCCCACTTGAACCTTTCTGATCTGGTGAGGGCACGCTGTTTCGCTGACTTTGCCACAGAAACACTAGCAGATGCCATTTGTCCATGACAGGATCCATGAGTGGTTTCATAAGATTTGAGCCAACGCTGGTGTACTAAACTGTCCTCAAAAATACTAATACCACTTCTTTTGCGAACAATGAAGATGTGGCAACATGGGAAACCATGGGAGATTGCAAATGAGCAATTACATGAGGTGGGTGAGACTGTGGATTCATAGCCCACTGAGTTGGTCAATATGACAGAGCCATTGACCTCTTCAAATGTGTAGTTGGCGCTCCTTGCCCGGGACAGCTGCTTGACAACCAACTTGTAGGCGTATGGTGTCAGGATGTCACAGTACTGACTTGCCTCTTGTCTGGAGGGGTCCCTGTCAACGGTTTTCTGGTGTGGGTGTGGTTATCCCGCAGTTGTTGCACCACTAGCACCTGTCGTTTGCGGTCGGCCACAAGGAGAATGGAAGCGTCACAGTTCAGCTTGAAAGTTCTGCAACAATAAGCATATTCATCGTACAGCAGAAATTCCAATGGAGCTTATTCGTACAGCAGAAATTACAATGGGCCTTATTCGTACAGCAAAAATTCAAATGGGCCTTATTCGTACAGCAGAAATTCCAATGGAGCTTATTCGTACAGCAGAAATTCAAATGGAGCTAATTTGTACAGCAGAAAAATGTACAGCATTATTTACTTGTACAGCCGACTTACTTTTGATGAGGGCGGATTCTTTTCCTATCCCGCCGATGGAAAGGAAAATTCCTGTCCCTCTTTAATGTGATCCGCATCAGCCATGCTAACAGAGATCGTTGATCAACAATAACGTTTCAAATATAAACTACTATTCAGTAGCAAGATGAAGTTCTGTCTTGTTCGAACGCTTCTATAATTCGAACTAAAGATGCCGCACGATACTCTTTTGGAGTTTTGAGCAGGCGCGGCCGTATCAATTTATGCGCATGCGCAAAAATAGCCGTTCCTGATTGGATGAAAATCGCCGTACATACAGCAGACCAAACGGCTATTCGTACGGCTGCCGTACGGATAGCCACTGCGTATAAGGCCAATTAATAAACGTTCGACCGGAGCTAGAACTTGTAGAAGTAACATCGACTACCGAGAACAAGACTCGGAAAGCAAATCTCTTATAGACTAAGAACACAATCAAATCAAAACTTACTAACTAAATGAAACATTCGTCTCGGCACGCGGACAGTGTTGTCGATACGAATTCGTTAAACGACGAAAAATCGTTATCCTTTCAGAGAACTAAATACATTCGTCGTTGGCGACCATGTTTTAGGTGTTTTTTGATGGTAAGCCAATTCACGCTTTAACCGGGCCACGCACTGCCGGGCTGACTTGCCCGGAAACCCATCCATACAGCTAAATGAAACACAAAGTGGTGGAGGGGCCACGGCAAACCCGAGGCACCTAACCCGGTACCTTGCCCCTGGCGATTTTTTTAAAATGGGTAACATGAATGATCAAGCGCAATAAATAGCGTTCTTCTCGTTTAGAGTTTTTGAATTAACGCTGAATTTGTCCTCTCCATGATCTCCGATGACTGAATTTAGTTCACAGCACAGCAAATAAAAATAGATTCCAAGAACGTCCTTTTAGCGTAAGTCTACATTTTGGTTCAGAAGAACGCTTTTATTGAGATTTTTCTTCGATGAGACAAAATCGGTATTTTGTCTCACAACCAAGAACATCATAACGCACCAGTTACGTTATGCTTTAGATCGTTTGTTTCCCTTGCACATTCTTACTTTTTTCATCACTGCTAAACTTTAATTATCTCTCGCACAAATACATAAGCAATGGTTCCCCGTCCTTAGAGGTCATCATTATTCTTGTCTAAGTAAGTAAGTATCAGGTTTTACAGCACACCAGCACTAACATGTTATGTGGTGCCTACAGAGGTGAATACATAAGATTGGCATGACTAAGCAGCCGCCTTCTACGATTAAAGGGAAATCGATGTTGATGAAGATGACAGAGAAAAAGAAGAAAAAGCACTACAAGCCGATTGTCTGGACCAGGCCATCCCAGCCTCTCATCTAGACGAAATCCGAGCCTAAGTGGTATGTTGCAGATATGGCCCTCGCAAGGACCACTCTACCCAACCACCCGGTTGCAACCCACGGCCAACAGGTTGCCTCTATCAGTCGCCTCTTACAACATTCAGAAGGATACAGTGGGCCTATTCTACCCCCGGACCAACAAGGGGCCTATTATATGATGATGATGAAAGGGTGTTGATAAAATGCAACCACTGCAGGACCCCAGTGGAGTCAACGGAAGTCAAACATGGACAGGGGATTTTGTAATAGAGCCCGTGATTCTTACAAGACTCTCTGGTGTTAGTGAACACCGGGGCAGATATCATGCTCTCAAGACCATGGACACTAGTGGCTAGAATTGCGAGAGAGTAGTTGGTGTAGGGTAATGGTCCATTGATCTCCAGGCTGGTAGTAGGGTGCTCCACAGTCTGGCTGACAGGCACACCTACAATGTTATGGCGATAGGATAGAGGCTGTCAAATGCTGCATTCTTTAAAAGAGAATTGCAATATAAACTCTCAATTAAATACACTAGAAACCTTGCAAGACAAGTGGGCCAATATTGGCGTGCTGTTCTAATGGGGACAAATAGTATTTCTGAAGAGCATTTAAGACTGCCAGATACTTTACGAAGAGACAAGGCTCATTTGAGGTGGAATTGATCAACATAGCAGCCTCGTCTTCCAGACGCCTGTAACTGATGGTGTAGCTCGCCACACGCGCTTTGTTGCCGCTCATGCCACAGTCCAACCGAGTCCAGGTCATCATCAAACCTCTCTCTGGCTGGTCTGGGGGGAATGTCAGCCTCGTTCCGGATGGCCCTACATACCAAGGGTAGACATTATCAAAAAGTTCACCAAAATCAACATACTTAAAGAGAGAAATTACAAAAGTGCTAGGTGTATCATGTGCAAGATCTGAACATTATGTGACATATCGTAACAGACTGATACGAGGTGAAATAATACACAAGCTTAAAATGTGAAATAACAGCAAAATGATAATAATGTATGCTTTCAAATTTCGTGTGGTGAAAAACAACATCAAAGACAACAAAATAAACAGAAAAAGAGCCATTGTTGAGGGGGAATTGTAAGGAAAAAACCTACTTTGGTTGTCATAGTAAACACAGATCCAGTCTTCTGGCATACCGCTGCTGCCCAGATCCGAGTTGGCCGTCAGCGCATACAGGTTGTTTTCGCCGGACTCTACCTGCGTGTACTTAGTCATGTCGGGAGGGATGTCAATATACCAGATATCAGCCTGTAACAGTTGTGCTGGGATTAATGATAGCTATTCTGTATGATGACCGTGTTCCAGTTAGGGCAACATTACATTTGCAATATACATCGCTGAAACAACTGGTACTGGGTGGGAAGCAGGTCATGTCACATATTCAATGATGAAACTCTTGATTTAAAGCCTCAGCGAAGTGGAAAGTCCACAGTTAAATCAATATGAGATAGAAGAAATCATGCTCTTGTTATAGTGATTGAGCTCTTCCGAAATCAATCTCAGATCAGCAATTATTCACTGAAAAAATATATATCGTTTTCTCAAAAAATAAATAATTTTTTAACAAAAATGTGATTAATTTTTCAAAATAGAAATACTTTAAATAATAAGAAATAATTGATCTCACTCATTGGTGCATATTTGGACATCAAACAGTATATAAGCAGCTATGAAATCACCTTGCATTCACTGGAAGAACCCAGTTCCTCATAGCCCAGTAGTGTGTATCCTGTGAGGGCAATGGAGGAGAACACCTGGTTCCAGGCAAATAGCACACGATGACACTGATTGAGTGATGTGATTGGGTGAAAGTACTATTAATAGTGATGATTTTGATGATTATGATGATGATTAACCAAAGGCGGCAGTTATGTTCTGATCTTGCCGCATACCTTAGCAATACAAAAACCTCTTAAGGAGGCGACTGCAGCTCGTTGCGTTAAACCTCGAGGAACGTAACTGACGACTTGCTGCCATATATGGTCATTCCCTTAATGATAGGGAATGACTTTTATTTTGTCATACACAACATGGTATTGTTACTATTTAACCATACAGACATTTTCTTATTTGACAGAGTGACAGAAATGACACATAGCTAGCCACCAGGCTACAAATTAGTGCATTGGGTAACTTTAGAATAACACATAGCTAGCCACCAGGCTACAACTAAGTGCATTGGGTAAATATAGAAATGACACATAGCTAGCCACCAGGGCTACAACTAAGTGCATTGGGTAAATTTAGAATAGCACATAGCTAGCCACCAGGCTACAACTAAGTGCATTGGGTAAAATATAGAACCATGACACATAGCTAGCCACACATAGCTAGCCACCAGGCTACAACTAAGTGCATTGGGTAAATATAGAAATGACACATAGCTAGCCACCAGGCTACAACTAAGTGCATTGGGTAAATTTAGAATAGACACATAGCTAGCCACCAGGCTACAACTAGGCTACAAACTTAGAAATACACATAGCTAGCCACCAGGCTAGTGGGTAAATTTAGAAATAGCACATAGCTAGCCACCAGGCTACAAATATTGGGTAAATATAGAAATGACACATAGCTAGCCACCAGGCTACAACTAAGTGCATTGGGTAAATATAGAAATGACACATAGCTAGCCACCAGGCTACAACTAAGTGCATTGGGTAACTTTAGAATAGCACATAGCTAGCCACCAGGCTACAACTTAGTGCATTGGGTAAATATAGAAATGACACATAGCTAGCCACCGGCTACAACTAAGTGCATTGGGTAAATATAGAAATGACACATAGCTAGCCACCAGGCTACAACTAAGTGCATTGGGTAACTATAGAATAGACACATAGCTAGCCACCAGGCTACAACTAAGTGCATTGGGTAAATATAGAAATGACACATAGCTAGCCACCAGGCTACAACTAAGTGCATTGTGCATTGGGTAAATAGAAATGACACATAGCTAGCCACCAGGCTACAACTAAGTGCATTGCACATAGCTAGCCACCAGGCTACAAACTAAGTGCATTGGGTAAACTTTAGAAATGCACATAGCTAGCCACCAGGCTACAACTAAGTGCATTGGGTAAATATAGAAATGACACATAGCTAGCCACCGGGCTACAACTAAGTGCATTGGGTAAATATAGAAATGACACATAGCTAGCCACCAGGCTACAACTAAGTGCATTGGGTAAATATAGAAATGACACATAGCTAGCCACCAGGCTACAACTAAGGCTAAATATAGAAATAGACACATAGCTAGCCACCAGGCTACAACTAAGTGCATTGGGTAAATTTAGAATAGCACATAGCTAGCCACCAGGCTACAACTTAG
This sequence comes from Urechis unicinctus, assembly GCA_034190875.2. Classification (NCBI taxonomy): domain Eukaryota; kingdom Metazoa; phylum Annelida; class Polychaeta; order Xenopneusta; family Urechidae; genus Urechis; species Urechis unicinctus. The sequence goes on along the minus strand of CM067350.1, from coordinate 12,395,142 downwards.
TGCATTGGGTAAATATAGAAATGACACATAGCTAGCCACCAGGCTACAACTAAGTGCATTGGGTAAATTAGAAAGACATACACATAGCTAGCCACCAGGCTACAACTAAGTGCATTGGGTAAATATAGAAATAGACACATAGCTAGCCACCAGCTACAACTAAGTGCATTGGGTAACTAGAATGGGGGTAAAACTTTGCAGGGTAATATAGAAATGACATAGCTAGCCACCAGGCTACAACTAAGTGCATTGGGTAAATATAGAAATGACATAGCTAGCTAGCCACCAGGCTACAACTAAGTGCATTGGGTAAATTAGAATACACATAGCTAGCCACAGGCTACAACTAAGTGCATTGGGTAACAAGAATATACACATAGCTAGCCACCAGGCTACAACTAAGTGCATTGGGTAACTTTAGAATAGACACATAGCTAGCCACCAGGCTACAACTAAGTGCATTGGGTAAATATAGAAATGACACATAGCTAGCCACCAGGCTACAACTAAGTGCATTGGGTAAATATAGAAATGACACATAGCTAGCCACCAGGCTACAACTAAGTGCATTGGGTAACTTTAGAATAGCACATAGCTAGCCACCAGGCTACAACTAAGTGCATTGGGTAAATATAGAAATGACACATAGCTAGCCACCGGGTGCTACTAGCCACCGGCTACAACTAAGTGCATTGGGTAAATATAGAATAGCACATAGCTAGCCACCAACTAAGTGCATTGGGTAATAGCAATAGCTAGCCACCAGGCTACATTGGGCATTGGGTAAATTTAGAAATGACACATAGCTAGCCACCAGGCTACAACTAAGTGCATTGGGTAAATAGAGAAATGCACATAGCTAGCCACCAGGCTACAACTTGCATTGGGTAACTATAGAATGACACATAGCTAGCCACCAGGCTACAACTAAGTGCATTGGGTAAATATAGAAATGACACATAGCTAGCCACAACAGGTGCTACAACTTAAGTGCATTAGCCACCAGGTAAATAGTGAAAATAGAAATGACACATAGCTAGCCACCAGGCTACAACTAGTGCATAGGGTAAATATAGAAATGACACATAGCTAGCCACCAGGCTACAACTAAGTGCATTGGGTAACTTTAGAATAGCACATAGCTAGCCACCAGCTACAACTAAGTGCATTGGGTAAATTTAGAATACACACAGCTAGCCACCAGGCTACAACTAAGTGCATTGGGTAAATATAGAATAACACATAGCTAGCATTGGCTACAACTTAGTGCATTGGGTAAATATAGAATGACACATAGCTAGCCACCACCTACAACTAAGTGCATTGGGTAAATATTAGAATGCACATAGCTAGCCACCAGGCTACAACTATGCATTGGGTAAATAGAAATGACACATAGCTAGCCACCAGGCTACAACTAAGTGCATTGGGTAAATATTAGAAATGACACATAGCTAGCCACCAGGCTACAACTAAGTGCATTGGGTAACTATAGAATGACACATGCTAGCTAGCCACCAGGCTACAACTTAGTGCATTGGGTAAATATAGAAAATGACACATAGCTAGCCACCGGGCTACAAAAGAAATGCATAGCTAGCCACCAGGCTACAACTAAGTGCATTGGGTAAATATAGAATAGACACATAGCTAGCCACCAGGCTACAACTAAGTGCATTGGGTAAATATAGAATAGACACATAGCTAGCCACCAGGCTACAACTAAGTGCATTGGGTAAAAATATAGAAATGACACATAGCTAGCCACCAGGCTACAACTAAGTGCATTGGGTAAATTTAGAATAGACACATAGCTAGCCACCAGGCTACAACTTAGTGCATTGGGTAAGATACATAGCTAGCCACCAGGCTACATAAGTGCATTGGGTAAATACATACATAGCTAGCCACCAGGCTACAACTAAGTGCATTGGGTAAATTATAGAAAGACACATAGCTAGCCACATACAACTAAGTGCATTGCCAACTTTAGAATAGACACATAGCTAGCCACCAGGCTACAACTAAGTGCATTGGGTAAATTTAGAATAGCACATAGCTAGCCACCAGGCTACAACTAAGTGCATTGGGTAACTTTAGAATAGCACATAGCTAGCCACCAGGCTACAACTTAGTGCATTGGGTAAATATAGAAATGACACATAGCTAGCCACCGGGCTACAACTAAGTGCATTGGGTAAATATATAAATGACACATAGCTAGCCACCAGGCTACAACTAAGTGCATTGGGTAAATATAGAAATGACACATAGCTAGCCACCAGGCTACAACTAAGTGCATTGGGTAAATATAGAGAATAGCACCACCAGGCTACAACTAAGCTAGCCACATAGCTAGCCACCAGGCTACAACTAAGTGCATTGGGTAAATATAGAAATACACACATAGCTAGCCACCAGGCTACAACTAAGTGCATAGCCACATAGCTAGCCACAAAAATAAGTGCATTGGGTAACTTTAGAATAGACACATAGCTAGCCACCAGGCTACAACTTAGTGCATTGGGTAAATATAGAAATGACACATAGCTAGCCACCGGGCTACAACTAAGTGCATTGGGTAACTTTAGAATGACACATAGCTAGCCACCAGGCTACAACTTTTGGGTAAATATAGAACACATAGCTAGCCACCAGGCTACAACTAAGTGCATTGGGTAACTTTAGAATAGCACATAGCCACCAGGCTACAAACTTAGTGCATTGGGTAAATATAGAAATGACACATAGCTAGCCACCGGGCTACAACTAAGTGCATTAGGTAACTTTAGAATAGCACATAGCTAGCCACCAGGCTACAACTTAGTGCATTGGGTAAATATAGAAATGACACATAGCTGCAAGCGACATAGGGCTGATTGAATGCATTGTATTGCTGGCGAACGGTCGGGAAATTTAGGTTAACTTGGGTGGGGCGGGTGGCATCTGTGTAAAATTCTAGGTCAACTTGACCCCATTGCACATTGGAGTCGTACTGGAGAGCTCTACGAAAATTTCGGTCATAGCTACGCCAAGCTTGGGGACCGAAAGACTGCAAGTTTTTGTACCGTTGCTATATGTTTCACTATGCCAGGAGCTACAGCAGGCCTTTGCTCACATGCAATGGCTGTCAGTATGAGAAACGCTGAAGTCCAATCATCGATAGATAACGGGGGTGGATTTGCTTTAGGTGGTAGCTCATCTGGATTTTCCGTTGGGTTGACCAGGTCCTGGGTGAACAATATTGGACAATGCTTGGTTTACTAGTAAGGCTTGGGCCTCGCTAGCTGGCATGTCTCGTGATGTCGTGGCCGGCCCTGGATTTGCTATGGGGGGTAGCCCTGGCGTGGTCTGTTGAGGAATGGCCATTTGCTGGGGAACGGGTAGAAGGCCATCCTGCTTCATTTTTTGGTACAGTCCGTCCACGATTGTGTGTTTGTCGATCTGGAAAGGTTGGTGGGCTGCCGGAGGTACAGCTGGAAATGGCGGGAAGGCCACGTCATCCAGAATCGGACCCAGTTGGTTGAGGTGTAGCGGCAAGGCCCCGTTTTGACTGACGAACAGGTGGCATTCTGTGGAAAATGGACAAATAGGGCCAGCAAAATGGGGAGAAATTTTTATACAATAAATCCCAACTGATTCTCACGAATCATGAGAATACAACCAAATGAAACATTGATCGTAATAGGATGTTGCGTGATAACTGTACTGACACAGAACGCAACAAGTTTTTGATACTCAAACAGAAAAGAGACAACTGAACACTCATCAAATAGAGAGGTACAGGTGTTTTGGGAACCCCACACAAATGACACACACAACAGAACTGTGAAACAATCACACTCAACAATTAGAGTGGCACAGGTTCTTGGGTACCCACATAAATGACACACACAACAGAACTGTGAAACAATCACACTCAACAATTAGAGTGGCACAGGTTCCTGGGTACCCACATAAATGACACACACAACAGAACTGTGAAACAATCACACTCAACAATTAGAGTGGCACAGGTTCCTGGGTACCCACATAAATGACACACACAACAGACCTGTGAAATAATCACACTCAACAGTTAGAATGGCACAGATAGATACCCACAAAAGGGACACACCCAAGAATAATTAGAACAATACAGGCGATAAGTGTCGATAGATATGACAACACAACCGGCAATGACTGCCAGACAGAACTGTGAAAACACGTAGAAAAAATGAAGGGGGGGGGGTCATCTTTTTGGAAACACCCCCAGTCAGAACGATTTAATTTAATTTTAGTGCTCTGATGATTGCCCCACGATCCCCATTGAAATATTTTTTATTGCCAAAATTGTTGAAATGGATACCATCCCTGTGGATGTGTTGGGTCAGGGTGCGCCAGACCTCTAATGGAGGCAAATTGGATAGAAGCTCCCGCGTGGTCAGCCAGGAAGAAGCGGATATGTTTGTTTGTCAACAAAAATTTGTCGTATGTTGGATCCGCAGATAAGCGGTAATTACGACAGTCGGTACAGGCGGCCGATCACGACAGTCGATACAGAAAAAGACAGAGAGATGTACTTTGCGATGGACATGATGTCGTTCGCTAATACTTTGGGACGACGATACTCACCAACGACACCATCCAGCTGCTTATCACTAACGTTACCAAACAAATCGGTGTCCTCTACACCTGTTTCTTAAACGAATCCAGCATCGAAGGAAGTGAGAGCAAGTTCCTCCATTCTACGTATGTCACTGTCTATGGTGAGTTGTGTCTTGCTTTGAGATGATTGGTGTTGCTTTCCTGAATTAAACAATTATTTGTATAACATTCGTAGATGTATTCATTGAATATTTTCAAGAGATGTATTTATTTAGGTGTTGTGTCTTGTTCTGAAATGATATACTTGGCCTTTGGTGATTCTAATTCAGAAAATGCAAATATTTAAGTACCCATTCATATATACATTTACTTCAAGAGATCTGTAAAGTCAAATCCATGTGGTTTTCAGATCCCCCCAAGCCAATAGAGAACTTTGAGTGCATCTCACAGAACTTTGACTCAATGACTTGTTCGTGGTGTGAAAATGAAAAGGATGATTACATCTCCACGGAACTTCACTACAAAACACAGTAAATAACTGTTTTACTTTGTTATCCAAATGCAAAAGTAATGGTGAAAATGCATTAACTTAAAGGTCATTAGGAGTGACTGGACATAATGATCTGATGTACCATGGAAATAATGACACAGATACCCCCCCTCCCCCGCCCCAATGTCTCTATTCGGCCCCCACTTATCATCCGTGAGCCTGCCCCAGGACCGTTCCACACTATGACAATCGACACAGTCGGTCCATTACCGAAAACGCGCTTCGGTAACGAGCACATGGTGTGTGTCACGGACCAAAACAGTCGCTATGTCATCGCATGGCCGACTCGTGACATCACAGCCAAATCAATTGCTAAGGGTTTTTACGAGAGAGTCATCTGTGTCTATGGTGCACCCAAGCGACTTCTCTCCGATAATGGATCCGCTTTCATTAGCTCCCTATTCCAGGAATTATGCTCCCTTTTCAAAATTAAGCAAGGTTTCAGTTCGGCGTACCATGCTCAAAGTCAAAAGAGCTAGATTAATATCATAACATATACATGTACAGCCATACATATTACACAGCGAGTGTTAAATGACAAAACTAGAGGAAAGCATGTACAAAATATGGGATGGGATTGAAAACGCCCAAGTCACAGGTTGAGGCTCTGACTGACATCCCGCAAGACAAATGGCAAAGAATATTCACTAACAATAAAGAAAAATGACCCCTAGCTGAGGGGTGATTATGGATTGATGGTGCTAGGATATCCATGGAAGTAAAAGTACTGACCCCTGGTGTTGTTTGGGGCAGCCTCTTCCCTTGCAAGTGTTATAATACTACACATAAGTAACATACCCACTCACACATTGAACACTCATGTTTTTAATACGTTCAACATTACCCATAATCAAGACACACTGATCGCTGCCGTAAGTTCATTTGTTCCCAGGTATATTTACGCCATACAAGAGGGAGATAGCGCCTTCACCCGACGCGCCAACACCTTGTAGCCAAAGCTTACGTCTCCCTGACCAAGGATACAGTGGGGACACAACGGCTCAACCAGGCGTCGGATAACGCACACCCCTCCCCTCAAGCGACACCTGGCGAACCCAATGCGGCAGCCCTCCAGATATTTCATCTTCAAGAAGCATCCAAAGAAATCCACAAATTTCACTTCCATGGCATTAGTCCATTGTTCTTGTATATTTAATTATCATGACATAAGTTAAATACTTTCAAAATTAATAATTGAATTAGCTACAATAGGTTATTTTACTATTTTCACGATTGTCAAGTATAGGCTCATCGCTCATCGCTTCCTCAGGATAAGAGACATGTGGTTTTAGTGCGGAGTAATACTGTGAAAATGTAATTAATGTCATAACGGCTAGATTATTCCATATTTTAATTCTTTCCATTTTATTGTAATATATTTATTTTAATACCATTTAGGGCTAGCAAAATTAGATCATTTGAAAAATTATTGTAAACTTATATAATTACCTATTTTTTATGGATATGTGCCAATGTCAAACAGTATTGGCGCATGTCCAAGCTACCCTGGGATCACTCAAAATTCAAAATCTAATAATATTGGGCTCGTGTCGTGCTGTCCCTTTACTTTATAACTCATATTCCAAATTCCATTTCATCAACCTTCAATTAGTTTAACAAAGTCAATTTTCAAAATTTAAGGGTAAATTCTAAATTTATTGAACAGTGGAAGTTCATCTTTATTATGGTTGGGGAGGATGTTATAATACTATTTTGGCTCATACGTTCTTAAAAAGCCTCCCCCTTTAATTATCAGCACGAGAGCCCGGGTTACATCACACCACTCTTTGGGAGGGAACTCCTGGACTCGTGTGTTTTCTCTGGCTAGTGTCCCCACTCAAGCAACTACAAGCAGCTACAATATTCCTAGATACGAAGGAGTGCGCAGAAATATAAGCATAACAAGTGTATAGCTATATAGGAGGAAATATAGTTATAAGACAAGGAGGAATGATAAGGACTTATGCGGTAATGTTTACAAATTCGACTCTGCACAAAATGCGCTGGAGCGGTTTCCCGCCCCAACCTATGTTATATATATATGTATATATATATATGGATAAATGTTCATATGCGTATATATCCTCCCTCAATATAAAAAGGCTGTGGTATGTGTTGGTATTCAACATAACATACATACCATCTTGGAATAAAAACCCAGCAGTTGCTCCAAGCAGCAGGGAGAACACACAGATGTCGAGCAGCTTCATCGTGAGATGTGTACCTATTCCGACAGCATCCTGAAACACTGATCAAGTACTTATGCCAGCAATGTGTACAGAATACTTGGCCTAAATGATGACAGTAATGAATATTAGGTCCTGTTCATGGGAAGGAGAAAAGTGGGTGATTAGGGTGTGTGGCCACATATACACACACTGTAATATTATACTAACACTTTAACCTTGTTGGTTGGTAGATGAGTAAAAAGCACTCATTTACGTTCAAGCCACGTACTCCTTCAAAGGGCTTACTTTTCAATATTAGCATCTGCTTAATAACAATGATATTATTTTTCCTCCAGCACACTACAATGTTAGGAGACATTTAACTGAATAATGCCCTGTTTGAATGTTTGTAGGATGGTCTTGGACAAGGCAGCTTGCCTTCATGGCGACATGAAGAGGTCAGATGGGGAGATGGGAGGGGTGAAGGATGATCCAGGTAGCTGAGCTGTACAACATACCTCGCACCCAAAGGTGAGGTGAACCAGGATAATGGATTAGATTGACAATTACATTAGGACGTGGTTGACTAAGGTCGGAAATAGTGACGGATTTTGAAGATGGCCTCTATGTCTGCTGTAAAGGCCTGCTCCATGGCAAGCCAAATGTAGTTGATTGGTCAATCGAGAAACATTTGTTCACCCTACTCTATAACCATTTGAAATAGCCATACCATTGTAATTTTGTTTGACTCAATTGTTGCTCATCTTTTTCTCTGCAGTTACTGGAAAGCTGTTATTTTTACAACATGTAAATATCCATGGAAAACATATTCGTAGCGGAATATCGTCCACAAATGCATCTGCTCAAGCCTACGTCAATTAGAAGCAATTTCGTCATGATGCCCTTTGGTATACCAAACAGCACTGGCGATAATAGAAGCAGTGTAAATGTTTGCAACATGTTTTTGGTTAATTTGTGCATAAATGAAGCTTGATGATGATCTGAATTTTTCAGTGAACACGGTAAGATGTTTAAGAATAATCAGATATGGTTCATTGTTGTATTTGTATAACTATAAAAGTCAGTGAGGTTAATCTTTGGTTGTCAACCACATTTATCCATGACTTATCACCTGACCCAACAGAAAGTGTATGATAGTTAGGTCTGGTTACCGAGGTAACCCCTCCCACCCCAGGCGAGTACATTCTGGATGACTGGGTGTGAGGGAAACATGCTGACATGACAGTGTTAGTGGAACCATTTAAAAGAGGCCTCACAAAACAAGTTCTGTAGAACAGACACGGATTTGAGTGCAAATATGTTAAGACTACTGCCGCTAGGTGCTATGCACTTGGTATTCATCGTTACGTTCACAATATGGACTCTCTGTA
>CM067350.1:12273946-12381446 GCA_034190875.2 Urechis unicinctus | reverse complement strand
AATCTTGCTGTTTTATTTCTCTGGATCCTTCCGTTATTGATCCTAATTGAACTGGTTCCAAGAATCTCTTTTCTGATGACACAGGAACAAGAGGTGTAATCAGTAGAAAACAGGTGTGTAGTTTGATCCTAGAACCATTCCCGTACACGCAGCATGTCCAGGCCCCAATAGCTTATTTTGGCAGTCACAACTGGTGCATATTCTGTCATCAAACGGTCGATTCTAGCAATCGAGTATTTACACATATATGATCACGTATTGAGGATCATTTTAAACCACATGGGTACAAACATCTGCCACCAACACACTCCTATCTTAAGCTATCTAGAAGACACCAATACCTGCATCCACTTTAATGGCTGACATTACTGTACAATATACCATTTCCATAGAAACGCTCTAATCACACTAGTATGGAATCAGCATACACAGAGAAGCAGCCGACAACCACGCCATGACAACCATCGCAAGACAACCTACCATCAGCGGCTCCACTTCAAGTGACAGTAATGAGTAGGTTGCGGGTGGGGAATCAAGACAGAATTAATCACAACAGCCAACATCAAAGGGAAGTGATCTTTTTCAGCACACATATCAACACTTAACAAGTGATCATCACCAGCTGATTGAGAATATCACCAGTGGAATAATGGTGCACCACTGACAAGCACATAATATGGGAATAACACCGCCTTAAATTCAACTTGATCATAGGTCATAGCATTACTGTTTGTTTAGGGAGAATTTAGCACATTACAGCAAGAAAACAATTCAAACCAACAAAGAGAACATACATAAGCCCAGGCATAAATACTGAGACACTCACGTCTTACACAGTTACAGATCGAGAAATGCTTATTTTCTGCTACACAGCCAGCATTATCAAGTCTAACTGATCTTGTCAATTTAGCAAGTGGTTCAGTGAATATAATAAATCTAATATCTGAAATAATAACCGTAGCACACCAGTAGCATGTTAAGTATAACATATAATATTTCTGTCAGCATAGGACAGTACCTTCTTGGTCGTTGCCTCTGGAACTTTGATGGGCAATTTATCCATCCATTCCTTAGTCTTCCATATACAGATTTTGAACGGATGAGAAAACAAGTTTGTCAACTATTTGCCTGAGGTAAAGAGCTATTCCATTTGAGGTGTGAGCTGTTTACCGAATTCCACATGTTTGTTTGGGTAGAATGGACAGTGTGTTTGTTGGGGTAGAGTGGACAGTGTGTTTGTTAGGGTAGAGTGGACAGTGTGTTTGGTGGGGTAGTGTTGACAGTGTGTTTGTTAGGGTAGAGTGCACAATGCGTTTGTTGGGGTAGTGGTGACAGTGTGTTTGTTGGGGTAGTGTTGATAGTGTGTTTGTTGGGGTAGTGTGGACAGTGTGTTTGTTGGGGTTGTGTGGACAGTGTGTTTGTTGGGGTAGAGTGGAAAGTGTGCTGGTTGGCGTAGAGAGGACAGTGTGATTGTTGGGGTACCAGTTCACGGGTAGCGCTGAATACCCTCACTCCACAAAGAACAAAATATTGCTCCCAATACATCAACAACGATATTGTACCACAGCAAATGAAAAAGTGAACAAGGTCAAGATGGCACACTGAGGAGATTAAGAGGAATCCATGTGTGTAAACTGCACAAAAGGTATCATCAATGACTTACACGTAACAGAGGAGAAGGATAACACAGATCAAGATGACAACAGCTACGATAACAGGGCCGACCCACCACAAGGATTTCCCTGTACACAGCCACACCACACCACACCACATCAAATACAACCAACATATATTACAACCTTACGTTAATATCCCAAAGAGACACAAACGAATTCTTCCCCTTGATTCCTAACCTGGATCTTTGCAGACTTGGACAGTCTTCTCCAGAGACGAAGGCCCCGGGAGATGTTTACCGTTCTCGTCAACATTAACGCCTGACACCATGACACCCACGTTATAAACACCGTCATCATTGCAAGGGATTGCCATGGAAAAGTGTCCGTCTGTTTCATTTACAATCACCAGATCAGGTTCTCCATGCCTAGTCCAGTTGACGTGGACGATGTAGTAAGAGAGAAGTCCATGGGCCGGGTACGGTGCTGACCACACCACCACCAGTGTGTAGTTGAGACTGATCACCGTCACGTTTGTCATTCGGATTTCTGTCGGTGCTGACAAGATCGTTGCTAATTAAATGATTTGTTAATTTATCACTGTGCAATGTATAACTTGTCTTTAGTGTAAAACTGATTGTTTTTTAAAAACAACATTGAATCGAAGTGATGTGCAAATCTGACACATATTCAAATTCAGAGTGTGCATAAATTGAGTTTGTAAATCAATATACAAACCTGCGATAGGCGTGGTGAACTCCAGTGGGTCCGACCCCTGCGACAATCCGGCCCCATTCTCAGCCAGCACCTCAACAGTGTAGGTCATGAAGCCATAAAGGTCACCCACAATGGTGCTGGTGTCTTCAGGAGTTGTCATAGCACTGGTAAAGTCATTGCCATCATCCTAATCAAATACAAAAACAAAGCTAAATTTGTTGGAAGTTGTTGATATTTTGATCTATAAATAAGGACAATGTGAAATCATGCAGTGACAACCATTGTTGACCTATCCTCATTCATTGAATGACAGCCAGACCCAATACACGTTACCCGCCTATTGTGATACATGCTCAAACATAACATGACATATTGTAACTCATTTCAGGTGAAGGTCCCCCTCACAACCAGCATCAATAACCACTTACTTTAACAAGGACATGGTAGGCTTGCATGAGGCCGTTGGGGGCGGCTATAGGGGACCACTGTACGGACACAGTATGACTGGTCACCGCGAGTACGGTGACATTGTCAGGTGATACAGGAACTGTCAAACAACAATTGAACCATACAAACCACAGACATATCACTGCTAAACTTTAATTATCTCTCGCACAAATACATAATTAATGGTTCCCCGTCCTTAGAGGTCATCATTATTCTTGTCTAAGTAAGTAAGTATCAGGTTTTACAGCACACCAGCACAAACGTGTTATGTGGTGCCTACAGAGGTGAATACATAAGATTGGCATGACTAAGCAGCCGCCTTCTACGATAAAAGGGAAATCGATGTTGATGAAGATGACAGAGAAAAAGAAGAAAAAGCACTACAAGCCGATTGTCTGGACCAGGCCATCCCAGCCTCTCATCTAGGAGAAATCCAAGCCTAAGTGGTATGTTGCAGATATGGCCCTCGTAATGACCACTCTAATAAAACACCAGGATCTAAGTGCCCAACGACCCAGTTGCAACCCACGGCCAACAGGTTGCCTCTATCAGTCGCCTCTTACAACATAAAGAAGGATACAGTGGGCCTATTCTACCCCCAGACCAACAAGGGGCCTATTCTACCCCCGGACCAACAAGAAGCCTATTTAACCCCAGGACCAACAAGTGGCCTATTCTACCCCCCGGACCAACAGGGTTTTTTTTACCCCCGGCGGACCAACAGGGGATATTCTACCACCCCCCCCCCCCCCTACAGCGACATATGATTGACTTAATCAGGGTCAACATGCAATATAGGGGTTACTTTCTCTGTCTACACCTGAGGTCATACAGTGAGAACAGAGGAGATAATGATGAAAGGGTGTGGATAGAATCCAACCACTGCAGGACCCCAGCGGAGTGCACGGAAGTCAAACATGGTACGATTGGGCCATTGGACAGGGGATTTTGTGATAGAGCCCGTGATTCTTACCCGACTCTCTGGTGGTAGTTAACACCGGGGCAGATAGCATGCTCTCCAGACCGTGGACACTAGTGGCTAGAATAGTGAGAGAGTAGTTGGTGTAGGGTAAGAGTCCATTGATCTCCAGACTGGTAGTAGGGTGCCCCACAGTCTGGTTGACAGGCACACCTGCAATGTAATGGCGATAGGATAGAGGCTGTCAAATGTTGCATTCTTTACAAGAGTATTGCAATATAAATTCTCAATAAAACACAATAAACTGTTAAGTTAGAAACCTGCAAGACAAGTGGGCCTGTATTGGCGTGCTATTCTAATGGGGACAAATAGTACTTCTGAATAGCATTTATGACTGCCAGATACTTTACGAAGAGACAAGGCTCCTTTGAGGTGGAATTGATCAACATACCAGCCTCGTTTCCCAGACGCCCGTAACTGATGGTGTAGCTCGCCACACGCGCTTTGTTGCCATTCACACCACAGTCCAACCGAGTCCAGGTCATCATCAAACCTCTCTCTGGCTGGTCTGGGGGGAATGTCAGCCTCGTTCCGGATGGCCCTACATACAAAGGGTAGACATTATCAAAAAGTTCACCAATATCAAGAAACTTAAAGAGAGAAATTAGAAAAGTACTAGGTGTATCATGTACAAGATCTGAACATTATGTGACATATCGGAACATTATGAAGTCTATCAGATTGATACGAGGTGAAATAATATACAAGCTTAAAGTGTGAAATAACAGCAAAATGATAATAATGTATGCTTTCAAATTTCATGCGGTGAAAAACAACAACAAAGGCAACAAAATGAACAGAAAGAGCCATTGTTGAGGGGGAATTGTAAGGAAAAAACCTACTTTGGTTGTCATAGTAAACACAGATCCAGTCTTCTGGCATACCGCTGCTGCCCAGATCCGAGTTGGCCGTCAGCGCATACAGGTCGTTTTCGCCGGACTCTGCCAGCGTGTACTCAGTCATATCGGGAGGGATGTCAATGTGCCAGATATCAGCCTGTAACAGTTGTGCTGGGATTAATGATAGCTATTCTGTATGATGACCGTGTTCCAGTTAGGGCAACATTACATATGCAAAATACATCGCTGAATCAACTGGTACTGGGTGGGAATCAGGTCATGTCACATGTTCAATGATGCAACTCTTGATTTAAAAGCTCAGCAAAGTGGAAAGTCCACAGCTAAATCAATATGAGAAAGAAGAAATCATGCTCTCGCTATAGTGATTGAGCACTTCCGAAAATACTCAGATCAGCAATTATTCACACAAAACAAATATTGTTTTCTCACAACTAATAACTAATATTTAAAAAAAAATTGTGATTAATTTTTCACAATAGAAATACTTTAAATATATATATATATATATATATATATATATATATATATATATATATATATATATATATATATATATATATATATATATATATATATATATATATATATATATATATAAACACACACACTTATAATATACACATATATATCCTAGCGGCTCGGCGCTCGGAAGCTTGGCATCGAAAACCGTGCGCCTGTGTGTATACTTATATATATATGTGTGCGTGCATGTTTGTTTGTGTATATGTACCCGCTTTGATTGCACGGGGACATCCAGTGCACACTGTCGCTGAGACAAAAAGACAGTATATACACGGACCGAGGAGAGCTGGTAACGCGCACTATTATAAGCTGCCGCTTAGATGTTTTGACATGAACCCTTTGCCAAGTCAATATTGAGCCCACGAAAGTGATAAATGCCGCTGGTCGATTACTAAAGGTTTGGCCTGTTTTGACATGACCCCCTAGCCAAGTCAATACAAACCCAGCCAAGGCAAGCGATGAATGCCTCTGGTCGATTACGTAAGGTTTGGCCTACTTAAACAGCACCTGCAGTTAGCCTGCGCGCTAAGCTGCTGCAGTAGAAAACCTTGAAACTAATCGTCCTTTTTACTGTTGTTTGTTACTGTGAATGCTAAAAATACTGTTACAATCATTATCACGAGGCCAAGTTGTAAATACAGAAAAAATTTCATTTGCGTAAATACAGCCGTTTCAGAGATATCAGCGATAGGTACTCTAAAATACATGTCATTATACAAAGTACGAAAGGTGAAAACAAGTATTTTTTTCGCCTATTCCGCTAATTGCTTGTTACAACCATATAATTCATAGGTTCGTAACTACAGTAGTTATGGAGGAGAAAATGGGGGAAAAATCGACGAAAAATCGATCCCATAAGCCTCCAACACTGCGCATGCGCGTCAAATTGGATCGGCAGTTGTGTCCCAACTTGATCTATCATTCCCCAAAATTTCATGTTGATATGTTTAACCGTTCCGGAGAAAAGCCCGAAAAACCTTGACTGAAGACATAATATGAAATACTTGATCTCACTCATTGATGAATATTTGGACATCAAGCAGTATATAAGCAGCTATGAAATCACCTTGCATTCACCGGAAGAACCCAGTTCCTCACAGCCCAGTAGTGTGTATCCTGTGAGGGCAATGGAGGAGAACACCTGGTTCCAGGCAAATAGCACACTGCCTCCACTCCGCTCAACCAGATTCATTACTGGGGGCGATGGTACTGCAAAAGAATATCTCTGCTCATCATCATCATTATCATCATGATGACACTGATTGAGTGATGTGATTGGGTGAAAATCTTATTAATAATGATGATTTTGATGATTATGATGATGATAAACCAAAAGTGGCAGTTACGATAAATGTGGTGATGGTGGTAATTGTGATGATAATCATAATAATATTTCTCACCATCTGTGAAAACAATGACGATGACGACTATTATAAAAATTCTCACATCATCATCGTCATCATCATCATAATCATCCTCATCATCATCATCATCATCTGCGTTTTGATTACTAATAAATCCTTTCCCGAGGATATAGCCTGCCTGACTATCCTTCATTGAAGATGCCCTCTCCACGATGAGCGGTTTTGAGCTTTGCTCGGTCGCTCTTTACCATTTGTTGCCATGTCATCTTTAGCCTGATGAGTCTCTTCTGTGACATCACCTCGAGCCTGCGTACTCGGGCGATGCAGCCGGAGCTGCACTCAACATGGCCGAGCCACCTCGGAGCACCGCATCTGTGTCCTGAATGCCGAGTTTCACGATGAGTGAGTCCGAGCTGACTTGGTCCTTTGCTTTGACGTTGTAGATCCAGCGGATCATTGCACGGTCGTTGTGCTGGAGGCAGTTCAGAGTGCCCCCCATCTCGGCCCAAGTCTCGGAGGCATGCAGCGTCACGCTCCTCACAAAGGCCCTATGGTTGAGAGCTTACCCCAACAAATTGCCCATATTGAGTGAGCAAACACCTAAGGACTTTGGATTTGCCACTAGGACCCGACCCTGCAGCCCCACGCCCCGGACCCTTCCTTCGCCAACTGGGACACTACCAGCAGTCCAAGACCTCCCCTGTTGACAGCTCCACTGTTAAGCACCAGTATAGTATCGTCCTCCGTAAGACCACTGCTCCAGCACCAGGAAGTCAGTCTGTCAACGCCTGCTGCTGGAGCTACTGCCATCCAGGTTGTGACAGGCTATTTTCCAGGCATAGATTGCCTGTGGCATAACTTCCAGTACCTGAGCGCCCCTAGCACTAAAGCTGCGGAATTCAACTCCAAACATCGGATCCACCTGAACAACACACCCTGCCACCAAAGTCCCTCCAACCACAGCAAAAAAATGCAGCTGATAGCGAGGTAAGTATGTGGGACAATTCTCCGTCACAAAGATCGGGGGAAGTAATGATGATGATGATGATGATGATGATGATGATGATGATGATGATGATGATGATGATAATGAAAGAATATTCTCACCATCGTCACCCCTGCCGTTGGTGACCCGAAAGCTATAAGCTGGTCCCAGCCCAACTGCAGTGGCTGCTGCAACTGATATGTTGTAGACTGTGTTTTTCTGAATCGTCAGCGCAGCTTGGAACTTGTCCCCATCTACAGTAACTGGCTCCCTGTCTTCATCTGGGCTACCCTTACTTGTTAGGGTGTAGCTAACAATGTGACCACCAGTCAGTTGCTGATCCGTTGGGGGCTGAAAGGGGAACCATATTCATATCACGTTCACAGTGACAACAAAGAGGCAGGGAATAGGCCTTTTGTTCTCAAACTGACAAAACACAAAATTTGACATAAAATCATTGCTACACCAAAAGGAAAGCCCAACCAGTGAACAACAGACATAAGTGAATACAATTTCCAGATAAATTGGATTGACATGGAGCAGTTTGTTGTGAACGAGATGAGCACTCACAGCCCAGTAGACGTGGAGTTCATCACACGTCTCAGTGCCAGGACATGGGACACGTCTGTAGCTCCCAGCGGCCATAGAAGGGGGTATGGCTGGAACTGTACACATAGAAATGTAATGTAAGGTGATTAAGGGTTATGACACTGCAGTAAGGAGCTTCCATTTTCAAACACACACACTGCAACAATCAATCATCATGGAAATGGTATAATGAGACCCTGTCCTTGAGGTGCTACCAGCTTCCTGTGTGGAGACTAATTCTTTGTTTTTGCTCTGTAGTTTACGAATTCATGGTTAGATATCAACACAAGTATACTAATACACTTGGTGGATTCAGGTAATCGGTCATGTTCAATAGGATCGGTGATCCAGTCTAGATGCTATAACATTCTTTAATAGAACTTTCCAAGGTGTCTCCCTGCACCATGGATTCTGATGACTTTACAATGACAGTTGAAGCAATTGCACATATATAATGAATTGCACACATTGTTTGACAATAATTATATTCTGTTTTATCATGCATTAGAGGCATCCCCTCTTTAGCAATGAATATTTGGGTATAAATTATGCAGCTTATTTACATGCAGCTTATTTATGGTACATGCAAATTTCCCCCAAGGTCATAGCCAGAGACCTATCCATGTGTCCAATGGATGGGTGATTGTCAATTTGGACAGGCAGGATGGAAACCCTACCTAAGACCCTGTTTTCCCCTTAGTAAAAATCAATAAATTTCAAACCAACATGGAATATTCTTAGCAAGCGGCCCCTTTATGGAGCAAGAATAATATGACACATTAAGTTAGATAAATCAGAATTAGAGTTGCTGATCCGTTGGGGGCTGAAAGGGGAACCATATTCATATCACGTTCACAGTGACAACAAAGAGGCAGGGAATAGGCTTTTTGTTCTCAAACTGACAAAACACCAAATTTGACATAAAATCATTGCTACACCAAAAGGAAAGCCCAACCAGTGAACAACAGACATAAGTGAATACAATTTCCAGATAAATTGGATTGACATGGAGCAGTTTGTTGTGAACGAGATGAGCACTCACAGCCCAGTAGACGTGGAGTTCATCACACGTCTCAGTGCCAGGACATGGGACACGTCTGTAGCTCCCAGCGGCCATAGAAGGGGGTATGGCTGGAACTGTACACATAGAAATGTAATGTAAGGTGATTAAGGGTTATGACACTGCAGTAAGGAGCTTCCATTTTCAAACACACACACTGCAACAATCAATCATCATGGAAATGGTATAATGAGACCCTGTCCTTGAGGTGCTACCAGCTTCCTGTGTGGAGACTAATTCTTTGTTTTTGCTCTGTAGTTTACGAATTCATGGTTAGATATCAACACAAGTATACTAATACACTTGGTGGATTCAGGTAATCGGTCATGTTCAATAGGATCGGTGATCCAGTCTAGATGCTATAACATTCTTTAATAGAACTTTCCAAGGTGTCTCCCTGCACCATGGATTCTGATGACTTTACAATGACAGTTGAAGCAATTGCACATATATAATGAATTGCACACATTGTTTGACAATAATTATATTCTGTTTTATCATGCATTAGAGGCATCCCCTCTTTAGCAATGAATATTTGGGTATAAATTATGCAGCTTATTTACATGCAGCTTATTTATGGTACACATGCAAATTTCCCCCAAGGTCATAGCCAGAGACCTATCCATGTGTCCAATGGATGGGTGATTGTCAATTTGGACAGGCAGGATGGAAACCCTACCTAAGACCCTGTTTTCCCCTTAGTAAAAATCAATAAATTTCAAACCAACATGGAATATTCTTAGCAAGCGGCCCCTTTATGGAGCAAGAATAATATGACACATTAAGTTAGATAAATCAGAATTAGAGTTGCTGATCCGTTGGGGGCTGAAAGGGGAACCATGTTCATATCACGTTCACAGTGACAACAAAGAGGCAGGGAATAGGTTTTTTGTTCTCAAACTGACAAAACACAAAATTTGACATAAAATCATTGTTACACCAAAAGGAAAGCCCAACCAGTGAACAACAGACATAAGTGAATACAATTTCCAGATAAATTGGATTGACATGGAGCAGTTTGTTGTGAACGAGATGAGCACTCACAGCCCAGTAGACGTGGAGTTCATCACACGTCTCAGTGCCAGGACATGGGACACGTCTGTAGCTCCCAGCGGCCATAGAAGGGGGTATGGCTGGAACTGTACACATAGAAATGTAATGTAAGGTGATTAAGGGTTATGACACTGCAGTAAGGAGCTTCCATTTTCAAACACACACACTGCAACAATCAATCATCATGGAAATGGTATAATGAGACCCTGTCCTTGAGGTGCTACCAGCTTCCTGTGTGGAGACTAATTCTTTGTTTTTGCTCTGTAGTTTACGAATTCATGGTTAGATATCAACACAAGTATACTAATACACTTGGTGGATTCAGGTAATCGGTCATGTTCAATAGGATCGGTGATCCAGTCTAGATGCTATAACATTCTTTAATAGAACTTTCCAAGGTGTCTCCCTGCACCATGGATTCTGATGACTTTACAATGACAGTTGAAGCAATTGCACATATATAATGAATTGCACACATTGTTTGACAATAATTATATTCTGTTTTATCATGCATTAGAGGCATCCCCTCTTTAGCAATGAATATTTGGGTATAAATTATGCAGCTTATTTACATGCAGCTTATTTATGGTACATGCAAATTTCCCCCAAGGTCATAGCCAGAGACCTATCCATGTGTCCAATGGATGGGTGATTGTCAATTTGGACAGGCAGGATGGAAACCCTACCTAAGACCCTGTTTTCCCCTTAGTAAAAATCAATAAATTTCAAACCAACATGGAATATTCTTAGCAAGCGGCCCCTTTATGGAGCAAGAATAATATGACACATTAAGTTAGATAAATCAGAATTAGAATTATAAATAGACAATATAGCAACATATTTAGAATCTCTGTGTAGACAAATACGTCCGACTGGGGCAACCCCAGACCTATAATGTTATGTTATGTTACATCTAGTACAGTAAATGAAATGACTAATGTGGGGGGGGGGGGTGTTCCAGTATTTTCAACAAGGAGGTGTTAATGCTCTGGGAAGTATGGATATACTCACTGTCTTCCTTTGTCACCACAGTCAGTGAGCTATAACTGCTCCAGTATCGTCCCTGGTCAGCCATGACACACCTGACACTGATGTTGTAGTGCGTAGCTGCCAACAGGCCAGTCAGCTTCACCTCCGTGTCGGTGCAGTTGAGTCGCTTCTGTCATCAATCCAAAGAACACACTATGTTGCTGAGCCAAACGAGCCGATACCCTCATCCAGATATAAACTGATATTAGCATTAATTTAAAAGGATAAAATACCATGCTTTGCTGCTGTCACATGATTCAAAGTTTTTGGCTACTGCCCACAAAACTCGTGCAATATCAGGAATAGCTCTGTTAGTCCAAATGCTTGGAGCAACTTGCTGATCATGTCCATTGTTTAACTTGTGCATGTCAGCCAATTTGTGAATATAGAAGTAGTGTTGGAACTTACACAGGGGTCATTAGGCCACTGGGACTCCACCAGAAGCTCATAGATAAGTGCAAAGGGTAAAGGACTCTTCCACGATACAGTGACATTGTTGATGTAGACGGAATACTGGGTGAGGTTGCTCACTGGGTTAGGTCGCACTGCAAGATCAAGGCAGAGCACGGCGTATGAGGTATATTGGCGGGGATGGATGGAGTGCTTAGACTATACAATATGCCAGTAACTTGTCTCTCCGTGAGCTTTCCCTGACAGCTGACGTTGTAGATCTAGCTGGCGATGTGGATTATTTAACCCCTTGTAAATATAAGATTCCCTATTAAGATATGTCAGCTGATCATTTGATTCATTTTGTCATGAGAACATATCTATCTTACATGAACCAATATTGCATGGGCAAGAGGAAGTCATTATCATAGTGATCCATCACCACAAAGCACAGATATTGAACCAAATTAAGAGTGACTTAAAGCAGCAGATACATGAACAAAATGAACATTTACCAAAAATCTGAGAAGGAAAGTATTACACTTGGTGAACCAAAAATGTGAACTACCTATATTTTCATTAGTCTCAATGATGAAAGTTTCATTTGCCTCTGGCGTATTGGGGAATAGATTGGCATTGAGGCGAGACACAACAGTCATGTTATAGGTCATGAAACGTATAAAGTCATTGTCAGGAGGTAGCACTTCCAGCAGAAAATCGCACATGCACCGTTGGATAGGTATTACACTGTCATACCTAAGACATCCTCTGGGGGGAGAGGAACGAATGTTTCTGCACACAACAAAACCAGCAAAGGAAAATATAACAAATATCCGTTGAAAAAGTGTAAGAGTGCAAACGCTTAAGTGTTGTATGGGGAGGTGGGGGGTGGTGATAGAGTGTGAGGAATAGCCCCTGTAAGCAACAGACACTTATAGCTGTGGTAGCATATACATGTACAGCTCTCCTTCAACAAAGAATGAAACCAACTGAAACAATACAAATATAATGTCTGAGAGCTGCTTGAGAGAGGTCAAGAAATAGACCACAAGCACACGGAGCAATATCTACAAACAGCCCCATTTGGGTGGTATCCAACCTATATCCAGAGTGTTGAGTTGGAAGGGCTGCGATAAATTGCCAAACATGCTAATGGTATCAACACGTATATAATAGGTCCAGCCATAGACGAATTCTGAGTGCGGCCACAAGCATAACACACAGTGGTGTAGACGCTGGCACGTTTTCTCTATCCACCTAGAACTGGGCACAGTACAACAGTCACTTAACAAACGTGCAGTTATTGAATAAAGTCTGACACCACACATTATATCATGCATGATGCAAGGGTTTGTAATAAAAGGGTTAGCTGGCGGAAATCTCTGGATGGTGAAGAAGTCCAGCCCCACTTCTATACATCAACAATATCCCATTAAACAACGCTCGTACAAATCACTCGCCCTTGCAGGGATGAGTGGTGTAGAGGGGAATTGGGACAAGATTGGCAATTCCAGCAAACAAAATGTTTACCTTAATCTTACATTATAAAGCACATATAACACACTTGTAGTGGAAGCATGCAGCAGACAGCCGGACCTGAGACGGATAGAGTATCTGTGTCATTATTCCCATGGTACATCAGATCATTATACCTAGTCGCTCCTAATGACTTCAAAGTTAATGCATTTTCACCATCACTTTTGCATTTGAATAACAAAGTAAAACAGTTATTTACTGTATTTTGTAGTGAAGTTCCGTGGAGATGTAATCATCCTTTTCATTTTCACACCACGAACAAGTCATTGAGTCGAAGTTCTGTGAGATGCACTCGAAGTTCTCTATTGGCTTGGGGGGGTCTGAAAACCACATGGATTTTGACCTTACAGATCTCTTGAAGTAAATGTATATTTGAATGGGTACTTAAATATTTCCATTTTCTGAATTGGAATCACCAAAGGCCAAGTATATCATTTCGGAACATAACACAACACCTAAATAAATACATCTCTTGAAAATATTTAATGAATACATCTACGAATGATACACAAAAAATCGTTTAATTCATGAAATTAAGCACAAATCATCTCAAAGCAAGACACAACTCACCAACGACAGTGACAAACGTAGCGTGGAGGTACGTCCTCTCACTTCCTCCGATGCTCGATTCGTTTAAGAAACAGGTGTAGGGGACACTGATTTGTTTGGTAACGTTAGTGATAAGCAGCTGGATGGTGTCGTTGGTGAGTATCGTCGTGCTGTCTTTGGAAATGTTTCCCGGTAAATTTTCGAAGTACATGTGAGAGGCATTGAGGTGGGGGTCAAGGCTGCTGCTGCTACACTTCAGTCGAAGGTCATCTCCTGTCACCAGATAGGGGTCCTCAGGCTGTATGCTTGCCTCTGCAAGTATACCGATATGGAAATTAAATAGTAGTAAGTAAAAACAAAGTCACTGGGTTGTTTTTATGAAAAGTATATGTAGTTAACAATCATATATTACACATATCACTGGAAGGATTGAAAGATCTCCCACACTTAGCCCTTATCCTCTGCAATAACATCATGGTTGATGGAACAGACAGGCCATGCAATGCAGAGGAGCAGTTTGTGTAGATGGGGGGCAGGTAAGTTGGCTGAAGAGAGAGAACGTTACTATCACCATCATAACATAACCTACCACCACCATAACATCTACTAATCGACACTTAGTAACCTACCACCATCATAACATCTACCACTCGACAACGTAACCTACCATCATAATATCTACCACTCAACAACGCAACCTACCATCATAACATCTACCACTCAACACTTAGGAACCTACCACCACCATAACATCTACCTCTCGACACTTAGTAACCTGCCATCATAACATCTACCACTCGACACTTAGTTACGTACGACCATCATAACATCTACCACTCAACAACGTAACCTGCCATCATTACATCTACCACTCGACACTTAGTAACCTACCACCATCATAACATCTACCACTTGACACTTAGTAACCTACCACCATCATAACATCCACCACTTGACACTTGGTAACCTACCACCATCATAACATCTACCACTCGACCCTTAGTAACCTACCACCATCATAACATCTACCACTTGACACTTAGTAACCTACCAGCATCATAACATCCACCACTCGACACTTGGTAACCTACCACCATCATAACATCTACCACTCGACACTTAGTAACCTACCACCATCATAACATCTACCATCTTGACACTTGGTAACCTACCACCATCATAACATCTACCACTCGACACTTAGTTACGTACGACCATCATAACATCTACCACTCAACAACGTAACCTGCCATCATTACATCTACCACTCGACACTTAGTAGCCTACCACCATCATAACATCTACCACTCGACCCTTAGTAACCTACCACCATCATAACATCTACCACTTGACACTTAGTAACCTACCAGCATCATAACATCCACCACTTGACACTTGGTAACCTACCACCATCATAACATCTACCACTCGACCCTTACCTACCACCACCACCATAACATCTACCACTTGACACTTAGTAACCTACCAGCATCATAACATCCACCACTCGACACTTGGTAACCTACCACCATCATAACATCTACCACTCGACCCTTAAAAACCTACCACCATCATAACATCTACCACTCGACCCTAAGTAACCTACCACCATCATAACATCTACCACTTGACACTTAGTAACCTACCAGCATCATAACATCCACCACTCGACACTTGGTAACCTACCACCATCATAACATCTACCACTCGACCCTTAAAAACCTACCACCATCATAACATCTACCACTTGACACTTAGTAACCTACCAGCATCATAACATCCACCACTCGACACTTGGTAACCTACCACCATCATAACATCTACCAATCGACACTTAGTAACCTACCTACCACCATCATAACATCTACCATCTTGACACTTGGTAACCTACCACCATCATAACATCTACCACTCGACACTTAGTTACGTACGACCATCATAACATCTACCACTCAACAACGTAACCTGCCATCATTACATCTACCACTCGACACTTAGTAGCCTACCACCATCATAACATCTACCACTCGACCACTCGACCCTTAGTAACCTACCACCATCATAACATCTACCACTTGACACTTAGTAACCTACCAGCATCATAACATCCACCACTTGACACTTGGTAACCTACCACCATCATAACATCTACCACTCGACACTTAGTTACGTACGACCATCATAACATCTACCACTCAACAACGTAACCTGCCATCATTACATCTACCACTCGACACTTAGTAGCCTACCACCATCATAACATCTACCACTCGACCCTTAGTAACCTACCACCATCATAACATCTACCACTTGACACTTAGTAACCTACCAGCATCATAACATCCACCACTTGACACTTGGTAACCTACCACCATCATAACATCTACCACTCGACACTTAGTAACCTACCACCATCATAACATCTACCACTTGACACTTAGTAACCTACCAGCATCATAACATCCACCACTTGACACTTAGTAACCTACCACCATCATAACATCTACCACCATCGACATAGTAACCTACCACCATCATAACATCTACCACTTGACACTTGGTAACCTACCAGCATCATAACATCTACCACTCGACCCTTAGTAACCTACCACCACCATAACATCTACCAATCGACACTTAGTAACCTACCACCATCATAACATCTACCATCTTGACACTTGGTAACCTACCACCATCATATCATCTACCACTCGACACTTGGTCAGTTCTGCAGTAACATCAGCATTGGTTCTTGCATCACAGTGTGCCTTGCTCCATTGCCAGCCATGACATCCTACTCCATCAATATCACAGTGTCCACAGCTGACACCCTACTCCATCAACAACACCACACCCCCAGCCATGACACCCTCTCCATCACCAACACATGTCACCATTGGGGTGCCACTCATCGATTGTTCATAAACAAACAACACTGGATATTATCCAGATGGAAAAAAAACACAACAAAAGGCAGTAAACATGTCCGATCACAAGTGGAGTCAACAACGCAGGAAGGGGGGGAGGGAGGGGGAGTCAGGTGAGTCCATGATTTAACCATTGCTAGGAGTGCTCATGGTGCTCTTCATGAATAATACGTCGACACAATGCTACGGCTGATATAATCTCTATCTGGAAGGCAAGTGGCTCAGGTGCAAAGGTATTGGTGGCAAAGACAGTAGGTGGTTGGCGGCCATTTCAACAGAATGAGACCAGCACCGATGAAATGATAACCAGGGCAATAGCTTCTGTGTACGCTTGTACTTACCACTGAAGGTTATGTTTGTTAACTGAGCCCAATGTGGTACAGAGGCTGAGCGCACTACTCTTTCCACTGATCAGTTGCACACGAAACAAACCACACCCTGACATGGTAAACATTGAGGAGACACAGTTCAACTGGAGTAAATCGATCATGACGTAAATTTGAGCTGTCAAAGCGTTCGTTCGCCCAAGCACAAATCAATGGTTCGCCATTGGCTCCTGTTCATTACAAATTAGTCACACTAACGAAAATTTACATTTACTCGTCATTTTATGCCCTGTATATATATATAAATATATATATATATATATATATATATATATATATATATATATATATATATATATATATATATATATATATATATATATATATATATATATATATATAAATATATATATATATATATAAATGGATAAATATACATATGCATATATATCCTGCCTCAATATCGTAGACTGTGGTATGTGTTGGTATTCAACATAACATACATACCATTTTCTAGGAATATAATCCCAGCAGTTGCTCCAAGCAGCAGGGAGAACACACAGATTTTGAGCAGCTTCATCGTGAGCAGCATCCTGAAACATTAATCAAGTACTAATGCCAGCAATGTGTACAGAATACCAGGCCTAAATGATGAGAGTAATGAATATTAGGTCCTGTTCATGGGAAGGAGAAAAGTGGGTGATTAGGGTGTGTGGCAATATATACATACATTCTAATATTATACTAACACTTTAACCTTGAGGGTTGTTAGATGAGTAAAAAGCACTCA
The DNA here is from genome assembly GCA_034190875.2 of Urechis unicinctus. Classification (NCBI taxonomy): domain Eukaryota; kingdom Metazoa; phylum Annelida; class Polychaeta; order Xenopneusta; family Urechidae; genus Urechis; species Urechis unicinctus. The sequence continues at coordinate 12,363,711 of CM067350.1, read as the reverse complement.
TTTACGTTCAAGCCAAGTACTCCTTCAAAGGGCATACTTTTCAATATTAGCATCTGCTTATTAACAATGATATTATTTTTCCTCCAGCACACTACAATGCTAGGAGACATTAAACTGAATAATGCCCTGTTTGAATGTTTGTAGGATGGTCTTGGACAAGGCAGCTTGCCTTCATGGCAACATGAAGAGGTCAGATGGGGAGATTAGAGGATGATCCAGGTAGCTGAGCTGTGCAACATACCTCGCACGCAAAGGTGAGGTGAACCAGGGTAATGGATTAAATTGACAATAACATTAGGACGTGGTTGACGGAAAGGTCGGAAATAGTGACGGATTGAAGATGGCCTCTATGTCTGCTGTAGAGGCCTACCCAATTGCAAGCCAAATGTAGTAGATTGGTCAATCGAGAAGTATTTGTTCACCCTACTCTTTAACCATTTGAAATAGCCATACCTTTGTAATTTTGTTTGACTCAGTTGTTGCTCACCTTTTCCGCTGCAGTTATGGGAAAGCTGTTATTTTTACAACATGTAAATATCCATGGAAAACATATTCGTAGCGGAATATCGTCCACAAATGTGTCCGCTCAAGCCTACGTCAATTAGAAGCAATTTCGTCATGATGCCCTTTGGTACCCGAAACAACAATGGCGATGATAGCACCAGCGTAAATGTTTGCGACATGTTTTTGGTTAATTTATGCATAAAATGAAGCTTGATGATGATCTGTATTTTTCAGTGAACACAGTAAGATGTTTAAGAATAACCAGATATGGTTCATCTTTGTATTTGTTTAACTATAAAAGTCAGTGAGGTTAATCTTTGGTTGTCAACCACATTTATACATGGCTTATCACCTGACCCAACAGAAAGTGAATGATAGTTAGGTCTGGTTACCGAGCTAACCCCTCCCACTCCAGGCCGGTTCATTCTGGATGACTGGATGTGAGGGAAACATGCTGACATGACAGTGTTAGTGAAACCATTTAAAAGAGGCCTCACAAAACAAGTTCCGTAGATCAGGCACGGATTTGAGTGCAAGTATGTTAAGACTACAGCCGCTAGGTGCTATACACTTGGTATTCATCGTTACGTTCACAATATGGGCTCTCTGTAGTGGTAAGGCTTGGTATCGACTTATACTCAAGATCTTACAGTATTGCTCTCAAACAATATAATCAACATGGTAACATTTTATGTGTAAAACGCTCGTTTAAATATTTTTTGATTCAGATCAAACACACCCTCAATCATTTCTTCTTAAAGGGTAGGCGTGAACCATAAAACAATATGTAAAGTGACGAAATCCAAAAGTTTTAGTACGGATCACCTTAACAAAAACATACTCAATTTAATATATTAAGGGGACGCTCTTTATTTATCTGCCGGGAAGGGCCAGGACTGTGCAATTTCATGGGGTCAGAAATATTTAACACTGCCCCCAGAAAGCTAAGAAAGCAATCTGACCCCACCCCACCGCAAAGAGTGAATGTCCTTCCCCACTAACTACATAGATGCACACAAATATTTCACAATGGTTTGATTTGCAGCCCTCTTTGTTTGACTCGCAGCCCACTTTGTTTGATTTTCAGCCCTCTTTGATACATTTGAAGCCCTCTTTGTTCCATTTGCAGCCCTCTTTGTTTCATGGACACAATACATAATTACCTTTATTATTATCATTGAAAAATGTAATGCATTTACTTTCAGTTTGCTTCTGCAAATCGTAATGTTGATTATTTTGGGGTTTTTCTTTCTTGTTACTTTATTATGTCTCGTCAGAATTTTTTGGGGTTTTTTTTTTTTTTTTTTTATCTCCAGCCTAAATTTTTCGGGCTTTTCTCCGGAATGGTTGGACATATCAACTGGAAATTTTGGGGAATGATAGATTATGTTGGGACACAACTACCGATCCAGTTTGACGCGCATGCGCAGTGTTGCAGGCTTATGTTTTTGTTTGGTGTTATCCGTTTATCGTTGTCGCATATGAAAAACGGTTTACGGTTTAGCTGATGTTGTGCGTTTTCGGTTTTTAGTTTTGATTAACAAAAAACGAAAAGACGGTATATACACGGACCCTTAACACCAACCTTACGTTATGTAAACAAGGCGCAATCACAGTCCCGATTGCTGAACTAATAGGTCAACTATTCATTTTGTTTAGAGATAACATTTGTTAGTGTAATATTGATGATACCGTATTGCTGGTCGTCCAGGCTTGCCGTTGGAAGGCATGCCGTTGGCGCTTGTGCCAAATCTAGTTGTCATTGTAATGAACCAAGCAATGAGTGACTCGATCGCATCTAAACTGACAGCCTTGACACAATACACATAGATGGCCTTCAGAAGCCAAAGATAGCAGGGTAGAGGTAGACGATGGTTAGCAGTAATGTTAAATTGCAATCACAAGGAATCCTAACGAAGACTGAATAAATGATGAATAAAGTTGATTACCTGCGTAGATTTGTGTACAGCGTGAGTGATCGCAAAAGATAAGCGAGGTACATCAAACATTGCCGCTTAAGCGTGCTGTGAGGCGGGGCTACTCGAGGATACTACGAGCCCGTTGAATTTGAAAGAACACACCCCCCTCACCCCCATATATATATATATATATATATATATATATATATATATATATATATATATATATATATATATATATATATATATATATATATATATATATATATATATATATATATAAATGAATGAGTGCATATTTACACTTATATGTATATATATATGTGCATATATATATATATATATATATATATATATATATATATATATATATATATATATATATATATGCATATATATATATTTATATATATATATACAATAAATGTAAATAATCACAACTAGCCGCCGGCTGGCGGGTAGATTTTTTCCGCGCTAACACCTATATATCGCGCCCAGTTCAATACAACAGCGGCGGGGCACGCGTGATTAACTGATTAAGCGCCGCTTGAACCATAAACCCGACAAACACATGAGATAAGAAAGCTTCCCGGCTGTATTCTATCATGTCTTACGTAATATATTGACCCATAGTAAATTAACTGAAAGTCAACTGTTGAATAAACCGATGGCACAGAAAAAGTATCACAACTAACGGGCCTCCATTGTTTGTGAAGACTTTATAAACCATAGATCAGGGATCAGCTGGCTGCAGTTGGTGTTATATTCTTGACCCATCACGATATCTGGTGTGAAGACAAAAACATGGACAATAGCCCACCCCACTCCCTCCCAAGCTATCCGATGGCAGCCTCTCATATTTAAATACAACATGCACCTATTGACCTGAATAACTCGAACGGTTACTTGGCAACAACGAATCAACCAGGCTCCCCATTTCCTGTCTGTTGACAAATTTTTATGTAACAGCTTTTCCCTCTCATAAAGGCATTTTAATTTGAATTTATTAATTTGATTTACCATGCATCATCTGTGAATGGTACTTCATAAGAATTGAGATAAAAGCCAGTTTATGCACAAAACCTGGAGTCACGCATACAGGAATATTTGCAATGATTACTTAGAATCGTGAAAACCACAACAAAACAAACTTGATAAACTGCGAATGTAGGCAAGTTTACTCTTCTCGCGCTAGTAACCTTTGTAAGTGACGCGACGGAAAGATGTAACATCACCCATACGCGCGCGATGTGTTCTTCGCGTGTTCCTCGTGACTTTTGTTCCGCGTCTGCTTTGTGATTGCAGTGTGTTCTAAAAGCATTTAACGATAGGCCCACCAAAAGTTGTATGACTTACGTAACATTCATCGGCGTAGTTCCAATAGGCACGGTAGGCCCGGGCCTACACATCGTTTCCAAAAATGAATCGCACCATATTGGATCTATAGTTTTAAAAAATCTCGGGGCAGGTCCCCCGAACCCCCCATACCAAGTGAGCCTATACTTCGTAATAGGCCCAGCTACGCCCCTGACATTGAACGGTGGCACAGATATCAGAAGTGATATCTGATGATGATGATGAGGGGGAGGAGGAGGAGATGGAGGAGGAGGGGGAGGAGGAGGAAGAGGAGTATATGTGTGTGTTGGAAAATTGTATTGTTGAAATAATTAAATAAATGCCTGCTTTTTTATGTTTTGACAAGTTTGTAAATATTTATTTAAATGTTGCATTTAGTATAAGAATAAAATAATAACAAACAATAAAAGCGTGTACATTTTTGTTTTTTATCATTATTTATAACTGAAAATATAGGGTCAGTAGAAAATTTGTAGGGCCAGTAGAATTTCAAGGTTACCGGCCCGCCTGGCCGGTGAAGAATCTGGCTAATTTCTAGCCCTGATATATATATATATATATATATATATATATATATATAATGATATGATATATATATATTATATATATATATATATATATATATACATATATAGGTGTATATATGTATATATATATAATAAATATATATACACAAATGAATGAGTGCGTGTTTACATTTATATATATACATATATATATATATGTATATAAATATATATACACACACATATATATATATATATCCCAGATAGCACAACGCTGATGGGCCACCGGTGGGCCATCGGTGGCTGCCGTGACCAGCTGATAGCCGTCGGCCCGCATCTCATAGTGGCAAGCCGACGGGCCGACAGTGGCCCACCGATAACTCACCAAGTATTTAAAAATGCCTCAAACTAATATACAAAGAAGAACAGCAACATCATATTTTAATTAGTTTATAAAGAAAACTAAATTTCTTCCACAGAAGACAAATCGTTATAATCAATAAGTGCAGCGAGCCTTGTCATCTGTAGCTCTTCATTCAGTTCTTTTTCTGAAATCAAGTAGACATGAAGATTTTTATTAACAATAATATTTTTTATTATTATATATATATATATATATATATATATATATATATATATATATATATATATATATATATATATATAAATACCCCTCCGCTCCCCTCTTACCTCCCTCCCAGACCCTACGCTGCCCTTCCCAATACGAGGCTACCCTACCCTACCCGACGCTACCCTACCCGAACCGACGCTGCCCTGCCCGACGCGGCCCGATGCTACCCAAAGCTGCCCACCGCTTCACTTCCCTACCCGACGCTACCCTACCTTATCGCATGGCACCCTCCTCTCAGCCAATCAGAGCTCGAGAAAAAGCTCGGTCTTTTTCCCATATCACCTCAAACGCACAGTTTGCCATGCGATAAATGCAACCGTGTCGCAATATCACCGAGAAACAACTTCACCTGAGATGGTCCCTCACAGAGCACCGCGGCTCTAGCATGGCAACACTACGGAGATTCTTAATATCACGCACTCTTTACAAGTGCAATAACGAAGGTTTTCTCAAGAGTCATTTGCTTGCCAGCCGCTAATGTGGTTGCGTAGCGCTCATCGGGAAGTCACGGTATTACCCCATCTCCCCGGAATCATGCTGAGGCGCGAAATTGTAACACCTGCCGAGCCGAGTCTTCTGCGCTACAGCGTTGCTAACTTCAGCAACGGCGAGCTTCCTCGTCCTTCTGCGTCACGGGATCTTTCGTCTTTGAACGCACGCCTATTCCTTCGCCTATCAGTTCCTTTGTTCGTTTTTCCAATGAATTCTGAAATGTCTTGAACGTCATGTCCTCCTTCTTAAATAAAGCGACATTATAACCATACTCTTCTATGAGATGTCGCTGAATTCCAGCTGAAAGACCTCGAAGAGAACCGGGTGGATAGGGCGATCCATCTCGACGTTTAGTTTCGCATATGAATCTTGCAAGCCAGTAGTCTAGTTGCTGGAACGAAGCTTGCCCAAATTCGGGAATAGGTCCATTAGGGTCCCTAACAGTTTCCGGCTGGGTCTGCCTCCAATCCCGCCAGTCTTTGAATACACTCACAGCCCAACTTTCACATCTTCTAGTGTTTCTTGGCACCCTGTTCTTCAATGATTCTTTAAATTTGTCTGATGTCAGCGGGGTGCTGATCCGACCAGCATAGGAAGCTTCGCTAATTTCCCATTTATTTTCTGAAAATAGATCCATGGGAGCACCGAACGCACCATCAGGAACACTAAAATCCGTCTCAATATCACTGGCTTCCAAAAAAGATAAATCTCCGAGATCTCCTATGGTTGAAACCATCATGGCAAGCAGCTGAGGCCGAATGTTGGATTAAGGGACTACCTCTCATATTTACAGGTCCCACGCAGATACCTTACATAACATAGGTTCACGCTAATTATCGTCATAAGGAGACAGCGTCGTGCTTGATTATCGCGTGTAGGTGCCATCGCGATAAGTATGTTATCGCATGGTCACGCGGATGATATGGTGACCATGCGATAACTCGGACGCTCCGCGTAAGTGTTAGTTATCGCATCGTCACGTGGATGATATGGGGAAAGAACACGAGGACGCGGAGCGTCCGAGTGTCTTTCACCATATCATCCGCGTGACCATGCGATAACATACTTATCGCGATGGCACCTACACGCGATAATCAAGCACGACGCTGTCTCCTATGACGATAATTAGCGTGAACCTATGTTATGTAAGGTATCTGCGTGGGACCTGTAAATATGAGAGGTAGTCCCTTAATCCAACATTCGGCCTCAGCTGCTTGCCATGATGGTTTCAACCATAGGAGATCTCGGAGATTTATCTTTTTTGGAAGCCAGTGATATTGAGACGGATTTTAGTGTTCCTGATGGTGCGTTCGGTGCTCCCATGGATCTATTTTCAGATAATAAATGGGAAATTAGCGAAGCTTCCTATGCTGGTCGGATCAGCACCCCGCTGACATCAGACAAATTTAAAGAATCATTGAAGAACAGGGTGCCAAGAAACACTAGAAGATGTGAAAGTTGGGCTGTGAGTGTATTCAAAGACTGGCGGGATTGGAGGCAGACCCAGCCGGAAACTGTTAGGGACCCTAATGGACCTATTCCCGAATTTGGGCAAGCTTCGTTCCAGCAACTAGACTACTGGCTTGCAAGATTCATATGCGAAACTAAACGTCGAGATGATCGCCCTATCCACCCGGTTCTCTTCGAGGTCTTTCAGCTGGAATTCAGCGACATCTCATAGAAGAGTATGGTTATAATGTCGCTTTATTTAAGAAGGAGGACATGACGTTCAAGACATTTCAGAATTCATTGGAAAAACGAACAAAGGAACTAATAGGCGAAGGAATAGGCGTGCGTTCAAAGACGAAAGATCCCGTGACGCAGAAGGACGAGGAAGCTCGCCGTTGCTGAAGTTAGCAACACTGTAGCGCAGAAGACTCGGCTCGGCAGGTGTTACAATTTCGCGCCTCAGCATGATTCCGGGGAGATGGGGTAATACCGTGACTTCCCGATGAGCGCTACGCAACCACATTAGCGGCTGGCAAGCAAATGACTCTTGAGAAAACCTTCGTTATTGCACTTGTAAAGAGTGCGTGATATTAAGAACCTCCGTAGTGTTGCCATGCTAGAGCCGCGGTGCTCTGTGAGGGACCATCTCAGGTGAAGTTGTTTCTCGGTGATATTGCGACACGGTTGCAGTTATCGCATGGCAAACTGTGCGTTTGAGGTGATATGGGAAAAAGACCGAGCTTTTTCTCGAGCTCTGATTGGCTGAGAGGAGGGTGCCATGCGATAAACTTACCCTACCTAAGCGCAACCACCGTATGCCATGCATGGGACGCCGCGCTCTGGAGTCTGGTCGCTTGTGACGGGCGAGCTAAGGAGTAGGGGGCTAGGCGTGGTGCGTCGGCAATGAGAGTAGTTAAGCTAGTCAGGGCGTCAACATTCCTTGTTAAAATGGAAATTTATATTGATGATGGTTATACTCAACGTTATTGTACATAAGTGAAAAACGGCAAAGTCCGGTATTAATCTTAAAACTTGGGTACGAGTTGGTCTGGGTCCCGGTGGTGGGGGGGGGGGGGGGGGGGGGGGGGCACTTGGCCTTATTCTGGATAGGGGTGTGCCTCTACCTCTAAAACCCGTACCCGTCGTACAAGGTCAAAATGGCCAAAAGGTATTATGCAAATGTATAACCCGTCGTGCAGATTGAAGCTGAAAAACATACCCCGTCGTACAAGTATGACTATGAGGCCCAAAAACCCGTCGTACAGGTCGAGAGGCCGAAAAAACATACCCCGTCGCGCGGCACATGTATACTACCTCTATACACATAAGTGGCCCACCCCCCCCCACCCCCCCCCCCCCCCCCCCCACCCCGGGGGTCTCGGTACGAGTTGAACCTAGCTCCTTAAATCCAACTCGGGTAAATTTCATGAAAAAAACCCCAACCAAATACAAAGAAATGCGATGAATACTAGATGATTTCATTTCCCATGAATTATCTTAATACGTATTTAAAATGGATTAAAGTACTGCAACTCACCTAACACAGTAGAAGTGATGAACACTGAGCGATTTTTACGAATTTCCAAATACCCGCCAACATTCCGCGACTGAACTAAGGTTAAGGTCGATACTAATTTGCAAAGATGCAGCTAGATGGCGCGATGGCAGACATCCAGCCGAAGACGAGCCACCGTTGGGCCGCCGGAGGACCGTCAACCGGGAACTGCCGACGGTAGCCACCAGCGGGCCGCTGCATTGTGTTATCTGGGATATATATATATATATATACACACACACACACACACACACACACATAGATATATATATATATAGATATATATATATAGAGAGAGATAGATATAGAGATATAGAGATATATAGAGAGATATAGATCTATATATATAGAGAGATATATATATATATATAGAGATATATATCTATATCTCTAGAGATATATATCTATCTATATAGAGATATATCTATCTCTCTCTCTCTCTCTCTCTCTCTCTATCTATATCTCTCTCTATCTCTATCATCTATATCTGTATAGTATCTATAGATGTAAGTATGTATACACACACACACACACACACACCCCACATATATATATATATATATATATATATATATATATATATATATATATATATATATAGTCCGTATGTATACACACACACACCACACACATATATATATATATCTATATATATATATATATATATATATATATATATATATATATATATATATATATATATATATCATATATAATAGTATTAATGTTGGGGCACGTCAGGAATGAAGGAATAAGGTTTATTTTACGCCAGCCTTTGTTTCTTCGAAGAAGTGCGTTCAATATACGCCACGGACATGTGGTGGGCGATAAAGGTACATTAACCTTTGATCTGAATCATTTATAACCACCATGACAAGGACAAAGCTCTGCTCCGTATTATACAGGTAACTTGTTTTTGGTACAAGAGGTTACCACGAGATATTGTACTCTTTCGTGGTCGCTGCAATAACGACGGCAGATTTTTTTTCTGTTCGGGTTTCTGTACCAGCCGATGTCATAACGAGTTTGGAAAGTCCCAGAAACGTGGACACAGTTATCACGAGACGCCCTTTGTCTGTGATCTCTAATATATCATATAAAATCGCATGTTTATTCTGGTAGAAGTTTGATCCTTCTCACCCCGGCCCTTCCTCAACCACAACCTCATCTGTCCGCGTCCCACCCCTACACCCAGTCAATGTGAAACCGTCTTTCCTCACGCTCTGTTTCCTCTTTTGGATTTAGTGTAAGAGTTGCCGTCTAGATCAATATCAAATGATGGCTGTCCAAATTATCGAAAATATGTCCATACACTTAACCTTTATATCATTGCATTACAAAAAGCTCAAAAGATCCAAGTGAATCAATGTTATCAATGCGTTGCCTCAAAGATAATATGACTGTTCTATTAAGCAACTCTTTTGAAATTGATATCCTTGAGAGATCTGTACTGACAATGATTAGATCAATAATAATGAAAAAACAAATAATAAACAAATATAAAAACTATAGGTTATTACAAAAACCAAGCATTAAATTGGTACGCTTCACTTCAGTGACAGCAATGGACAGCAAGTATCAAACGGAAACATCAATTGAACATAGAATTGCTCTGAATCTGACCAATAATAACAAATTTTACAGAACAGTGGATATATATTTAGAAATATTTCACAAAACAGCAGTCTTGGACTACTACAAAACCACATTGGCAATAACAATCAATAAGCATAAATGTCATAAATGTACATACATCATGTTGCTTCACTAAGCTATAGACAATTACAAATATGTAACAAGATAAGAGTGATAAGTACATGCAGACCGTGTGTTTATGCCACTGGGATACACACCAGAATATGGTTTTCAGAAGTAATCTTGCTCTTCTTGCCTAAGTTGATATTTCTTGCGGTGTACTTTTCATTGAGGCCTGTGTCATATACACACGCACGATGGAAGGCAGTTACTACCTTGGCAGATTTCTGGAGGAAGCATGATACTTTCTCCGTCGTTTCAAACAAAGGACATGCAATAATTACAATGTGCGCATATGTAACAACAACAATCACGTACCAACCCATCATTTGATGAGAGTGCATGCACATTTCTACAATAATTTTAGATAATTTTTATATAATCCATAGACTTGTTTTTGAGCTGATGCTGCGTTGATTGTGCATAAAACATACCACAGTTAGAACATAGAGACAGGGGACTGGGTAGGGTTAAGCACTTGTGGTCCTGAATATGTCCCCAAATGATTCCTGACACATTAAATATGGGTTCATAAGAGGCTTAAGACAATTTGTATTGTTCTTTCAAACACCACCTACGACCACCAGGAATCACCTCACATTGTATCAGCATCAATCTGCGGTAAAACTGTGCTCGTATAGCTCTCATCGTGGTTAGGACGCTCCACTTTTGTGGCCGAATCATCTCCACTTTGTTGGGGGATGTTCAATCTAAGCTGCAAGGGACACAACGGGAGATCCATCCCAGATACTTGGCTGTAATCAGTGATTGTTTGTGTTGTTGGTGACCCCAACTTTCTGCAGCAATCCTTTGGTGAATCCACAGGGCCAAGTATGGAAGCCTGCAGGTCTGGATGACAGCTTAGAGAACCAACCTCCTCATCAGCAAGTTGATGGATCTGTGCTCCACCATGGGATGCATGCAAAAGAGGTTGGATCATCATCTGAAACGGAGCCGTTGCGATATCATCAGAGTTTGATGGCGAGTCAGATGACTCACAGTTCTCGTCATAAATGATAGGAGCTGGGGGTCCAGTCGGCAACTTCAAAGAACCGGACCGCTCCAAAGCCTTTGCATAGGGACTCATATCCAACCCTGAGGATGAATCATACCTCAAATCTATTCCTCTTGAATCAGATTCATCCAAATCTTGCTTTACTGAAAAATCGATTTGTGATAAGATGTCCACAGGGGAAATTGAGGGGGTGCAGTCTAGCGAGCTGGGGGCCGTACCGATGCCCGACGAGTTATCACTCCTGCTGCTTTCAGCACTTATTCTGTGTTGTTTCTTATCCTGCGGTACACATGTAATTGAGGTTATACCTACTGTCAATCAACCAGTTTATAAATACTGAAGATAAACCCAGTAATAATTGCTGCAAAGAAACCAGGTAAAATTACTGTAAATTAAGCATGTATTATTATTGGAAAGATATTCATGCATAAGCAATATGCCCTGATTAAAAAGGCAGGTCTTACACATATAAAACAAAATCTGAGAGAATGTAGGACTTACATTTAGGGATAGTGGTTGTATGGTATAGTAGTCGCTTTTATAAATAAATGTCTCTCCATTTTGCTTTTCTTCCACATCCTGCTGAAAAAGAACAGACAAATCTCTCATAGACTAAAAAATAAAAATAAAACCTCTAGTTGTAAAAAAAGAAAGAAACATTGTTATTAGATTTACTAAGATGGCCTCCCATATGGTGATAGGTGGCCAATGGCTAACAACAATTGACATCGATATCGATATAGTATTACAATACAGTCCAGTTTAAAAATTATTTAAAACCTTGCTGTGTTATTTCAGCACATTTACTGCAGTCTTGCTGTGTTATTTCAGCATAATAACTGCAGTCTTGATGTTTTATTACAGCACAATAACTGCAGTCTTGCTGTGTTATTTCAGCATAATAACTGCAGTCTGGCTGTTTTATTACAGCACAATAACAGCAGTCTTGCTATTGCCAAACGCTTAATCTATAACTTCCCCGAGATGTAAACACAACCTATGAATAAATACAAACAAGTTATGTGCAGAAACTAAAATTAAAAAGTGACCAAACCACAAAATCATTCAAGATGTTCACCACAACTCTGGAGAACTGCCAAAATATATCACATTTGTTGCCAAATCAACAACAACAATTAATACTAAAAGCTTTCAGCACGCACTGCTCTTGCAGAGTGTGCTGCCTTGGGGTAAGGGGTAAAAAATTATTTACTAATGGTTGCTTACAACAAGACACCGACATGCCAATTGAACATGATACAGACAATCGTGTATGTGTGATGATAATGCAGCATCCATGCTGTCTCCTGCTGTCATCTTCACCAATAACAATGTTTTTACAACTTATCTACACCATGACCGACTTCACAACATCAACCAGTTCACTCAAGTTTGACAGAATGTAGGTGGTTATACACTAGGTATTTCTCAGGATGTGTCATGCTATATCGTCTATATGACACCCATTGTCATGCTCTTTTGTTATGGTACACTCAACATTCAGGAATGTATTCCATTGACCCGAAATTAAACCCCACACCCACCTGGATTCAACTGCAATCAATGTTTTCATTTATCCCTAGAACCATCCCTCATTGATCCCAAAAGAATCCTTTACTGTACTCAAGATCATTTCGTAAATGATCCCAATTGATTCCTTCACTGTTCTCTGGATCCTTTAATAATTGATCCCAGTTGAATTATTTGCTGTTCTCTGGATCTTTCCATTATTGATCCCGATTGAATCCTTCACTGTTCTCTGGATCTTTCCATAATTGATCCCAATTGATTCCTTCACTGTTCTCTGGATCCTTTCATAATTGATCCCAATTGAATTTTTTGCTGTTCTCTGAATCCTTCCATTATTGATCCCAATTGAATCCTTCACTGATCTCTGGATCATTTTATAATTGAACTATCCCTCATTGATCCCAAAAGAATCCTTTACTGTACTCCAGATCATTTCGTAAATGATCCCAATTGAATCCTTCACTGTTCCCTGGATCCTTTCATAATTGATCCCAATTGAATTTTTTGCTGTTCTCTGAATCCTTCCATTATTGATCCCAATTGAATCCTTCACTGATCTCTGGATCATTCTATAATTGAACCCAATTGAATTATTTGCTGTTCTCTGAATCCTTCCATTATTGATCCCAATTGAATCCTTCACTGATCTCTGGATCATTCTATAATTGAACCCAATTGAATTATTCGCTGTTCTCTGGATCCTTATATTAATTATCCCAATTGAATCCTTCACTGTTCTCTGGATCCTTCCATAATTGATCCCAAGTGAATCCTTCACTGTTCTCTAGATCCATCAATTATTGATCCAAATTGATTCCTTCACTGTTCTCTGGATCCTTCCATTATTGATCCTAATTGATTCCTTTACTGTTCTCTGAATCCTTTCATAATTGATCCCAATTGAATCCTTCACTGTTCTCTGGATCGTTCTGTATTGGATCACGATTGGAATTTTCACTGATTCCTGGATCCATCCAACATTGCTCCCAACGTTAGCCCCGATTGATCCCAAGCTTATCCCTCCAGCATTAATAGTACCAATTGAACCGGTTCCAAGAATCTCTTTTCTGATGACACAGGAATAAGAGGTGTAATCAGTAGAAAACAGGGGTGTACTTTGATCCTAGAACCATTTCCCGTACACGCAGCATGTCCAGGCCCCAATAGCTTATTTTGGCAATCACAACTGGTGCATATTCTGTCATCAAACGGTAGATTCTAGCAATCGAGTATTTACACAGATATCATCACGTATTGAGGATCATTTTAAACCACATGGGTGCAAACATCTGCCACCAATAATCTTATCTTAAGCTATCTATAGAAACGCTCTAATCAAACTAGCATGGAATCAGCATACACAGAGAAGCAGCCGACAATCACGCCATGACAACCACGCCATGACAACCTACCATCAGTGACTCCACTTCCTATGACAGTAATGAGGAGGTTGCGGGTGGGGAATCAAGACAGAATTAATCACAACAGCCAACATCAAAGGTAAGTGATCTTTTTCAGCACACATATGTCACCAGTGGAATAATGGTGCACCACTGACAAGCACTTAATTTGGGAATGATCAACTTGATCATAGGTCATAGCATTACTGTTTGTTTTGGGAGAATTTAGCACATTACAGCAAGAAAACAATTCAAACCAACAAAGAGAACATACATAAGCCCAGGCATAAATACTGAGACACTCACGTCTTACACAGTTACAGATCGAGAAATGCTTATTTTCTGCTACACAGCCAGCATTATCAAGCCTCACTGATCTTGTCAATTTAGCAAGTGGATCATTTAATATAAAAAATCGAACATCTGGAATAATAACCGTAGCACACCTGTAGCATGTTAAGTATACCATATGATATTTCTGTCAGTATAGTACAGTACCTTCTTGGTCGTTGCCTCTGGAACTTTGATGGGCAATTTATCCATCCATTCCTTAGTCTTCCATCTACAGATTCTATATGGATGAGAAAACAAGTTTGTCAACTATTTGCCTGAGGTAAAGAGCTATTCCATTTCAGGGGGCGAGCTGTTTATTGAATTACACGTGTTTGTTGGGGGTAGAGTGGACAGTGTGTTTGCTGGGGTAGTGTTGACAGTGTGTTTGTTGGGGTAGAGTGGACAGTGTGTTTGCTGGGGTAGTGTGGACAGTGTGTTTGTTGGGGTAGTGTGTTTGTTGGGGTAGTGTGTGTTTTGTTGGGGTAGTGTGACAGTGTGTTTGTTGGGGTAGTGTTGACAGTGTGTTTGTTGGGGTAGTGTTGACAGTGTGTTTGTTGGGGTAGTGTTGACAGTGTGTTTGTTGGGGTAGAAGTGTGAGTGTGTTTGTTGGGGTAGAGTGGACAGTGTGTTTGTTGGGGTAGTGTTGACAGTGTTTGTTGGGGTAGTGTGGACAGTGTGTTTGTTGGGGTAGAGTGGACAGTGTGTTTTGTTGGGGGTAGTGTTGACAGTGTGTTTGTTGGGGTAGAGTGGACAGTGTGTTTGTTGGGGTAGTGTGGACAGTGTGTTTGTTGGGGTAGTGTTGACAGTGTGTTTGTTGGGGTAGAGTGGACAGTGTGTTTGTTGGGGTAGAGTGGACAGTGTGTTTGTTGGGGTAGTGTGGACAGTGTGTTTGTTGGGTAGTGTTGACAGTGTGTTTGTTGGGGTAGTGTTGACAGTGTGTTTGTTGGGGTAGAGTGGACAGTGTGTTTGTTGGGGTAGAGTGGACAGTGTGTTTGTTGGGGTAGTTTGGACAGTGTGTTTGTTTGAGTACTAGTTCATGGGTAGCGCTGAATACCCTCACTCCACAAAGAACATAATATTACTCCCAATACATCAACAACGATATTGTACCACAGCAAATGAAAAAGTGAACAAGTTCAAAGGGTCAAGATGGCACACTGAGGAGATTAAGAGGAATCCATGTGTGTAAACTGCACAAAAGGTATCATCAATGTCTTACATGTAAGAGAGGAGAAGGATAACACAGATCAAGATGACAACAGCTGCGATAACAGGGCCGACCCACCACAAGGATTTCCCTGTACACAGCCACACCACACCACACCACATCAAATACAACCAACATATATTACAACCTTATGTTAATATCCCAAAGAGACACAAACGAAGTCTTCCCCTTGATTCCTAACCTGGATCTTTGCAGACTTGGACAGTCTTCTCCAGAGACGGAGGCCCCGGGAGATGTTTACCGTTCTCGTCAACATTAACGCCTGTCACCGTGGCACCCACGTTATAAACACCGTCATCATTGCAAGGGATTGCCATGGAAAAGTGTCCGTCGGTTTCATTTACAATCACCAGATCAGGTTCTCCATGCCTAGTCCAGTTGACGTGGACGATGTAGTAAGAGAGAGGTCCATGGGCCGGGTACGGTGCTGACCACACCACCACCAGTGTGTAGTTGAGACTGATCACCGTCACGTTTGTTGTTCGGATTTCTGTCGGTGCTGAAAAGATCGTTACTAATTAAATGATTTGTTAATTTATCGCTGCGCAATGTAGCACCTTTCTCTAGTGTAAAACTGATCAATTTTATTCAAAGAACAATATTGAATCGAATTGGTGTGCAAATGACACATATTCAAGTTCAGAGTGTGCATAAATTGAGTTTGTAAATCAACATACAAACCTGCAATAGGCGTGGTGAACTCCAGTGGGTCCGACCCCTGCGATAAACCGGCCCCATTCTCAGCCAGCACCTCAACAGTGTAGGTCATGAAGCCATAAAGGTCACCCACAGTGGTGTTGGTGTCTTCTGGAGTTGTCATAGCAGTGGTAAAGTCATTGCCATCATCCTAATCAAATATCAAAAACAAAGTTGGAATTGTTGGAAGTTGTAGATATTTTGATCTATAAATAAGGACAATGTGAAATCATGCAGTGACAACCATTGTGGACCTATCCTCATTCATTGAATGACAGCCATACACAATACACATGATACCCCGCCTATTGTGTTATATGCTCAGACATAACATATGAGATATTGTAACTCATTTCAGATGAAGGATCCCCTCACAACCAGGATCAATAACCACTTACTTTAACGAGGACATGATAGGCTTGCATGATGCCGTTGGGGGCGGCTGTAGGGGACCACTGTACGGACACAGTATGGCTGGTCACTGCGAGTACGGTGACATTGTCAGGTGATAAGGGAACTGTCAAACAACAATAGAACCACACAAACCACAGATATATCACTGCTAAACTTTAATTATCTCTCGCACAAATACATAAGCAATGGTTCCCTGTCCTTAGAGGTCATCATTATTCTTGTCTAAGTGAGTAAGTATCAGGTTTTACAGCACACCAGCACTAACATGTTATGTGGTGCCTACAGAGGTGAATACATAAGATTGGCATGACTAGGCAGCCGCCTTCTACAATAAAAGGGAAATCGATGTTGATGAAGATGACAGAGAAAAAGCAGAAAAAAGACGATTGTCTGGACCAGGCCATCCCAGCCTCTCATCTAGGAGAAATCCGAGCCTTAGTGGTATGTTGCAGATATGGCCCTCGCAAGGACCACTCTACCCAACCACCCGGTTGCAACCCACGGCCAACAGGTTGCCTCTATCAGTCGCCTCTTACAACATTCAGAAGGATACAGTGGGCCTATTCTACCCCCAGACCAACAAGGGGCCTATTCTACCCCCGGACCAACAAGGGGCCTATTCTACCCCCAGACCAACAAGGGGCCTATTCTACCCCAGAACCAGCAAGGGGCCTATTCTACCCCCAGACCAACAGTGGCCTAGTCTACCCCCGGACCAACAAGGGGCCTAGTCTACCCCCAGACCAACAAGGGGCCTATTCTACCCCAGGACAAGCAAGGGGCCTTTTCTACCCCTAGACCAACATGAGGGTATTCTACCCCTGGCAGACCAACAGGGGATATTCTACAACAACCCCCCCCCCCCCACACAGTGACATCTGATTGACTTAATCTGGGTCAACATGCAATATAGGAGTTACTATCTCTGTCTACACCTGAGATCATACAGTGAGAACAGAGGGGATGATGATGAAAGGGTGTGGATAAAATCCAACCACTGCAGGACCTCAGGGGAGTGCACGGAAGTCAAACATGGTACGATTGAGCCATTGGACGGAGGATTTTGTGATAGAGCCCGTAATTATTACCAGACTCTCTGGTGGTAGTGAACACCGAGGCAGATAGCATGCTCTCCAGACTGTGGACACTAGTGGCTAGAATGGTGAGAGAGTAGTTGGTGTAGGGTAAGAGACCATTGATCTCCAGACTGGTAGTAGGGTGCTCCACAGTCTGGCTGACAGGCACACCTGCAATGTAATGGCGATAGGATAGAGGCTGTCAAATGTTGCATTCTTTACAATGTTTGCAATATAAACTCTCAATTAAATACAGTAGAAACTTGCAAGACAAGTGGGCCTGTATTGGCGTGCTGTTCTAATGGGGACAAATAGTACTTCTGAATAGCATTTATGACTGCATGATACTTTACGAAGAGACAAGGCTCCTTTGAGGTGGAATTGATCAACATACCAGCCTCGTCTTCCAGACGCCTGTAACTGATGGTGTAGTTCGCCACACGGGCTTTGTTGCCGTTCACACCACAGTCCAACCGAGTCCAGGTCATCATCAAACCTCTCTCTGGCTGGTCTGGGGGGAATGTCAGCCTCGTTCCGGATGGCCCTACATACAAAGGGTAGACATTATCAAAAAGTTCACCAATATCATGATACTTCAAGAGAGAAATTAGAAAAGTACTAGATGTATCATGTGCAAGATCTGAACATTATGTGACATATCGGAACATTATGAAGTCTATCAGATTGATATGAAGTGAAATAATATACAAGCTTAAAATGTGAAATAACAGCAAAATGATAATAATGTATGCTTTCAAATTTCATGCGGTGAAAAACAACAACAAAGGCAACAAAATGAACAGAAAGAGCCATTGTTGAGGGGGAATTGTA
Source organism: Urechis unicinctus (assembly GCA_034190875.2). Classification (NCBI taxonomy): domain Eukaryota; kingdom Metazoa; phylum Annelida; class Polychaeta; order Xenopneusta; family Urechidae; genus Urechis; species Urechis unicinctus. Next base: position 12,345,021 of record CM067350.1, on the reverse strand, counting down.
AGGAAAAAACCTACTTTGGTTGTCATAGTAAACACAGATCCAGTCTTCTGGCATACCGCTGCTGCCCAGATCCGAGTTGGCCGTCAGCGCATACAGGTCGTTTTCGCCGGACTCTGCCAGAGTGTACTCAGTCATATCGGGAGGGATGTCAATGTGCCAGATATCAGCCTGTAACAGTTGTGCTGGGATTAATGATAGCTATTCTGTATGATGACCGTGTTCCAGTTAGGGCAACATTACATATGCAAAATACACCGCTAAATCAAATGGTACTGGGTGGGAATCAGGTCATGTCACATATTCAATGATGCAACTCTTGATTTAAAAGCTCAGCAAAGTGGAAAGTCCACAGTTAAATCAATAAGAAACAAGAAATCCTGCTCTTGTTATAGTGATTGAGCTCTTTCAAAATCAATCTCAGATCAGCAATTATTCACTGAAAAAAAATATATAGTTTTCTCAAAAAATAAATTTTTTAACAAAATTGTGATTAATTTTTCACAATAGAAATACTATAAATAATAAGAAATAATTGATCTCACTCATTGGTGCATATTTGGACATCGAACAGTATATAAGCAGCTATGAAATCACCTTGCATTCACCGGAAGAACCCAGTTCCTCACAGCCCAGTAGTGTGTATCCTGTGAGGGCAATGGAGGAGAACACCTGGTTCCAGTCAAATAGCACACTGCCTCCACTCCGCTCAACCAGATTCATCACCGGGGGCGATGGCACTGCAAAAGAATATCTCTGATTCAACTAAAAAGGGACAGATATGATGGTGATCATCATCATCATTATCATCATGATGACACTGATTGAGTGATGTGATTGGGTGAAAATACTATTAATAATGATGATTTTGATGATTATTATGATGATAAACCAAAGGCGGCAGTTACGATAAATGTGGTGATGGTGGTAATGATGAGGATAATCATCATGATATTTACTATAAAAATTCTCACAATCAAAAAAACTTTGGTGATGATGATAGTGATAAAAATCATCATCATCATCATTCATCATCATCATCATCTGCCTGTTGATTTTACAGGCCTTGATAAATCCTCTCCCGAGGGTATGGCCTGTCTGACTATCCTTCCTTGAAGATGCCCTCTCCACGATCAGTGGTTTTGAGCTTTGCGCAGTCGCTCTTTACGACTTGTTGCCATGTCTTCTTTGGCCTGTTAGGTCTCTTCTGTGACATGGCCGGTGCTGCGCTCAACATGGCCGAGCCACCTCGGAGCACTGCAACCATGTCCTGAATGGTGAGTCTCGCGAGGAGGGAGTCCGAGCTGACTTTGTCCTTCGCCTTGATGCTGTAGATCCTGCAGATCACTGCACGGTCGTTGTGCTGGAGGCAGTTCAGAGTGTCCCCCATCACTGACCAAGTCTTGAAGGCATGCAACGTCATGCTCCTTCGCAGGCCCAATCGTTGAGAGCGGTCCCCAGCAACACATAAAGATTTTGGATTTGCCACTAGGACCTGAACCTGCAGGATTTGCCACTAGGACCTGGCCCTGCAGGATTTGCCACTAGGACCTGGCCCTGCAGGATTTGCCACTAAGACCTGACCCATGCCCCAGAACCCTTCCTTTGCCAACTGGGACACTACCAGCAGTCCAAGACCTCCCCTGTTAACAGCTGAATTGGGCTATGTGCTCCACTGTTAAGCACAAGTGTAGTATCGTCCTCCGTAAGACCACTGCTCCAGCACCAGGAAGTCACTCTGTCAACGCCTGCTGCTGGAGCTACTGCCATCCAGGTTGTGACAGGCTATTTTCCAGGCATTGATTGCCTGTGCCATAACTTCCAGTACCTGAGCGCCCCTAGCACTGAAGCTGCAGCATTCAACTCCAAACATCGGATCCACCTGAACAACACACCCTGCCACCAAAGTCCCTCCAACCACAGCAAAAAAGGCAGCTGATAGCAAGGTAAGTATGTGGAACAATTCTCCGTCACAAAGATCGGGGGGAGTGATGATGATGATGATGATGATGATGATGATTGATGATGATGTTGATGATGATGATGATGATGATGTTGATGATGATGATAATGAACAAATATTCTCACCATCGTCACCCCTGCCGTTGGTGACCCGAAAGCTATAAGCTGGTCCCAGCCCAACTGCAGTGGCTGCTGCAACTGATATGTTATAGACTGTGTTTTTCTGAATCGTCAGCGCAGCTTGGAACTTGTCCCCATCTACAGTAACAGGCTCCCTGTCTTCATCTGGGCTGCCCTTACATGTTAGGGTGTAGCTAACAATGTGACCACCGGTCAGTTTCTGATCTGTTGGGGGCTGAAAGGGGAACCATGTTCATATCACGTTCACAGTGACAACAAAGAGCAGGGAATAGGCTTTTTGTTCTCAAACTGACAAAACACAAAATTTGACATAAAATCATTGTTACACCAAAAGGAAAGCCCAACCAGTGAACAGCAGACATAAGTGAATACAATTTCCAGATAAATTGGATTGACATGGAGCAGTTTGTTGTGAACGAGATGAGCACTCACAGCCCAGTAGACGTGGAGTTCATCACACGTCTCAGTGCCAGGACATGGGACACGTCTGTAGCTCCCAGCAGCCATAGAAGGGGGTATGGCTGGAACTGCACGCATGAAATGTAACGTAAGGTGATTAAGGGTTATGACACTGCAGAAAAAATTAATATATATCCAACCAACATGGAATATTCTTGCCAAGCAGTCCCTTTATGGAGCAAGAGTAATGTGACCCATTAAGTTCAGATAAATCAGAATTAGAATTATAAATAGTCAAAATAGCAACATATTTAGAATTCCTTGACCCTAGCCCTACAGGACGTCTGAGTAGACAAATACGTCCGACTGGGGCAACCCCAGACCTATGATGTTGTTTGTTACATCTAATACAGCAAATGAAATGACAAATGGGGGAGGGGGGGTTTCAGTATTTTCAACAAGGAAGTATGGATATACTCACTGTCTTCCTTTGTCACCACAGTCAGTGAGCTATAATTGCTCCAGTATCGTCCCTGGTCAGCCATGACACACCTGACACTGATGTTGTAGTGTGTAGCTGCCAACAGGCCAGTCAGCTTCACCTCCGTGTCCGTGCAGTTGAGTCGCTTCTGTCATCAATCCAAACAACACACTATGTTGCTGAGCCAAACGAGCCGATACCCTCATCCAGACATAAGTTGATGTTAGCATCAATTCACTAGAATAAAGTACCAAGCTTTGCTGCTGTCACATGATTCAATGTATTTGGCTACTGCCCACAGAACTCGTGCACTATCAGGAATAGCTCTGTTAGTCCAAATGCTTGGAGCAACTTACGGAACATTGTTTTACTTGTGCTTGTGAAAATGAAGTGTGAAACTAGAAGCAGTGTTGGAACTCACAGGGGGGTCATCAGGCCACTGGGACTCCACCAGCAGCTCATAGATAAGTGCAAAGGGTAAAGGACTCTTCCACGATACAGTGACATTGTTGCTGTAGACAGAATGCTGGGTGAGGTTGCTCACTGGGTTAGGCCGCACTGCAAGAACAAGGCAGAGCACGGCGTATGAGGTATATTGGCGGGGATGGATGGAGTGTTTAGACTATACAATATGCCAGTGACTTGTCTCTCCGTGAGCTTTCCCTGACAGCTGACGTTGTAGATCTAGCTGACAATGTGGATTATTTACCCCCTTGTAAATATATGATTCCCTATTAAGATATGTCAGCTGATCATTTGATTCATTTTGTCATGAGAACATATCTAGCTTACATGAACCAATATTGCATGGACAAGAGGAAGTCATTATCATAGTGATCCATCACCACAAAGCACAGATATTGAACCAAATTCAGAGTGACTTAAAGCAGCAGATGCATGAATAAAACGAACATTTACCAAAAATCTGAGAAGGAACCAAAAATGTGAACTACCTATTGTTCGATTTGTCACAATGATGAAAGTTGCATTTGCCTCTGACGTATTGGGGAATAGATTGGCTTTGAGGCGAGACACAACAGTCATGTTATAGGTCATGAAACGTTTAAAGTCATTGTCAGGAGGTAGCACTTCCAGCAGAAAATCGCACATACACCGTTGGATAGGTGTTTTACTGTCATACCTAAGACATCCTCTGGGGGGAGAGGAAGGAATGGATCTGCACACAACGAAACCAGCAAAGGAAAATATAACAAATATCTGTTGAAAAAGTGCAAGAGTGCAAATGCATAAGTGTTGTATGTGGGGGGGGGGGGTGAAAGAGTTTTAGGAATAGCCCCTGTAAGCAACAGGCACTCATAGCTGTGGTAGCATATACATGTACAGCTCTCCTTCAACAAAGAATGAAACCAACTGAAATAAAAATGTCTGAGAGCAGCTTGAGAGAGGTCAAGAAATAGACCACAAGCACACGGAGCAATATCTACAAACAGCCCCATTTGGGTGGTATCCAACCTATATCCAGAGTGTTGAGTTGGAAGGCCTGCGATAAATTGCCAAACATGCTAATGGTATCAACACGTATATAATAGGTCCAGCCATAGACGAATTCTGAGTGCGGCCACAAGCACAACACACAGTGGTGTAGACGCTGGCACGTTTTCTCTATCCACCTAGAACTGGGCACAGTACAACAGTCACTTAACAAACGTGCAGTTATTGAATAAAGTCTGACCCCACACATTATATCATGCATGATGCAAGGGTTTGTAATAAAAGGGTTAGCTGGCGGAAATCTCTGGATGGTGAAGAAGTCCAGCCCCACTTCTATACATCAACAATATCCCATTAAACAACGCTCGTACAAATCACTTGCCCTTGCAGGTACATCAGACAATTATACCCAGTCGCTCCTAATGACTTCAAAGTTAATGCATTTTCACCATCACTTTTGCATTTGGATAACAAAGTAAAACAGTTATTTACTGTATTTTGTAGTGAAGTTCCGTGGAGATGTAATCATCCTTTTCATTTTCACACCACGAACAAGTCATCGAGTCAAAGTTCTGTGAGATGCACTCAAAATTCTCTATTGGCTTGGGGGGATCTGAAAACCACATGGATTTGACTTTACAGATTTCTTGAAGTAAATGTATATATGAATGGGTAATTAAATATTTGCATTTTCTGAATTAGAATCACCAAAGGCCAAGTATATCATTTCAGAACAAGACACAACACCTAAATAAATACATCTCTTGAAAATATTCAATGAATACATCTACGAATGTTACACAAATAATTGTTTAATTCAGGAAAGCAGCAGAAATCATCTCAAAGCGTGACACAACTCACCATAGACAGTGACAAACGTAGTGTGGAGGTACGTCCTCTCACTTCCTCCGATGCTCGATTTGTTTAACAAACAGGTGTAGGGGACACCGATTTGTTTGGTAACGTTAGTGATAAGCAGCTGGATGGTGTCGTCGGTGAGTATCGACGTGCTGTCTTTGGGAATGTTTCCCAGTGAATTATTGAAGTACATGTGAGAGGCATTGAGGCGGGGGTCAAGGCTGCTGCTGCTACACTTCAGTCGAAGGTCATCTCCTGTCACCAGATAGGGGTCCTCAGGCTGTATGCTTGCCTCTGCAGGTATACCGATATGGAAATTAAATAGTAGTAAGTAAAAACAAATTCACTGGGTTGTTTTTATGAAAAGTATATGTAGTAAACAATTATATATTACACATATCACTGGAAGAATTGAAAGATCTTCTACACTTAGCCTTTATCCTCGGCAATAACATCATGGTTCGATGGAACAGACAGGCCATGCAATGCAGAGAAGAATGAATGAAGAGAGAATGCAGTTTCTGTAGATGGGAGACAGGTAAGTTGGCTGACAAGAGAGAACGTTACCTACCACCCTCATAACATAACCTTCCACCACCATTACATCTACTACTCGGCACTTAGGAACCTATCACCACCAAAACATCTTATCGACACTTAGTAACCTACCACCATCATAACATCTACTACTCGACACTTAGTAACTTACCACCATCTACTACTCGCGACGTAACCTACCATCATAATATCTACCACTCAACAACGTTATCTACCATCATGACATCTACCACTCAATAACATAACCTACCATCATAACATCTACCACTCAACACTTAGTAACATACCACCATCATAACATCTACCACTCAACAACGTAATCTACCATCATAACATCTACCACTCGACACTTAGTAACCTACCACCATCATAACATCTACCACTCAAAACTTAGTAACATACCAACATCATAACATCTACCACTCGACACTTAGTAACCTACCACCATCATAACATCTACCACTCGACACTTAGTAACATACCACCATCATAACATCTACTACTCAACAAAGTAACCAACCATCATAACATCTACCACTCGACACTTGGACAGTTCTGCAGTATTATTGTAACATCAGCATTGGTTCTTGCATCACAGTGTGCCTTGCTCCATCACCAGCCATGACATCCTACTCCATCAATATCACAGTGTCCACAGCTGACACCCTCTCCACCACCAACACCGCCCCCCAGCCATGACACCCTCTCCATCAACAACACCACACCCCCAGCCATGACACCCTCTCCACCACCAACACCGCACCCCCAGCCATGACACCCTCTCCACCACCAACACATGTCACCATTCGGGTGCCACTCATCAATTGTTCACAAACAAACCACACTGGATATCATCCAGATGAAAAATACACAACAAAAGGCAGTAAACAGGTCCGAACACAAGTGGAGTCAACAACGCAGGAAGGTGGGGGAGGGGGGGGTAGAGTCAGGTGAGTCGATGATTCAACCATTGCTAGGAGTACTCATGGTGCTCTTCATGAATAATACGTCGACACAATGCTACTGCTGATATAATCTCTACCTGGAAGGCAAGTGGCTCAGGTGCAAAGGTATTGGTGGCAAAGACAGTAGGTGGTTGGCGGCCATTTCAACAGAATGAGACCAGCACCGATGAAATGATAACCAGAGCAATAGCTTCTGTGTGCACTTGTACTTACCACTGAAGGTTATGTTTGTTAACTGAGCCCAATGTGGTACAGAGGCTGAGCGCACTACTCTTTCCGCTGATCAGTTGCACACGAAACAAACCACACCCTGACATGATAAGCATTGAGGAGACACAGTTCAACTGGAGTAAATCCTCACAGGAAGACTTTATCACAGATAACACACACAAGCATGCATTTATGCTTGCTTGCAGGCAGGTACATGTTCACACACTCAGTCAGTCAGTCAGTCACACACATATACACACACACATGTATATATATATGGATAAATATACATATGCATATATATCCTGGCTCAATATCCAGGGCTGTGGTATGTGTTGGTATTCAACATGACATACATACCATCTTGGAATAAAAACCCAGCAGTTGCTCCAAGCAGCAGGGAGAACACACATATGTCGAGCAGCTTCATCGTGGGATGTGTACCTATCCTGAAACATTGATCAAGTGTGTTTTCTGTACTAATGCCAGCAATGTGTACAGAATACCAGGCCAAAATGATGACAGTAATGAATATTAGGTCCTGTTCATGGGAAGGAGAAAAGAGGGTGATTAGAGTGTGTGCATATGTGGCACACATGCACACACTCTAATATTATACTAACACTTTAACCTTGTTGGTTGGTAGATGAGTAAAAAGCACCCATTTACGTTCAAGCCAAGTACTCCTTCAAAGGGCTTACTTTTCAATATTAGCATCTGCTTATTAACAATGATATTATTTTTCCTCAATCACACTACAATGCTAAGAGACATTTAACTGAATAATGCCCTGTTTGAATGTTTGTAGGATGGTCTTGGACAAGGCAGCTTGCCTTCATGGCAACACGAAGAGGTCAGATGGGGAGATGGGAGGGGTGAAGGATGATCCAGGTAGCTGAGCTGTGCAACATACCTCGCACAACAAAGGTGAGGTGAACCAGGGTAATGGATTAAATTGGCAATAACATTAGGACGTGGTTGACGGAAAGGTCGGAAATAGTGACGGATTGAAGATGGCCTCTATGTCTGATGTAAAGGCCTACCCAATTGCAAGCCAAATGTAGTTTGTTGATCAATGGAGAAGTATTTGTTCACCCTACTCTTTAACCATTTGAAATAGCCATACCGTTTAATTTTGTTTGACTCAATTGCTGCTCACCTCTTTCGCTGCAGTTATGGGAAAGCTGTTATTTTTACAACATGTAAATATCCATGGAAAACATATTTGTAGCGGAATATCGTCCACAAATGCATCTGCTCAAGCCTACGTCAATAAGAAGCAATTTCGTCATGATGCCCTTTGGTATCCAAAACAGCACTGGTGATAAAAGAAGCAGCGTAAATGTTTGCAACATGTTTTTGGTTAATTTATGCATAAAATGAAGCTTGATGATGATCTGTATTTTTCAGTGAACACGGTAAGATGTTTAAGAATAACCAGATAGGGTTCATCTTTGTATTTGTTTAATTATAAAAGTCAGTGAGGTTAATCTTTTTTTACCAAGCACATTTATACATGGCTTATCACCTGACCAAACAGAAAGTGAGTGATGGTTAGGTCTGGTTAAAACAAGTTCCGTAGATCAGGCACGGATTTGAGTGCAAGTATGTAACTGCCCATAGGTGCTATGCCCCCCCCCCCCCCCCACTATCTTATTCGCTGCTCTAACAATATAATATGGGCTTTTGTACATTATGGTAACATTTTATGTGTACAACGCTCATTTAAACATTTACCGCAGCCACAACCTCATGTGACATAATTCGTTCGCTCAGTTACCGACATTTGCACTGCTTTGACCTTGGCCCTACACAGCTCATTATAATCCTCTAGATTATACATTTCTTGTGGTATAATTTCACTATGATATTCTAAATATAAGACATGAAAAGTGGCTGTTATACCTTACCATACAATTGTGGCACAAAACCGAGCAATATCATGAAATTTGAAACCTCAATAACTTTTTTTTTATTCACTTAAAAAAATAAAACATAACTTTTTAGAATCCTCATGAGTATACCTATCTTCAGGTAAGTTCAAAATCACTGACACCCCTACCTAGGGTTATGAAGTAACATAGCTCCGGTCGAACGGTAATATCTACTTCAATATTTTGGCCACACTTTAAAACATGCGTTTGACTAAAGTGCTGCATCATGCATCTAGAAAACAACATATATTATATCAAGAGCCTGTATAGAAATTAGACACAGTCTACTCAGACGTCTTGTCGTAGGGCTGTCAGTGATTTTTTTTCAAATTCATTGTATCTCGTTGAAATTATACATGAAGATAGGTATATTGCCAAACAAGGCATAAACTATTGCAACCAGACACCTGTCTGACATTGCAAGACAATGCTAATTTATTGCAACCAGACACCTGTCTGAAATTGCCAAACAAGGCTTCAACTATTGCAACCAGACACCTGTCAGAGAGAGATTCAAATGTGAATTGTTTAACCGCAATGGTTGTGAGTATTTGTGTGCTATTACGCAGCTTATATAAGACTGGGGCGAACTCATGATAAACTTGGCATGTACTCTGTGAACGAATCTGACACAAAACGTGGTTAACAGAATCTCTTTGATGTGTTAATTCTGGGTGGTGCCCTTGGCGACGAGCAGTTCACGCAACCGTCACAGTAACTGTTGGCAGCTCAACATCTACTCCGTGAACCCTAACTGCCGAATTCAACTCGCCAGCGCAAGGGGCATTTTGCTTTTGAAGTTACTGGCCTGTAACGGATAATTTTTTGAATATACAACCCAAAATAAATAAATCAGGTGCCATATTAAGTTCAAGAATCGAATGACATAATACTGATAAGGCAAGCTATGCGCTCTGCCGGCACGGGCATGACAAAATCGAACATTTTAAAGTCTAAAATACGACCGAACAGTCCATTTAATAAGAAAATAAACTTGACCAAAGTGTTCCTCTATACTTGAATTATCCCCGTATATAGATGGATAATCGGGGACAGATTGATAAATGAACGAAAATCGACTTTGTTTTAATAAGATAAAAACTTCACCCATTTGTAACATCATACTTCTGATAAAATTTGGGAAAAATACATTTGTTCACACTGTAACATTTCGTACGTAAATAATATTATTTTCCCTTTGGCCATTTTTTTTAGATTTTATATGATCATGAACATTAGAATGTCATCTTGTCATTTACTAAACAATAAAAACGATACGAGTAACGAATACGAACCGATTTAGAGAATTCGAAACGGACTGAATCTCGAAAAGTCAAAAATGCTCACCAAGAATTTTAACATATTGCTCCGCAAACACACATTTTGTATTGCTCAAACGGAGTAAAATGCGAAAAGTAAGGCAATATTATTGAAATTCAATACGTTAGCTCTCGTTTGATGTATCATTCGTCCATGTATCTTAAATATAAATGCCAGTTGGAGCAAGTTGAAAAAAATTGGAAATAACATTGAGGTACAAACACAGCCGCCTGCGGCGAGGTTCGGCTGACACCCCTACTTGTAGGGATAGAAGTGACAAAAAAAAAATAACTATTTTAGAATTGAATTGAATTTTTTTATTCTGATAGAGCTTAATAAAAGAAACAAAATGACACCAAGATTGTCAAAATATGTTAAGAAATAAGAAAGTTATGTCGATTTTAGTCCAATGAAAACTAATTAATTTGTCCCTCTGTTTTGCATTGCCTAGGCCAAAATAATGTGATCCGGGAAATCAATTAGCCATAACTTTCTAGTTTTTCAAGATAATTCAATGAAATTTTCAGGACATTGAAAATAGGGTCTCTGCTATGATATACGTGATCTTATTCAACAAAACTTCAGTTTACATATCTTTACTCTCCCATGATTTCTCAATTCTTCCATTATATGTCTGAAGTTCACCATCCAAATCCCAAACATGAACAATGTTCTTTCCAATCACTCCTCCCTCAAGCAAATCCATCACCCTATTCCCATCTGTATCATTCACAGATATTGCAGGGAACTGTTTCACCACTGCATCCAAGCCACCTTCTTTCAATTTCTTCTCTGTTTCTAGCATCCCTCACTTGCATTTTTTTATCTTGCCTCTTGATTAATTCCACCCGTAGCTCCTCCTGATTTTTCTCCTTTTATCTCTTTGCATTCTTCCATAGCTTATAGCTTTCTTTAAGATAGCTTTCCTCCAACTCTCCTCTAGACTGTCTAGGTACTGGACTGTAAAACTTCTCCTCTGTGTGCTTTCTTGCTATGCCAGGCCGAGACTCTGCTAGTTAACAGAATTTCTTCTTTGGAGGCATCTTTCAGTTTAGCCGCGAACGACGGTAATATAAATATATACGTTAATAAACGTCGTGCACGGCTACTTTCAGTTCTTTTCGCTTCAAGGAAGTGATGTTCAGTTTTTAAAAGAACTTTTCGCTTCAAGGAAATATAAACACACACTAAAACAGGCTGTTTATATTACCGTTCGACCTAGCCGCGCACGACGGTAATATAAATATATACGTTAATAAACGTCGTGCACGGCTACGTTCGACCGGACTCCGGAGCGTAACATCGACACGGTGTTCAATAGCCCTACAAGACGTCTGTAGGTATAAATTCATGTTACCGTTACCTGGTTACGACCGGTGTCACATGCAGAAAGTAGCCTTATGCAGAAAGTAGCGAAAGACCGCACTGCGCATGCGCACAAATCTCGGATACTTTCAGCACGCCGCGTCGGCGTGCAGAAAGTAGCGCTATGCAGAAAGTAGCGAAGCCCAAGCGCGTGGAGGATAAGGGTTGCCCCATGCAGAAAGTAGTGAGAGTGAGTGAGTGAGTGAGTGCTTATGATCATATAAATGAAAATAATAAAGAGTGTGAAAGCTAGTAAACGCCCCTTAAACTTTCGCGGCATGTGACATTAGCGAAGCCCAAGCGCGTGGAGGATCAGAGTTGCGCCATGCAGAAAGTAGCGAGAGTGAGTGGAGCGCCATAGCGTAATTACTGTGATCATATAAATGAAAATAATAAAGTGTGTGAAAGCTAGTAAACGCCCCTTAAACTTTCGGCATGTGACATACTCCCATGCTGAAAGTTGCCACATCTATGCAGAAAGTAGCGAAGCCCAAGCGCGTGGAGGATCAGAGTTGCGCCATGCAGAAAGTAGGGAGAGTGAGTGAGTGGAGCGCCATAGCGTAATTACTGTGATCATATAAAAAGTTGAAAATAAAAGTAAAGTGTGTGAAAGCTAGTAAACGCCCCTTAAACTTTCGGCATGTGACATACTCCCATGCTGAAAGTTGCCACATCTATGCAGAAAGTAGCGAAGCCCAAGCGCGTGGAGGATCAGAGTTGCGCCATGCAGAAAGTAGCGAGAGTGATATAGTTATACTTGTCGTCTGCCCTGCCCGACGAGATCAAAGAGCGTTGCGACGCGCAATGCGCCAGCGAGGATCAGAGTTGCGCCATGCAGAAAGTAGCGAGAGTGATAAAGTTATACTTGGTCGTCTACCCTGCCCGACGAGATCAAAGAGCGTTGCGATGCGCAATGCGCCAGCGACGCACCAAGAGTAGATCCGAGCTGCCACGGACCGAGAATGAATCAAAGGGGCCTAGCAACGCTGTGGCTGTGACCTCTGTTCTTGACTGTATTTAAGCTGACTCTCATACACCACAATTCATATAACTGTTACGGTTAAACCACTTGAGATCTAATATTCACAGACTTGACATCAGTTCCTTTAACTAGGGTGCTGATTTGAGTTTGCGTTTGTTGTTGCGGATGTGTTGGGAAAGTCTGCGTGGAACAAAGTGGACACCCTACTGCTAGAAAAAATTACCCATTACCTGCATCTCTGAATCTTCACTGCTTGCCTAGCTACTATTTTTTTTACTCTGCTATTGGTATTATTTGTTCTAACTGTTCAAATTTAAAGAAATTTGGCAGTCTTAAACAATGGCCAATATAGAGGTCCCAGGGACCAAGTCGTCTTCTCGGTCAGATTCCCAGGCGGAAATGAACTGTGGTCGGTTTGAGGCCTATGCTACCTACATCAAGCACATCCTGCAGTATCTGCGGACTGGTTGTCACAGCCCAGGGCTGGAGGAGAAGACCAAGAAGGCTATACGGAAGGCGACCTCCAAGGGACAGTATGTTGCCGAAGGTATATTACCTGATCGTCCAGATACTCAACTTGTAATCAACATGTACACATCAGATGCAGCAATAATATCAGAGCACTCTTTCTTTTTAGTGATCCTCAACAAGTATTTGATTCTTATGTAGAATTTGTGGTTTGGAACTAACAGCAGCTGTGCTAATTTATTGTTCTCTAACAGGATCTACAGTCTTCTATTGCCAGTCTGGTAGACAGCGTCGAGTCATCACCAACCAGAAAGAAAGGGAGAGCATTCTTTATGCCTGTCACTCAGCCCCCAGTGCTGGGCATACAGGCATAAATAACACGTGCTGTAAGATAACAGAACGCTACTGGTGGAAGGGTGTTAGGGAAGATGTCACTGATTGGGTATGTGTTTTAACCTCAATGTGCATTAACAAATATGTCAAAATACCAATTTCTAGTGAGAAATCTTGTTAACAATATTTCTGTAGCCTAAGTTGATGATTGTAAACAGGATGGTCCCCGCAAAATATGATGATGATCTCCACTCATATGCTCCTCGTGTTACCTTAGCTTTGATGATCCTGTAATTAGGATGATATATCATGAAATGACACTTGTTTTCCAGATTGACCGATGTGACGCATGCCAAAGGCATGAGAAGTTGAAAACCCAGGCACCACAGCTACACCCAATCAAAGTAAAAAGCCCTCTGTACATGGTAGGTATGGACCTCATTGGACCACTCAAGGAGACACCAACAGGTTATAAGTATGTGCTTACGTTCACGGATTATTTCACCAAGTTTGTAGATCTGTATGCCCTACGTTCAAAGTCTGCAGAGGAGGTCTGCAGAGGGATCCGTCGTTTTGTGTACACATGGGGCCCTCCTGAGAAGCTGCTGTCTGATCGGGGGAAGGAGTTTGTCAACCTCCTCAATAATGAATTATCAGCAAAGTTTGGTATCCAGCGCCTTGTCACGAGTGCATATCATCCACAATGTAACGGCCTCGACGAAAGAACTAATCAAAGTTTGAAGGACCGTCTCGCCAAGCTGGTGAATGAGTGCCAAGACAACTGGGACAACTTCCTGGATGAAGTAGCATATTCGCTTCGAACCCAGAAACAAGCCTCCACGAAATTTTCGCCATTTTTCCTAATGTTCCATCGTCAGCCAAGGCTTATCGTGGAAGAGGCCACTGAAGATGAGCAGCACCCAACAGAACTACAGTCAGAAGAGGTGACAGAAGAGGACCTGGATAACTTCATGGGTGAAATCACCAAGTCACTAGATGATGTGCACACGCAGGTCCTCAACAACATTGACTTAGCTCAGAAGAGGCAAGTCGAGCAATACAGTAAAAGGAAGGCAAAGGGGGTAAAGGTGTTTGAGTTTGAGGTGGGTAATTTGGTGTTACGTCGGGAGATGAAAAATGTAGGTCGTAAAGGGGACAAAATGGCTCCAAAATGGACCGGGCCCTACCGCATTATCAAGATAGACAACCGGCAGAGGGTAGAGCTGCAACACCTACACAATGGGCTGCCGCTGAAAGCCAAGGTGCCATATGTGCAACTAAAACCCTACAACCAATCAGATGTCGATCAAACTGCTTCTACCATTGTATGCCCCACCAAGCCACACAGCGTTGAGGAACTTAGAGGCACCCATTCTTCCGCCCAGCCCACCACAAGCGTCACTTCCACTATCGCAAGTCCCACCAAGGCACACTGCGTTGAAGTAACAAGCGGCACCCAGTCTGCTACTCAACCCCTCACAGTCATGCCCAGAGCAACTCTCAAAAGTTCTAGGAAAAGACCGGCACAAGACATCGACATCATTAAAGTCACCATGGCAAAGCTCAGGGGAGCAGAGACAAAATCTGTGGAGAGAAGGTCCCAGACAGTCACCAACGAGCGTCAGAACAAGAGGATGTGTAATGCTATTTCCACAGGTATGCAGCTGACTGATGAAGAAATCAACAATGCCCAGGCACTTCTAAGGAAACAATACCCTGAGGTGGATGGACTCCAGGATGTCTTACTCTTCGGGGACAATGGCTGTCACTTCATTGGGACTCCAAAGCAGCCTTTCATTCAATTAATTAATGTGTTCTCAAATCACTGGATGTGCGTTTCAAATTTTTTGTGTGGCTCAGGGACTGTGAAACTGTTTGACAGTATCTACTGTGGCAAGACTTCGCCGATCCTGAAGAAGCAGGTGGCCTGGCTCCTATACACCCAGGAACCTAAGATGACTTTCGTTTGGCCTGACATCCAGAAACAGAAGGGAAGCACTGATTGTGGTTTGTTTTCTATTGCAGTTGCTGAAGCCCTATGTAGAGGAGTGGACCCATCAACCTGTAACTGGGAGCAGTCTCTAATGCGCCCACACCTTTCAGAATGTTTCAGGTCCAACAAGATGACAGCTTTTCCAGAAGCACAAGGACATCGTCATCCAAGAGAACCAAAATTAGTTGAAATTCCTGTTCACTGCCACTGCCGCCAACCTCATGAGGGACGCCGATTGATGGTCGATTGCACTGGGTGCGAAGAATGGTTTTCATCGCATCTGTGACAATATCCCCGATGATGCATTTAAGGTAGAATCATACAAATGGTTCTGTGCCAGGTGTAAATAGTTTTTTTTCTAGTCTGATTTGTATGGACTTAATTGTAGACGTTTTTTTCTTACTTGCAGGTTGCCCATGTGATTCTTGTATAGGCATAAGTATGGACTTAATTGCAGACGTTTTTTTCTTACTTTCAGGTTGCCCATGTGATTGTGATTCTTGTATAATCTTCATTTGGAGTAAGTCTCTTTCTGATTTCATTTTACAATATGTGTATATGTTTCAGAAAACATGGGGACGCTCCGTACAGAGACCCATTTTACAGTTGGGCTTGCAATTGCTCCATGTTAATATTTGACTCAAGAATAAACGTCTTTTATTTATCCATTGTTGTGAACTTCATACCGGAAGCTACTTTCAGCACAGGGGGGAATACTTGTATGCACAAAGTAGCCTGAGTTTATAGATGTGGCTACTTTCAGCATGGAAATAAATGGTATGCTCAAAGTAGCTGGAGTTTATAGATGAGGATACTTTCAGCATGGGAGTAGCCCGAGCATATTGATATGGCAACTTTGAACGTGGGAGTAGCCATGTATGCTCAAAGTAGCCTGAGTTTATAGATGTGGCTACTTTCAGCATGGGAGTTCACTGGTATGCTCAAAGTAGCTGGAGTTTATAGCTGTGGCTACTTTCAGCATGGAAATAAATGGTATGCTCAAAGTAGCTGGAGTTTATAGATGAGGATACTTTCAGCATGGGAGTAGCCCGAGCATATTGATATGGCAACTTTGAACGTGGGAGTAGCCATGTATGCTCAAAGTAGCCTGAGTTTATAGCTGGAGTTTATGTGTGGCTACTTTCAGCATGGGAGTTCACTGGTATGCTCAAAGTAGCTGGAGTTTATAGCTGTGGCTACTTTCAGCATGGAAATAAATGGTATGCTCAAAGTAGCTGGAGTTTATAGATGAGGATACTTTCAGCATGGGAGTAGCCCGAGCATATTGATATGGCAACTTTGAACGTGGGAGTAGCCATGTATGCTCAAAGTAGCCTGAGTTTATAGATGTGGCTACTTTCAGCATGGGAGTTCACTGGTATGCTCAAAGTAGCTGGAGTTTATAGCTGTGGCTACTTTCAGCATGGAAATAAATGGTATGCTCAAAGTAGCTGGAGTTTATAGATGAGGATACTTTCAGCATGGGAGTAGCCCGAGCATATTGATATGATGGCAACTTTGAACGTGGGAGTAGCCATGTATGCTCAAAGTAGCCTGAGTTTATAGATGTGGCTACTTTCAGCATGGGAGTTCACTGGCATGCTCAAAGTAGCTGGAGTTTATAGCTGTGGCTACTTTCAGCATGGAAATAAATGGTATGCTCAAAGTAGCTGGAGTTTATAGATGAGGATACTTTCAGCATGGGAGTAGCCCGAGCATATTGATATGGCAACTTTGAACGTGGGAGTAGCCATGTATGCTCAAAGTAGCCTGAGTTTATAGATGTGGCTACTTTCAGCATGGGACTCATTGGGAGTAAACTGATATGCACAAGTAGCCTATGTTAAGAAATCTATGTGGCTGCATTCAATATGAGAGTACAATGTCGTCTTTTTATTTCTTACATGGCAAATAATTCCACTGCTTCACTTGCTTATCCGCATGAAGTTTACTGTCGTCTGACACATTGTTTACTTCAATCGCTTAGTGTATACTGTCGTCTGCTAGTGATAATGTCTGCAATTATAGGCGAATTTATCTCTTTTTATTCCTTCCGCGACCATTTATAGGTTAATTTAACTCGTTTTATTCCTACCACGACAAGTAATCCCACGAATGATTATCTTACGAATGAATGAATGGTTACGACACATTGTTTACTTCAATCGCTACTTTGTGCATGGCCGCCATTTTGACTAAATATGCGCATGCGCAGTACGCGTAAACACCACTTTCTGCATAGGCTACTTTCTGCATACCACACCGGAGCTAGGTGTTCAACCGAGAACAAGACTCGGAAAGCAAATCTCTTTTAGACTAAGAACACAATCAAAATCGAACTTACTAACTAAATGAAACATTCGTCTCGGCACGCAGACAGTGTTGTCGATTAGAATTCGTTAAATGACGAAAAATCGTTATCCTTTCAGAGAACTTTCGTCGTTGGCGACCATGTTTTAGGTGTTTTTTTATGGTAAGCCAATTCACGCTTTAACAGGGCCAAGCACTGCCGGGCTGACTTGCCCGGAACTCATCCATACAGCTAAATGAAACACAAAGTGGTGGAGGGGCCACGGCGTACCCGAGGCACCTCACCCGGTACCTTGCCCCTGGCGATTTTTAACAAATGGGTAACATGAATGATCAAGCACAATAAATAGCGTTGTTCTCGTTTAGAGTTTTTGAATTAACGCTGAATTTGTCCTCTCCATGATCTCCGAAAGCTGAATTTAGTTCACAGCACAGCAAATAAAAATAGATTCCAAGGACTTCCTTTTAGCGTTAGTCTTCATTTTGGTTCAGAAGATCGCTTTTATTGAGATTTTTCTTCGATGAGACTAAATCGGTATTTTGGCTCACAACCAAGAACATCATAACGCCCCAGTTACGTTATGCTTTAAATCGTTTGTTTCCCTTGCGCATTCTTACTTTTTTTTAATTTTATTTGATTCACTATTATTAACTTTACTGAGTTTAAAGAAGCGTTTGACAGAGACAGTTGATATTACAGAGCGTGCATTTCATCGTTCGATAACTGGAGTAATATTCGGTATTCAAATCATAACGTAACCAAGCAAGTCGTAATCTGTTTATGCATATAAATTATTCACATAATAGCCCCGGTCGGATGGCAGTATACATATGAACACCGTGCACGGTTAAACATATAATAGAGTCCTTTGCTAGGGTACGGAAAATATATGCTTGAGTACATTCGGTGGAGAGCTACAAGTTCATTGGCGGGTTGATTTGCCACCAATTCCTCCACTTCAATTTTTTTGAGCCACATGAAATTAAACAATGTTTTCCCTTTACTGCAAAATTGTTAGATTCGTCTGGTTAAGAAACACAGACATCATCCGATGATCAACTTGACAGCGTGTTTGTGTATGCATATGATGGAATGATCATAATGAGAGCAATCATACCGTTAGCTTTGTACAGTGAGCATCATGATGTAAAAACTATACGCTGTAAGCACCGGTTCGTCATAACGTCAATAAAGCACGATTTAGTTTTAAATTAAATCTGTGTGAGTTGAGGGAGGATTCTAATAATCAAATGCTGTATTGAACAGATAATACAAAATTTCAATCCAAAATAAAATCTGCTCGATTTTGTTTAACTCCACCCCGACCTTGCTAAACAAGAAGATAATGGCGTGGATCCGTCAACCGAACGCACTAGAAGTTGTGGGTTCGCGGTTGAATGATTTGAGGTATGTCAGCCCATTATCCATCAATAGCAGTGAAGTAAAACTCGAGCGCTGAACTGATCTGAATTATAAAGAGATGCCTTGTGGAAAACTTTTATTTGTCCACGGACCGGAAGTTTGTGTTTTAAATTCTTTGGGAAATGGGATTTAAATAACCTTCATGTGATCAGCTGACTTTGGATTGCGCCAGTGTCTCCCAAGTTTATTGAGTAGGTTTTATAAGGAGGCTATATTTCTCTTACGGTTAAATGCTCTGAATATCGGTCCCACCAGCCTCATGGTGGTTATGGATTGTATGTATATTTTAATGGCGTTTAAAGAATTCGCGAGGAATACGAGTTATCGAAATCGGGTGCATAATCAGATTATACCAGAATATGATGGGATTGCGCATGCGTAGATTCTCAACCCATTCGCTGCTCTTTTGCATATTTTAGTAAACAATGATCGAAGGGCGCCGATATCTATAAATTATCAATGATTTGGTGTTCGCATTACCAAGAACTGGTTGTATTCGAGTGATTTTGGCAGCTAAACAAAAACGGAAACCAATAATAAATGCATGAAAAATCCTCAAGTACACCTGAAATTAACGAGATTGTCGGTGTCAATAATCATATCTTTATCAATTGGTTACTTTAGGTTATAGAATCCTATCTTTGTATATAATAACAAACGAAAACGAAATCGGCATATGATAACTTCCCTATTTTATATTCAATTGTATTGTTCCAATTGACATTTACAGCGCGGTACAGACCTCGTGATGATATTTGGTAAAATCAAATTGTTACGCCAAATTTATGACCTTGTAAAGCGCAGGACAACAATAGGACGAAAACCTCGACAAGACATTCTTTACTTGGGACCGTAATAAAGGCGTTATTGTGGTAGATAATAGGTACTGTGGGTTCCTCGTCCCCACAACACTGATCCTAGACTTTGCCACCTGCAACCCTTCATCACATCTTCACTTCGCAGATACACCTGTAATTACGGTGGTGATTCAAGACCGCGTTTGCATACGTCAGCAGTTTCGATGCCTTATGACGCCTTCATGACCGGCCAAATTTACCTGAGATATATGTCCAATGCACAAATCAAAGGGGGTGGTAGCCATTTGCGGTTATTTGCTATTGTTGAAACTTGACAGGAGAATATATTTCGACGCCTACACTGGCATACGATACGATGTGAAGGCTCGCTCACTTCTCGTTGAAACTGAAACCCCGTGACAATGCCTCACATCGCGTGTTCCAGAGCGTCCCTCCATTGATAATGGAGTTAGTTGTTGGTGGAGATCCATTGACATGACTCAATTCCTGTACTTAATGAAATCTACAGGGGTCCTACGATTATAAATGCCCGCAAATTGTCAAAATAACACAGAGGCATTGGAACTCGGCGTGAAATAGAACGGACCTCATTTATTACAAAACACCTGGATTTTACCTCCTGTGCAGGTCCTTTGTAGGGTTCACCTTACCTGTAATTGCTAATTTCAACCTTTTAACTAATATTCTGACTGAAATTTATCGTGCCAGTTCGTCTGTGGAACTAGTTTATGTTAGTTTCAATGTGGTAAAAGAACACTCGTAAATTTCACAGTCAAACATGTCTACAATGCAATAACTCGTGTGTCTTCGAAAGGAAACAAATAATGTTGAAACGACCATTGGTTGGGCCTCACCGAAACTAATTCTTCTTAAATTATGGGTATTCAAGAATTGGTAATGACAGAAATAAAACATGTTGACACCTTCAAGCAATACCTCTGTTGTCAGCGCTGTTTGAAGTGTGGGTGGGAGCGATAGCTTGAGTTTGTATGAATGTGTGTATGTATGTTTGTTTAAATGTATGTATGTATTTATGAATGTATGTATGTATGTATGCATGCATGCATGCATGTATATATATTTATGCATGTATGTGTGCATATACACGTGTTTATATGTATGTATGTATGTATGTATGTATGTATATATATATATATTTATTTATGTATGTATATATATATGTATGTATTTATTTGTATGTATGTATGTTTATATGTATGTTTATGCGCCTATTGTGGTGTGTGCATTAGTATATGTTTCTCGACATACATTGTGCCAGCATGTGTGAACTGTTATGAAACAATATGATTGTTCTACAATGAGGATATATTCCGAATGTGGTAGGTACGGATGCTTGTGATGCTTGTACAGCGCGCTACAAGCGATATATCGCGCACTCAGCGCAAGTGTCTTTGCCATATCGGGTTTTGAACCCTATCTGCAGGAACTGAAGACTATCGCGATAATACTGAACCAGCAGGTCGGAGATGCGTATGTATATGTCCACATATGTTTCATTGCCGTTTCAGCTATCAATAATGGCTAAGCTGCTGAATGACACCCAGGAGACCGAGTCAACGGAAGACGTCTCCAGCACTTTCTTGTTCCCAAGAGAACTCACCTTAACTCTTGTTACAAGTCTGATGTCAGACAGTCGTTTATTATTAGCCTTGATTGGCGTGAGGCGATAAACGTCAGGTAAATCCAGACCCCCCTCGGGCCATCGAACCGGAGTGAGAAACTCCCCGCGGCTGCACCCTCCCGCATCCCTCACCGACCCTCAAGAGGAGCTGGTCTTTACGTGACCTTTAGGTTCCGGGTCAATTCCTGCAGCCTGGTTCCCGTGATCAGCCAACTGTATTAACGCATCAAAGCCCTGCCAATTAGCGTCATTTCTTTTGCAGGCGTACCCTTAATGAGGGGTAATTTATGATGGTAAACGCCTCATGCTAATAGCTAGGTGCCACCTAGCGGGGGTTTCAAGCAAACTGATTGGAATTTATGGATGAAATCCATACGTGTATAATTCCAGGTATTTTTCAGCGCTAAAATAACACTCAAGACGAGAATGGAGAGAATATTTATGTCAGCTCTGCCGTCGTTTGTTACGCTAACTATGATAAGTTAAAGTGGAAAGTAGTTCCTCTGTTAAGTGACATAGTCTGTGCCAGATCGCTCCTGTTACCAACTCACCTGGTTGGTGTGAAGTATAATAGCCTGGAATGACAGGTGAGTAAAGGTGAACATCAGCTTGATTGCGCTCACGGCGTGGTAATCAGACACAGAACTATGACGCCATCCTATACTACCGGCAACCTGTCAACGCTTCGTCAGCAGTCAGGTAGAAAAAAAGACTGCGTAATGATGAATGCGTTATTAATATGAATCACTTAAACGTGGGCCTGTTGTCAGGTAAATGCGCGTCACTCAGCAAGGAGTAGTGTCAGTCCTGTATGTGACGACTTCTGCGATAACGTTGAAGACAATGCTCTAGATTGGATTGCACGCACGACGTACTTTAGCTCGCGTCAAATGCCGCCTGCGTCGGAGACTGATCATGGAGTTGCCGCTTCTCACAATTAGTTCGGACACCTTCTTGAGACTGACACAAACAGTCAAGGATGCTCTCCTAATAAATCATAAGAACCGAGGTCGATGCTCGGAAACTGAACAACCGGATCCGAGTATCCGTGCTTTGGACGTTTACGCGACATATTGCGTTGTACGCAATTATAATGTCTACAACTCGATATGTCTGACGCGCAACCCATGACAATCTTTATACAAAAGGCCATTGCCAAAATAACTCGGCAAGAAGAATCCTCAATCAAAGTCGAATCACAAAACAACTTGACACCAGAGAACAGATGGATGCAGGGTTGTGGTGACACGACGCGTTGTACTTCCGCTGATAACGAAAATTGTAGTCTAATGCGCGTGCGCGTGCTTATTTCCTTATCCAATAGGACCCCAACGGAAATATGATTCCATGCGCGCAGTGATTTCCGTATTGCCGTAACGCCACATTTGTACCTACCTTGTAGTATTTTTGATCGGCGACGATGAGTGTATGTATTTGTTTATTACAAAATGATTTCGTAAATAAAATATGAATTCTGTCCTGGATGAATTAATTGGGTCTTTGAGTTGAAAATTTGAAAACTTTGAAATTCTGCGCACCAGTTTAAATGCATGAAATTTTATAGGCGCATGTACATCTGGGTTTGAATGTGTCTTCTCTGAATGGCAGAAAGAACAAGTGATCGCTTTATGCTTCAATCAAGCAGCCTGAATTGGTGCTGGTGGATATAGGAAGGTAAGAAGACCGTCACACGTCGCCATCTTCTTGACAAAGAGGCGCAGCAGATCACGTGACTACATCTGACATATTGATATACAAAAAGCCTAAGGCTGTGAAGCGGATAAATAATCCTTTAACAACGTGGTGTGTCCTCGACGTTGGGGGTAGGTTTGTAGCAGTAATATACGGCTTAACACAGGGATCATAGCTGGCAGCTGTAGCCGTGTGAGACTGCATCAACACATTGTTGCCTATGAACCACATACACCCAGTATTTCTACCTCTGAAATTGGCGCAGTAATCTGCCTTCACAGACTCTTCACTGATCTATTTGAAGGTGCTAACTGAGACAGACACATCACCGGTGAGCTCAACGATCTCCGCGTGAAAAAGATGTCACCTCTTGAAGAAACCTTAGCCCTCGAGTAAACCTCAAGTCGAAGGGGTTCTGTGTATGTAAGGTCTTACAGCGCCCAAATAGAGCCGGGCTTTTTCATGCAGAGGGCGGGTGAAAGGTCAAGCAATTGGATGTATCTTTTAAGCGTAGTAATCTTCTCCTTAGAAGCAGGGAATCCACTTTGTGCATCGGTTGATTCCCAGTGTCAACACACATACTGTGCCGAGTATTTGAACATCTTTCAACACTGAGAGTGTGCATGGATTTCTAAACGGTCGGGATAAAAAAAAAGCAGCGGGGATGATGGGCAAAGCGGTCATGTTATTTCCAAGTGATCAATCGACCAGGTGTAGCCAGGACTATGCATGCAGGTGTTCACAGCTTTGTGAAAGCCTCGCATTCGACCGAGAAGTGGTGTATATAATGGGGTTAGAGCAAGGCGTTGTGTTGGCGAAGAGATATTTACTAGTTTCTACTGTGATCGCCATATGTGTTCGCTCATATTCTAAAGTTAGCCTTTATCCTCCGTATGAATTGACATACCTTTTGTGAAGCTACATATTGGGATATCATTACAAAACTGAAAATCAATCAGGGGCAGTGGATTCCATCAAGATATCAAATAAAGCACGCTGTGGGTTCGTAGTCACTTGCTATTACGAGCCATAACTCGAAACAGATTTTGCTTAAAAATTATTGGTTAAAGTCACTTTTTAATTTTCAGGCCGTCTATCAGCTGCAACCACAGCTGGTGTCGGCTGTGTCCTGTTTGGTGTCACATTTAAGCCACGATGTGCGGGCCTTTGAAAGTTCCGTGTATAACGCAACATATGACGAATTCAAAGCACTAATATATTCTTTTTGACGAAGCTAATGACGAAGCAAAACGTGCGTTGGTATATTTACACATATACGGTGCCTTTGTCGATCCATATCAAAGCATGGGTGTTGTATTTATTCAATTGTACTCTGGGGCACCTTTTGGTGAGCAGATTTGCATGGGGGATTCATATTAGCATATAGCGTATACGGTTGTGTTGTCTCTGTATAATAAAGCATATGTTGGATGAATGAAGGGAAGTGAACTGTAACTCCAACGATCAGAGTTGTGTTGATGGGTATTGTCAATAAGAGGAAGCGAGAACAATGTTACGCAACATATTGTGTTGTATGCAATTATGATTTATGAAGTGATTTGATTTAAAGATATACAGTACTTTTGCAAAACTTTAGCGAACTAATCCTGTGAGTAATTTAGATAGTGATGTACTGTGGTCTTTTCATTCTGACGTTATGAAGAGCAAAATAACACGGTCACGGCAGCAGTGAATCGAGAAGGCTATTGTGATGTTGTGGTGTAGGATGTGATAAGCTGATGTATATGATGACATTCCAATGAATTTCATGACATTGTGATGAGTATGGTGGCGTAGTGATGAGTATGGTGGCGTAGTGATGAGTATGGTGGCGTAGTGATGAGTATGGTGACGTTGTGATGAGTATGGTGATATTGTGATGAGTATGGTGGCGTAGTGATGAGTATGGTGACGTTGTGATGAGTATGCAGACGTTGTGATGAGTATGGTGATATTGTAATGAGTATGGTGGCGTAGTGATGAGTATGGTGACGTTGTGATGAGTATGGTGACGTGAAGAGTATGCAGACGTTGTGATGAGTATGGTGATATTGTGATGAGTATGGTGACGTTGAGGTCAATATAGTGACATTGTGTTGTGTATTTAGACATTGTTTTAAGTTGTTTTTTTACTTAGACACTTTATGAATGGAGAGTGGATGTGAATCCTTGGATACACCTTTTCTCATTTTCAAACAATATCAAACACATTAAGATTGACAGCGTGTAATTCAGTGATGTCATTTATTCATAAATATCATACCTTTGCAGATCATATGGTCATATTTAGCGATATTTAATGACCCGAATAATATTTCTACACTCAAACACTGGGGTTAACTGGATGAGCTCACCCACTCAAAGTTAACGAGGAAACATGGCCACACTGATGCACCCACACAATGACGTCAGACGCTGGATCCGCACGCACCAATCGGCGTCAAGCGAATCGTCACGTGACTGTGACGTCAATCAAACAGTATCTACAAGCTGGTATTGACTTAGTCATACAAAAGCGAATATTAAAAACCACCGCTGATACAGTCTGCAATAACTCCATGTACGCTTCGACTCACCAATACAACGTTTGGATTAGGTTCTTGATGAATTCGTCAGTAAAGTGATCTCTCTAGCTAGGATGGCCATTTAAGTGCCTAGTTGCAGACATACGAGGAAGCACGTGTGACAAGTTACAGCAGACTGTCATATGGTGGCCATTCATACGACCAGCATTACGCCAGAAATCAAAGTTCTGTTGAACTCTTATGCATTACTTAGTGTCACGAATCAGTTACTCATTAAGTAGCCATACACAACCGAATTCCTGACAAAGTATATAGATTTCATCGCGCGTCTACAGGATACACACAGATACACACACACCAAAGGACTAGACGTGACAATTGTGGATGCCATAACAACAGAGACATGTCAATGATGCCATGGCAACAAAGACGTCACATTCTGCTTTATAGCAACAAAGGTGTGACAATTTTGCCATGGTAACAAACAATTGACAAATGTGTCACAGCAACATTTTGTCTCGGGACTTCTCACTTGCAAGCTATGCGTCTTATCTGCACGATGTTTATCATGAGGAGACTTGTGCTGGGCTTACATTCTCGCTCTATCCAGGGGAAAACTGCCAGTAGCATCAACTGGGACCATAATCAAACGGGATTCTAGCGACAAACACACGCGCACATACATACACACTTTTGGAGACCCTGCCGGTCACGTCACCTATAGTTCATATGGTCATTCTGATATGCGACTTGAGGAGACACTCTCTAATCTTTGACGCAAGCAGCAATGATGGAAAGCTTTCTTTCGGAGGATTGGTGCATTGGTTTGGGAATTACATGCAATATTCGACTTCAATTCAGCGGGGTAGTCATTGTTAATTGGGGTTGAAGACCACAGCTGTGGCCTTTAGCGCACAAACAGCACTGGCAAGTCAATAATTCATTGCACAAAAATGTTCACTTTTAATGTGACGTTTGGCAGAGACCACTGGAAAATATTACCGCAGCTTCATTGCACATTGGCAAGAACTGGACGTGGAACCGGCTTGCTGGCGTCAAGTGGAGTCTGTTACAGCCGGGAGTGGCGAGGTCGTTTGTTTCTAGCACTAGAATTCATCCAGAAAACCACAAGACAGCGTCTTTCTCAACACACAAGACCGGTCTCCCTGAAGGCGCGTAACCTGACGCCTGCTTTTGCGAACGCGCACCCCAAAAAAGGCGCGGGTGCAAACTGTCGTCCTGCTATTAAGAATGCTCCTCAGTAGATAAAAAAAATGGCGTCCAGCCGACAAGAAGCAAGCACGTGTTCATTTTTATATATACTAGATGATCAGATGCGTCACTTCCGGTCATCTTTGCTCATATCTGACTTGTTTTTGTCCAACTGACCGGAGGGTTGAGTATTGGGGTAGTTTTTGTCGAGCTGTTTTATCATTTCCGAGAAGCAGTTCATGACTGCAGTGAGTGAGGCAACCATTGTTGGCGTCCCGAAGCCGTGAGTAATGAGCGAGAAGTGCGTTAGGTGGCGCTGTATCGCGGGGTCCAGGATGACTTGAGGTCGCGTGTTTCCCAACGGAGAACGGTCCTGGTTGAAGATATCAATGAACTCTTTCAACATAGCTCTGAAAAACAATTACATCACCATTGAAGCTATATTTCACGTCAACGTTGATAAAAACTGCTTTGTGCAGCTTTGCAATTGATAATTTTAGCACGTTTATCATACAAGCGTGTGTACTAGGACGAATGATACTGGATGAAAACGAGTTATGAATAAATGTGAGCGGTGAAGGTCAAGGATATTTGTGACAAAACTTAAAATAAAACAAACGCATGATAGGTTACGAGGATGACGATATTGAGTTCGGGGTTATTTTGAAGAGATATGGAACCCATAAGGATGATATAGACATGGGTGAAAGGTGGGTGGATACTTATGTAATGTCTTGAAAGGTCGTCAAATAACGTCTTTTAGGTAGGTATATCGAAAGAGTGTCTAAGTGCCAGGGCTTTAAAGGGTCAGGGCACTCGAATGACCTCATTCGTGACGCGATGAGGGCGTAGGAATATCTAGCGACGTGCTCGTGTGAAGGAAGGGACTTGGACACTATCAGCCTACATCCACACCTTAACTACTTCAAAGCTACTCAGGTATAAAGGCCACCAATTTGGCGAACAACGAACGGCAGCAGAAGCTTTTCTAATTGGAAATGTTAGGTGGGGTAATCTGAGGCAAGGGGAGAGGTGTTAAGAGGGTGAGGATGCATGAGGGAAGGAGGGACTTTTTGTGGTAGCATATATAGATGCGTACTGTATAATATGCGGACGCGCGTCTTGTCGATGCTAACAAGGAGATGGATGAAGGAAGAGGTGGGCAAACGACGCGTGGTGCATGTCTTAATAAGCCACACGATGCGACGCCTAGTCTCACTTGGACGCGGCGTGAGGCAGGCGAACGACGCGGGTCTTCTGCTTGGCTGAACGCCTGCTTATGCGCACGTCTCTAACTCATATCATCCCAGACTACCCGCGGCCTCAATTGGTGTCGACATTTAATGACAATGGCCTTGCAGGTATTCACCTTCTTGTTATGATTAGCCTAGATTCTACACGGTCGTCAGTCGAACTGTCTCAGGACAATAACCTGCGCATATTGACGGAACAGCGTCAGGGAAGCGCATGCGCGATTTCTGAGGAGTGAGCATTTGTTTAATTTAACGAGAGTGCTTAAGTAATAGGATTTTGGTATTTCTGCAAATACGAATTAAATTATGAGCTCATATTATTGGAGTCGAAATTTAAGGATTCTTTGGGTCATATGAGCTGTGTGTGGTAACATTATCAAGCAAAAGAGCGATGGGAAATAGCGAACGTGATCTGGAGTCCTTTATAGAAT
Source organism: Urechis unicinctus (assembly GCA_034190875.2). Classification (NCBI taxonomy): domain Eukaryota; kingdom Metazoa; phylum Annelida; class Polychaeta; order Xenopneusta; family Urechidae; genus Urechis; species Urechis unicinctus. The sequence goes on along the minus strand of CM067350.1, from coordinate 12,316,297 downwards.
TATCAATTTACTGCATAAGCACTTAAAAGATGCGATAATCCAAACAACGTAGGGCACTTTATCAGTTTTAGCGACATAAGATGCTATGTCATACAGCCGAGAATTGATTGTATCAAGAGAGGACGTTATAGTACTCAAAAGGTCCCGTGTTTTTTACATCCACCCAAGCTGTATCCCAAAAAGACGGCGTTACAAAAGTGAGCAAGGTTGCAAATGAGATTGAACAGCGATGAAAGGGCGAAAATGGATCAGAAGGTCCATTGCTTTATGGCAGCCAATATTCAAGGCCTTTGCGGATCTATAATTCCTTACATCGCATGCTCCTACGCTCATCCCAGCACTACCATCGTTCAAGTGAGCTCGTTATAGAATTATAGAACATGAGGTGTTGAGCCAATGAGTGTGGGTAAAGATGCAAGCCGTGCAGTTGGAGCCGGGCAGGGTAAGGCCCTTCCGATTGCCCGCACAATGGCCCATTCAACCGACCTCCTAGGTACTGCGGCCGTATTCAACAACGAGTGTTTGTCTGTACGGACCAGTTTCTATAACCCTCGTATGTTTTTCTATTCACTTGTTGAAGATAGGATCATGACAAGAAGGTGTTAAATTCGAGAGAGTTGAAATCACAAGCGTTCGGGAACTGTGAGGAGCTCGTGTGTAAATGTCTCCCACAGCCGATGATCGAAATATAGTCCAGCAATGCAGGATTCATAGAGAGATTTTCCAAGTTCGCGACTGTTGCTCTCGATGTTAATGATGCTCGGGAATAGCGTGAATAGGATAGAACCCACCCTTCCCCGACCTCACACAAGGCGTTTACCTTGGTTGACTGTATTTTCGATGCAATATGGTGTTTATAATGTATACTTACTTGGCAGCGATGAGCATCTGTTTGCGGTGGGGCAACTCCGCTGGTTCACAATGCTGGCGCGCCATGTATTCGGCTGTCTGTCGCGCAGGAAACTCGGTCTCGCACAGGTAACCGTAGTCTCGGGCTAATCTCACCGCCTCACCTAAAAAACACAACAACAGCGATTAGATATAAAAGACATTAATCAGCACTTGTTGATATGCACCAGTAATTCATCTTTAAGACGGGCATGACCATCGGTCTACCATGCCTTCTGTATCTTCAATATTGTCAGCCATACATGCGCATCTGCTTGGCGCAGATTTTGAACATATCTATTACCTGCGTAAACTTCCTGCCTAATAGTGTGTGTATATATTTGGGGGTATTAGGATCAGTGAAATTAATTGGAGGTTACAGTAAATGCGAACGCCGGACATATTAAGAAGCCCTCCATGGGCTCTTAAGTCCTCAAATGAGGTCCATTGTAGTGTAAGGAACAAAATTGTAAGACCAGATTCCAACAGCTTTAGCCTTCAATTACAGGGCGCGGGTCTCGTCATGGACTTCATTCAATTTTCAAGGTATAATTTTCGAATGAGTGACAATTGGAGTGAAAACTAGAGAGAAAACTTGAGGTCGTTAGACGAGGAAGGTCCACTTTTGTGTGAGGCGTCTGTGGGTTAGTATTAGAGATCAGATGTGTAGTGAGGGCGTGTTGGAAGTCACCATGTGGAAAGTGACCACACCTACTTGTATGGTCAATTGACAAAAGCGAGAGATCTGGGTAAAGAGCGGAGGGAACAGGTAGCAGCAGCGGCGACGGGGAAAGATGTCATCGCAGACAAGCTGCGCGTGAAGTCAAATATACCGGTCCTCGCTGCCGCAGGTCGTTTGTCTTGTATAACTCGCAACAACAGCACCCTCTGGTGTTCAGCTCTTAGAGCGGCAATTCTTTTCATCGCTCTCCTCTGCCCACCTTTATCTCCCGTTTATCGTTCGCATTTGGTATCAAGACACGAGATTCGCCAATACGTAAGCCCAACTCTCTACAAGTCTTTTCATTCAAAATATCCACCGCCCAACACAAGCGGAACCTAAACGAAAGAATTTACGATGAATGAACCTTCACATTAAGCGACGTAATCTGTTTACAGCCAGATTTCACACGGACGACAGTGAATCTTGGCACTTAGTGAGCTGCCTTTAAATCGTCTTCACAACAACGGACCTCACCACAATGCCAGCGCCGTGAAAAGGTCCATTAAAGCTCGACTATCATGGACACCGTGAAGAAAACAGGAACGGCTCCTATCTGCCGCGCTATCGGCACCAACGCGCGATTCCCGCTTAATGGTCCGCTCAACTTCCATTCAGCAGGGATTGGTATAGGGTGATTGTTGTGGCTATTACGATGTTGGGTCTATACGCTAACACTTGCTAGGATCTGAGTCTATTCATTCATTCATTCATTCATTCGTCGAGATGAAGAATGAAAATTACCAAACATTATTGGGTCAGGTAGAGTGGGGAAGGAAATGTTGATCAGATGACGGAGTCTAAATCTTGGGCTGTGCACGGCGTCTTTCGCTTTGAGGCGCACCAATATATACTTAGATGCTTAAAATGCCCCCGCAACGGCATCAATAAAATCAACATTTATTGGCAGACCTTCTGAGTTCTTGAATTCAATACTCGCATTCCTGATTTTGATTCAATGGTGCCAGCATGGATCTACCAAGGTCCGAGCCGCTTTGACAAGGGGATCCGAGCACCTGTATAGATCCGGGCAGCCATTACCATACACCCGCGTAGCAAAGCTAGCCTCCTTCTGTGATTAACCTCGTCAGCCGAGCGCCCAGCTGCCCCGCCCCACAAACACCCACCCAGCCTAAAACAGGAGATTCACCCCTGCGAGCAATTTCCAGTTGAATTCACCTATAAATGACACTCTTTTTTGGTGCGTTAAGAAGAGATGAGGACACAATGGCGGTGCGGTTAGGCTGCCGACTGGGGTAGGCCAGACAGCGGCTGGAGGCCCAATGTTACAGCCAATTAAGCGGCTAGTCGGCTCTGTCTCTCTGCAGCATTACGTAGAGACAAGATGTGGCGAGGTGCGAGGCCTTATGTATACCTACCGTTGACGATTTGAATCGTGCGATCATTAGGTGGCTGTTACGCAGATCTAGTGCTTTACTCAAAGAGGTAATGAATGAACTTTGTCATTTTCAATACAGGATGCGAAGTGAGACCGCTTATACCATTGCAAATATGGGACAATTCTCTTGAGGTCGGGATTCGGTGAAAAGATGCGAAGGGTTGGGTAATTTGTAAAGAATGGTGGAATGAGGAAAGTGGAGGTCCTCGGAGGTTGTAGGTGTCCCTATGTTACAGGCGAGGTGACAGCTTCTGTGCCTCTTGAAATCGCCAGAGGATTTCAATCGTCTCCTAAGTCGTACCTCTCGCGGATACTGGCCGCCAATCACTTCCAGGGATCGTCCCATCATACCAGAACCAAAGAGGAGGAATTGGTTGGGTCTGTTTCGTAGCGCGGCGTTAGCGGTGGTGCGCCTCGTGGGAATAGCAATTCCCGCTTTTATGCTCGAACATTATTCCCAACACAATTTAGGCCCATCTTGGTAGCTATTAACCAGCGAGTGCCTCACAAAGCGCTCAACTCCACACCAGACCAGTAAATAAAGGAGGCAAAAGGACAGATTCACATCCGGCCGGCCAAATGAGGGCGCGCGCCCTGAGAACGATTGAGGTCCCGTGTGGCTGAAGAAGATAGAGGAGCGGTGTTATAGGGTGCTATAGGGAGGCAGGCATAACAGATGTTGAGGCTGTCAAAGTGTGGACACCAAACTCATCAGCGAGGATGTTGTGGGTTTGCTCGACTAACCTGACACCCCCATCTGTCCCGGCGGATACCCAGGCGCCCAAAACATGGACCTCACACGCCCTATCAATCTACAAGCCCGTGGTAATATCCCCAAACAATAGCACCTCTTTTTCCCTTGCAAAGAGGATACTTGCTTTGTGGCGTACGGGGTGCTTGTTTCGGGCCGTCAAGCTCGGCCATATGCGCTCGTTCTTTACGATGAGTGATATGATCTGGCCAAACTAAAGACCGAGTTAATGCAGGCTACAGAAAAAAATGACCTTCATTAAACCATGCGATCATTGACACACGAACAATACTTACCCACACTCTCGCTCCTGCATAAAAACCTCGTCGACAATCTGCCTTATTTAGTCAATGGAACGTGTCTCATCCTATCACATTAAGACTGATAAAATACTGCTAGGGTAGGATCCCGGTGTCCGGCATCAGAGCGCTTGTATGAATGTACAAGCCCTCGTCCAAAAGCCAGACATCGGGATCCGGCTGACTTTGCGAAAGAATGTACCTTCAACTAATGACGTCAGAAGGGTCACTGTGGCTGCCTTGCGTCGCCCGGCTGGCAGACTTAAACCGATCTTCTCCAATTTGTCCCGTAAGGCGCGTCCGCCATTTTTGGACTTGGCTCTGAACATGGCAAAAATAAGACAGAATATTAGAATATGATGACAAGAAAAATGATAGTTGCTGGAGGTCATCGATATAGTTCACCCAAGGATGGATTCAATCATTCAGATTGTGAATGAAACTGGAGGGCGAATAAGACGAAACTTACACCCACCACCCCCACAAAAAAAAAAACCAAACATTATAGTTGCAGATGAATACCATTTCGTGCCAGAGATCGACGCTTGGATCATTTAAGAATCACTGATATATACAGCCATGTGTATTTCACTCGATTGTAAATGGTGCGTTGAAGACTGAAGTGCTGATTTCTTATCACATGGGAAACGATCGCTACGCAAACAGATGTTTCTTTCAAACCCTGGAAACGACCACGTCACAATATAGAGTCCGGGAATAATTTATGTTGTTCGAATGCGAGGGAGTCATTCTTCCATTTGCCGCTATTACGCGCGTCGTTAGGAGCGCATCCATTCAATATGCCATTCACCCGCTCAATTACTTGTTCTGCTGAAAACACCCCGACGTGACACACGACACCCGGATGGAATTGACGACACGAGAGCCGTACTGAAATACGATAGCGGCGACGATTCCAAGTCGCATCAATTCAGACCCATTTAAAATAGCAATGCTGATCGACTTCTCTTTTTTCCCCAATTTTTTAGGCCTTCGTGGCATGAAAGCGACACAGAAATGGCTAATAAGAACGCTGCGAGATCGGTAATGGGCATTAGAAATAGTTGACTGGTGACGCGCCTGATGTCTCGTGGGGACTTTTAATAGATTACATAACTATAATTGACTGAGGATGGGTGATTTTAAATAGGTAGTTTAACGGACATATCTACCAAGTATTGCCGCTTGGCGGTTACTTCAGGTTTTTTTTACGGCAATCGATTCCGTGTGTGTTCGGTAAGTGGAATTGGGCTTCGAATACTGAGTAGTTTAGGTTAAGGGCGAAATATATACTGAAAATAATTTCCTTCTCTATGCGGTTTTAATGTAGTACAATGATGAGAAAATAGTGATGTTTTATTCATGGCAGTATGTGTTAACTACAGGAGTGAGGTTGTTGTGCTTACGTCTGGGGTGTATTTATCAGCGTGTCCACTCTCACACACCCCGCATGCGCAATGCAGCTGTTTAACATATTCGTATTGTGTAACACACGCAGGGGTTGTGGGTGTTAATTTGCCCAGCGTGCAGTGTTCACTATTGGTGTCTGCATATGCTGCCCATGTCCACACCATCTAAGGTTGTTATTCCAGCAGCTTACGCTCGTGTGTATGTTTGGCTACGGACGTTAGGCGAGAAGCAACGCTAGAAAGCCCTTTACAAGAAGAGTACATTATTGTTGCATTTGGCGAGGAGGAATGGGAATTCAAGCTGGAGAAATCTGTTTGTTCAACCTGTGTCAAAACATATCAAGCACAAGAAGAAATAAACAATACAAAATATGACGATTGTACAGCTAGCTCCACCTAGACCCCCGGCGGGTTCACTGCGGCCCCATTGGGTCGGGGTCGTGACCCATGAATCTACAGATAAGGTGGATATTGGGGTATAAAAGAAGCCTTACAATTTCTTAGGTGGGTCTGTTAGAGGAAGGGAAATGCGCCTGCGTCCGTGTGGATGGTATCCTGGCTTCTACGAATAACACGTGAGTCTTTGAAGAGCACAAATGAAAGTAAATACAGCCTGGCTAGGTTACAGCCTGGGAGGGCCACCCACCTCATATCATTCGCCCTCCCTCAACTCTCACATGCCCCCCCACCCCCACCTGCTTCACACTTTCCGAAACATGAAGGTCCCTCCTCCCTCTAACGCCTCAGCGATTCATTCCCGTGTTGGCAACGTATGAATGACAAATATCAACGTAAAGTGAACATGAAATGGACGAGGGTGCCGCTATAAGGCACTCCTCCTCAAGCTTGCTTCTGACATTCAGATCACTATTATTGTACCTTTCCTCTCTTACTCTAACTTTACATTTGGTGAGCACTGTCACTTTTTATCCAACTTTTTCCACAACATTGTTTTGTTTGTCCCTAATCGGGCTCTTTGTAACGCAGACATTCAACTAAATCCTGCCCCACACGACGTCGAACGTTGGCCACAAAGGGGTTACTCCATGAAAATAAAGCTGTTTGGTGGAGTATTTCTGGTGAGACTGCAGGACTAACATCGCCTCGCGCATTGTCACTAACCTGTCAATCAACGCCAGTCCGCCTTCGTTCCAACACTAATATTTTATGTCAATACACTTTCGGTTCCCTCGTACTAGCGTAGCCAGGGCATGGTGGTTTTATATTTTCAACTCAATATACTCTTACTTATTCTTCGTAGACAATACAGAATTCGAAATTTTCGATCGATGTTAGGTTTTTTTTTTAAAGATAACTTTAGTCGATAAATGCAGGATCGACGTTTCGAGTTTTTCCGACATTTCCTTGCACACAATTTTGGATCCATATTGTAAGGAGAGGCGTGCGAGGGGAAGCTAAAACACACTGAAAGCAAGCAGTACGCTACACACTTGTACGCGGTGAGCCAGGCTATATAAATATGGTAGTATAACTGAGATGATGAGATGTTTTCCACAGGTAAAGCTAGAGGATGCAAAAGAGAGCGCCCTCAAATTAAGTGCCGCCTTGCTTTTGATAGCTAATGGCACTGTGATTAACGGAATTCCCAAGCATGCTGAGAATTTAAGTTCTCGTGTGCAATGTAAGCAGTTCGGCCTGGCAACACGCTGTGCGCATGCGCTAGGTCATTAGCAAGTATATACGCGATGTGCACGGATGCCCCTCGTTTCGGTCGCGCTGTCAACGACGAAGAAACGCTTGGCGTTGATGACGTCATGGGGTCATTAGTGACGTCATGGCGTTATAACAACACACCAAGCGATAACTGCGCCTTCTTTGAAGAAACATATGGGGTTACGCCAAGCATGTAGCGTCATGTACGGTCGGACTGGACGTGGTGATCAATTCTCAAAGCCTTGGTAATGGTTAAACGAACTGCTAAAACTTCACAGGCGCACAACCTCCGGTGTTTCCCGCGAAAGGTAACACGTGGTCAGGTCGGCAATCAACAAATCGTCTCAATCTCTATTAGTCTTTGGTCAAACTTTTGACAGGTTTTGTCACATCGAACAGATTTCTCAGTGCTTGTACATATTCGCAGTAACTCGTGTACTTCATCAAGGGTTTATCGCGGGATGACTCGCAGACGCGGTCGGCGGGTCGTGTTTGGACCAGAAGAGACGCATTCCGTCCGCCTGTTCGGCGAGATACGCCAAACGTTGACAGCTGACTGACTGCTGTATGGCCAAAGCACAAGTGTAGTCGACACGGCGACTACAAAGAGGATGGAAAATGCCAGTATTACAACCACTAACTTGTTAAACTACGACCCTTGCTTAGCTTAAAAGCCGTCTGTGAAACGCAAACAGCTCGTTTCTCAAAACAGCGACTGCAGTGCGCGCGCATCGAGAGAGACTGCCCTTCAAGGTAGCTTCTCAGAATCTCCCTCGCGCTTCAACTGTTCAACGAGGGAAAACACTCGCCGTTTGATGTTGGATTTTTTTGCATGCTGCGAGATTATTTCCTAAATGTCTCTGTGTATGTGTGTAGTGTTAGCGATCGCTTTTGATTCCAAAGGAGATGTGGATTGGCACAGCGATCTCACTGTTGTGTGTGCGAGAACAAGGGTATGGAATCGCAGATGCTTGGCGATTTCTTCATCTCAGGCCGTGTAATGGGTCGCAGCAGTTGTCGGTGCAGTTTGGTGTAACTGGGTGAAGAAGGGATGAGGGTTTTGTAGCTGATGATGGGAGGAGGACTTATGTCTGTGATGATGTACAAATGCAGTAACGTGTGCCCATGGTAATGTACACATGAAGTAATGTCTGTGTTCAGTAATGGTTATTTGACGATATCGTATGCGCGCGGCCCTGCATATACGGTCGACAGCATTTGAACAGCATATAAAAGCAGACATATAAGTAACAACAACTGACAAATGATTCGTATCACACAAGACAATCAATAAAGCCAAGAAACCATGGAGATCCGGTATATGTTACCATAGCAATTATTCATATTTATTATGAACCTACCTCCTGAGGACGCCTCCCAGCAGAGACGCGTTGAGGCACTCGGGAGGAGAGCCTCCGTTGGACCTCCGCCACGGTGACCTTGTACTTGGAGGTGGATGAAAGCAGGGACAACCGTCCTGGTACGGAGCAGAAGACGTCAGAGGGCGCTGAAACACCGGATAGCATCACGTCTTTACCTCCATCCGACTTGCGCATCCCTGCAGCAGTAGCAGTAGCAGGTGTGTTATCATAACGTCACTAGGGCAGGCTGACCAGTCGCATTGTATGTGTGGTTATATAATTGAACCAACTTGAGTACTTGTGTACAATGCATGGACAAACCCTATGACAACTAGCCTAGCCCCTCTTTTAACACACGCATGCAAAATGTAACCAACATTTCAGCTACATGTATGCATGCCCACACAGCTGCTAAATCCCACCTCAGCCACAGAAGCGCAATTACAGTGGCATTAATGGAACACCCTTCCATCAAGACATCCTTACCGATGCCATTCCATAGCTAATAACGTAGGCCCAGTGATCCGGGCCAATTAATGCTATCATTCGCTCATCTGTGCTAATTGGTAAAAGCATAAGGCAAGGCGGGGGGGGGGGGGGATTAATACCAACTCAATGCCCGCTCTCGTCTTTTGTTCCTCTTGTCTTTCTTTAATGTAGTGAAGTGGTTAAAAGATGAGGCGTTCACCTCCCCAGAGGACCACTGGTGTGCGAATGGAGAGAGAGTACTTAACGCGATATACCAAAGGCACGCGAACAGAGCGATCGACATCATCGCAGTAATGAGGAAATCGAGATTTCTCCCAGCTCTCTTTCTCTACTGCATCTCCCTCTCTCTCTCTCTCTCTCTCTCTCTCTCTCTCTCTATCTCTCTCTCTCTCTCTCTCTCTCTCTCTCTCTCTCTCTCTCTCTCTCTCTCTCTCTCTCTCTCTCTCTCTCTCTCTCTCTCTCTCTCTCTCTCTCTCTCTCTATCTCTCTCTCTCTCTCTCTCTCTCTCTCTCTCTCTCTCTCTCTCTCTCTCTCCCTTTCTGTCGCTAATTTCTCACTCTGTCTCCTCAGCAGCAAGAGATGCTCATTTGGTTTTCCTGGCGTATGGATCTGCACACCAGGCAATGCACTGAGAAGCAGGTGCGGCAAGAAGTACAGCTTGGTGTGGGGTGGAGGAATACGTTCACAGGATGATGTTGGACGTGCGTACTGAGTGGCCATCGGTCCGTCATAACGGTACAACGCCTGGAGCGTTGTTTGATGGCAGATCAGGTGCTCCTGGCGGGTCGTGCGGTGTACCTACTGGACTAAAATAGGTAAGGGGGTGGGCTGTGTTGGTATTGGTGTTTGGTGGGTTGGGGGAGGGGGAGGGAGAGTTCTTCTGACGACGCTTGTATCAGAAATATGATATAAAGTATAAAATCGGGTGCGAATGAAGTCATGGAGCGGCTGTTACACAACGGTGAAATTTGCACTGGTCGGGGAGGCGCCCTGGAGATGGAGGAGTGCAGTGGGTAAGGTATCAGGTTGGCAGGAGGCAACAGAATTAATCCGGCGAGTCAAATTATGGATGCCTCAATTTAGGTATGTCTATGACCATTGAAAAATGAATGTCGGCGTGAATGGGATAGGTATCTCAATCATACCATGTCAAGGTGTACAGCCTTGTGATTGACAGCGTTTGTTTTGCGCGGGCGCTTACATTACTAAATAGCAGGGTATGTGCTTTTGGCCAGAGAGATGCTCTTTCTAAGAGCTAAATATGGCGCATCCAGCAACAGCAGCAGCATCGAGGCAGAGCGGCAGGGGGTCCTTCGTCCTTCCTGACACGGAGGTCCAAATTAACTTCCGTTGCAGCCAGGAATGAGGGTCTCCGGAGATCTGCCTCTATTATCGCCATCAAAGTACGATCATAACCGGAGAGGCTCACAGGCGCAAGGCCCAGCCAGTGTTACCGTACAGTTCCAAATCAAAGCTTCTCCATCTCGTGCGCTCCATCACACACAGAATCGACAGTGGCGGCCTCGCGCTCGGAAATGAAGCACCGGTCGTCTTGAAGCTAGGAGGAGCTTCAGGAACATCTTTTTTTTTTGTTAGTAGAAAAATCCCGGCTGTTCGTTGCTACCTCAAGGGAGCAATATATGAGTGATAAGGATAAAGGGTGTGTGTGGGTGGAGGGGTCGTGGGTGGGGGGGGGGGGTGCAAGACATACAAAGCAGACTGACAGAGGCGTATATTAGCACACGAGGGTAAAGGACGCGCCCTACATCAAACGCCAAGAAGTGCTTTGGCAGGTTGACTGTGATGGTTTCGAGTCATGGAATCTAATCCAATATGCCATATAGCTCGTATCATACCTCCCGCTAGGGAGTGGGCTCCCAATGATATATGTTGAACATCTTTGTTTATTCAGGAGTCTATGCATTGGTAATTGCGCCATATATCATATGTTTATTCACCATAAATCTCTGTTGTTGGGTGCTAATACAGTCGGGACGCCATGGGCTAACCAAATGATGGAGCACGTCACAAAATAGCTACTGTCAGAGCGTCAGTCTATTCTTTGTGATGTAGGTTGCACGCACCAGAAAGCAGAAACACTTGACCATATTGCCCATCCCCTGCAATGGGCAGGCGCCCTACACTTGAGGTTTAGAAGCCCCAAATTTCGTTAGCACCCCATCACGGAGGCACAGACTGAGCGAGGAGTCCTCCGGATTACCCGGAGCAGAGAGCGGAATCAAGACGGACCATGCTCGCAGTGCTATTGAGCGGGGTGGGCTGTAATATCCAATGAATTTGGGGAATAAAAGAGTGAGGGGGTCGGCTTTAAGTGGGAGAATAAGTGGAGACTAAGGGACGGTATGAGGAAAGCTTTCATAAAGAATAGACCGCCTGGGGGCGCTGTGACGATCAGAATGATGCGGCAACAGCAGAGAGCGAACAATCACGTGACCGCGTTCAAACATCAAGATCACTTTTCGACAAATTCAATCCATGAGTTTGAGGACGCTGTACATTTAGTGGTGACCTGCAGTTTGCCAGGTCTAGAGTCCTCGATGCTCGCCGTACAATGGGCGTGACTCGATCCACCCCGAAACAAAGACAAAATCGAGCCGAAATGAAGGAAATGGAAGGCGGGGATTGAAGAAGAGGCACAATTGCCCCCGATTGTTTGTTCAAATTGCGCACAACAATTTTCATATGTTCGCGGATTATCTGCCCCCGGCATTGTCCCCCAAGATGGCGGATCTCAAACATCCGGTCTGGTCTGATAACTCCACCTCAGAACGTAATTATACGAGGGCAAAAAGGGAAAGGCCTGTCCATTTCACCCCCGCCTAAGTGACATGTCATTGTCGGGCAAAATTCATCCTCTCTCGGAGCAAGACGGTTCCTTACTGGAACTGTAATGTTCATGTTTCATTGTCACCCATAAAGCATACATTGAAATAAAGTAGAGCTTATGAATGATGAGACTATTGAGGGGTGAAATATGTCTAACAGTTTAACGTAACCCAATGACGAAGTGACAGTTATTTTTTTAAGTGTATTCATTAACAATTTATAGCGACACTCGCACATCAGGTGAAATTAAAACCATGATTTCTAAAAGAGCGACAATCCTTAATTATATTTATACATTTAAGCACAAGCATCTAGTTCCTGATGTCAGATTTTCAAGCGACCAGTTTAATGTAAAACAGAGTAGTTTTGTATATACAATGATCTGTCCGCTCGGCAACCTGACATCACGAACAGATACCACACGTGCGTTAAATGAAGGCCGTGTGATTTCCTAGTTCACGCTTTTGCCGCTAGGATCCCAGACCATGTTAAATAGACGCCATCGCATCCTCCGGATTTTTTTACAACGTTTTAAGGCAAACACTGAGTCCCTAACTGGGCTGTATTGACTTGGTGGGCAGATATACAGACTGCATTGTGTCTTTTTTTCCGAGTTCGATCTTCGCAGGCGCCAGACGACGTGTTTTGGCCAGGGGAGGGCTGGGGGTAGGTGGAGTGGGGATGTGAATTTGGACAAGGTGGGGGATGAGGCTGGTGGGGGTGGGGGAGGGGTGAAAATCAAGAGATTGGATATGCCAGCCGTTCTCAAATATGGGAAAAAGGGACGCACGCTTGCCATGTGCTTTTCAAGAGGTTGATTTCGCGATCGAAACTAAAAATCCACACTACAACATTCTACAACAAATATATCAAAATTGATTTAAAACTCTCAAACCATCGATTGACATATTTCCATTTGCAGCCCGCTGATTTCTCCGCTACACAGCGTCCTTCCACAATCGACCATTTTAATCCTCCCCGTCATGCATGTCGATTTCACCCAAATCACGTTTTACTGATGCAAGTCTCGTCTTGGAACGAGGTATCTTAATTTGCAGCGGGTAAGTGCCAGGATACGGAAGGGGAAATGGGTGACGTGGAAAGGGAACAGGTAACGCTTCACCATGTTATTATTGCAGGGAAATTACACGTGAACACGGGTGGTGTGTGTGTATGTGGAGGGGGAGGGGGGTGGGGGTCGCTAATAGCCGGTGTGTAATTAGAGAAAAGTAATTAGCCTGATCCCGAAATGTATAGTCATAAAGATATTTTTAATTTTTGCTTCAATATTGTTAGGTACTAAAACAATCGTTAACACGCTATAATTATAAATGAATTATCATATGCATTTATGAGTGTAAATGTAAAAGCTGATCAGAAATGACGAATTGTGGCTTCAATCGTCAGGCATTGCAAATGGCGTATATCGTGTACGCTTTGAGAATGCGGAGATCGCTTGAGACATGAAAAGATGTTTTAAACAATAAAATTCGCCGTTATGTGCATAAGAACGTAAACTGACCTCGTTTGATGATGGGGTTATGAGGTTCCGACAGGTATCCACTTCCATCGTCCACACCCTGCAAGCAACAAGCATGTTCATTACTGAGTATGTAGGTCGATGTAGAGAGAGACGGGACGAGACCCGGATCAGCAAAGAAGAACATGAAAACACCAAAGAATAGAAATACATAATAATGATTATATTCTTATATCTAAATAAAGTCGAGGCGCTCAGTTAGTGATAAAAGATGCTTCCTCTTCAAAATGGAAATGGAAGATGAATAACTTCTGAGTGAAACTTTGTATTGCACATTAATTAATTTATTATAACACTGTGCAAATACATCCATGTTTAGAATTTAAATCAATATCGTGGTATATGTGTATGTATCCAATTACTGATATGCGAGGTGCGTTGTTGATATAAATCAAATTTATCATCAAACGATAATATCAACGAACAAACAGTTTATTTCTTCAGTGACTGAAATATCTTTTCTTTTTCGGAAAGTAAATAGACATTGGTTCTAACTGGCATGTGAGTTAATGTTGGATTTTCGCATGCGCTATCATCAGCGGTTAATTTAGCGGCCGCAACTGCGTCGCAGATGCGTTTCGCCCGCCACATCAAACATTCACAATGTCGGATTCGCCAAGTGGGACGCTGCACAGAATCCAACAGTCCTTGATAGCCGCAGTTTAGTCTGCAGCAAATGGGGTCAATAAAAGACCCATAGAGTTGATGAAATCGCTTGTAATAAAGAAAACTCTGTTCGTGCGACTTTATTCCATTTGACAGCGGAACACAAGGCGACCCAATAAGCCGCCGCGAAATTTTATTCACGAGCGTTCACGACCGCGTTTAATGCGAAATTCACACAGCTAATAAACGCATAGAACAAAATGGCCTTCCATTAGTGCATATAATTGATATTTGTTTCTGACGCACGCCCTGTTAAAAGATGGCACACTGGTTCGGACAGAAGGTGGGCGATAATCCGGTGAACATTTCTAGTCCCCGAACTTCAATAAATCTGAGCGTTGAGAATGTCTCCATAGCGCTCGACTGATCAGTGCCTTAATTGACCAGGACTCTCCGATTGATCTCTCGAGACTCGGAGGCTTTAAAGGAGAAGAGATTCCGGCCTCGTTCGGTGACAGAACCGAATGAGGAAATTATAGAAAACGAACTAAAGTGAGGGGCTGGCCACTTCCATAAGATCGTTTCTTTTCTAGAGAAATGGCACCATTTAGATGGTCTAACCAGAGGTTAGGAACGCGCAAGAGGAGATACAAAGACAATTACATCGCAATCGCTCATAATTTTTTATAGCAATTTTTACTTCGTTTCATTTTCATTATAAAATTAAGTTGGGATACGAATACACAGCATCGTTACTTGCGAATGAGTTTTTATAATACATCAAACCCGATTTCCCTGAAACAGTCCGCCATATCATAAACTAGGAGATAACCTTTGTCCTAGTTGCTAGAGCGCTTGTACATGGACAACCTGATTGGCTGAACAGCGGCCGGTAGGCGGGAACCCTTGTCCCATCTCTACGGAACGCGGGTTGTGATATATGAAGAAGCACTGAAGTGTAACCAAGGCAACAGGCTGGTGTGTCTGCACAGCACTTGGCAGACGGCACGATCGGCTACATATATAACATATCTTGTCCAACATCAAAGTTGACACACTGAAAGCCGGGCAGTTGGCGTCGAGTGGTTTCACGAGAAAGAGGTTTATATACAAGGCGAGCGGGTAAAACATCCTGTCGCGCACATCGGCGCGCACAGACCCTCGGGATGTGTCCGTCGCGTTAATGCGTCCACTAACAACCACAAATGTTTTAAAACCGATTGATGGGTATTGGTACATGTGACTGACTTGTCACTTTGTTTGCGTCTGTTGAATATTACAAATGGAAGATGAAAGAGCGTCGTTGAGTTACGATGTATGGTTAATGTTCATTCGCACATTTCCAGCACTAGCTTCATTCATTTCGTTGACAAAAGTGGACTTTGTTGTAGGCCGATAAAAAAAAATTGGCCGAACTTCCATTGCTCCAACAGCCCCAAGCGAGACTCGAACCAGCGACCTTTTAGTAACGCGGGAAATGATGGATATTGAATAAAGAATAAAGAGCATGCATTTGTTTCTGACTTATCAAAGGGGAAAAGACACTCGCTCCCCGCAGGTGGAACGCTCTCTGGCACCTAGCTGGGAGCCTTACTGCATCAATCACTTGAGAGACTGAGGCTGCTCCAACGCACTGTGTCGCGTCATGCGGCCTGCTCGCATGATAACAATCGTATATATGGCCCCTGCGATGCACATACAGATTCCCTACAGCAATATGTTGCCCTGTCAATGTGTCAGACACCATGACGTCATCATAAGCTAACATCACAAATAATATAGAAAATGTCGATCTTGCAAGTCTCAAATATTCACGGTAAAATGTCAGTAATTCGGACCTCTTTTGGCTCCTTAAAAACAATTTTGATATGGGCGATATTATGCAGAGTATAGAGGAATCTTGGAGCTTGTTTGAAGAGGAGGATCATGGCAGAAGCCCAAAGACCCATATTCTAGCAATAACCACCCCCCCCCCCCCCCCCCCCCCCACGCATTTGGAAATGAACAACCTCTTCACCTTCAGACGAATTGAGGCAGCAGAGGTGGCCGTCTCGGAGGACATGACAGTGAAAGAGAGGTTGAAAGAACGGGAAGATAGGGTAATTGAGAGAGGGAGATAGGAGGAAGCAAGAAGGACGAGACAGAGAGATAAATAATGCACGAGAGAGATAGGAGAACCATACATACAATGAATCATGGCGAGGACAGGGACAGGGCGAGTTGGTGTATATGAGTGCATATATCTGCGTGCAGTGAGCGAGTGTATGGGTGTGTGTTTGCCTCTGCGTAGATGTTTGCATGTGTGAACGTGTCTGAGAGAGTAACAATGAAACTGCGAGAGAGAGAGAGAGAGAGAGAGAGAGAGAGAGAGAGAGAGAGAGAGAGAGAGAGAGAGAGAGAGAGAGGAGAGAGATATGCCTAGAGAGAGAGAGAGAGAGAGCTAGCTTTCTCGAGAGAGAGAGAGAGAGAGAGAGAGAGAGAGAGAGAGAGAGAGAGGAGAGAGAGAGAGAGATGAGAGAGGGGGATAGAGAGAGAGAGAGAGAGAGAGAGAGAGAGAGAGAGAGAGAGGGCGGAAGAGAGAGAGAAAAAAGATAGAAAGAGATAGAAAGAGAGAGGAGAGATATAGAAGGGGGGGGCAGCAGAGGTGGGGTGATTTATTGATATTGAGAAGGAGAAGGGGGGCGAATAGCATCCAAACGGACATACTATGAAGTCATAAGGAACAAGTGAACTCCACATCATCACAAATCAAGACCAAGCCTTCGATCAATACAACGAGACATTTACAGAGGAGAGTTCTCTCTCTAATGCCCCTCTTGATCGCGTTAAATGTTTGACAATAAGAACAGGACAGGTTTCCAACCACCGCCAGTTCACTGGCTTTCATTTGACCGCTCCACTGGTCACTGGGGACCGTCTGACCGGTGGATGACTGACGTAAGGCACTCAGCTGACTTTTAAGCAGACGTATCAACCGCCTCAATAGACCTGACAAAACACTCCATGAGTTCTCGACCCGACTTTCCCTCATTTCCCCGTCCACGCATGGCGCGTCCATTCAGGCACGTTAGCGCTGTGTTTTCTTAATTAAGTATATCTCTCTGTGTATGTGGAGCAGCGGTCCGCTCGTCCGTGAACAGGTTGGGCTGATGGTCCCGCGGAGGGCGGTGTGAAGAATGTCTGAGCTCGCTGTGACAAGAGCCCCGTCGCTTGTTTTTCTTCTGTCTTACTGGCAACCAACAAGCTCTTAAGGAGGCGCGCTTTGTTCCTACATTCGCGACTCAACTGTGGCTTGGCACGGCGATGGGGAATATTTTAATCCCCATCAGGCCATATGTTACCATATTTGGAAATAGGCTACTCAAGAGGACTGTTATCGGTCAGTTATCCCGTCTAGAACAGTGCTGATCTTTTGGAGATCGAATTCGAATGTATTTGTCAGCGGTTGTTTCCAAATACTTGGGTAGAAAAATCACTGATCTACTCTTAATATTGTGAATTCCACTTCCGGGATTTGAGGAGAAAATAGAACAGGGTCGAGCTTGTCCCAGCTGTTCGCCATTCTGTATTCGTGGTAATAATTACTGTCGACTCATCATATTTCACTTGGGGATTCGACTCATGCGCGCTTTATAAAGCAATAAAGCGGATTGTGGGACGCAGGCTGGTCAAACCTGGCTGTATGGGCGAGGTGTTGGGAACCGCTAGGGAGACACGAGAGAAGCTGGGAGGAGGGAGGGAGGGCTGGACGAGATGCTACACTGGCCGCAGTATGCAGCCATTAATTGCGCGGGTTGGTAAATTAGATTGTGGGACGAGCACAATTTGCTACAACCCTGTGTTCATGGCTGAAACCGCTGACGGTGATTGATTTGAAAAGACTAGCCACGCTTGGTCCTCCGTGCGCACGGCGCGGGCACTTGTCCCTCCGAGATGAGGCACCACCTAACCGCCTCATTCCATTGGCGAGGAGGTCCCAGGGGACCCATCAAGAGGGTCCTCCCTTCCCCTAAATATTAACCTCTACTTGGTATATTTCTTCTCACGCCTAAGGCGATCGGTACGCTTAAGGGCTACTTTCATTGCGCTCGCCAAACACTGTCTTATTCTTGGCGTTAAAAGAAGCTACTTTGGGCGGAAGAAAACGAGGAGGGGAGGTTGCGATTTTTTATCGTTTTGCCCTCCGTCCCCTTCTCAGCCTCTTAAGCATCGAGAGCCGGTGTCTACTGAAGTTGAAGTGCTTCATAGCCCAAGTTGTGCACATTCTCTTAAACATATTCTGTTATATATTCAGGCGTGTATCCCAACAAATACTCGGCTTTGTTGTTTGGATCTATAAGGTGTGAGAAATGCGAACTGAAAAAAGGTCCTATTGACTTCAAGAATGAAAGGAAATGGGATCAGGGAGGGGGATCAAGGAAGGGGATCAGAGAGGGGGATCAGAGAGAGGGATCAGAGAGAGGGATCAGGGAGGGGGATCACCCAGGGGATCAGAGAGGGAGATCTTAACAGGGTCAGATCTGTCAGGTAAAGAAACCTCTTTTTGTCATTTAAACAAAAGTGACACTCCCTGATTTTTTAAATATTTGTATTTGTTCTAATATTCTTGCACTGACTTTTATAAACTGTGATACCCAGGCAAGAAATGCAAGCCTTTGGGCTTCCGGGGAAAAATCTCACTCTCATCACTCGCTTATAACTAGATATCATACATTGATCGTGATATATGTATTTCAAATACAATAATCAAAATTGGCCTTATCTGTGGCTGCAAGTTATTTCTCCACTTTGAAACTCTTTGGGCACTTTTTTTCTTTCGTCTGATGCGTCCTCAGCTGCCAGAGATGCTGTGACAGTGACGTAAGCCGGCAGGATTATCGCTCAGCTGCCAGAGATGCTGTGACAGTGACGTTAGCCGGCAGGATTATCGCTCAGCTGCCAGAGATGCTGTGACAGTGACGTTAGCCGGCAGGATTATCGCTCAGCTGCCAGAGATGCTGTGACAGTGACGTTAGCCGGCAGGGTTATCGCTCAGCTGCCAGAGATGCTGTGACAGTGACGTTAGCCGGCAGGATTATCGCTCAGCTGGCAGTAAGACATGTTGAGCAGCATGCGTCGAGCACGTGCCAATCTCCGCCACAACTCCAAACATGTGTAAGGGATATGTGCGTTGAGATGATCTGGATCCGACGCACCATAGCCCTATCATATACACGCCTCCAGAGGAGAACTACCTCCACCCCTCTCCTGAAACTCCCGGATACCAACAGGCCAGTATCCGCCACCCACAGACAGCGTGGATGGGGATAAACTCTTTTTAAAAAAAGACGCCGAAGAGAGGTACTTTAGACGACTTCAAAAACGGAATGGCTCTTGATGTGGAGGGAGTGAGAGCGAGAGAAGCTGTGAGGTAGGGATGTACACGAAGCAGGTTTGTAGGACACTAGAGGTAGGTAAGATTAACCCTCATTGCCTCCACATCGCCATAATAACGCTCTCTCATCCGGCACTAAAACTCTCCACCGCTGTCTCTTGCACTTAAGCATTGACGAGATTAAAGACAAATAAATAGGCCATCCTGAAACCAAGAGGCCGGGGCGTTGGCCGCTAGCAGGAGCGGCACGCGTCGCCTCTTCTTCCTCACCATGAGCTGTCTTCATTTATCCTACATCTTGTTACTTATCAAACGCCGCTTGCTATTAACGCTGATAAGCCGGCCTTTGATCAGCTTTTACCTACCAACAACCGTGCATAGATAAACTGCTTCTGTGCGACACACGCAACTCAGCGAGAGCCCCAAAAGCAACCTCAACAGACGTCTGTATAAATATTGAGTCGATTATGACTGAGATGGAGCCATTTCGAGGTCATTTGTTCTACAAAGGTGCGTTGTATGCCCGCTGCGGGGGCTGAGGGGTCGGGGTCGGGGGGGGGTGGGGGTGGTTATACGCTGAGGTTGCTGAGGAGACGGTTCTAGACGGAGGATATCGAGGGAGATTTGAGGGAAATTATTTGATTTGGAAGGACATCAGAGAGAAAAGCACCTGTTGGTATATGATATACAGGGATCCCATCCAGATAACAGGTGGTCGAATTCTCACCAGCCACTGAGGAAGCCTATTTCCTAAGTTCACACTTTCGATCTTATCTACGTCATATTGTGGCCCTCCCTTATCTCCACAGCAGAATGACCAGTCATTAGGTTTGTTGATAGAATATTGTTATGTAAGCAAAGCTCAGTGACCAAGAAATGGTGTTTTTCCGTGACGTGTTGAGTGATGTCTGGTTATAAGATATGATATGACCGCCTTATCCTATTCATGAGACGCTGATGAAGTGAAGATTGCTAGAGGCGTTAAAATCTTGTTAACCTGAATTGACTTGTTTGGGTGATTTTGGTTGGGGTGGGGTGGGAGGGGGCGGGTGGGTGTGATGGGTGATGGCAGCCATTTAATACAGCTCATACGTGTTGTAGATAGCTATATCGCTTAGATAGTCTATAGCAAAAACATGGAGATTTTCCGACACCCCCTCCCCGCACCATAACATCCCCACATCCATTGCAACCTTCCTCCCGGCATCTCTGTCAGCGACCTGCCTCCGACCCCAATACACCTCCCGGTCCCAGTCAGGACCACCGCGTCACTACATCACAGGCTGACTGCTGACAGGCGCGTGATATAGCGAGCAGCTACGGAACACGATGTTTAGGATCCGCGCAACCGTGGAGGTCGGCGTATCATCGTGGAGGTCGACGTGAACACACAGCACGCCGCCCTCTCCTGTCTGCCTTCAACTGATGGCTAGAGCCGGGGAGGAAAAAAAACCTCCTCTCCCTGCGCGAACACATACATTGTTTATCTCTTTCTAATTTGTCAGCCATTTGTCATGAGAGAGAAGTAGAGACACATGGAGGCTAGATAATGCTAATAGTTCCATCAGTATGTCATTTCATGGACTGACTCTAGATCTACTCACCCCAGGGATCAAACATCTCTGACTTATAACCCGGGTTAATGACGGGGCCGAGGTCGGTTACATCCTGTTATGTTGTTATGTGTTCCTCTATCATATCATCAAAGGAAGCGAGTTATTATTTGAAGATGCATAAAATGAATATAAATCACTCATACAGATAAATGCGATTTTTGAATGTGATTTAGGATGTAAGTGCAGATGCATTATAGTTAACGAGGAATGTACCCAAGCAAGACAGAGGTGGTGAATTGATACCCATTTGAAACCGCTTGATCCCAGTGCATTGATAGCTTGTTTACAGGACGGTATGGCAGGGTGCTGGCGAGAGGGAGATCTATACGCGGCGAGGCATAGCGCAGTACCCCAGAGCATCGACTCTCATATTTCCCCTCGCCTCTTGGTCGCTGCCTTCTTGGCATCGATCCTCGTCTTGTGGGCGATCATCAGTAAATACAGGTATGCAGGTGTGTAGTGAAAGGGCTCGAGGTGCCAACACAAATGTATATTATCTCACCATGTATGATAGCAATGTATTCTGAACCACACTAAGTCACAAGAGAGTAGCGCTATATATATACGGCGGCTTTGTTGTCTGAGGTTTATAATCACACACATGTTTATATATTAGTACGATTTTTGGTTCATATTCTGTTATATCAGTTCTGATTTAATAGTTAACTGAAGATGGTTTGATTTTTAAAATCTACACAGCCTTAATGGCTAGATTTTGTCAAGGTTTAATTATTTGCACCCAACAGCATTTTTTCCAGATAATTGAAGCTGTTTCGTTTGTTTATCTTATACGCACCTGTAAACACACAAATGCAAAGGCTCTTTGGTGATTTCATTCCGGTTTGCGCTTAATGATGCGTGGGCCACTTAGATGCGTCTCACCCCATCAAACGCCGTTTAAATCGGAATCTCGACGGATTGATAGCAGACTGACGCGCGTCGTGCTCGACTGCTCATAGCGACGCAAGCATACCATGTAAGCTACATGAGGGTTCCGAAGCATGTTAGCCAACTCGGCATATCGTTGTTCTAAATGCTGAATTGGGGGTGGGGGGGGTGGGGGTATCCATCATATAAAAGAATAGGAGGTATGTACGTGTGGTTATATATATATATATATATATATATATATATATATATATATATATATATATATATATATATATATATATATATATATATATATATATATATATATATATATATATATATATGCATATATATATTTATGTAAACATATGATTATAATTATATATAAATGTATATGTATGTATATTTATTCATATATATACATAAATATGTATATATTGATGCATATATACTGATGTATATGTATATATATATATGTGTGTGTGTATCTCTATATATATAGATATCTATATATATATATATATATATATATATATATATATGTGTGTATTTAGATAAAACATATATTATCTGTATATATATATATATATATATATACTATATATATACATATAGCTATATTTATATATATATGCGTATATATATATATATATATATATATATATATATATATATAATATATATATATAAATACCTCTATATATATATATAATATCTCTGTGTGTGTGTGTGTGTGTGTGTGTGTGTGTGTGTGTGTGTGTGTGTGTGTGTGTGTGTGTGTGTACTGCATGCATGTGTATGTGTGTATGTATGTATGCATACGTATATAATGCAATATGATATGTGCTTATTAATATCATGGATAGCATCAGCTCTGGTCCCACTCACACATCGTCATGTTTCAGGTGAACGGGATTAGGAATTGATGAGCCGTCATGCACCGCTCATATTTACCCCGAAAGACTCGACTGGTCGCGACACCTGTGGGCCATGAGAATCTAACAACTATATATAGCTAAACCTTTGAATATATATGGATGAGTTGGGGAGCTTACAGCTGGGGTTATTCAATCGCACAAAAATGAAACGTTTGATGGGTTATGGTCGAAGAATTAGTGGGTATTGAGGAAGAACAGGGGGTGGTGACCGCTGTTTGTAACAGCGCGCCACTTTAACTTGAACCTTCGTTGTACATTTCTTGTTTAAGTGGTTTGCTCGAAATACTCCGTATCCATGGAAACTGTGTACGCTTTGTTGTGGACCAAGAAATATTTTTATCCCATAAAAAGAACCGAATCAACTATCTTCGTGTTTACACATACATGCGATTCTAATTCCCCCCGTAACCGCCGGTGTTGATCAGACCAATGTGGTCGGTCCCCTGTATGTATGTTAAATGATTTCCAATGCTTATATTTAGAAGAAGGAAACTGAGAAGCAATTGACTTAAGACGGTGTCAAATCAATCAGTATTGCAACCAATTATTCAGTTCACAACACACCAGGGTCTGTTATCGCGCTGCCGGTATATACCGTAGACGCGGGCGGGTGATTGGTCGGCAGTCAGATCGAAGACATCATTCTCCGCTGGCGACGCGTTTTATGATGAAATGCCGAGTTCAGTTTCACTAACGAGCAAGGAATTCTAAAGAGGCTTTATAATGAAGTGAACTATTAAACAAAGGTGAACCACTTACGATGTGTATTGGAGAATAAACAGGGTGTCTGAGTGGGTTGCATTGTGAGAGAGATAAGAATAGATTGTTAGGGGTCGTGTGGGGTACACCAGAACACCTCTAGCGGTCATTTAATTCGCTATTAAGTGACCTATGGTCAGTTCATTCGATGCTATGCTATCAGACCATCTATCAGATTGTTGAAGTGCTGTGTTCCATATTTTGTGACCCGTGCCACTTTGGTCATCAGATGAGTAAAGGAAACGAATTACTTTGAATAATTGTCAACATCCTAATTCAATCATTTGTATATTCAAACCATCCTCTACTCTTCATTTCGACCATAACCTTAACTGTAAACAATTGTTACGCAATATAACAACCCATAGATATTCTAAACTTATTAAGGTAAATATATCAAACTATCGCATGGCTACCATTCTGATAATGGAATTATTACTATTATTATTATTTTTTGGTTCACGATACACACAGCAGGTGGGGTATGAAACATATATGTCCATAACATGACCTTCTATTCATTTACCAAATTAATGTTTTTCCCTTGAACTTGTGTAATTGTGTAAACTAGGTGTCTTAATTATGAATATGCGTGGGATATGACAGTAAATCGAATAACATATTGTCAATATACTGTTTGCATCCTCCTCGAAGTATGATAATTATTTAAAGAATTATGAATGTTGAAAGCAGAATTTGATTAAATGGTACACTCGTATGTCTGTGTTAGTTTTATTTGTAGCTGTGAGTGCATGAATACCGTGATTTCCGTGTCTCTCAGAATCAGGACTATTTGTTCGTTACTTTGATTAGTGTCAGTTCACCTGTATCTGTTCAGAGCCAAAATAACTAACTTAGCGTTGAACTTTTAGGTATTATATTATATAGTTAATATGTGAAACTTTTTATATTCGGCTACCAGTCTATAACAGACACTTTGTACAAGAACAGAAATTTCCATCAAAACAGGTTTTGCTACAGTGCACATGCGCAGGGATGTTTTGGCGTAAAGATCACTCACCCCTGTGCCGTCGTCGAGGCCCGCTAGTCCCGTATTTCCCTGTAGTCCCAAGAGAGATCCCGAATCGTGTAAATCGTGGGGACCTCTTGGTGGAAGAAGGACATCCGGTCGGGAGGACACGGGGCAGTAGTCGGTGCGCCTGGTATCATAGGCGCTGGGTGGAGGGAATCCCCTCTGTAGAGAGGATCCGAGAGGATCATTCCCCAGGAGATGGTGTCTCTCGGCCGGATTCACTCCGTATTGCTGGTGATGGGACGTATTGTAGTGGTTGAGGTGTCCGTACGGGTCCGGATTGACCGCATGGTGGTGCGGGAAGTCGACGGCTGGTTGCTGATGCGGCACGCCGTACGGGGGTGGGAAGTAGGGGGGCTGGAAGTCGGTGGTCGGGGTGTGACGTAGGCGGTGGGTGTTACTGAATGAACTAGTAGCGACGCTGGTACCGAGCTGATCCAGGGAAGGACCTCCCACTAGATCCCGCCGCTCCTACACCACACAAGACACTTCGTGTTATATATAGGTGAATCATAAAGACATATAACGTATGTACAGAAAGTCACGAAAACATGTTTACAAACAACCATAATATATGAAACTTGAGGCGCCATGAAGTTGACACATATTGCATGGAAGCAAACCGAAAGAGAAAAACAAACAATAACCCATTTCCAGATTCATGACATATTGATGTTCGCACCACATAAAATTGCAACAAAAATATGAATAAACAGATATTAATATGCAATCACTCCAGGCTATGGTATATAATTCTTGGTGAGCATTATGAATATGCGGAGAAATAAATAGGTCAGGAACGTCATCATCTAAATCAGTTCACAACTCGATGTATATTCGTCCAACAGAGGTGCTTGTGTTTGACCTCGTGACCAGTATAGCCGCACACATGTGCCTGATACAATCCCCCCGAGGGCTTTGTCACTTTCTCAAGGTAAAGCTGTAAGTTTCCCAAACCAGTGCATACACAGATACGAAGAAATTTAAAAAGACCGTGGCAGAAGCCATACCTACTTGAGGGCTGTGGAATGTCTTTGATCTCAATACCAAAACATTCAAATGTCAGTAAAAGCCGTAATACTATGATTCTACATTAAAGCTCAAACGCTAAGCGAGTAACTCAATTATTTATCTATTTGTCAGTTCCATGAAGCGCGTTATGCACTGCATGGTAACATTTTCGAGTATATACCTGAGGAGAATATGGGTTTAGATTTCCTTTAATGATGGGTGTTTTATGATGCATACAGAGTTGATATGACATGAAACTGATACTGCTGCTATAAGGCAGGCATTTAAAAAACCTCACTAACCTGCCACTAACGACACGCTAGGAAATTTACAAGTCGACATATAAAAAGTTTAGTGATTGGGAAGAAATGGCGCGTTCAAATCCGCTTTGAAGTATAGTTGAGGGGTCAGGGACACAAGTACCAGACGCTAGCATTTGTATGCATATAAACACATTATTCAGCAGGTCCCATTCGAGTTT
Source organism: Urechis unicinctus (assembly GCA_034190875.2). NCBI lineage: Eukaryota > Metazoa > Annelida > Polychaeta > Xenopneusta > Urechidae > Urechis > Urechis unicinctus. Next base: position 12,290,231 of record CM067350.1, on the reverse strand, counting down.
AGTTTCCCATGCGGCCCGGTTTACGGATCGTAGATGCGGCGTGAAATTAGCGTTGACAGAACATGGTCGAATTCCGAGTGGTCCATCAAGCTTATCCGCCGAGTGGAGGCAGTGAATTTGGATCCTCATTCTGTACAACACGCGAACGAAGTCAAAATAACCAACCGCTTTTCCCCGGAGAAGCGCGCGTAAACATGCAGAAAACGACAAGAGTCGCTCCGAGTATCTTGCGCGTATATCGCTTTCACGAGTTCGGAGGGCGGGTTCTTTTTCTTTGTGGAAGCGCGCCATTAATTATCGTCATGTTTGACAAGTGAGTTTCCGCTTTTGATACATTTCATCCGTCCAGCGAGGCGCGTTTTAAAAGCTGTTCGGATGCCCCATGCGGCGTGTGCTCTCCGTGATAAAAATGACAAGAACTTTTATGTATTGTGATGTTAAGTTGATAGAAAACATGCATAGACAGTTACACCCTGTCGCTTTTAATTTAAGGTCGGAAGTCTCCAGCTTTTGAGGGGAAAGTGTTAAGTGTGGGGGTCGCATGTTCTAAAGTTAGCCATTTGCTAAAGTGGGATGATTTAGTGAAATGGAATAAAGCTATGATCCGCTGACTATATTTCAAGTTGTGTTTGATCCTCTCTTCTTTGACAAGGTGTTGAGGTATGACACCCCGGGGGCCTCACGTGACCTGCTCAATCAGCCATACATTGGAATCAAATAAGTATCCACTTTAGCTATCGATGCGTTTGTTATTGGCGCGTTTCCAGGGCTACGGACGCTCAGTTAACGACATGCTACTTCAACAGATGCTTATGGAAGGGATACCAAGAGTCATACTGTCAACAAAAAGCGGTCCCAGTCTCCGCACTCACAAACAATACGTGTGGACCACTACGAGCTATATAGGTTCACTATGATATGAAAAAAACAACCTCAGAGTCGACGAGTCCGAAAGCGGACGGCATAACTGCCTTGTGTCGGCTGTGAATCTCCTGTAAGGATGGCGAAAGGTCGGTGTAAGGATGGAAATGGTCTGTGCGGGCTACTCCGTGACGCGCAGGTCCAATGGAGTGAAATCTGTGAGAGATATGTTCAGATTGATGATGTCTGGAGAGATCAGCTTGCACTGCCCCCGGACTCAGCTGAGACATGGCGAGCTGACCAACTCGTTGCGGGTCATCGCCGCTGTCCACCCGGGCTGCGTGAACACGAAGAGATCAAGTCGGTATACCGCGCGACGCCCTCTTCGTCTGATGCAAGTCTTGCTAACACTGCAAGCCCGAGCCTCAAGCACGCTTTTTTTCTGTAGTGTATGTACTCCGATTCACTCACATCCAGCGTTGTATTATGGCATCACCATTAAAAAGAATATGTCTTTTCCCCGAATGATCGGCTGATGCAGGGCCGACAGCGCTGCGTTGGAACGTCACTTTCCCGATAGAAGACCCGAAAACAGCTGAAGTCTGGAGACGAGTCGGCGGTCTTTTACGCTGCCTCAGGCCGGGATTGTTTGGGTAGAAGTGTGGCTCTCCATCTTGTTAGCAGGGCTAAGTTCAGCGATGTAGTTCCTCCAAGGAGTTCCCCTCCGGTGTTCAATCCCCGTGGCCCTTTCGTTTTCAGCCAATTACAGCGTCAGATTCACTGCCCACGGCAATTATGCGTTCGCACTTGTGGTAGGCTGTGTTGGATGTAACAACGGCTACGATTGGCTATAAGCGCACTTCGTCTAGTCCAATTGAAATTGGGCTAGGCTCCGCCTCCAAAAACGATTTGGTATTTTGGGGCGGGGGTTTTCAACGAAAGATGCTTCGCTGAAGAAGAAAAACACTTGCGCATATTGCATCGAGAAGGCCATCGCGACATATAATCCTATTGGAAGATGATAGCGACGCGACGGAGGAAGTCTTCGGAGACCTCCGAGATTTGACGGATCGACACCTTTTCGCCCGAGCCTGACTGAAGACGATTGCGGAGTTGTCAACAGCGATAGAGGATTTCTTATTAGAGGGAATTACCCAGCAATTTTGGGCTGGGAGATTTCAATGATAATTAGACTAGAAATTTGGTTTTTCTATTTGAATTTTTAAGATGTACCCTTCAGTGAGGTGTTATGAATTTCCACGTTTTTGACTCTGAGTATGTGATTTTCACAAGCTGTATGTTGTTCACACAAGCAGCTACAGCTGTAAAACTGGTACACACGAACAAGAATTCCACTAAACTAACCTATACTTGACATAGCACGTCGATGAAATAATTAGCAAGGCATACCCACAACGAAGGGATTCAACACACATCAATTATTAACGCTGCCAAAATAAAACAGCCAAGCGTGGCGTTGTAGAACTTGCATGGCAATAGGTAGCGGTCAGTGTGAGTGCGTTATGGTCCGTCAGAACAGCTTATTAGCGTTGAGGTGTCAACGAGCGCTAGATGGCGCTCGCAGTCGGGTGTAATGTCCGTGCTAATCAGCTCGACATCCTTTGCGATAAGACCTCATTACGACTGCGGTCTTCTGCTGCCACCGCACCCGACCCATCAGGGCGACGAGGTAAATCGGTACAGACGCTGCAAGGCTCCTCTCAGCGACTTAGTGCCGAGTGCGGGAAAATGACAACTTTGGAAGCTATCTGACAAATCACCGCTCTGCATGTTGTAAGCCAACAGATGTGCTCTCCGATTTACTCTCTTTACATAAATATAAACATGGGAAGAATAAGATTGTTACCATACATTCTCTAACTGTTAGAGAATTTTCATTTTATGATTTTATGAATTATTCTACGCCATTTAGACGACAAGAATGGAGATAATTCGATGGTCCGATGTTTTTCCTTCAAAGAAACTACCAGAAATGTCCAAATCCCTGACAATTGTATCACAATGCATTACATTTATCTAAATACTTTAAACTGACGTTCTTAGAAGGAACCTTTTGTTGCCAGACTTGGTAAGTAATATCCTTACATTTTGATTTACTTTATTCAGAGATATATGAGTATTATTCACCCCAGATATTTACTAATAAGAAGCCCGAATCAAAGCCTGATGAGATATATACGCAAGATATTATAGTATATTACAGTATATATACATCATTTTCGTGTGAAAATGTCCTTAGCTGATAGATTTATTACGAAGAACAAAGCTTGTGGTAAGATGTTCAATACATATATATAACTAGGTCGCTACCTCTGGATCAGCATGCAATCGAATCGATCATCAGGTCAATTATTGAACATACAGTATATGTTACATATAGCGTATGATGTTCAGTGTTCCTCACGTATAAACGGGACGCTGAATCATACCGTGTATAGTGTATAATGGATGCTCGCGGAACCGCGTAGCATTACAAACAACTAACGGTTACGGCATCGGTTCAATTATCCGTGCTAAATCCGACAATGTCTCACAAGAAACGCATATGTATTTTTTATACCGACATCAAGTAAGAATGTCTGGAACTGATCGACGTCGATAGATCGACGAATCAACGAGTGAAACTGACAAGGGAAGTCTACGAGTGACATACCTGTATAGTCAACATATCTGTCCACGAGATCAACGTCTTCACAAATCCAACAGAGGTCACATGAATCCCGCCAGAGGCTCTCAACAATCGTGTTTATAAACTTCTCACTTATTGCTCAACTCCAGATAATCCTGTCTCAAGGGCAACTCGCCTGGAAATCTACCCCGGCGGCCTGATCCCGGCAGCGTGTCCCACGGGCTTCTGTTTGGCACGGCTCTTCTTTCTCTGCGTCCGGTCAACACTGCTCTGTGTACCTTGAGGGATTCTCCGTGGACTGACTAGCGCATGAAGAGGCAGCGAGAGGAGCCTTGAGGGCTATACTTGGTCAGTGCCTTTCACTGCGCGGCTACTTATTCCCACCAGCGGCATTTTTGGCGGCTCTAGCCTGAGGACCCTCCCACATAGACCCCAGGCTACGCCCCATTGCACCCCCCCCCCCATTTCACTCACCCCCCACACGCGCCTTTCCCTCTCCTCCACCCCCTGCCCGTTGTAGACACCCAGACTCTAAACACACAAGGTCCAGCCCAGCTAACAGATTCTGTAGTTTTTTTCTCCCCACCCCCCTTTCTCCCCGGGGCTCATCAGATCTCTGTTTAAAACAAGGAAGACGGTTTCGACGGGTGTTTGCTTGGAGCAGCCAATCACGTCTGACCGCGGACGCCTGGTTCAGGAAGCTTCACCAACGCCTGAATAACTGGTTTCTTTATAACATGAATCGTTCTTGGGATTTTAAATGAATCCTTCAGATTGTTGAAAAAAGGGAGATCAACTCTGCGAATCCTTTTCAACTGAATCTTTAATCTGAAGTCTAAATGAAAAATGCGTGCATATATATTAATATATACATCAAGGGAAGGTGTTTGTTGAGGAAAGTTGTCAATCATGAAGTAGAGGTTTGTCGGTGATGTTTATACACGGGACTTGGGTGTTCCATGAGAGTGGGTTCGTTTATTTGACAAGACCAGACAAGCTCGTACATTCTAAGGGCTTCAATGCTTTCCCGTAAACATCTAGACATACACACACAACCCCACATGCCAACTCTTCCAATCCACTCCATTACTCTCACCCACTTGGACCGCCGTTGCATTGCGCATGCGTAGTCACGGTATAAAGTGGCTGCTGCCAAATAACGGTTTAGTAACAGCTATTTTGGTCATTACGGTCGATGTGACAATTTAAGTCGATTTCGGAACCCAAACAAGCGGCTTGGCGTGAATCCCGCGTGATTTTGGGCGCGCGTCCCGCTCTCCGATGAGATTGTCGTCTGGCAGCTATTTGTTGTGTTTGGGAAGAAGCGGTTCAATGATGCGCGCGCAAACGGGAGTCATTCTATGTCGGCTGTGTTGTTTCGCTCATCAGTGCTGACACACAATAGATCCAATGTTCCCGATTTATCCAATGGTAAAACCTGGAACGGGTCGTGTCTTGTCAATTAGCTTAACCAGCTTGTTCAACAAGTTTATAGAGGTGTGGGCTTCTGTAACTGGAATAAGTAGCCCGCGTATTCACCGCAAGGTTTGAATCGAATAAGAAAACCGACGGAGATATGTCACTTTCGGATGGTTGTTGTCAAACAAACTACAATAATCACTCTTCTGTACATTACAACTGTTTGCCCGTAATTTGACAAATATTCTGTTTATAATCATACGGCTGCACCCGGTCATCAAGTGATATTGCATCTAGCTGCATACAGACGATTACATGGCAAGAAATACCAGTAGGTGATCTGCACTACTCTGAAAACCTTCCTGGACGTCATATAAGTACATCATATATATATATATATATATATATATATATATATATATATATATATATATATATATATATATATATATATATATATATATATATATATATATATATATATATATATATATATATATATATATATATATATATATATATATATATATATATATATATAATGCATATATATGAATATATAGTTTATGTATATTTATATACTATATATATATATAGTATATATACATTATGTTTATATACACAATGTTTATATATATATATGTATGTGTGTATATGTATGTGTATGCATGTGTGTGTGTGTATGTGTGTGTGTGTTTGTTTGTGAGTGTATAAATGTGGCTCGATGCGTTTGGTAGGTACATAATATAAAGTGACCTTGGAACTATTGTTCCTCTTATGTGTTTAACTTTCGATCACAGGGCGTATTGTTGAGCGGGGCAATAAAAAACCTGACAAGATTCGCTCCCTAAACAGCAACTCGGTCTACAGTCCCGCCACCCCCATGGCGGTGGAGTGGGTGCGGGGGGGGGATTGGTGGCGGGAGTTTGACTGGTGTGGCATTAAGTGAGTGAGTAGAGAAGCTGTAAGTGATGCTATTAAACTACAATGCTGCCTCGATACAACGGACATTAAGGAATATCAACAGGATCCCTGGTGTTACCATGTGAGCCTTATAGCAGCTGTAAATGAAAGTCTCCCCATCCCTCGTTGAGAAGAGACTTCTATGAGGTTTATCACCTCCGTGTTTTATGAGGTCCCGCAATGAGGCACTAGTCAATGGGAGGGACTCGAACAGTCAAGATATCAACGTCCTCTTAAGGGAGTTTGTAAATTTGACAGAGTGGAGGTCATTATGTATTTGACCCTGTCGCCTTCCTTTCGTAGGTCAGGTCATTTACTACGAGGAGGTATTGTTATTGAGATAGAGGCAAATATGGAGAGATGTTTTATTGGAGGTAAATCACAGCTCGCCGTGCGACAAAATGACAATGGATCGTAGGGCGCTTGGATTTCCATAATTGGATTCCGAGCGCCTTCTATATATGTATGTTTAGAATGAAGTCAGCGAATGGGATCCGAGAGCAAAGAGGCACACACAATGTGGCTTGTATGTGATCATATGATTGTTCCCTCTGTATCCATGGCATTAAGGAGCTGACGTGGGTCAGTGAGTGGGTTTCCCATGCTGATACCCAGCTATATGTTACAATTACATAAGACGTCTGTACATCAAGTGAACTGATTCAACAGCACCAGGCTGTCGATGACTGCTGTAGTTAAGTAAATGTGATAATGTGGCATCCATTTGAGTATCACGTAAGCTGGGCTATGACGCTTTTCACCACAGCTAGCTCGAGCTTTGTCTATGAATCCCTTCCCAGCCAATTTGACTATGGACCCTACAGTTTCAATCAAAATTCACATTAATTATTACGAGCGAACAAACGAGAGGTGGCGAGGCTTGATGATGTACTAGGCGATGAATGATCTGTCTGACAGGAAAGCAACGCGAGGCGAGTTAAGAAGAGCCCTTCATTAAGATCAGAAGCTGCGTGAGACCTCCTGACATGCATATATACGCATCCTCTGGCGGGTATAAACTTGCTGGAGCATACATATTTACACCAATGCAGCGCCGTTCACAATCTAAATACCCCGCCTCGTCCTCCGGCGTACATACATCAACCTCACGCTTCACCTCACTCTATGTATGATGTCAAACTGGGGCAGGTTAGCACAACAACCTGCTGCGTTCACACGCAAATGAACCGTGAACTGATTAGGTCAACAAACGATGATCTGCAGACGTGACACGCTGCCAGAGTCGACAAGTCACGTGGTTACTGAGATACGTCTTGATAGGCTATCTCAAACTAAAGTCCACATTTCACCGACAAATACCCATGATATTGACAGGGGCAAATGATATTGGTGGAGATTGAACGCGTTGCTAATTTTTTAACTTAAGGGGTGGTGTGTGGGGTGGGGTTGTTACTGTGTTTATAGGTGGGAGGGGGTGAGGTGAGATTATAATCATCCATCCTCGTTAGCCCTCCCTCCCGTTTGCCTCCCTCGCTGGGAATCAACTAATCCATCTGTCTTGGACCGCGCCATGTCGTTGCCGTCTCATTAACAACCAAAACGTTGGTTTAGATCTTCAGCAATAAACCTCAGGCGACGTTTATATATTTACCAACTTAAACATACCAAGCCGTACCAGCTTCACCGATCCCCCCATTAGCCACGCTTAGATTACAAAGTGCTGATTAGTTTTTTCGATAGGGTTGTTTGTCACCGTTTGGCGCGAGTGCAAAGGGCAGTTAACGTTGTAACGCATGACAAGAAGATGTTCAACCGCTCGCATCTCTTGATCAGCGTTCCGAGCCGCAGCTCAATCAAAAACCTGTCTGTTAAAATATTCATCCACTTATGTTTGAGATGAAAGACAAGCGTCCGAAACGATACAATTCTTAAAAGTTTGCCAAATTTTGTTTTGATTAAAAATCAACCCTTGTATGATCAATATGTTTTGATTTATGTATTAGATTTGTATGCAGCAAGTAATTGATTCATAGCTCGATCTTAGCGAGGTCCAAGACGCATACCGAAATGCCAGCTTATGGGAACCAGTGGGCCTTAATTCAGGGTTCACCTGAAAGTTTGAACAGTCTAAATTCGCTGACGGCAAATCATTTTCCCTCTGGCATTGGTCATTATATATCATAACAATTAGTCCATCTTTCTTACATTCACGTTGCGGAATGAAAAACGTCCATGGGAGAGCGCCCCCTTCAGAGCATCTGACTGACCACCAGTCCATGCTTTAGTCGTCAACAAATTACATTTTTATATCTCATTACAATCGAATTTGGCGCCAGAAAAATTTGCGTACTTCCTCTAGCTTTGTAAGTTAAGTGACATTAAGGTGCAGGGGAAGTGATTTTGTGACCACAGCGGTGGACACTCAGCGCTTTATGCAGGAAAATGCCCTATATATACACATGTTTTATAAGTAAGGCCGAGATTTATACGCTGATATAACAAGTGAGACCTCATCCCAGTCCGCCAAGCCGGTAATACTCTTTATAAAGACATTCGGGTGAAGTCAGAAGCCTTGTTAAGTAGCCCCGTCAGACTCTAATTAACACAGTAATGACAGACTTTCCATTCAAACGGACCTGTAGACTCGGCGGGCGCACAACAGACCGAACCCCGCTATTAGCTGCCTTCACAGAGTTTTTCAAACTGTTCCGAAGACCCGGACAACAATAGACAGATAAACGCCGTAAACTTGGTCCTTATAAAGTCAAACCAGTACTGGCCTGATGATGGCGCAAGCTTTTACCGGGCGTCTTTATAGCTCATATCCGGTGTCCCGACATCACTCGCGCGGGAGGGCGAGATTCAACAACGCGTAATGCACAGCAGGAGCAGTGACGTCATATCGGGAGCGCGCTCTGGAGAAAGTGGAATTACTAGGTGTCTATGATGAGTATTTTCTGTAGATATTAGCGACAACAGGATTAAGTTTTGGAATCATTGTTTACAAACGCCATGAATTCACACGACCACTCTGCACATCGAGGGGTTGTGAGGTATGAATAAAAAAATGGCAGATGACTCATTTACGGGAATCTTTGTCCAACAACAATAGAAGGACCATGGATGTTTTTGACATAAAAGAAAATGACAATGCTTCTTTACATTTTTCGTACACAAACTTCCATGAGATCAAGGATTCCGTAACATGTCCATTCTTTCCCAAGAATCTATATTCTCTTCATTTAGAGCGATTTCAGATTGCTGTATTCAACAAATTCTTCCGGATCGAGAGCCTGGCTCTTACTTTATGATTCATGGCAAGTTAAATACTCTCTGTGAGTGGTACCTGATGGGCGCTCGGGTGAAATGAATGGACTTGTTGTATGACAACTGCAGATTCTCGCCGTTGCTCCGCCCACTTTTCATCATCTTGTCGTCTTGTGGCGCCACGGTGTGTGAAGAGACGACAACTTCTCCAGTTTCCACCAATGCCGCTTGGCGGCGTTACTGTTTATACCTTTCGTCACTAGCTGCCACAAATCATCTTCAGTGCGGTCCGCGCAGATTTTTAGCTTCTGCGTTCCTCAAATAACGCAAATATATCATGAAAGGTATCTACGAGAAAGATACAATTCCATTATAATCGGAAGTTATGAAACACCAATGATATATGAAGTCTTTATGCATGAATGGCTACTGCCGACGGGCGTTTCAAGTCCCAAGTGCCTGTTGGTTTTACTGTATATAGGTGTAAACAATGCATTGGCTTGGTTCATCTGTTAGAAGGCTTGAACACATGATAGGTAAAGTGCATGCGAACAAATATGTAAATCTAGCACAAAAATGACTTAGAAAGGATTCCTCGCAGATGGTAAATCACATTAACGACCAGAAGCAGTTGTTTATTGATATCTGCTGACAGCTGGAAATACTAGTAGAACACGCCCAGCTTTATCCCCGGGTCTATTCCGAGATCGACCCATTCGTCATGTACTGCGAGTTTATCGCTGTTTGTAGTTTAGCCAGAAATAATTTTGCCCATCTGTTTCATGCCATGGTCAATGAAAGACGATTTTTTATAATGAGGATTCCGGGTAATGTGTGGATGCTGTGATTGGGGGCATAGGACTGCTTAGTTGAGTGGACTAGAAAAAATTACTTAATGGAATGAACAAAACAGAGCTACTTATTCGAGTTAATTGAAAAGATCTTTATGAAGGAGTGGACTAAATAGAACTGCTCGATGGGGTGGACTAAATAGAGCTGCTCGACGGAATAGACTAAATAGAACTGCTCTAAGGAGTGGACTAAATAGAACTGCTCGATGGAGTGGACTAAATAGAACTGCTCGATGGAGTGGACTAAATAGAACTGCTCGATGGGGGGACTAAGTAGAACTGCTCGATGGAGTGGACTAAATAGAACTGATCGATGGAGTGGACTAAATAGAACTGATCGAGGGAGTGGACTAAATAGAGCTGCTCTAAGGAGTGGACTAAATAAAACTGCTCGATGGAGTGGACTAAGTAGAACTGATCGATGGAGTGGACTAAATAGAACTGATCGATGGAGTGGACTAAATAGAACTTCTCGTTCAAAATGGAACTGTTAGGTGGAGCGGACTAAATAATCGTAAGCGAAATAGTGCTTCTTGGTGTAAATTGGAATTGACTGCTAAGATTGGGCTGTTAAAGATGCATTTTTCTGGGAGTTTGGGCAAATTTTTTTAGGGCTCCATTATTGTCCAATTGCTCAAATGCCTCGAAAATGATCCTGTCTAGACATCGATAATTAATCGATATTGGCGCTATGGAAAAAGCCTCCGGATTATGTTGACCAAAATATGCAATGAATAGCGACCCACTGGAGAAAATATGCGTGCGCATATTTTTTTGATATTATCTCCCAAGGACATCCAGCGTTTACCAAGTGTCACATTTGGTTTAGAATTCACGTCCCATAAAAATAGCAGGTGTCGCCAATTTTATGGATCTCATTAAAACAAATAGAAGGGAATCGGTCGATGAAGAATTTGGATGATTTGTTTATGAAATATACCTTTAGACACTGATTGGTTGTGTGGAGTGTATATAACTGCTTGGTAGACTATTTAGAACTGCTTGGTAGACTATTTAGAACTGCTTGGTAAACTATTTAGAACTGCTTGGTAGACTATTTAGAACTGCTTGGTAGACTATTTAGAACTGCTTGGTAGACCATTTAGAACTGCTTGGTAGACTATTTAGAACTGCTTGGTAGACCATTTAGAACTGCTTGGTGGACTATTTACAACTGCTTGGTAGACTATTTACAACTGCTTGGTAGACTATTTACAACTGCTTGGTAGACTATTTACAACTGCTTGGTAGACTATTTAGAACTGCTTGGTAGACTATTTACAACTGCTTGGTAGACTATTTACAACTGCTTGGTAGACTATTTACAACTGCTTGTTTCATACGAGCAGTTGGAGGGATGTACTATAGGTGGCCGATGCACTGCGTCATGGATCTGCTTGATGGTGGGGACGCACTACGTCACGGATCTGTTTGATGGTGGGGACGCACTACGTCACGGATCTGTTTGATGGTGGGGACGCACTACGTCACGGATCTGTTTGATGGTGGGGACTATCTGGACATCACTCGACCTATCTGTTGAAGAAGACCTGCAATGCCAGCTCGCTGCTGCAGATCTCGAACAATGTCTTGGCTTTGCGACCCAAGAGAGACCGCCCTAATTGATCTATTGTTATATCCTTGTCAAAGCTATCGACATATTCAGCCTCTCATTTTTTCGCTCCTCGGTTAAATAATCCCCTTCTATTCGATCAACTTCGATTGTACCCTTTTTATACACTTCTTGTTGGCTAATTTCGCAGTCGTTCGAAGCCCCGCCCGGTTGCCACCTCCAGTCTATAGTCTGACCTCAACACCCCCATCCCGCCCCGGGATTCCAGTATGTACACAGCTTTACTCACCCCAACACTTCTACCCCCATCCCCCGCGCCCATTCACAACCCACTTCAACCACCAGACAGGCCGCGACAATAAACGGTGCCTCTAAGCCTCGTTGTGAGGTCTCGTCAAAAATAAAAATATCAATAGTTTCTCAAACGCTGCATTTGGGTGGTATATGATTCGACCGAGCTCGACTGAGCCATAACAGGCACGTATACAGCTGGTTGGGTATCTGCAGGTGCGCCGTGGATGGGGAGAAGATGATGGGTGTTGTGGGTATCTGCAGGTGCGCCGTGGATGGGGAGAAGATGATGGGTGTTGGGAGTATCTGCAGGTGCGCCGTGGATGAGAAGAAGCGGATGGGTGTTGTGGGTATCTGCAGGTGCGCCGTGGATGGGGAGAAGAGGATAGGTGTTGTAACGATTCAGGGATGTTGGCATTTTACTTTCAGGATCGTGATGATATCTGGTTCCTTATATACATACACAGACACCGCTCGGAAGCCAAACTGTCGAGATCCGAGCATCAGTGGTTCTTCATAAACCTCCCACTAGGTACCGCCCATGGCTACACACGGGTTTGTGGCTATCGGATCTGCTAGAATGTAAACCCGCCCGACTGAGAGGATGACAGGAGGATCGAACCATGACAGAGAACTGCTCCTTATATTTCCCGGATCAACTCGATTGTACATAAATGCATGCTCAGCAAAGTGGATACATGGCTACAGCGGGGATGGTCTGAGGTGATATATAGAAGATGGAGGGGTCAGGAGGGGTCAGGAGGGGTCAGGAGGGGTCAGGAGGGGTCAGGAGGGGTCAGGAGGGGTCAGGAGGATGTGGCGAACAAGTCCTTCTTTCAGATGAATTAAATTGCCGAGCTACCTTCCCAGCCAATCCCCGTACGTGGACAGCCTTAGACTACGGGGCGTAAAACACAACGAGGCGAGTCCATATTAAGGTTACAATACATAAGCTTTGGATTTTTTAATTATATTAAAATCCCTCACCACCCATGTTGATTGTTTCAGGTGTGGCCAGGTGTACTGCAAAGACAAGAAGCACAACTTAGGTGAATTACCTCGTTGTGAGTGAAAGAAGTGCTATTGATGGGTACCTTGGATGTTTCAAGTGTGACCACTCAGCGAATCCTCATAGCTACTGCGGTGTGTGAGGGGGCATATTGAGTGGGGTGGGGGTGGGGGTGTAATACGTCTCCTTTATAAACACCCACGTTGAAAACAGGGTAATGATCTTTCCCTTCGCAAATCATGTTGGTCCATGTTGATGTTGGCATGGTTACGTTATATATGACATGGGTTGGGTCTCGGGTAATGAGGAAGAGAGTCATTCTAGGATGCAGACCACATGTTAGAGAGGTTACCAAGTCACTCAACACTCTCAGATGAACTAGAATAATTGTAATTACACAAATTGAAGATGGCCAACTACTGCTTGGAGATGACGCTGAATAAAGCCGGTGGAGCCAGATTAAGCCCCATGCACACTGCACCCGGATATATATTGTAGCCTAGGCCAACATATACCCCGGGGTGTAAAGTGGATATATATATCTATCAAGCCCAGAAGGAGTTTGAAGCCTAGGCCAACATATACCCCGGGGTGTAAAGTAGCTGGCATATATACTACTATACTACTATACTACTTGGGTCCAGATTCTATCCCTCTGTGTTTTTCATTAATACGTCAACGCAAATAATTCCTTTTCGTCATAACGTTAAAATCACACACACAATTTGCCACATCTTCAACCTGATGACATCTATATACATACATACATACATACATACATACATACATACATACATACATACATACATACATACATACATACATACATACATACATACATACATACATACATACATACATACATACATACATACATACATACATACATACATACATACATACATACATACATGCATACATACATACATACATACATACATACATACATACATACATACATACATACATACATACACACATACATACATACATACATACATACATACATACATACATACATGCATACATACATACATACATCAATGCATGCATACATGCATACATACATACATACATACATATACATACATACATACATACATACATACATACATACATACATACATACATACATACATACATACACACATATATACATACATATATAAATATATATGTAATATATATATATATGTATATATATATATATATATATATATATATATATATATATATATATATATATATATATATATATATTAATGGTACATGTTTACCTACGACGAGAAGAGGCGAGGGGTACGGGGAGATGGTCTTCCTTTTGTTACGAAGGAGTTTCGCGCATATACTGTCCGCTGTGTGTATATGCGCGCGTGGTGGAGCCCCTGGCTATGAGTATAAGGTCTACTCCTATCCTAATAAAGCCTTTACATGGACGGTCATAGCTCAGTGCTATATTATGCCTTCGTTTGGCGATGACATAAGAGTGGACGATGGTCTGGACGTAATCGTAATGTTGGACGTGGTCCGGTGAGGAGCTATGGGAGGAGGGCTGGCCTCGGATAAGTGACGGTCGAGGCTGCTCTGGTGGAAGACAGATAGGTTGGTATGGATTACCACCGCCACCACCACCACCACCACCACCACCACCACCACCACCACCACCACCACCACCACCACCACCACCACCACCACCACCACCACCACCACCACCACCATCATCATCATCATCATCATCGTAATGTTGAAGCGCATGAGTAATGGTAACTTTGAACATGACCATATGCGCGTGTATGAAGTCTGGAATACAGTCGATTAGAGCGAGTCTAAAATACAGTCTGTAGGAGCCTGAACTAATCGACATAATCCCTGACCACGGGCACTATAGGTTCTTTTATCGATTGCCATAGCTATGGCGTGTATGAAGATTGCGTATAGGTTTGTAGTTGTTGTTATTTTGTTCCCTCCGAACGCCAAATGAGGCATTATTTCATTATATAGGTCGCTTGCATCAGCGATAGCGCGCGCCAACTTGGCATGAGCATCAGCCACAGTACCAACACCTCTCCCTCTCTCCTCCTGGCTGCTCGTGATTGCCTGCGCGTTGTCAGGCGGGCTCAGGTGTGACATGTACTACCCCGTCCCACCTGCCATTGTCTGACATAGCGTGCCCTGCCCTCCCAATATCTCAATCCCTTCATTTTCCTCATCACAACATTGGCTTATAGTGTGAATGTCAGTCGGGATGTTGTGTCTCCTTCCCTTTACATCTCGCCTCTGACTGTGAAGTCACGAGAACAAGGCGGCGTCCTCAACGACGCATCGCACGCTACTGCTTCGTCAACGCGTGGCCAAGGCGCTACGTAAAGTGTGCTTTGCTGTCAAGCGCGTGCGCGCCAAGAGCTCTGGAACAATCCCCGTACATTTTTTTTTTAAATCTTCTCCTTGTTCCATACTCGGAACGTTTGGATGGAATTAGCGTTTTATAGGTCCTTGTTTGCGGATGAACACGAGTCATTTAGTCCGTAATGGGATAGGCAGCATACCGCGGCGAGAATCGGACGAGATCTCACGAGACAAGCGAGCATCAAGCGCGCATGCTTCACGCGGAGAGAAGCAATCCCCTCAACTCACTTTATTCAATTATCTCCAATGACGCCTAATTTGTTGCGCTGTTTTTCCTCGACCGGTTGAGCTGGTTTGATGGCGATTTGAAAACAGACCTGAGCAAAGGGGACGCGACAGAATATGGCCTGTCATCCCGAATCTGTCCATGTGTCTGTAAGGCGGGCGATTAGCAAGACACGCGGGTCAAAGAGCCATTAAGTCCGTCCGTCCGTCCGTCTGTTTCCCTCAAATGATTACATTCGGCCAGAGAATAACTTCCCCACAACTACTCATCGAATCGCTGCGATGCATCAAGTCTATATTCACCGACAGTCTATATGTCTAATATTTGACCTCTCGGAAACTTGTCTATTTTTTGTTTTATGGACAAATTATTACTTGCATACTTTGTGGATCGTCTATCCGAGTAGCGTCTTGAACGCGCTGTTTATAACTTGAAGCTGCCGGTTTATTGGGTTGTATGAGCGCGCTTCAGGCTAGTGAAGTAAAAGCTCGACCTCCTTAATATTTAATGACATTTGTATTCATATTTATATCCATTTATATATTACATACATGTATATATATGTGCCATTACCTAGAACATGGTTCTTGCGCTACCTACAGCCACCCATGCAGCTTTCTCTCCTCTCTGTGACGTCATTACCAACCAAACCACGTCCTTTCTCATCGCTATACCTGGCGCTCTGGTGCTAATGGTCAATTAGCCTCGATTGGAATCGCTCATCTCATTACTTCCGGTGGCAGACATGGTAGTTAATGGCGGTAACTGGTCACATGGGATGCGTCTCGCTGAATTGGCGGGTGGGTAT
>CM067350.1:12261446-12271446 GCA_034190875.2 Urechis unicinctus | reverse complement strand
TTGTACGCATATTGGCGTGCGTGAGTGTGCGCGCATGTTGCGCAGTGCTTGATGCGTCTTTATTTACACACGGCGAGATAGTTCCCACCTGCGGCCCCTACTCTGGTTACGCTTCGTACTCAACACGCCCCCCCCCCCCCATCTTCGGCCCTTCTGTCGTCTGTCTTTGCCCCTGCTTAATCTACCTGTGTACCCTGTATATACCCTGATTACTCTACCGGTGGCCCTTGATCACTCCACTTGCGGCCCCTGATTATACCTGCAGCCCCTGATTACTCCACTTGCGGCCCCTGATTACACCAGAGGCCCCTGATTACTCCACTTACAACCCTTGATTACACCTGCGGCCCCTGACAATTTCACCTGATGCCATATCAATTCCTTCAGCCACTCGTCAAAGCACCTAGCTATTCTGCCCGCCTCATGCCATTGTCATGTCTGTATGAAAGCAGCATAATTATATTGCGACATCATATTTCACAATCACTTGATTCGAACCAATTCAACGAACGAACTCAACCTATTATTTATTTTTTTGCATCGAGCTCCAGGTGTAGTACATGCAAAAAAAACCCCCACGCGGTGCACGAGGATACTTGGTAGTTGGGTGCTGAATTAAGCGAGGATTGATAGGGCGAGCGGAAGTGACGTACGGCATTCTCTGGCGGCCTCCAAAATGGCCTTGGTGTCAGGTTGTAAGGTTACGTTTGAAAAATGACGAGCACTTTAACGTTTCCCCCGATGTTTTCGCACACAATAACGTCATTGTGAACGTCACAATGCTTCATAACAATGCTATATTATTGGGGTAAGTAACAAAGCTTGATCGCAACATGACATTATTGTGCGAAGTTAGCATATGCTTCATAGCAATATCATCTTACTTCGTCGAATTTATTCCTTAATATTAAGGTAGGATTTGATAAGCGCCACATTAATAATCGATTGATAATAGTGACACGTGCTACTGTTGTATACAAGCGCCATTATACATGGGCCTCTAAAGGAATCAGCAGTCGGTCTCTTGAAGACAGCATTCGAGCGATAATCGGCTGTAAACTGCTGTCAGTCATTATCACTTATAAATAAGAATATTTTGGGTATTGCCGGCAAACCGGGTTTGTAGATCTTAACAGACGTAAACATATTCGTCGAGGTGAACTTAATGTTCAGTAATATTTGACTAAATGAGGCAAACACAACAATGTTCAGCGCGCTCACTACAAAGCAATTGAGTCGAGTCGCAATTCAGCGAGCTTTCTCCTGACAATCGAGGGGCGCGTATAAAAACCTTACCCAGTTTTACAACATTATATATTAATTACTGACCGGGCTTTGAAGTCCCACTGTCCATATGGCGCCGCGGAGTTGTTGTGATTTTTGTACAGCACGCGCGCAGCTTGGGAAAAAAATACAATGTCGCCGCGTTCTGTCGCAGTAAAATATAGGCCATGGAGTTTTCACATATTCATATGTGTAGGTATGTGGTCATTTATCTCGAACTTCCCACAAGCACTGTCACCGACTCTATATTGACAGATAAATTTCCAACTCTCTTTTGAATAAAATGTACTATTCTTGTCAATGGGATGGCTAAATCCTAGTCATCTTTGACCGTGTCGAGGGGGCCACAAACAAGTATCTATCTTAGGCTTAAGCAAATGTAAAAAATAATCATGTGTAGAATATTTCATGACGTCCAAGCGCACATTGTGACGATTGATTCCATTTATAAGAAAATGATAAAACAAACCCCGGTAATTATGCGCATTTGTAATGAGACCGTTGGTGGCATCGTCTGTATAAGTCGAAAAGTGACCAAAGGTATGTAGGAATATGCTCAAAATAATGTATAAGTGCTATACACAGTGGGGTACTAATAGGCATCTAGCATTTGAAGCAATGTTGTTCCACGTGGCCGCGTCTGTTGTCGTAGAATATATGTGTACATAGGTGAGTCGCCGATGACGCCAGGCACAAGGTATACTTGTAGTATGCAGTGATCAGGCCGCAGGCCAGACTCGGCGCCTCGGAGCTGTGTACACGAGGCGCTATAGGCTATTGTCGCTTTCAAAATGATCATGTTGTTGTTACATGTTACGCGCGGTGCTTCTTAGATACACTGGTAGTTTTCACTTGGAAATCATACTCATTTATGCTCTTGCAAATATACATTGGTGAATATCTCATCCAGCATTATTTTGTATGAGTTCTTCATGTGTCTATTTTTTAGCTAGCTTCTTAAATTTGGCTGACCGCAGTATTATGTTCCTCACTTAAAATTTGTCGTGCACAGAAGCGACATTGAGCGATTGCAACAGATAGACGCTCGGTCTCTAACGTCGGAGGGGGAATGTAACGGTTTTTCTCTTAGACTTATCAAGGGATACAATACATATGCTGACCATGCGCGCGCACTGGTTTCTTGCCACTTAGTCGCTCGAGTACTTTCGCGGTTTCCTTGTTTTCACAACAACTTTCCACTCCGGCTTCAAAGATCCAGCAAGTCCGGGACACTTTGGTGGCGTTCGCGTCCCCATGACAACACTCAATGGCCTGTAGGGCCAGCTCTGATCCTGCTCCTATATTTCCATTAATCACTATTGTTTCTCAAAATAACTCTTGAGTGCAGAGCTGCGGAGAATGAATCTCGTCTGGAGTTTGTCCCCTCGGGAAAGTTTCTCACCTCTGACTGGGGTTTCCATGAACTAACCATCGTCTGCTTTCGCGGCAGTGAAATCGACAACGATTCAGACAGAAATAGACATAAGTGGTCATCATTGTCTCGACGCGACGGAACAATATAAGGGTGTTCGTGACATTCGACGGAAAAGTGATTTCACACTTGGTAATTGTGCACATGGGTATATAGAGATTTCTGTAGGTTTTTGTCAATGGTTTAATGGGCTGATTTCTTAGTAGCCCTATATAAAGAAGGTGCCCTGCGGGACTATAGAGGTGGGTATGATTTAGCGAAGAGGTCAGTCCCAGAAGGAGTGGATACCAGGCATTAGAGCGATATCATGAGGACCTCACGGAAGCTGCCGAGAAGGGAACACGAGGTCGGACGAGCGTGGTTGGCGGCGTGTGAATGGACGTATATGGAGCGAGAGGTCGCCTTGTGTCCGCGGGAAGGAAAACGGGAAAGGTGAGAAATGCACGAGTGTTTGTGCGTACCTGTGGGTGTGACTGTATACCCACTTGTGCATTCCTATACGAGTATATGAAACATGGTATAACTACATCGCGTATGTGCATGTATCCATTCCTGATCACCGAAAACGAGGCTAGATATTGCAGCAATATTCAGCTTCATTTCATAGAATACTTTGTGACGGATGTTAGATAAATTATTAATGATTTATAATCGTAGCGCCCTTGTCTAGCATAGAGCCCGATGCGGTGGCTCCGTACTATTGTGTTGGACTTCCGCTCTGAGGGCAGCATGTTCGCAACCCAATGAAGGCTGTATGGGGTTAGTGTCAAATGCACCATTACACTTGAGGGGCGCTGCCGTAGCATCACAATCACCGCCGCGATAGCACCTCGTTGTTGAAACAACCAATTTTCATAGCCTTTGCAAAGAGAGCGCAATAATATCATTTACTCGATTTATACAATGAATTAAATATTGGTGACATAACGCCAGAGATCAAAACTTCCCTCAACTGAACCCGATTCTACAGAGCAGAATTTTCGATACTCACCAAGGCGATCAAGAATAAGAAAAATGTAACCTGTAACCGAAGTGTCCTGCCTTCAGCGGACACTTCGGTATCCGTTATAGGAGGTGACACTGTTAAGATGAGCTGGTTAGCCATGCCTTATACAGGTATCTCAATGGGGCCAGGTATCCAACGTATGTTTGTACGCTGAAGGCGCATGTAAACCGTTGGAAAGGCGCCCTGGCGTTCGTCGACGATTATATATGCAATTAACGTATGAAGATGCCCACCCCGTATATACCCCACTCCGCCCCTAGGAAATATGTCAGCTTATAGTTTGCGCTTGAAAACTTACATCGCCCAGACGAACTTTGACGGCGCTTGAGCTTGAGCTCATCAGCTGACTACTGTATATAAGCACGGCGGGACATGTGCTCGCGGCAAACTATGAAATTATTGACATAAACCCATGTCTTTTTACCCAATGTAAATAAAAATCAAAGTGATTTCTATCTTGCTCCGTGGGCAGTTATATATGTCAATTCTCTGACACCTTGCTATCTTGTTAGGGATAAGAATGTCAGTTTCGTTGCGTCTTGTGTGTACATGTTCGTCAGTACATGGTTGTGTACAACCTATGAAGGATGATCAAGAATAACAAAGTGAGATCAAACAAAACTCACCTGAATTAAATTGATTCAACAAATCTCACCTGCCAGGCGTTGGTGTCGAGGCTGAGGAAGGACATTGTGAGGGGGTTGTAGCTAGGAGTTCCCAGAGGAGAAAGGCTAATGCACGCTGAATGCGGGGTCGGGGTTCGGTCCGTGTTGACGCCGCCGGGCAAGCACCCTCGAGTCGCCTGCCGCCTGTGTAGGGGTTTTGGAGTGGAAGACGAATGCTGTGGGGCGTTTCAAATTTTAGTTCATTTCTGCTCTTCTAATCTCCCACGCAAAGAATATCCTATTCTGGATAGACCCCAGCGGCGCCTGGCGAGGGATGACAATGTATATTATTTTTGGAGCACGGATTGTGATAATGTTGATATTGTCGTCTGCTTGTGGGAGCGGTGTGATGGCGCTGCGAGTCGGAATGGCTTCTGGCGGCGGCCGCCTGGCTCCCAATGTCTTGTAGCTATCTTCACGCCGTGCAATCGTCACGCCTGGATGCCTATACCGCATGTGCCTCTGTTTCAGCACTGCCCAATTGGAAGAGCAGTCGTCAAGTCTACTTTAATAAACTAAGACTTGGTGTTAGAGCGCCTTAAGAGAGAGAATGGTAACTGACGCAGAAGCCTCAACGAGTTATCGCCTCAAGTCACACTGCCATAATTGAGTCATGAAGTTAAATTTGTGCCCGTTAGGCGGCGCCCATGGCGGTGTAACGGGGGACTCTGATTGGTCCGTGTGGGTCGAGTTGCCTGGCTCGGTGGGAGGTGCCAGAAGGGATGAGCGATGTCTTGTTGAAGCAAGGTACAACACGCTGCGGGGTCCTCTCTGTATCCTGGCCATACTCCACCATGATACATCCCATCTTCATTCTGATTCCGTACCCAAAGCATCAACAACTCAGCTGACTTGATCCAACCCCCTTATCCATATGCCTCTGTCCACAATCATGCACACACCCACACACACACCCACCCACCCACACCCACCCACACCCACCCACACACATCCATAAACCCCCCCCCCCCCACCACCCCCCCCTTACACACACACACATCCATTCCACTATCTATACATCTCGCTGATTTTATATGAAATATACCAACAAGCCGGGGGCATGTCCGTCTCGCCAAGTTGCCATGGAGATCGGTTTCCCACGATGTCCTCTACCCCAACCGGCCAGAAGTCAGTTCGGTCCCAATCCCTATACAGCGACGTGTGTATTTCTCCCCGCGTTCCCGCAAAGACTGCAACATTCAATCATCTAGAGTTTTATGATCTGTCCAACACAAAACAAACAGACTATCCACGAAAAATTTTTAAAGAAAAAAAGGATGGCCTTAAAATTTTACCCGTGAACGACACCTCATGTACTAAAACACCATAAAGGGCTTGTTATCGTGTGAGCATCAATTATTCATCGCCAAAGTAACCCCCATGTTTAACAACTTATTATACTGGCTATATCAAATGAAAAAAATGTAATTAATTACAGCGGAGATAAAGATAGTAAACCACGTGATCGGTGATGGAAATATAGCGATTACCCGTATGTGAATTATTTGTCATGTTTTTTTTTTCGAATTTTAACACCCGTGAAATGTGTTCTTTGAAGTGAGGTGGGGCTGTAACGTCTTATAATTAGTGCATGTGATTCGCTCAGGAGATGGCCCCATTCCGCCGGAAACAGATGCCAATTGTCACATGACCGCTAGCCATAAAGCAGTCCCTCTAGCGGATTCAATGAAGCGTGAATACAGTCAGCACCTCATCGACTGCGCTGTATTTACCGGCCTTCATTGCCTTATAGACGGACTGACAGCCCCTGGCTAAGCGACTTGTCGTCCAGCCGGACTGATGGCTAAATCAACCATGAAGACCACCGCTGATAGGCGCTGACAGTGAGGCCATTCCCTGCCTCTGTGGGGGGTGTTAGCATATGATTGAGTGGTATATCGAGCGTATGATGGCCGTCTCTCTATGATAACGTCAAGATGTATATCAGCGCCGTCTCTAAACATCAAGAAGCCTCCGATGAACTCACCTTGTCTGTTTGAGATGCACACGGGCAGTCGTATATACTGGTCGTAATGAGTCTCCTCGGGGCTGTCTCTGGATAAATAGCTTGATGAGGTAATATCACTTTATGATACATACATAGCCTTCATGTTGATATTCTTAACATGCTGCCCCAGGTAATTTCATAATATGGCAATAAACAGTGTTTCATGTTCCTACCTTTATATACACCTGAAAATGGCTCCTCAACATCGCATGCAATCGGGCGAGTGCTATTTCTGGATGCTCGCTTAATTAGGGTTTTATATAACCAGCGCTAATCGTAAACCTAGTTTGCTTTGTACATATAATTTATCATAATTAAGCTGGAATGAGCTTCGGATAAAACGATGCTAAAAATATCTATATCAAATAGCTATTTAAATACAGTTGATCACGACGCTCAAAGTGAATGAAACATAACGCAATAATTTAGTAGTTTTTAGCACAGCATGCTGGGTAATGATATATGAATTATATGATACACCTCATATTGACCTGCATTGTTGGGTCATTCCATTAGTGGTTATCCATCCATAAGCCGGACTATTAATTACGGGGGGGGGGGGGGATCCCATCGTATTAACGCTTTCTATACAGTGCAACCACTGACGTCATCAGCTCCTGTTTTATAATATTACGCCTCTAACCATAGACCTGAATGACTAAATAGATGGTGTTAGCGTTCGCCGGTAATGCATGGAATTACAAAATGTGAAATGGTGATAACTTCATGCGATGCAACAAGGATAATGAGAGAATCTTTATCCGCGATGTGAAGGGCGACCCAGTATACGCGTTCATCAGCGCATCATAAACTCTTCCCTTACTAACATCAACATAATCATACCTTGTTTTGTCACATGTATTCTAAAAATATTAAATATTGCATGAATATATAGATTGTCATTTCTCCGTGAATCATAAATTGAAATTTGATGATTGAATTTGAAATAAGAAATAATGCACTGTGTAAGGGTAGTGTGGGTGAGTTGGCGGGGTGATTATGTGTGAAGGGGGGTAGGGTGGGGGTGGTGCGGATTGGGTTGTATTTGGAATTAGATTTTATAGGTTTTTACATTCAAGAAGAAGCGTGGCCAAGTGAATCATTTCGCCCTTGGCGGTTTCCGTACAGATGATTGTAGTCGAACAGCTGTCACTAGACGTTGATAATCACTAGAAAAGCTTTCAAGTCAGGACGGCTGCGTCGAGCCACCGCGCGTTGGACACCGCCGCCAATGCCGACAGAGCGCGGCTCTTTGTCATCAAACAGCGCGCGTCGCTACTAAAAGGCATCCCAGCCATCAAAGATACAAGGAAGCCAAGTAAATGTATAAGAATTATTAAACTGATGTTCATAAAAATTATAAAACAAATACCCTAATATGTCAGGAAAAGCCAAGCAACTGAAGTTAGTTCCAGTATTATGATTTAAGCATCTTGCCTTATTTCCACACCATTGTAAGTTAACGTACTGAGAGACTCAGGGCGATAAAGCTTTGGTAATGTCGTGAACTTGGCCCTGGGGAGCTTGTATACAGAATATATTCGTAGTACGTGCATTATTCTTATAATAATCCCGCTGTCGCTAGTTCTGTTTCTATAAGCAGCACCTACGCACTTCTCCCCGTCGTAGGATGACTGCGTACATGGGGGGGAGAGGGGGGGTTGGCTCGATGGGTCATCACGCTTGTTTGATTGTTCAAATTGTCTATGTACAAGCCTGAAAGACACTGTGACACGTTGGTGACACTGTCGATGTGTCAGGTATGTCAGGTGGATGACAATGTTGATGTGTCAGGTATGCCAGGTGGATGACATTGTTGAGGTGTCAGGTATGTCAGGTCGATGACACAATGGATGTGTCAAGCAAGTAAGGTCGGTGACATTATGGATGTGTCAGGCATGCCATATGAGTGTTGCTGTGGATATTTCAGCTATGACCGTAGTAGATGAGGTGCGCAATGCTCAGGTGAGAGATTCATAGCACTGCATGGGATGCATGTACATTATTTCATATTATTGGAATTTAATGATGTTGTATAGTATGATTGCTATTCATTGATGATGTTTCACAATTTTTGGCAGCAAAGATGCTGCTTTGTATTGTCGAGATTTGTTGATGCTGCCGTTCAATGTTGAAATGCATTTATGTTGCTTCGCATCATTGAAATGCAATTATGTTGTGTGCAATTGTTGAGAGGCATTGTTTACATTATTCAGACGCATTGATGTTGCTTTTCATTCATTAGATATGATGTTGTGTTATATTGCTGAGATGCTTTAATGTTGATTTGTATTACTGGTATGCAACAATGGTGCTCTGTATTGTTGGTCTGAAATGATGTTGCTTTGTACTATTGGTTTGCAATGATGTTGCTTTGTATTATTGGTTTGCAATGATGTTGCTTTGTATTATTGATCTGCAATATTGTACTTTCGACTACACGCCATTTACACACCAGCATCTTTAGCAGCATGCAGTAATTTTGTCAGATAAGCTTTGCATTATTGGTCTGCAATGATTTTGCGCTGTATTGTTGGTCTGCAATGAAGCTCTTTCATATAATGCAATGATGCAGTGATGCCTGCTGATTGCCTTATGAAATACTTTTGTCATATCAAACCAGACATATCTGTTTTTGTTCGACATTTTCTTCTCTAGCTTTTTTCTCGAATTCTGCCGACAATGGTAGTAACGCTTCCGCGTATTTTTGACAAAATCACTGCATGCCGCTAAAGATGCTTGTGTATTAATGGCGTGTAGTCGAAAGTACATTTTAAGAATGACTTACCCTTATACACATTTAAAGTGGTAGATAAGGATCACTTAAATCAAGAATAGGTCTGTACAATGGAGAAGTTTTGGACACAGTGGACGACACAAAAAATCTGCCCAGACAGCATCACTATCTTTCATATCCAGGCGATTGATTTAGTAGAACAACTTACAACTTTTGACGTCAGCCTTCGCTGATGTACAGCGCCCCCGAGCGGCCAGTGGAGTGGTGTCCGTGTGTAAATAGCAAAGAAGAAACACTTGAGTTGAGAGCGCCCCCTTCCGACAGCATGCACTAATTATCTCACTGATTACAGACGCCTCCCTGAGGCAGTAACTTCTCCGGCACACCAGGGGAGAATTTCACCACCAACAGATTCAGACTAATAATGCATGCACTTCATTTTTTTTGTTCTCACTGCCGTATTTTACCCATTGCATATTGTGATATTCTAGAAGAATGATTAAAACAGAAGGCATTGGAACAACAGGGCGGTGTCAGAGTTTCTGGTCCGGGTCAGTGGCCTCGAGGCGACTAGGATCTAGTGTTGTAGGTGTGGATATCATGAGACACACCAAGCCATCATGCAACGTCCACCCTCCTCATACCCGCCTCGCCAGTCCCTCATAGCCTCCACGTTCATATTGTCGCCCCCGTTGACAAACAGCAGCTTCACTCTGTGTCGCCTATCTCTACTTCAGTTGCATACGCCTGTTTAGCCAATTCCTACCTTACCCCATATTGTACTGAATACTGCTTTACACTTTTACATATGCACATTCAAATGATAAGCACACAAATTCAATAACAAATTTATAGCTTTATGGAACCA
>CM067350.1:12181446-12256446 GCA_034190875.2 Urechis unicinctus | reverse complement strand
AGGTCCATCGCGCATGAACTAACCACATCTTGCACATGGATCAACCTGTAACTGTATATATTGCGATATTGCAATTGCACAAATAATCGCTTCTTAGTCGTTCACCTGACGAAAAGTAAGCAAATAAGAGTTGAGGTTGGTGAGATGGTGGTCTGACGATCATGATGGTCACACTAAGTAAACAGAAGAGCAGTGTGGGTCCTGAATTAATGTGGCCCAATGCTTTCGTCATTGGCCCCCACTGTATAGGGCGAAAGCTCAACAAGAAGTGGTGGTGCTATGACGTCGGCCTTTTTAATTGCAGTATTAATTCACAATCAGCTAAGTCACTAACTCGCAATCCATAAAGTTCCCAGGTCAGTATGAGACACGAGGTTTTGAATACCGGGAACGCTATATATAGTGCATTATATGTTAAATATTATTTTACAAAATGCATTGACATATATTGGCGGGTTGCGATATTAGGGCATGGACTGCATGAATAAGACCCGAAATCATCCGGAGTTTTGGAAAGTAACATTAACTAGATGCATGACCAGAGGCTGGGAACTCGAGAATCAAGGCAAGACACTTGAATGGATAAGATTAATGATTCATAGTTTACGAGGAATCTATGTTCTAGGGAGATTAATCCCCCCGATATTAACAGCGGAGAAAGGGACGTTATTAGAGCAGCAGACGACATTGACCAGACAGAACAGTCATACTGTGAACACGTGATCTACTGACAGTGTGTCAAGGTCAATGCGTAACATCGTCATGGAATATTACTGGAAAAAGACCAGAGGTTGGATATGTATGAGCGGCTCATTAATGGCGTGCGTGATGTGTGATGTTTGTGATGCTTGTGTGGTGGAATCTGCATTGCTGCAAGACTCTGCTCCAACACGATGGCAGGGAGATGGACTCGCGGTCTTGGTTAGGGAGTGCAAAGGCTCCATCTCAGTCACACATAGTAGGAATTGACGGAAAACAGACGCGTGATGTGTGGGCAGTCCTGCGGAAGTGGTCACAGTGTATCTCAAGTGTCGGGTAATTGTCATCATTACAACCCGGATATGGACGGACGCAAGATGAGAGATTTAAGACCTTGGTTGGCCTGTCACCTTCAACAATTAACTCGAATAATAAATATGCTCAAAAAGGTGCAGGATTGAGTACAAGATTCGACAATATCATAGTTGCAAATACATATGTTGTTTTTTTTTAATTCGATATCGGCATCAGGCAGCAATAGACTGAAATGGTTGTTCATTCTGTTTATGGCCCAAAGGTACAATCATCTAAGTTAAGAAAAATTGAAGGCTAAAATTGGGTAGCGAACCTGCGACATTTTGGTCGCGCTGTCCATCAACATACACATGCAGATTGTAGATTGCAAGACAAGCAATTATACAGCGTGGTATATCATTGACACAAATCGTTATATCCGCGACTTTCTGTCATTTTCTGGTCCAATGGATACGAACAGGAAGTATGGAACAAAAAAACCCGCCAATAAATGCGACTGTTACGCTTTGCCCAATTCAGCTTTCACGCGGAGCGGCAATCGCGCTGCCGGCGCTCCCGTAACGCTGATTGTCCCCATGCAGGTATGGTCATGTGATGGTAGCTTTGATGTCTTATGGTCCAGGTGAACTCGTTTGATGACGTTATCAGCGATACACACCCTGTGGGTCTTCCGTGTTAACGTCTCGTCACTATTTATATCGGCAAAACCGCTTACATATATAGCTACAAATCAGATTCAACTCTCGAAATATATACCTGGGGACATAGATCCCTCTTGTTCCTGTTACTGACAGGGCAATAAAACAGTTACTTGATCTGCGAAAAACAGAATTCATTGTTACTTACCAGGGGCTATGGGTATGTGGTTAAGGGGAATCGGCGTTGGTGTATTATTCGTATTATTAATGCTTTTATCAATTCATGCATGCAATGCTAGTCACGACGGCGCGGAGTCTATTACAGTATGCACGCATGCGCGCGTAGGTGTTTTTTTTACAGCCGCGGTTTCATATTTATAACAAAACAAAAACCACAAACTTCTCCTTGCAAACAGGATCTTGGTCATCAGGTATTGTTGTAGGTACATCCCACAGAGTGCTACAGGCGTAACTCAGGCTGGGAAATTTACCTACAATTATTCCTGGTTTCGTATATCCCCAAAATAGATCTGCTAACTGCGTCGTTTTGAAAATTGCGAAGGGATGGACTGTTACTTGCTTGCATAGCAAATGACTCATCAGCCTTTTTACTTAGAGATTGATAGCATATTCTGCTACCTTTATTTCATATGTGTATGAGTTTTGTGATATATATACCACGATGCGCTGGGGTCGAGATGGAGGAACACATTGTTTGGTTATACATCGGATTGCGTTGTTTACATTACGCTAATGTACGCTTTATGAGCGTAGGGTTCCAGATTAATTGTGAGTTTACTTCACGAGAGATACATCAAAATTGGGCTGTCTTGCTTATTATGAAGTAGCATTGTGTGTTACAAACAGGCAATGAGTGTTGTGTGTATATTAAGCACAGTGTGTCTCTGCAACCTATGCGTACCATACGTTTCGTCTCTACCAAAGCGCCATCTACATAATCTTGCAAAAATGATACTTGAAGTACTCTATACGCGGTTGCATGTAATATTGAAGGAAAACATGAAAGTTCAGTAAATACAAAGGGACGTTGTTTTATTGGTGCGCGCCCCGGACGCGCGTTAGATATAATCGCTTGTCAAGCGACCTGTTCTGCATAACTACGGCGCCTTGAGCGACGTAGAGACCATGTAAGTCAGGGTGAGGGGACACTGAGAAATCATCTGGCCAGCGGCGAGCAGACTCAATCAGCGACTGCCATGCATAGTGAATGAGAAAGAGAGTCTCTCCTCTGCTCTACCCATCCCATCAATGTACATGACGCCACTAATAGCGACCAGCGAGGACGCGTCCCACATACAGCTCACCGCCATGCTTTATTGCATTCGCATCAGTTGAACACTGCGTGCAACTAATAAGTCGCTAATTGGATTAACACGCTCCACTTTTTGGCGGTTTTCTTGCGTTTTTTGTTCGTTACAGATTTGTCTGATGATCATGTTTGACACCATTATTCCTCGCATGTGGCACCTTCCGTTGACGACCCGTTGTTTTACTTACAGCTGGGGTGAATTTGCTAGTATGAGCAATTATACCTGCGTAAATGCCACATGCAGAAAGTGTGTTCGTGCTCTTATTCATTAGCAACTGATACTTAAATATTCGGTTGTAGAAATGTATTGAGGGCACCAGAGGTTGATGAACATTACAATACAGAGGCTGTGTATAGTGCTGTCACACGAACAACAAGAGGCCGCATAGTGGACCTCACGCTTCGAACAACCTCACCAGGCACTCATTTTAACTGATGATTCTAGATCTACATGCAAGTTAATGACAAACCATCATTAGCAGCAATAACAACCAGGTATATGGTGAAGAGAAACGCTGACAGACCAGGTCAAGTACTGGACAACTATTGTTTTGAATATACATATACAAAGTTAATGACGATGATACTAGTGATGATAACTATATTATGACAATTATTATCATGATAATGGTGATAATGATGACAGACATCATCTTATCTTATCATCTTATCATGTTGGAGACTGCATGGCATCACAACATGACAACAGAGACAGTACATCAAAGTATGCGACCCCCTGCGTTGACTGATAGAGACACGCCCTGTGACTTGTAGAATACAAGCACCCGCCCGGGGCTGACCAACATAAAACCAACGCAAACAAGACCATCTCTCGAAGATCCATTGCTTCTTGGAAATGTGTTTATAGATTCTGTGAGGTACTATCTGCGCCCGACAACTAAACTCCATTCCAATATCAGAAAAAACAAGTTGAGTGTATATATTCGACAGATAAGTTTTCATACCGCGGGGCAAGGAGTGTCAACTCGTCGTCATGGCGACAGTTTCCTCAGAAACTTCGAAACAATGATCGCAGATATCTACTTGAAATGCTTGATGTTGGACTGGGTGATTATCGTGTCATTTTCAAATTGTCATGAGCAGCACCAGCGGGCGTATTACAGCTAGGGGGTGAGGGGAGAGGGCGGGTTGGAGGGGGGGGGGTCGGTTGCATGAGGGTGGGAGATACGAAGCCCTCAATGAGTTAATACAGAGCGATCATATATGCTGCTGCACGAATTATCTCACTAACTCCAATTCAAGGCCACCTCACAAAAAGAGATGCTTCATTCCAATCGGATTCTCCGCATGCTTCTGACGGGGTGGAGATTGCATTAATGTAGTGGCTGACTTCAAGTAAAGACGTGCTCGCTGTTGACAAATGTAACAAGCATGCGGCATGGAGATTATCATTCAGTAAGTTCATAGTATAGGCAGGAGGGAGATATGTCAGAAAAGAGGAAGTTTAACTTCAGTGAGACCCCGATAAAGCACAATCGCTGTCGTCCATCAAATGTCTTCGCGATTAAATCGGGGTCGCGAAACTTCCGAATTAACTTGATATACCTTACTGCGAATAGGTCCATAAACATCAAATTCGTGTCCAATTGGGCCCTTCAAATTGGGGTTTCAGTATATCCCTATAACTTATCATTCATTACATATTTGTAAATAAATATCAATTCATTATTCATCGCTTATATGGATTGGAATATATCTTAGGCTGGGCTATTGCATCAAATAGAATGTATTGTAATGCGTGCAAATATTGACATTTTGTTGTCATCGACATAATCGACGCTGGCACAGACTTTCTTTATAGATATATATAGATATATATAAATCTATATATATATATATATATATATATATATATTTATATAATATATATATATATCTCTGTATATATGGATATATTTATCTTTATATATATATGTATATATCTCTATATAGATATTTAGAGAGATATATATAGATTCATACATAGATTTATACATAGATTTATACATATATATACATATGTACCTGATATAACTAGATATATACATAGATATATGTATATGTATATATATATATATATTTATATCTGTTACACTCCATATATATTTATATATATAGGTAGGTATATATATATAGATATATATGTATAAATATAAATATATATACGTATATATATATTTATATATACATATATATATTATCTATATATACATATAAAGAGAGAGATATATAGATTTATACTTAGATTTATACATATATGTACACATGTACTGATATAAATATATATATATACATATAGATATATATATATATACCTATATATAAGATACATATACATATATATATATATATATAATATATATATATATATATATATATATGATATATATATATATATATATATATCTATATATATATATATATGTATATATATATATTTATATCAGTACATGCCATGCACATTGTTGAGCAATTAAATCAACACCTGTGTTTGGAGTTATGTGCGGTAACAAATGAAGGCAGTTTAAAAAGCGTTGATCGCTGACTCAGGCGTGATGAGATTATCAGCGGCGACATCAAGTGGCTGGCGGTCAGATGCGCCATATACATCGAGCCAGATTCTTAAGGGACCAGGTGTTGTGCTTACTATACGTAGAAATATAGACTGTTCATGTCATTAATCACATCGTACAATAATGAAAATGCTTCATATATTTGGAGAAATGATATCTGGGAGCTTCGCTGAATCGCAAAGCATCACCGAGGTTCTCTCACTGTTTTGGGCAAATGGCCTTCATTACAACGAATATTCCCTGCATGCTTTGAAACAGTATATATATAGTCGGGAGTTGAGCCCGTGATATTTACAGCTCACATGACATATCTGTCTGGAGCAGCATAATATTAAATGAATTAACGCAAGTTGGGTTATTTAGTTTATTGATGTGACTTTGATTTCACATGACGCAGACTGAACCCGGAAATGGCGACGTCAAACGACCCTTATATCGTCCAAGATACGTATTCACATTCACAGACGGAAGCGGACGCAAGTCGCCCCGGGGCAACTTACCCTGCTGGCTCAGTAACGCTGTAACTCGGTGGTTTTCACGTAACATGTCAAGAGAACTTTACCAGTGAGATAGATATCAAACAAACTGCCATATATCCTGCAAATGACATCAATTAGGATCGACTAGGTCTGTTGACAACGATTTGCCTCACTTTGATGCTAAGCTAGTTCTTACGTCATATTGGTGTAACCGATGTGGTTACGACGCGAACGGGGTGTTTCAAAATGACGTTGCCCATACAAGGTTTGAACTGTTTGTTGGGTACATTTCCGATTCGATTTGAAGAAATACGACGTCGACAATATATCGCAAAGCCTCACCGAGGTTCTCTCAGTCTCTCACTGTTTTGGCAAATGGCCTTCATTACAACGAATATTCCCTGCATGCTTTGAAACAGTATCTATATAGTCGGGAGTTGAGCCCGTATATAGTTACAGCTCACATGACATTCTGTCTGGAGCAGGCATAATATTAAATGAATTCGCAAGTTAGGGTTATTAGTTATTGATGTGACTTTGATTTCACATGACGCCCCGGAAATGGCGACTTCAAACGACCTAGAACGGACTTAACGCGCTGTAACTCGGTGGTTTTCACGTAACATGTCAAGAGAACTTTACCAGTGAGATAGATATCAAACAAACTGCCATATATCCTGCAAATGACATCAATTAGGATCGACTAGGTCTGTTGACAACGATTTGCTCACTTTGATGCGGTAAGCTAGTTCTTACGTCATAGTGTGTAACCGATGTGGTTACGACGCGAACGGGGTGTTTCAAATGACGTTGCCCATACAGAAACTTCAAAGATTCCGAATATTGGAACGCCATTTTGAATCAGTGTCTTGTTGGGTAACATTTCCGATTCGATTTGAAGAAATACGGACGTATACGAATCACGGTAATTCTCGAATTTTACTCCCTTCTTGGACACCACCGAGGAAACTCGGATCTCTAACCTTCGACTCCGAACATGATATTTTCACACACAGTTGTGTATGCCGGCAATAATTTTCACACGCTTTCCCAGAAATCAACAGCAAAAAAAAAAGGGAGAGCGTCTGTAACAATGTGTTCCTGAAGCGTTTGTTGATTACGCGCGTCTGATGACCTCAGACACATCACGTGATGAATAAATCGAGCGTTGGATCAATTTGAAATTGAACCAACACATTTCAATCAAGTGCGTACTCTAAAACAAACTGTTTATGGAAGCGATGGGCTGCAGTCTTTAATTAGAGTGATTGCATTATGATCAGTCGCCATCAGTTGAGTCTGTTTCACCGGTGTGTAATTGATGTGTGTACTTCTGAAATGATGCGCTATTTCGCCCAAAGCGATACACAAATTACCCTAGCCTTCCCACACCTTTTTTTTCTTCTAAAAACCACAATCAGTGAACAGCCGATCTACAGACAACACCATATCATTATATTTCAGTTATTGTGCGAGTGTGGCATAGGGGTCGATGATATCCCAATCGTCCTTATCCACCCTTTTCCACGGACATGTAGAAACAAAAGCCGATATAGAAGGTGTCCCCGCGGGGTGGCTCGGCCGCGGGGTACCCCTACCCCGATATCGCCAGGTGCCTCCATAATTCTCCGTCCTCATTCCACAGATGGGGAGCCCGGCTTGTCCGTATATGCCCTCCAGATACGGAGAGGCATATTCCCCCATCAAAACTGACAAGAACTCAGCTAATTTGAGCCATGATTTCATCAACCCCTCGGCGCTTTTTCTATAATAAGTCATGGAACTACTGGTCGAAATGGTGTCGTCTGCTTTTATCAGAAAACCGAATGGCGCCTTTGAACTGGACCGCGTTTGTTACCGTAATCTGTTACATTCGTGGCGGTGGTAATCCTTGTTAAGACATTACATGGGAGGATGTCATTTGTGGAATTGACACCAACACTGAGTACCACGTGACAATAGTCGGTTCTGCTCCACAAGTAGTCAGTCAGTCAGCGTGTACAAGTCACGATGATTGGGAGGTTTTATCACATCAAATTGCAACACGAGCTTCATTCTCTAGGATGCCACCAAGACTGACATTTCCCCATTGGATGTATAATGCAACTGGATCAATAACAAAGGATAAAGTTTGGGGAATTAACGGTGATAACAGTACTCTTTTTATAACCCACAATAGTGGGAAAGTCCTCGTACCTACCTCAACCTGCCGTTATCTGTCCAAGATGACACAATCTTGCTACTCTGATGAAAAAGGTGAATTCCGAGTAATTATATGCCAGCTTAGTTTATGTAACCTTATATTGATGCGGATCACTTGATGGACTAAAAACGGCCCATCTGCAGATGGTTCTGACCCAATTGCGGATCAGTGTGGCATTGTTATTATACTAATGGATGTTGATTTATTCCTGCTCTGTGCTATAATACGAACAAACCAAAACATCAGTGGCATAGTCATTATGCCAAATCCCATGCGTAACTTTGTAAACATAAGATTTAAAAGAAAATCATCCGCAAATGGTTTTGACTCATAGCCAGATTAGGAACTCATTACCAACATTTTAACAAATTTTTATTCATTTTCGTTATGTGCAACATAATGTACGAAAATTTGTGCCGTAGCTCCAAATTCTAAGCAACACAGAGAAAACATCATATTGTAAAAAAAATAATCTGCAGATCCATCTGCAAATGGGTCAGACCCATCTGCAAATGCGTCAGACCCATCTGCAAACGGGTCAGACCCATCTGCATATACTTCTGACCATTTCTGAGGATGGATAAGACCCAACTTCAAAAAAGTATCACATCAAGATTATTTTTATCGACATTTATAAATTTGTTTTGTGCCACAAAACCAAAAGTAATTCTGTGCAAACCACATCCAGAGAAGAAAGCAAATTCAGAACCATCTGCAGTTGGGCCGTTTTCAGTCCATCAAGAGATCGGTCGCCCATCTGCAGATGGTTATAAATTTCAAATGCGGTTGCACATATGGTGCAATAAGTTGTTTCTTGCTTATGTTTCATCGTAATATATATATGCAGATATACAAAGAGGCCTCAGAGAAAAATATGTGAACATGCCACATGTGACCAGCATCGTGCTTTGTCATAGCGGCTCTGAAAATCCCATGCAATTTTCTGATTAATTTGAAAGCTTTGTTGGCCAATCAGAAGACTCCATATCTTTTATATAAGCAGGCATTCGCCGAGCCCCGGGACGTTGGATCAATAGTCCCATGTGCTTATGTTGATTTCATGGTAGAACCCCCTGACGACGGGCGTGTGTTGAACTCATTTGCCAACTCACCGCACAGCTAGTGGATGTGAGCCTTCTTAGCATAGCTATAAGCTCTTTGGTCCCACCTGGAGAGCTACTTAGGATAATAGCATGCTCGTCGAAGAAGAAGTCTTTATTGCGATATGCATCTCATCAGTACTGTTTTGGTAAAGCACGAGTTGTAATTCGATGCCATCACCCATATTAGTGTATGTACAAAGAGATCGCTTTTCCTAATCAATTACACTTGACGTTTGATATAGCCACAATAGATACCAAACGCCATGTTAATTGGACTCGAAAGGAATTGCAAAGAATCTTTATTTACGTTTTTGTTAACACGTACATATCAATTGCAAGAAACCTAAACCAATTCGGAATTGTCAGCTCTCTGTTCGCCAAATCGATCAATTTATGCAATGTTACATTCTCTAAAGAAAATTTATGTCAAAATGGATTGTTTTTCTCGCCTCTTGAAACCACACATATCTTCAGTGAATAATTATCTTTTTTTGCCTTTACCAGCACCACAATCGCATAGCGGATGCTTCTTTTAGCTTTCATTTGTAGAATATATACTAGTCTTTGAAAAGGGTGGGAACGTCTGCTCACATTTTATGTTTTGTCGACATAAATAGACCCAGTTGTTCTCACACAATAGAGATATGTGCCAGGTTCACTACCTACAACAACGCGGTCCGCGAAAATCAAATCGTCACATTTCACGGTTTTTTCCCACTGAATGATTGACATTCTGTGGGCACAAAATGCGCACGCGCAGAATTGACTTTTCATGGTACGGATGATACCTATTCTGTTACTAGCGCTGTGATAAATGCCCGCGGGATAACGAACTTGAGGTCATCAAGGGTATACCGGGCCCGATTCAACTTCATGGGCGATAAACGGAGGCGTTGTCGTGTATATCTACAATGGCGTATCGTGAACGGAGGAGAAAGTATAATCACACATTATCAATCATTACTGCAGACACGATGGGACAAACACCCAAACGCCCAACTGTACTTCACGACTTGTTCTTATTTTCAGCGCCTGTCAGCGCAACAATAGCTTTGTTATTGTTTGGTCGTCGCTTGGTGATATCACCATTTGAAATAGTTATTACTTTTGGTAGACACGCTGTCGCTCGAGGGGTGCTACCAAATGGCATTCCTTACTGACTATTCATTAGCTTTGTCGTGTCTTTGGTCGGAAATTGTTGACTTGTTTTAGGGATGCCCATAAAAGAACTAAATAATACTGATCATTACTGGGAAGTGGGCGAGGACTAATGACCCACCGTGGTCTGGCATGGACTTGACGGAGGGGATTTCCTTCAGAACTAAAAATAAATAAACTGGCTGTCACAGCCTTTATCTTAATCATCATAATCATCCTGATCGTCATAATCAGCATTATCTTCGAAACTACCTCATCATCATCATACGTCACTATTGTCGGCATCGTCATATCATCGTGCTTATCAACAGTACTGTTATCAACAATGTTGTCACCATCATTATTAGTAGATGTAACAGCACGCGCAGTATCATGAAAACCGATGCAGCGTACGAGTGAAGAGTAATCGACAAACAACGGGTGATGTTCTCATGAAATACAACATGTATGCGTTTGCGAATTCGTCTGTTTGTAACGTAAGGTAAGTATATGTGCCGTTATACCCTTTACTAACCGTACATTATGTATGTATGTATGTATGTATGTATGTATGTATGTATGTATGCATGTATGTATGTATGTATGTATGTATGTATGTATGTATGTATGTATGTATGTATGTGTATGTATGTATGTATGTATGTATGTATGTATGTATGTATGTATGTATGTATGTATGTATGTATGTATGTATGTATGTATGTATGTATGTATGTATGTATGTATGTATGTATGTATGTATGTATGTATGTATGTATGTATGTATGTATGTATGTATGTATGTATGTATGTATGTATGTATATGTATGTATGTATGTATGTATGTATGTATGTATGTATGTATGTATGTATGTATGTATGTATGTATGTATGTATGTATGTATGTATGTATGTATGTATGTATGTATGTATGTATGTATGTATGTATGTATGTATGTATGTATGTATGTATGTATGTATGTATGTATGTATGTATGTATGTACGTATGTACGTATGTATGTATGTATGTATGTAAATATGTATGTATGTGAATATGTATGTATGTATGCATGTATGTATGTATGTATGTATGTATATGTATATATGTGTGTATATATGTATGTATATGTGTATGTTTGTATGTATATATGTAAGTATGTTTGTATGTGTGTGTATGTATGCATGTATGTATGTATGTATGCAAATATGTATGCATATATGTATATATGTGTGTGTATTTATGTTTGTTTATATGTATATATGTATGTTTGTATGAATGTGTGTATGCATGTATGTACGTATGTATATGTGTGTGTATTTATGTAAGTATGTATATATGTATATGTGTGTGTTTTATGTATATATGTATATTTGTATGTATGTAAGTATGTATGTATGCATGTATGCATATATGTATGTATGCATGTATGT
The DNA here is from genome assembly GCA_034190875.2 of Urechis unicinctus. NCBI lineage: Eukaryota > Metazoa > Annelida > Polychaeta > Xenopneusta > Urechidae > Urechis > Urechis unicinctus. Next base: position 12,244,537 of record CM067350.1, on the reverse strand, counting down.
ATGTATGTATGTATGTATGTATGTATGTATGTATGTATGTATGTATGTATGTATGTATGTATGTATGTATGTATGTATGTATGTATGTATGTATGTATGTACGTATGCATGTTTATTAAAGTGTGTGTATGCATAATCATATTTTTAATTACATACACATGGAAATAGTTTAAAGGGGGCAAATACAGAGAATTAAGTCATGTTAACATCTCTCGTACGTTGTCATGGCGTCATTTGCGCCAATAACGTCATCTACTTATTTATATTGTATGTAAGGAAACATCCTTCATCTGACGCACGCCAGCCGATGGTAGATGACGCACGCCAGCCGATGGTAGATGACGCGGAAACGATGGCTTTCTTGAGAGGTTCTTGGGTCAAAACAGATATTTGCCAAGCGTCGTGGTTGCACTCGAATCAGTGTTGAATCGAGAATTATAACCAACAACAACAACATATTGAGGACGTTTTGTGGAGTGTGTATAAATAAATGGCTTCATCGTTGTGGCAATCACTACACTGGTTCACTCCATACATACACATCTTGAGTTGTCGTGGTTTTTTTCACCACTGAGCCAGCAAGAATTAGAATTAATAATGGTAATAATATCAATACAGTTCATTTATAAAGCGTAACTCGTTGCGTTTCTATGCGCTATTTCGACCGTTGTATGATACTCACGCGTTTCACGTACGATGGACTACTTCTCTCCAGCCAGGCCTGGGTACTCCTTAGAGTTCTTGTCAATTTACATCCTTCCAACATTACTTGTGACATCCCACTGCTGTATGTGGATGTGTAGAGAAAGGGACTTACTAAAACAAAAGGCTCGCCTTGTTATATATGACTGAGAAGTGTTGCTTTGGGCGGGAGTTGACAGTAGAGTTGGCATGCGTCAAGGGATTAATTAGGATGTACATGAGAGAAGAGCTGAGGGCCTTTAGCTTGGGGAGAGAAACACTTGTTGTGTTGGTAGAAGTAGGGCGGCCATCTTGCCTGCGGACGGGTGCCTGCTGTGTCCTCCTTCAGGCGAGCACGATATGGTGGCCGCTAGATGGCGCCACGGAGCACCGCTGATGACGTTTGGACGCTCGCGCGTCGAGGACTTGATGCCTTTATGATGGTATATATGATCAGATATAGAAGTATATTTAAGAAATCACTCACTCATTCATTCACTCACTCTCTCATGCATTCACTTACTCATGTAGCTAATGTATTCATTCATTTATTCACTCACTCGCTCACTCTTTCATTTGATCACTCACCCAATCATTAAATAACTAATGTACTCACTAACTCACTTATTCACTCACTCATAACTAATGCACTCACTATTTCCCTACCTTGCCCACTAATTCACTCACCCACTCACTCGGTCATATACCAAATAACTAATGCGCTCATATATTCATTCATCCACTCACTTACTCATTCATTCACTCACTCACTTACTCATTAACTTACTCACTCACTCGTTCACTCCCATGAGCATACAGAGCCTGTGCCTGTGGATTTGCGGGAGAGCAACTTGAGGGTGGAGTTTATTTGTCAACATTCGGGTTGTAATCATTGCCATTATTTTCATTAACTCTACACTTTACGACATTACTCAGTCACTCCACGTGTCATCGTGCCATTGTGATTCCCTTCATCCTGCATGGCGACATCGTCATTGACATGCATCACGAATTAATAAAAAAGACATGAAAATGATCTATAGATATAAAGATACTGATGTACGTGCATAGAGCACTGAGGGTCATTATTTTCATCCATCAACGAGCAATATTAAATATTTATATCAATCGCACCACACGAACGCGTCGCCAAAGCAGAATAATTAATGGGGGTGGGGACGCTTTGGTTAGTCACGTGGTCCACGTACCAGGCCGCGGGCAGCGCGAGTCTGCGCTGAACTACATGCTTCTTGCATTCGAGCATTGAGTGGAAAAAGTCATGGGTTTGTTGGGTAAATATAGAGGTATTGAATGCTAAGCATTGCTGAGTCGGAGGTATAGACAGGGAGAAGTGCAAATGCAAGAAACACCAGCGAGAGAGAGAGAGAGAGAGAGAGAGAGAGAGAGAGAGAGAGAGAGAGAGAGAGAGAGAGAGAGAGAGAGACATAGACAGCTAGATAGATTGATAGACAGACAGACAGAAAGATTGAAAAGGAAGACGCCTGAGACAGAAAAGGCGAAAATGACCAAGTTATTTCAGGTAGAGATATGTCCTCCTAGCCACTGGAGTCGTTGCTGTCATTTGACGAGAACGGATCACACACGATGTTGAGACGACACCAATTGGCCCGGAGCGAACGTGGACTGGGATCACTTTTTTAACAAGAGCCTCAGTCATCAAAACGCGACAAGACCACCTCTCAATTGTAACTCTGGAAATTGGGCCTTCAGCGTAGGCTATCTGATAGCATCGAGGGTGGCGGGATTCCGGCAGGTTCTTTCTGGGCTGAGCTACGAGAAGCCGTTACGATAAGTAGGCTAGCAAGCCTTGGGGAAGAAGGCCCATAGCTCTTGAATTTGGAATGCTCTAATATTTAAGTTTGGGATTGCTGCTCTTGGTTTATTTTACTTCTTCACAATATGCGGATTGCAATTAGCATTTAATTATTACTCTTTTTCCAAACAAAATGTCAATTATTTATGATGGGACTAGTATGGTGAACAGATTGTCAGCCAAAAGTTCACTGGAGATGGAATATTATCTTGATATATTAAAGATTGAGTTGGCGTTTCATTCGCTAAGAAGTTGGCTGACAATATATACTCATCCTGATTGCTGTTGGTTCATTTCAAAAGTTGCCTCAAGTGGCGAGAGAATCTTAAACTGTTTAAAACGATTCTTCAAGCTTATGCATGGTTAGTATTTTTCATTCATTCACACCGTCTAAACCATATACATATATGTATACCACTTCGTCCACATCCATCCATTTTTCATATGCTAAATTAGTTATGATTCTTGTTTAGTCGCGTTAATTCTGATATATTGTATCGGTAGTATTGGGGTACTTATGTCTAACAAAAACGCCCAACCAGCTACCAAGTTAGTAATCATAACGTTTTAAGCGTTATGATTGAAACATCCACAACCAACCCGCCCACACCCTTTAGATAATGCTTGATTCATTTCACTGCGAAAATCACGCGACTGAGATCACACTGCTTTCAGATGAGAAACTTCATTTGCATAGATTGCCGAATCAGCATGTAAAGTAGGATGTAAAGCAATTGTGGCCTCCAGATGGGCTTTTACTGACCGAAGACTGTTGTCGCCTACCGAGTGCTAGGCCTCAGGGCACAAAACGCGAGATCATAGGATCGCCTTCAGAGGTCCTCTTTTGCCGCAGAGATGGGAATAGGAGGAGGGGATGACAGGTTCAGCATCCAGGAAGCAGACCCTCAGTAAGTGTGTGACTTGCGTTGTTTACTAGCGGCCACTCATGTGAATAAACAATGTCACATGACTACATATCACCTCCGTCTCACCACACGAGGTCAGGATTTACCCCAGTATCCCATGACATTGTCAATGGCTCGCTGACCCAATATGACGTTTTATTAAGTGTGCAGTCTGCCAGTGGAATGGAAATGACATTCGACTTCATGTGCTCGGTTCACGAACCTCTGGTTTAGGGTCGTCCAATGCTGTTTGTACCTCACGTGTACAGTTCTGGCATCCATTTTGTGACTGTGTCGATATTGTTGTCTCGTCTTGACATCTCTATGAGTTTATTTATTTTGGCATCATATCTCACACAGTTTCGTGGTATATATTTTAACACTGCTCCTTAACTTTTAGAAGAAATATCCATTCCCGAAGCGAAAACAAAATATTTCCGAGAATGATATCGCATATATATACGATACTGTTCTCTTCTGAAATGATTCTTATTGGTCGCACCGATCGAGAAAGCTTTGGTAGGATCTCAATTAACGGTGCCCCTATTAAAATGATCTTACTATATTTCACTTCCATGGGATTGTTACGGTTTCGATTTTCAACAAACCTACTTCATTGGAATTGAAATCGATAATTTAGAGTAACAAAAATGTAATATCCGGGGCTTATCATCTTAAACTGATAAAGTGGATAAAGTATTAAGGAAATGGAAATGACAATCTGAAATCTAAAATGCTCATTGTTTTGCAACATTCGTTTATGTATCAATATCAGTACAGTACAGGAGTAGTCTCTTGCGCTGAAAGAAATATCGACTGCCCTTCTTATGTCACGTAGGGCAGTCCATATCCCACACTGTTTACTGGTGTAAACAGATTTCCAGTACAAAGTATATTTATGCAGATTTACAAAGACGGTTGGGTTGTTGCGGTGACAGGGCAAAATAGTTCACACCCTTAGGAATACCTCATGCCCAAGGAAACAAATTTCGGCATTTGTTGTTGACCATATATTTCGATTTCGATCACAGTCTTATACAATCATGCTAGTTTCTGATGACACCGGCTGTAACGTAAGGTACAATCGATTTCATTGGAACACATTGAAAGCGTAGGATTAAACGGGTTAAATCTGTAGACAAGCAGATCCCATTTTCAATTGAATATTTTGACATTATTGCATAAATTTATCACACATCCCCCGACACAGTCTCTCTTTCGCTACCGGCATATATGTGGCGAAGGATTCGAGCTAAACAATCATAACGTATTGATTTTCATTTGCATGTCCCAAAATATTTTAAATTCGGATGTATTCAAGGTCATGGCTTCCGGCGGCACCGAAAAGGCATTGGGTCTTCTTAAAAGATTACCCAGGGTGGCACTTGATAATCTGAGGCCTCTTCCCGGTTCTCGTCGTAAAGTAAATACAACTATCTGATAAATCTCATAGAATTATCTAAAGTCAATTTATTCAGTGCGATAGTTGATCTCCATCATTCTATTATCGCTCATCGTGTTTGAGTGTCTTTCTGACTTCTGTACATTGTCATTGATGTCCTTAACTAAAAAGTGACAAATGTCAATGTATTCATCATTTTTAACCCTCTACCACAGTTGAATATTATATATTTCTGCGACTTTTCCGTTCTGCAATCCATACATCTTATTATATTCAAATATTGTTAATTTTGTATTTATTATTCCTGTACACACAAACGAGCATTTCGCCGAGAGCGCCACCGTTGCTGCGCCTGGGATAGAATCCGCCATTTTGTTCGAGGTGCAAGCAAACGGAGTGTCTGCTGTCTATGAAAAAATAATTTGAAAGGTTACAGGCTTTTGTACTGATTTTTCACCGTATCTAGTATGAATGATGTGCGGTTGTTTCATACATTGGCAATTTGGTCACATGTCGTTTCATACACAGATAATTGTTTCGTGCACCCCACTGGGAGTCGTTTTGTACACTGAACATGTGGTGTCTGAGATATGCTCGTTACTGTTAATACCATTGGTTGGGGTTCTGCTCTACGAGCTGGTGTGTTGTCTCCATTGAAGTTTATGTCTGCCACTCTCGCTGGTTGCACCCTTTTCATGTTGGCCTCATTCCAAGAGCAGAGCTGATCAGTGCAGACACTATCATCTCATCCATGTGGCAATGTGATTCACCAAGCCTTTGGAACACACATACATGTATAGCTCAATATAATAGTACTGTTATATACTACAAAGCAGTTATGTTGTTTCCTTTACAAATGTCGCAGTGATATTTCACATTATTTCTTACCGAGTACCTCCTGTTAATGGAGTATCCACAATAATAAAATGATAAATAGGTCATTAATTGTCAGATACACAGCCATTAATACTTAAATTATTCCATGATAGTAAATCAGATACAAATGAATATCTTTAAGTACCCAGCTTTGCGGTCACAGTGAGTAGTAACCACTTCGCCTCACCGTGAAATGACAGTTCAAGGATGGTGAGACTGTTCATTGACACGAAACGAGAGTGTCACATCAGCTCTCAATACTGAAAGGTTGGTGTCACTGGGGTTCAACTGTGTGATTGTCTGCACCCAGCCCAATTCAATTAGCCTGTTGGAGGCCAGCGCTTTGTAGTTTTTTATAGCTTCTCTGCTGGGTACACACAGCATTACAGATTACTTTGAATTTCAATGATGATGGGTGATACATTATTACTGTCACAAGGCAATACCAATGGATCTATTGTGTATCAGGACGGATATGCCACACTCCTGAATATCGGTCTCTTTGCGAAAATGACTAATTTCCTATTTTGAAAGAAAACTAGGCATACAATGAAATTACAATATAAGGCAAAGGGAATGACAGAAGTTACCTGGTGTTTCAAAAAGATAGACTCAGATGTTTCCGAAATCCATGAAGAGCCATTTTTGAGGGACATTTTTAAAAATATATGTGGGCAGTCTGTAAGGACAAAGTGACAACAAAGCTCTAGCTTGCGTTCATGATGATCCAGAGTACTTACTTCAAAGTCCAGAGATATAATTTGCGGACATTGTTAGCAAATATTTAAAAATTGTAGAAAACCGAATATGCCTCATTGGACTACATTCTATCGCTGTTTGGATTTCAACGTTCGATTTTGCAAGTTGTATCGTGGGTAGCATGTGATTTCACTGTGCTGAAAGAATTGTCCGAGTCGGACGGTGTTGTTGTTATTTACTCTTGTGATGGTGGAAATGTGGTGTCATGATGGAAATGTAACATTGCATCATGTTTTATAAGTGATTCTCTTCCAGGCAGGTCTTCTATTGCGGGATGACAGCCGCATTCTGGTGTATCCAAGTCAATTGTGACTGTGTTTTTCAGGTCACATCTAGTGTTTCTAAGAATATTCAAGGTTTAGTTGTCAGTGGGTATAAATCCACTCTTACTGGGAGCATGCTATCAGTGCAGAACGCACGATCTATTCACCGGCTATAGAATACTATAATAGAGAACACTTTATGTACTAGATCTGGAAATTATCTATTAGCTTGGCATTTATATTTTCTCCAAACAGTGAAGAAATCCTGTAATGCTAGGTTTGAATATTGTCGAGAGCATGGTTATTCAGAGATTACCACTGTGGTTTTGCAATATAGGGCAAAGTTCGTAGAGGTCAGCACAGAGGAGGAAAATGTGGGCGTGGCGACAAAGGCCAGGGTGCTCGGGGAACCCTACCCCGGATAGGGTTCGAGGGTGGCAATACACCCTTCTACCTCACAGTTCCTCATGAGCCATACTATCAAGGCTCTCAGTGAGTCATTTTTTTTGCATCATCTGTTTTACTGGAATGATATACTCTATTCAATCAGATACGACCGTAAGTGTTGTCATCCTCAAATTGTTTTTCAAGGGTTCTCATATGAGGGTTAGTAGTTTGGACCATAAGCTGTTGATTGTATGAGGTAGATTGATGTGTGAGTCAGTGTTAAGCGGCAGTATCCCCCCATGTCACTGATGACTCTACAACGTCTGCTGGACCTGGGTAGAGTGGATGGTACAAAACCTGTGGATATGACTGCTCTGTGCAACACCAAGACAATAGTTCTCAACCCAGACCTTAAACATTATGGCATCAATCTAACTGATGAAGTAGGTGCCATTGAAATGCTGTTTATGTGGATTTAGTTCTTGTAAGCCATATTCAGATCCATCACATCTTGGATTGAAATTTGGTGACTTATTGATTTCCGATGATTCACGTAAGTAGTGCTGATTATATATTCCTTTAACTCTTCTGTCAACCATCCTACAGGGAGCAGACATATTCGCTGCCAAAATTAATCTTGAAGTCCAGTGGGCATCAGAATTGGCCATTGCGGCTGTTGAGAAGAATGGCGGTATGATCGTCACAAAATACTACGACCTAGCCTGTGTCAGAGCCATGTGTAATCCACTACGCTTCCTACACAGGGGCCTCCCCATCCCCCGATGTATGCTGCCCCCTCATGATGCCATAGACTATTATAGTGATGCTAAAAATCGTGGTTATCTGGCAGACCCCGAACTTATCCTCGAAGCCAGAGAAGAGCTTGCTCAGAAGTATGGATACAAGCTTCCTGATCTTAAACTAGATCCTCTGTTTGAAATGCTGACAAGAAGGAAAGATCCCCGCCAGATATGGCACGGACTGGAGCCTGGTTGGGTCATTAATTTACGGGATAAAAACATTTTAAAACCAACCAGTGAGCAATTGAAAGAATATTACAAAATGTAATTATTTCAAGCAAGTCCTGTGCAATGTATATATATATATATATAAATAAATTTGCTGTCTCAAGCCAAATAAGTTGTTTTGTATCCGGACTTAAAAGGAATAACATGCCAGTGGAAGTCATATAGGCAAACCTGAGGAACTAGTAAGTAGGTTGTGCAAGACATATATGTACACCAGCAATTGCAGGGTTCTAAGCAATAAAATTTATCAAGTAAGAGGTGCTTGCCTTAACATCTGGAAATAGCCATTATTTCAAAGGCTGAAGTTAAGAAAGTTAAAATAGTATTGTCAGGAACTGATGAAGTGCTTAACCTTTTGAAACAGTTTGGCAGCTATCTATTGAATATGAATGAAAACTTTCACAATTAAGTCAGAAGCAAGGGCTTTACTAGATGCTAAAAACTATGATGTTCATGTAATTAAAATTGAAAAAAAAAACATTTTGAGCTGGAACAAATTTAATCAAAATAGGATATCAACCTGAACCCATTCACACAACACATTAACGAACCAGAAATAACCATATTCCAAATGGCAAAACTGACACCCAGCACAAAATTCAAATGAATTTAATTTTGATTTCAGTGCGAATGGTGCAACAAGAATGTATATCATAAAGTGAAGTGCATGAACAAGACTAGGTTGGTTTCCATTCATCCCCACACTAAATACTGCTAACTAATGACATGTTGATACAAGACAGGATACTGGTGTAAGCACCAAATAACATGGTGGAAACCATGGCTCAAGCACAAGTTGGTGTTTAAATAATATATCATAGTCTTGCCCTCATCATTCACACCATAAACTTTCCCCACAGTGATAGTTTAACCCAGTGGTGTGCTCATGGAAATCACTGCAGCAACTGTTACATAATACCATGACATCAGTACATAAACATAATATCCTCATGGTCACATTATGTCATGACATCATCATGACACAGTCACATTTCGTGACAGTCACATTATGTCATGACATCATGACACAATCACATGTCATGACATCATGACACAATCACATTGTCATGACATCATGGCAGTCACATTGTCATGACATGATCATGACACAGTCACATTATGTCATGACATGATCATGACACAGTTACATTATGTCATGACATGATCATGACACAGTCACATTATGTCGTGACAGGTGCAATTCGTGAAACAGTTACATAATATGTGAGACCCGAGTTACATTATATCATGGTGTACAGAATCAAATGTAGATGTTTTGTGGTCCGATGGGTTGGCTCGCGCTTCATATGTTGCTATGGTTACTCCATGTTTTCTAGCCTGTCAACAAAGTCACAAGCACACATTGACCATTGCCATGTTAGATCAAATCAGATGGACTGCAGGGAAACGTTGCATCACACAGAAAATAATGTCACCATATATGAAGACTATTTCCAGGGTTGACACCATGGCATTGATAGATAAGGATGAATAAAGTGATGAATTAATACCACAACTCAGTGCAACTGCACTCTTGACATGCCATATTTTGTTAGTAGAAAATGGTGCAAAGTCCATACATATTCTGAAATGTTAATTTGAAACTTGGAAACCAAGAGGAACCTGCTTGACTGACCTCGGAAAAATCTCCACGCAGACCAATATAATACACTTGGGTTGTGTCAGCACCAAAATTGCGAGGGAAGTGAATGGATAAGCATTCAACAGAGTTGAATCTAGTTGCCCTGAAACAAGAAATGATGGAATTGATAAACTTGCAAATGAACAGATTTATTAATGTAAAAATCAAATGACTACAATGATATTGATGCATAAGTAATTGATTAAAACATCAATATTATTAGTTACTGAATAGAACATTGATACCTCTTTCATTGATTTGGACATTGACACTTTTGTTACTGATTTGGACGTTGATATCTTATTCACTGATTTGGACATTGATATCTTATTCACTGATTTGGACATTGACACTTTTGTTACTGATTTGGACGTTGATATCTTATTCACTGATTTGGACATTGATATCTTATTCACTGATTTGGACAGTGATATCTTATTCACTGATTTGGAGGTTGACACTAAAGTAAATGATTAGGACATTGACACTTCAGTAACTGATTTTGACATTGGCACTTCATTAACTGATTTGGACATTAACACTTCAGTGACTGATTTGGACATTGACACTTTAGTAATTGATTTGAACATTGACACTTTAGTAACTAATTTGAACATTAGAAACTTAAATTATTGATTTGGACATTAGTACTATTGTCTTTCCTATTGACATTGATACTTAAATAATTGATTAGGACATGGACACTTTAGTTGCTGATTTAGACATTGATACATATATTGTTTGCTATTGACACTGACATTAAAATAAATGATTTGGACAAGGATACCTGAGTATCTGGACAACATACCAATCAATGACGGTAAATATAATTACATAAACTGAAAAAAACCCAAAACAATTACAGTAGTGTCATGACTAGCAATATAAAATGATTAGCATACTTGGTGCTGTACTGTAGAGTGCCTGTGAGGTCAGGGTTCATATTGAACTCTTGGTCGGGTTCACAGGCTGCATCATCAAACGTCATGTTGGGTCTGTTTTTGTACCTGTGAAAAACATCAGCACATAACTAATGTCATCAGTAAGTGGCAGTGGCTGGTACATCATGACTGTCATCGTGAATAAATTGGTTATAGTGAACATTGAGACCATGTTTTTCAGCATCATGGCATTTTGTGTGGTCCCTGCCCTCCACTTACACATAAAAAAACCTTAACCACATATCAACAATGAGGTTTGAATGTTGGACAACAAATACAAACTGTAATAACCAGTTCAGTTTTCCATTAGCACCCCATCTAATACTACAAGCCAAAACTAAGTAAGGAAAACAGAAAATGGCAAAATTTATGGTCCAGAATTCATTTTGATAACGACTTACAGCTTCATACATGACGGATGGAAGCCACCTTCGCCTCCTATGACAATCACTCCTCTTAATTTCACAAGGCCTGTGAACCTAATTGGGAAAGAGAAATGATTGTGCTTACTGAAATATTATTTACTTGCAATAAAAATGGATAACAAAATAATATGACCATGACATTCATGTTCTATTGCTTTAGATGAAAATGGCTTTCAAATTGTCAGTTTCATCCCATTGGAACTCACGGTATATTGAAAAGCAGTTCTTCATCAGCGTCGCTTTCAACAAACTGTCAAAATCAAGTAACAAATCTTTATTTAGAGTCGCAGTAATTTTGATAAGATTTTATTAAGTATATAAATTTCACAACTTCACCAGCATAATGATGTTTGTATATTAAAGCACTACTGTGGTAGCAATTGAGTGATATTGAGTGATCTGTCACGCCTAGAAGATCAACTTTGAACTGCATTACAAGCATTCACTAGCTCTTGCACACGAAAGTACGGGAGCTGCAGCGACGCTCCCAACAAGGTAATCAGTGGTAATCAAACCTTACGTTGTTCTGTTGGGTTAGCATTCACTGATTCAGGCTCAGTTTAATAACACGGGAATAATTATTCAACACGTTGCGATGGTTCCCTTACATAAGAACTACGCCACGTAAGGCCGAGTGTGACGTAAAGAAAACTACGCTATAGCCTCTTGGGCGATAATACCTGCTCGGTGTCGAGACGCCGGTCCCAGGGCTTGAACACATGTTTTCCAGAACCGTCCGAGGCTTCGTTTAAACATTGGACTCTCTCTGTGTCTATCTTGAGGTAAAGACTATATTGGCTGGCTAACTCGGTTTCAGACACAGTATCGTGACTGTGGTCGCAACCACCGCCGTGACTGTGGCCGTGACCAGACATTTTCCTAGCTTTTGCGTTTCAGACAACTTTGTAAACACGAAGACGGATATGGTTTGCCAAAGTATTAGAAATGAACTTCATTCGACAAAGGTTTTGGCAGCGATATGCGAATCGAGTTGAATTAATTTTCTGAAGCAGTGAAGCAGCCAAAGCCATGAAGATATTAAAGAATTTATTTTGTTATGGCACACAATATCTTAGCTGGAAAGGAGACACGAGGAGAAATGGGATGAGAGAGGTAGAGAGATCGTACATTGAAGTTTGCAACACGTGCTTCTGACAATAGTTGTGTGGGTTGGTGTGTGTATACAAATGCTACTTTGCAGCAATTGATCGCAACGAAAGTCACGGAATGATGGTTCTGTATTACTCCCGTGACTCCAATATTGATCCAGGGGTGGGTGGGGGTGGGGGGGGGGGGGGTGACTCAACAACAAAAACCGTCGTATCAGGTGTTGTGCAAGTGTATAAATCGTCGTACTAGGTGAAAATAGAAAAGAAGCAAACCTGGTCGTACAAGGTATAACGTAAATGTATAAACTGTCGTACGATGTGGAGATGGGGTATGCGACTGACTTATAGGATGGCACCCTCCTCTCAGCCAATCAGAGCGCAGCGTCCGAGTGTGTTTCTCCTTATCATCCGCATGACTCACACTTGTTACTCATGACTAGGATGATAACGCTTAATTACGGTCCCATCTCTAAAAGGAAATGTAGTTGATGCGTTAGTTCAATCGTAAAGCACCATGGGCGTGTGTTTCGACGTCCGATGTGGGCAACCGGTTTGTGCCTAGTGGGCGAGCTATCCAATCACTCCCATTCACTATTTCATTCCTGTTTCATTTTGTTCTTAAACGGGACAATGTCCGTGTATAGCCTATCGTCCTCGACAGTTCCAAGTTAGTATTAACATTTTGGTCTATTTGCTCTTGGAACAATTTATGGACACCGGTTAGGAAATCCCCGAAGTTGATCTGAAAAGGTCCGATCAATACAGTGAAATGTGATCATGACATGTATCTAGCTCTTTTGAGCCAAATGGAGCACCCGATCGACTGTTGGTCTGTTGGGCTACATGTATCGCCTTCACAGAACACAAGCTGCGATTACTTCCCATCTTCAGCTTTATAGCTTTTGTTAGCTGCTTGTACAATAATAACGTGCTTCTGGTAACGACAAGGTTTCGTCTGTGACTACGGATCTATAGCACGCTCGATATAATCATCATCATCATCATAATCATCATCATCATCATCATCATCATCATCATCATCATCATCATATCCATCATCATCATAATCATCATAATCATCGTCATCATCAACAACAACAACAAGGCAACGCAAGTCGTAAATAAGAAGCAGGGGTACTTGGGCATCTTGTTTCTCATACGTCGATGGATTCATTACCCTGCCTCGAGCGCCTGATGCACTAAGTGACCGCATTCCAGAAGAGCTTTAAGTGGTATTAAGTGGTTGCGTCAACTATATTGATTTTTTTTGGTGCCAGATCGATATACAACATGCCCTCTGCAGGTAAGAATTTACAAATTGGTCTACCTTCGTCTGACAAGTGTTCATGTTGCTACCCCATGTTCATTGCAAACTGTGGAGAAAAGAAAGAAGTCATGCGTCACAATACATGTAGACGCTGGCAGCAACTCAAGATAAAGAACTTAATTTGTTAATTCTTTGCATAATGTTTAATTATTCCAGACGAACAATTTGAGATGGTTGCCTACACATTGCAATATATGCCAGACCAGATCTGTATACCAGCCATTGCCTAACAGGCACACCGCGTTAACTACTGCCATACACACACTGAAAAACCATGCTACAAAGCAGACCTTACTGATAACGATCGTCACCGGGTTATTCACACCTGTAGCATGATATAGTCAGGTATAGGAAATGATATCTCGTTGACCATGTATATGATGAGAATCACAATAACTCGGCCATTTCAATAATGATTTTGACTATAATGTATTACAGGTTCATCGGTAAGATTAATTGTAGTAGGGTCAGGTACCCGGATGTCCATAGGTTGCATAGCAATGCTTCAGGGGCCGCCTGTTGTTAGGGTCAGTCTGGTGGTGTTCCCATCTTTAGGCAGGTGCATCGTATGTGATTATGACGACATCACTTTGTAGCCCTAAAGACGTAGGGGGGTGGGGGGGGGGTGTTGAAAATGTTGCATAGTCAGCATTTAGGCAGTGATAATAATATCCGCGCGATTTCCGAATGAATGGCTACTGAAAGTTTCCTTTACATTTACGTGAAATGAATCTTTTCGAAGTGGGTCAATTTAGAATGAGAATCGATATGACGCTAGGACTACAACGAGTGAATGTAATTGTCTGTCTGTCATGGGTTTGCAGACATGGTTATGATAATTTGTTTTGGGCTTGAAGACACTTTCTTTTATTGTTAATTCGCGAACAAAGCCTGTGATGGTTTATAAGCTATTAAACATGGCATGACGTGCGTTTCTGGCCAAGTGACCTCGCGTGTTACAAAGTTCAAGTGGCTGATCAAGGACTCCCAAGCGAGGGACGCTGAATGCGTCTCTTGTCTGACAACATACGATGCGGATGATGCCTGGACACAGTGGCTCCCCAGGAGTGCGACTCGCAGTAGTTATCACCTGGTCCCGGTCATCAACAAGTGTCTATTATTGTCATCTTAGCATCTCGTCAAACACAATGCCCTGAAGAGGCTTGTCACCGCAGATCAGCTGTTTGTTGGTTTCGATTCGGATTTCCGGTTGGGAAACACGTGTTGCCTCGATCGCGTTGACACGGACACAATACCCCATCGTCCACCGTTCTCACCTGGTCAGGGGCCGCAATATAACGGGACCATTTACGGAAATGACCGAGGGCCATGTGGGGATTACGCAATCAGTCATCAACGCGCAGCTGCCCCCGCTTTGGAAGCAATGGCTGGGTGCTGGTATCGTTCATATGTTAATGAGGCTCCGCATGCGAATTTGGGCGTTCTTAGTGAGAAGAAGAGAGATTACGTTTTACAGTGGCCGACTTAACCAGTGCTTGACGAACGTAAAACCAACGTGTCACTTAGGAGTGCTTGATAGCGTAGAGCTGTATTGTATGTTATGGTGTGTAACTATAGAATATATATATATTTATATATATATTATCGTATACATAGTAATAAGGCTTGTCCTTTGTGATCACTGTACATACACAAATTATATTAAATATGAAGTCATCCTTTTTGAGACCATAAGCTACTTGACTTTCTCTAGTGTCCTATAATGTTACAAAAGATACATTGTATATATTTATAGACACATTACATATATTTCGGTAATTTATTAATCATTTATATTTGTATATCTTAAATATAACACTTCTCCGCCAGTATTTATTAAATGCTCTTCTGTTTATGCATCCGATATTTCCTTGTAATTGCTTGATCATTATTATATTGCGATTTGCCAGGATCAGGAATGTATGATTGAATTTCAAGACTAGGCGCGTAAGTTTGCGCATCAAAATATCAAAGCTATAGCTGTTGTTTTTTTGCGCCTCAAGACCATTTAATCGAAGGTCAACTGGCTCAATGCATATCGAGTGGAGGATATTTTAACATCACAAGAGTCGGATATGGACCACGATTACGAACCAATCCTGGATTTCGTATGATGTATTTACAAATGCCTTCGTCGGAAATTGGACGCGATGTTCTGTCAACCTGCGTGCCTTCTGACTCCTGTTGGATGGTCTGTATACCTCTCACGCCGATAGTCCCACGCGCACGCGCTCCCATAACCAAACCGACAGGTGCATGGCAGAATGCATTGTCTGCTACACACCTACCTGCCGATACTCTCAGCCTTGTAACTAATCAAAGAACATCAAAGGCCAATTTCGGCTGTGTACCCCAGTAAGTGCCCTATCCTAGAAAGCTCATCGGCAACGCTTAATTAAGCTTCCTCGAACTCGAGAACAAAGATGAGAAGTTTGTATTACGCCATGGTGAGATAAAATTGGCTGTAATGATTTGGGTGTATTATTGCGTCACAGCGTCCACTCGCGCAGGTGAGCAGGTGATTGAGGGACGTAGGGCGACTTCAGGGGCTGATCTGGAGGTAATGACGCTCCGTGTAGTGGACAATACCTGAGTGTAGACTCATTTGACCAGTTGACAGACCTGCGGCGATCTCATCACCCAATAGTGTTCGCTACGCTGCTTTTGTTAACTTCCAGGCTACCCCTTTGAGGCTGCGGGTTTTATATCTTCAATAACAATAGAAACTTTACGTAATTCCTTTCCTTTCCTGGCGAGAGGAACGAGCGTCTGTCTCGTCATTGTCAGTGATGCTCCGGCCACCCTCTAGATGAGTGTCAGAGATAATAATAAGTTATGGCAATATAAAGTTCGTTGAGGGTTCAACGTATTCACGCACGCACCCACCCGTATGTAATCTAATCTATTTTCGACCCAAAAAGAAAATGTGCAGCAGCAGTAATGACCTTTGGTGACAAAACGTAGTCTAATGGTCATTTACTGTCACAGACATGACATCTGGTTCACTCGGAACTCGACAGATCTGTTCTTCTCAGTTCCGTAATAGAGTAAACGCCGTCATCCGCCATCAACTGCAAGCGCTCATCGCAACTAAGTTCGTTCTGATGGGTAGAATATGCCCTGGTTAGCTGGGCACGACTTAAATCAGGAATTCATTAAATGAAGAACTATCTATATTCTCGTATATGAAAACCATGAAAGACAGCCAATATTGAAAGTTTCCCGCATCAGCGAACACAGGTTCGATGAGCACCGTTATGCGCTGCGTTTCTGTATGGACAACCGCTGATAGCCAACAGCGCTCTCAACCAAAACACAAAAACTCCCACGTTTGATCACCTTTGAGGTTTATTGGATTTCGATTGGACTATGAAGACAACAATGTTTGAGTATCTTGAATCCTACTTGTAGTAATGAGTGTGATGAGGTCGTAGAAAAGCCAGCATTGTTGTGGTTTCTGGTGCTTTATACGTGGCTTTTACGATCAAACGTAAGTAAGTATGGAAGGAGCTGGGGATGAAGTGTATGTCGTTCATCCCACGATCTATCACAACGGACCACTTAGTTGACAGTGGAGGATCTTAGCTTGATTATCCTAACGACTAAGATTCAACCGAGTTCCTGTAGCAAATGATGTAGCCGTGTTCATAGAACTTTACATTTGCTACGTTCACACAAGGTAACAAGGATACGAGCATTGATTGACTCGACTCAGTTGATCAGTTTTTAGTCAATGGTGTCCGGATAAAAATGTAAGTTCACTTGGGAAAAAAATGTTAACTGTATACAGCCGGTAGATCTGTCCTACTTAGCGCAAACAAAGCGTTTGATTAAGCGGCCTTTCTTGTTTATCTATTACAGTTAATTGAGGTCTCAGCCAGTTCACCGCGTGCTCTGTTAAATAGTCTTTTCTCTCTAGAAATCCTTCAATGCACAAGACCTCATATATTTTTTTTAACAAATTATGACATATTTTCTGGTTGTCGGCGAATGCAAAGGGCGCTTTCTGTTATGTGGATTAACAAAGAATTCTTTTGAGACGCAAATACAAACACAGTGGTTTAACAGCGCCACTCAATATGATTTCGCACTCTGTACAAGATTCATTGCTCAGTCGATCGTAATTACAAGGCCACCCGGGCGTGGTTTAGTAGCGGGCTGGTTCTACTCAGCTGACCTGTATAATGACCATCCAGTCTGTATACGGGCGGTGTACTTCAGACCATACCCAGTCACACGACATCAAACTAAAGTAATATCTTACACCCATTTGCAAACACTCCTATGTTGTGCGAAAAGCGGGTCATCTGCATTTTCAAATATGCACACAGATTCAAAAAGGGTGCCGTTTAAACCTGAAAACAGTTAGGTGATTTTTCCTTTATGTTTAAAAGTGAGACGTGACGACCTGCAAGAACGGACATTTTCGCCAGTGATGCAGAACGGTATCTGACTTGATTAAAAATAATTATTTTTTTCAAAATTCGGTCGGTCGACTATTCGGCTGAAGGGGGGACAAGGTTCACTGTCATAAAAATGATGCCTATCGTTTATCTTTTTCATCTCCTTTTCACTTTCAATTCATCTCCATATATAAGTACAAAAAGACACAAGAACTTTTATTTTCAGTCCTTTTTAGTTAAAAAAGTCGCATTTTGAGATTATTCTGCAGTACTTTTAAGGAGAATTAGGGGGCCATGTGTCGCCTTGACGAGTGGCAGCGTGTGTCAGGGATAATCTTGTTGGAACAGAACTATTGAGGAAGCCAGCTGGCGTGCAACCTGTCACCCCCACCACGCCCCTACGTAGACCGGCTGAGGAGACGAGTCGCGAGCTGGGCACGCGACCAACACGGGTGGGTGGGTTACTCGGCGGCCAGCTGCATGGGCCCCGACCCTTTTGTCTGGCAGGTGACACAAAGAGGAGGAATAGCAGAGGGTAAGAGGAGGAGGGGGTGTGGGGGTGATCAAGCCCCGTTACCTCCGTCGGGCTGCTGTGGACGAACAATGCCCCCATGAGGGTGTTTACATGCGGCCCGTTAGAGGATGCTACGCTGGAGAGTATAAATATGGTGAGCATGTTTTGGTCGGGGCATTTAAACTTCCATCAGCTGATCGGGCGACAGCCAGCGGCCGAGAAGATCCGAGTCCAAGCCGAGAAAAAAAGTCGTCCACCCGGGAGAATCCGGCTGTCTGTCCGCTGCACCCTGCTGTTGTTGCTGCTGTCACTGGTCGTGCGTTGCAGCTTCTATCGATTAACTCTGCGTACAAGCAAGCGTTGTCGTCGTGGTGGTGTACAGCTGAGAGAGAAGCGGCGTGGGCTGCTGTGACGCAGGCGACAGACGTGGAGAGGTGTATGTGAAACGCGGCAGTCATGGTGTTACAGTTGTCATCACCCGCGGTCATGTTAACGCCGCGGGCTTTACCTCTACATGACGGCTGTATCGAGCACTGGACGTGGAACCAACGTGATCGATCCCATGAAGTCCAGCTACGTGGTCAACGTCTCAATACAGCGTACTTCCATCCCAACTGGAGCAACGGAACTGCCGGCGTACGAGGTACAGAGCCCCTCAACCATGGGGTACACTATTGGGAGATCACCATATCACAGCGCATCTTTGGCACCAGTATGATGTTCGGCGTAGCGACGAAGAAAGCTCGTCTTCACGTCGACGCCTTCGTCAATCTGCTGGGTGAAGACGACCAAAGCTGGGGCTTGTCTCACAAAGGCCTGCTTTGGCATGATGGCGATTGGCGACAGTACACGAAAGGCTTCCGGGAGAATGAACCTGTCACTGTGGGGCTCCTCTTCGACTGGTTCCAGGGAACACTCACCTACTTCAAAGACGGTGTAAGCTTAGGCGTAGCTTTCACGGGCCTCAACCATGTACAAGACGAACTGTATCCCGTCATCTGCTCCACCGCTGCCAAGACCGAGATGAGTCTAGGACTGACCCTCAGGGGTTTCGTGTCTCTTCAAGACAGGTGTCGTTCGGCCATCGCCCGGGCTCTACAAGACGAAAAACTCCAACAGCTTCCATTGCCTTCCTCCATCAAGACTTACATCGGAGAAGTGATGACCGCTTCACCATGAAAAGCAATGTACAACCTGGTGAGATGCTGGTATATTACGGTATTTTGTTACCTGACTTATTTACGTTTTTTGTTGAGGCTATATTTTCAATATAAGCTTATTGTTACGGGGAAAGTATTCATTCGTTCAAATAGCTTATTTATACACCATGACGTGTTCGATAACGAGGAGAATTTATTCAGCCTTATCATGACGTTCATATTCACGTAAAGATGAAATATGTATATATATTTCCAAAGGTGCTCTAATGTCACGATGGTAACGTTATATATTTGCAATGTCTTTTTATTCCTAATTTAAATCCTGATTTCAAATATTTTTCCCGTTTCATCACAGTTATTAGAAACATCTTCTGTCCGTTTAATAACGGTTCGTCGCATTAAATCACGGAATTTAAATGCCTGCTCACAAAGGGATTTAAACATGGCTGCATGAACAGTGCGCATGTGTCGTAGCCTCTGGGGTTAGTAGGGTTAGGTCAATGATACAGACAAGTGCTCCAGACGACAGGTGTTCGCGCTGCAAGTGTAGCTTAACGTTTCGCTTCAGTTCACAAATTCGTAATTTTTTTCACATTCAAAAATCAGGCTCAATGGCAAATCCGTTATGTGGACATGAGAGCTTGGATTCCGCTAACGGTTCTCGCATCAATTTCCTTATTCGGGAGTCACGCACAAAAGATTATGGGCAGGCGCGTGTGAATAATTAATCAGCCTGGATGGGCCGTAAAAGGGGAACGGGATATTTGGCCAGGGAGGGGCGTGAGGTTAGAAGGGGCAGGTGCGTAGCAACCACTAAGCAGGTGCACCCCATCCCCTCCCCCAATCAATTCGGCACGCAGAACCTCGCCATTCACCACTTATTATAAGACCAAGCACACAGCAATCAAACGGCTAACGGTAATCTTGGCCATGCCCCGACGGTCTCTTCCCTTTGTAGGAGCAGTGGCATTTAAGCGAGAGAACTATTATTTCGTGAATTTTGGGGATAACATGTGCAACTGTCGGTTATAATCAGACGACACTTAGCGAGCAACAACGAACAACTAGTTTGTATATAAATAGTTATCGATATTTATTTATTCCTTAATGAGTAGTTTAGATATGTAACTACCGGTGAGGAAGTATACTTACATTACTTTTCTTAAACTATTTATTTTCATTTAATCACGATATGATTTTATTGTATGTAATTATTTTAAGAAGTGCTTATCAAACAATCATGTGTAATTAGTGAGTTATTATATTTATCTATGTAGCTGCATGTAAATACACGCTTTAGTTAAGACGATTAGTATTATAGTAATTAGATTGTAGTTTGTAGCTTAGTCCTTATTTATTCAAAACAGATCTCTTGTTCCCTGAACAGAGACGGAGGAATGTGATACTCTAGTCAACATGTACATAAACAAGTGTGTAATCTCGTGTAATTTATTGCTATTTTAATATATATTCTTAACACTATTGACTATGTAGTCTTCGTCATTATGACGTCATGAAGGCCGGTCAGTGCAATACAGTGTTTCCACAATGATCTCAGAATGTGCATAATGTAGTTATTAAAGAATGTAGTGAGTAGCTTAGCGTGAATGCAAAGTTTGGTAATGATTGCATGAATGGATTAAGTATGCCTATATATTATGGATGTGTGTATGTTGAGAAGTTCACTATCATTATGTGCGTATGACAGTATTTAACTTGGTATGTATGTTAGTCAATGGCTGGTGCAGATCTGGGCTGGCATCTTGTGCAATATTCCATACATGGAAGGCAATCATCTAAAATTGCTCGGCCGTGTGAAACAATTGAATGCAGTGTAAATATTTGACAAGCTATTTATGATGAGTTCATCTAGTCAGCTTCATGTATATAGTACTGTGTATCATTTATGTATAGTGAGTGAGTCTGTGGAATGTATGAAAAAAAAATGCTTTGTGGGGTCCAATGTGGCCATATAATAAAGTCAATCACCACACAAACACATCTCTTATTTCATATCATTTCTTAAACGAGCAGCAGTCAAAAGCCAAAGTCTTACCTGTATTAAAAAATAATGGTGTCGCAGTAAAAGAGATAAATGGCTCGCCATACTCATGACGTTCACATCTTACACTAACAAGAACAGAGCTACGAGACTTCGTTCATGCTGGGATAACATAGGTTGTACAATTAGTGACCTTTTCATAACAAAACAGGAAATGACTTCCAGACTTCAAAGCTGCTGATCGCAAATATGTATTGAAACCAAAATTAACTTGTGCAATTGAGAAAAATGGGAAAGCTAGTGTTTATATTTTGCCAATGAATCAATTAGGGATCCAACAAATCCTATCATCCGTCCATCCATCCAGCTTGATCCTCTATCAATCCACCTTCCCACCCATCCACATCTAGAAGTACATCTTGACACTGCAGCTAATAAAATCAGATGATCCTCTCTGAATTGCTCCACTTCATTAATTATAACAGACTTATTTTACTCCCCACCCTACGGACGCGAGAGAATGGCATCTTCTGCGATATTTTTTATGAGAAAGCATAAACTGAAAGTGAACCCAACAAACATCATCACTTTCTACTTTGATAATATTAACATCCCTTCTTGTCATCAGGCACCATCACAGAGTATAAATATAAATACGTACGAAATAACAAATGTTGAGTAAGAAGTGGGTGTATATACAGTTTATTTCAATACACATAGAACGGATTCTACCCAACAGCAATCCTGCACAATCACTCCACAGATCAAAGACTTTTTTCTTAAAAGTAATCCCTTATTTCAAACTTAAGTTAAGCGTCTGGGTTAGGAGGTTGAAGAGCGTCAGCAATGAAGAGTTTGCCAAAGTTCTGTGTGGCAAACTCTGTGATTTGATCCACATAATTAGTGACCTGGCTGGAGAGGAGGAGAGAGTCGAGGCGGGAGGGGGGCTGCATGGGCTTAAAGATCTTGTTGATATCCTCGTCGGCCAGAGGGGGGTCTCCACGGGCCTGCCTCTGTTGGTTCTCCAGCGTCTGTCACAGACAAATAGACCAGTATTCTTTGAAATCCATGAAGCAAAATAGGTAAATTTTCAATGTCTTATTGTTCTCAATCAGCCCATCAAGCCATATGTAACAAAACAAAATCAATAAACCCCAGATTCAATACACCAGTCTTAAAAAAAGTCACTGAAAATAGGATGACATTTTCAGTTGTTGACATGAGCATTTGCAATTTGCCTAGTTTTGATAACAACACCATGCTACACACTCTCTTCTGGAGGTACTGTTGTTTGGCCTGCTGTTGCCTGGCCTGTTGACGCTGGAAGTTGAAGTGTTTGTTGATATCTTGGGTCAACTCATCCACGTTTTCAATGAGGAGCTCTACGTTCTTCTCCAACACCGATCTGGACGAGGCAAACATGTTCATAGCATCGTGAGAAACAGAGGAAAGGGACATTATGTTGGCTTCATCAGCGAGGAGAAGTCATCACAACTACGTACCAACCGTGAGACGTCAGGATTACCACATGATACAATGTTAAGAGCATCCCACCTAGTAAGCATGCCTTGGAAAACCCTCCCTCATGTAAATCAATTTGGGGACCTGTTCACTGAGATAATGTCGGTTAAGAACTTCCACACACAAGCATGATTCCCCCCCCCCCCCTGCATTCTCTACGTGTGGACGCGTTACTTGATAGTCCTCCAAAACAACAGCTGTTGATATTGGCCTCAAGTTGATAACAAATAACCCCAATGATTGGGTAGCCTTGCTGAGCAGTTGGTTGTTCTCAACCTTCTCCCCTTTATAACATGACCTCGACCAACTGCCTGCCAAATCGCTGGATATTCACTATACGCTTCAGTTGTAATAGATGTAGTTGGTGCAGTGCTCCTGTTGATAACTAACATATACTGGGAAAGGCAATACCAAACTAGAGTTCACACAAATATCTGCTGTCAAGCCCACATTTATACACCTACCCTGTGGTGAGATCCAGGAAGTTACACTGGCTCTCAGGAGGGCTGGTCTCCTCCACCTCACACAACAAAGCGTTCACCAGGTGGGAATTTTTCACGACGACAGGCACCTCCTCAAAGAGACCCTCAAAGGAGATGCCAGACTTCTTGATACTGCAAACACAGCATATGGAAATGTTGATTATTCAGTGGGAACATTGTTAGCCAGTTGTCTTCATTCAGTCACTCTGACTCAGGTCAAAGGTCGTCTGATATAACAAATGCATTAATTCTCAGTAGTAAAAAAATAGAAAGTTCTCTTAATCGGTCAAGTACTTACTGACTTGTCTGACATTTATCAACCTGTCAGGGGCTTATTAACATTTCAGGTGTTTATTAACCTGTCAGGGGCTTATTAACATTTCAGGTGTTTATTAACCTGTCAGGGGCTTATTAACATTTCAGGTGTTTATTAACCTGTCAGGGGCTTATTAACATTTCAGGTGTTTATTAACCTGTCAGGGGCTTATTAACATTTCAGGTGTTTATTAACCTGTCAGGGGCTTATTAACATTTCAGGTGTTTATTAACCTGTCAGGTGTGAAGTCAGCATCCATATACAGCTTCATCATCTGTGGAGTTAGACGCAGTGCCTTCACAGCAAGATGACCCTTGGCTGTTCTCTGGGGATCTGTAACAGAAAGTAGCAGAGTAAATCCTCAATGCACCTAAAACAACCAAATATTATTTCCATGTACAATGAAAGTGACTAAACTATGGCACACTTCCAAGAATGCATTGATGATTGTTAAAAATGCAATTAGTAGACAATTTTAATGACCAAATAAATACATGGACATATTTGCTGAAGGGTGAGATGCTGAATGAATAAAATGAAGCAAAGCCTTCCTACCATAGACAAGCACGATGGATTCCTGTATGGAGTGCTGGTAGTTGAATTGTGAGTCTAGGAGGGCCTTGTTGATGTAGGTACCATAGAAGGAGCTCTGGTACCAGCCCACATGGAGATGGTCGATGTTGACATGGCGCAGGTTACGCATCATCTCCATCTGGTACACCACTGTATGCACACACAATCAAAACAAACCGTCTCAGTAACAATCATGTCACAAGTCCATATCTAGACTTAATATTAAAACTATCAACTCAGTTCGTCTAGGTAATAACATTGATGAGTCTTTTTGTTCTGTATAACTAGTGTGTTATGAGTGGGAAGTTTTTCAATCATGATAATTATCATTATGGCACAATTAGAATCACCTTCATCGAATTCCTCATCCTCTGAGGTTCGAGGAAAGGGGAAGCAGTTGGTGACCTCAAGACGGTTGTTCTCGACCAGACCAAGTAGCACACCCTGTACAAGTTCTTGTCCTGCTAACTGTTCCTCCTCACAATGTTTAATCATCTTCATGACCACCTGGGGACAAAATAGTAGCATCTCATTAAATACACCTGGCTTTGTATGTGCCATTTAAAATGCTATTTATTGATGAGAGAGGGAATGAAAGGTGAAAATGAAATCCAGAATGACATTCAATTGCTCAAAAGCACCATGGAAAACTCTATTTTCTACATGTATACAGCCTTAACACAGATTCATAGCTGGTCTCACACAAGACCTAACTAACTCTTTGTTAGCTCTGACACAAAGCCAAGCCTATACTGGTAGACTTTCAAACTTTCACTTCACTGACTTATGCAGTGAATGACATCCAAAGGTAAACCTTCCCTGGCCAGATAGGTGAAAAATCGGTCACACATACAGCAAAATGTACTTGTGTGACATTTGAATTCTGATAGAAGCAAGTATCTGCCCCAACACTCCATGTAAATTGAGCAATTAATTTATTTGTCATTTTGACCCAGAGCAGAGGAAATTGCACTACATATTTGTTTCCTTCCAAAATAACATAAGTCATAACTCATAAGTAATGTAGTGTTGATTTACAAAATTTGTTGTGAAATAAATTTCATTAATTCATTAAAATACTCCAGGTCTGAAAGTTGTGAAACACATTTAACATTTACGTACAAAACAAATTGATAATCCATCTTTCTAATACAGATTATATATCTCTGAAAATTCCTGTGAGAGGGCTTTATCGTACGACAGAGATATTCCTGTGTATTTCTGCTGTACAAATAAGCCCGGGAATATTTCAACAGTACAAATGAGACCTTAAATATATCTGGAATTAAATCATCAGCACTTAGTGGACTTAAACTTTAAGATTTATGTTAAAGCCTAAACTTCTAAAGCCTTTATACAAATAATGTTAGCTTTAGAAAAGCCTGAACTTGCTGAAGCGAGTAAAGACTAAAGGCAACATTATTTTTCATTGGCTAGTTTAATAAATATTGTTATCTAATTGAAAACACGAATAACAGATACATAACCGTGTGTTCGATGACAGCATCAAACACTACTGCGATACAATGCGCACATGATTGGAATAAACGCTTCATCTTTCAATCCCTGTTTAACTACTTGCGGGGACACTTGACAGCGATATTTAATTGGGCGATAATAGAAGAATCGATGCCATGCCGCTGTCACAATATACAAATATATGTCCGCAACAGTATGGAATAAAACGCGAATCAAACGAATTTTGCACAGATTATGTTCTTAAAGTTTCATCTGTGGAGGGCAGATATCCAAGGTAAACTTACTAAAGGGTCGATTTGAACATATTGCACAGACGGGTCCACGCGAAAAGACGCCATTTTGCCGGGTAGAATGAGTGACGTCACGGACAGATTTCCAAACTAAAATATATTTCAAACAATATTTTTAACTTACATTGCCGAAGGTGTGATCCAATTCTTCTTTGAATTGTATATCGAAAATTTTTCTTCATTCATAAGAGGGCACTGAAAAAAAGACAAACAGAGGCAGAATATTGATACCGGATGTTTACAAATTGTCTTGCACGCGTGCCAATCATTGCCAATCGATTGAGAAAAGGTCAGCTTCTTCACGAATGCATTACTCCAGCTGATCTCGAATCATAAACAGCTGAAATGTCTTTGAATTTCAAGGGCCAAAATTACTGAACAATTTTTATTGATGTCACTTTTGTTCATCTACAACTTCACCTCCCCCACATCAATCATCCTCACCCTTAGCCTTAGGCTTAGGGCCTTACCTGCTTACTACCCCACCCTGGCCTTGGCCTTATCTGCTTACGGCCTTAGCCTTAGGCTTAGCCGTGCACGACGTAGCTCCGGTCGAACGGTAATACAAACTGATAAATAAATACTCAGACGTCTTGTAGGGCTATATGAATATATACCTTGTCAAGAAGACGTCGTGCACGGCTACCCCACCCTAACCTGCTAACTGCCTAAACAAAACATGGACAAAAGCAAAGGCAGAGTTATTTGGAAAGGGCAATCACCACTAAGTTGACTAACCCCAGTGCCAACGGCTGCACCATGCCCCTAGTGGCCCACTCACCCTTTTGAATGGCCTAACCATGACAAAACATTTAAATTTTTTCTCTATTCAACGACAATTCTGTAGTGAAAGAGGTGATGGATTCTCAATTTAGTAAGAACTTTGTATACTTCTTGATTTGGAAACATCACTAGATATATAAATGATTTTGCTTGAGTCTATTGAGTTGAATGACCCTTTAACAAACTCACAGAACTTTCATTTTGCTACTTACACTCCTAGCACAAGCACACATGGATCTATTGTCCTGATAGAGTATCTGGCTCATTCACCAATGCATGATAGCCGGCAAAGGTAGTGCGACGTTGATTATTCTTGTGTTTAAATGGCCGTTTGCTTTGATGGTGCCATTTTCTTCTGTAACTGTGTTTCCATAAATATAAACTATCAAACAAATGCTTAGAATTTATTGCAGCTCCTTTTTTGGCAACACCTAATAAACAATTAATCATACGGGTTCCTAGAACATAGCTTTAATACACGTTTACAAAAATCTTCATGAGAGAAGCAAGGGAGTTGAATTTTCTGTTCTGGTATTATTGCTCAAACTCCATTTTACACCTTGGGATATCTAATAATGTCTACTAGGGCATACTATTCATGTCCCATAAATAATAAGAAGCTAGCAACAAACACCATACAAATAACTAGTGTTACTAATAAGGACTCTTATGGATATCAATCTCAATATTTGTGGAGTATCAGTCTTATTATCATCTCCATGATTTTTGGTGAAATACACCTTTAAATTATAATGTATCTAGGGTAAAGTTGTGGGTTATATTTTTCACAGCTTTGACATTCTGCTGTGACTCCTATGAGCAACAAGTATGAAAGTCAAGAGACATCGGCATGTTAAAAAGGTACTCACCTTCTACAAGAACAACTTTGGATTGAAACCCCCGTACACTGTGCTGGCTGATGGAACTTTCTGTAAAGCTGCTCTCAAGTTCAAAGTGAATATTGCCGAGCAGATACCCAAATATCTAGATGCTCAGGTTGATATGAAAACCACCAAGTGTGCCAAAAAGGAATGTCGTGATTTAGGTGAGTTTGTAAGATAAAGTAGCCTAGATCATCAATGTCTGGGAACATGAGCAATCATGAGTTTTTGTTTGCTAATAAATTGTTTAAAGTGATGCATTTGTTTATCAAATAATGAGTTAGTGAATGACAAACCAAACATGAATTGTTTGGTGAGTTAATCACAATTAGAATATACTTGAAGGATAATGTTGACAAAGATGAGTAATATTTGGATTTCTCATTGATCTGTGAATGCAGGTCCTTTGCTGTTCGGCCCGTTGAAGGTTCTAGATCAGTATGACATTGTCGAATGTAAGCATGATCGGGGAACACCAGCTGCCAAGTGTCTACGGAGACTCAGCAAGAAACATCCCAACAAGTACATCATTGCCACACAAGTATGGATATTTTAAGGCAACTTTATCTGGCAGTGTTACTTTTACATTGAAGATGCAGTTATTTATTTCAGTCGCTAAAGACAGTCATTGATTAATTATTTGGCTCGTAAATTAGAATGAAACCGACCAAACAAATGGAATTGTTTGTTAGCAGATTAAGGCCTGCGAGGTTGCATGTCTCCCACCTTGTCTTCTATATAATACTACATGGGGGCTTGAACACATGTTCATGGTGGTCTAGCCAAAGCGCCTTTTCTTCAGATGACATGATGTATTATACATGTACCACAACATCCTGTTCATTCCCAGCTCTTGCACTTTCAGTGATATAATATTTGTTGGTGTGATATTTGCAGGATGTAGATCTAAGTAATGACATACGTGCCTTGCCTGGGGTGCCCCTCGTCTACATATCCCATAATGCCATCACTCTGGAAGCCCCGTCGCAAGCCTCCATTGACCAGGCCTCGGGTGCAACACAGAAGAAAATCAACCCTTCAGATAAAGAATTTAAAGTGCTTGAAATACTCAAAAAAAATGTGTTTGGGAAAGCAGAAGAAACAGTAAAGAAAAGGAAACGGAAAGGACCAAAGGGGCCTAATCCACTGTCTTGTAAAAAGAAGAAGAAAGCCGAGCAGAGGAAGCAGACATCAGAGGAGACACATCATAAGACTCGGAGGAGGAGGAAGAAGGGTGGTATGCAACCGCCATCAACATCATAAAACTACATATTGTCATATCACACACACCATCGTTAAAAGTTCATCTGTTTGGTCATCTGTGGATGTTTTCAATAAAATTGAAGAGAATAAGTTGTTCAAATATGAATTAAAAAGAGGCTGTTCAGCCTCATATCAGGCGCTCAGGGACCATTTTGTTAATACATTACTATGTTTAATGCACATATAAACAATGCCATATTTTATTTGTGCTGCAAAGTTTACTTGATTGAAAATCATGCTGATAAATTTTCAACATTATTATTTGACTGGAATTACTGTAGAAATCTGTTTAATTTAGTTGTTTTTTTGGACCCAAAACCATGAAGCACCAGAATGATAGCTGTATATCATTACACGATGTGTAACTATCTCGCTATTGATGTGTAAACTTCCGCTTAGGTTATGAAATGTAGATTTCATAAAATCTCCACTTATTAAAGTTGTGGGCATCATCGCACAATAATATGCCTGACAAGCAGGAAGGGTAATTTCCGACAACAAAAATGGCAACAGCCGAAATGAGGATCTATTTTCAGAGACCGCAGCACCGCGTAGTGACTGAAAGTCGGAAAACTTTGAACTTTTGGTTTCCAAGGTGCTCTTGCCAAGCAACTTGCTAGGCTTCCTCATTACAAATATGGGGCTGAACAGTCTCTTTAACATGATGCAATGTATGCCAGATGCTTATCTAATGTGGGCACCTTGACTGTATCATGTTGAATAAAACAACAAAGTTCTGGTGAGGCAAATCAAAATTAGTACTTCATCAGGTGATTAAAATTTTATGAGCTTATCTATAGGACAACCTAACTAACCATATATAGGTGTATTCAATTGGTCAATGCCATATAAGGATGAGTTGCTCTAAAGTTGGATTAAGCTGTTTGTACAATCAGCGTTAAAATTAATTGTGGCTGTAACACTTAAGTAAAATTGATCATGCTTGGTGAGGAATGAGTGAATATGTATTACATTTTCTCCTCTGACTTGAACACACCATTGTCTGACTAACAAGTTCTTGACAATTTTAGAAATTATTGTATTTATCTCTATTGCATTGACCTTATAGCTCTGCCTTGTGCAGTTACAATCAAAAATTATTTGAAAGGCTTTGTCTTTGTGTGCAAATTTTTGGCATGAGTTAGTCAATACTTCCATCAAATATTTGTTGACAAATGGAATACTGCTTGCTGATTTAAGTGTATGCCTATGCCAATCATGACCTTTTCATTATCCACGCCGTGACCCGACCATTAATCCGGCTGCGATCCCAGCCTTATTTATGCAGTAACCCCACCCGGATCCTCGCCATAACCCAACACAACACTACTCAACATGACTGAAAGGGAACAGTTTTCCAATACATGTAGCATATCATGTTATTTGTGTTTTTGTCTTGGAATTAATGGCCTTGCGAACTACAACAGCAGATATGTCGTAAAAGGATGCAATTAGCAACCGGGGGGTCAGGGGTATACACACGCCGTTTGGGGTCGAAAAAATATATTTGTATACACGATACATGACACAGTCGCGCACGCGATGAAGACTGGGACGCTGACACACGTATTTCGGACACAAATTTTCGGATGCACTAGCTTCTCAAAAATATATTTGATTATGCACGATAATATGACGGCATTTCAGTCGCGCATGCGCGATGAACACTGGGACGCTGATCGTTTCTGGATTACACGTATTTCGGACTAGCGGATTTGTCCTACAGGATATTTACTCGGATATTCAGGTCGTTGTAACCGGAGTCAAATCGATTTGTATCGTAGCAATATCTCCTCCAAATCAAAATGATGGATTGTTAGAGGATAATTCACGTCCCCACGTGTAGACTGTAGCGTGTCACCTCGCTGGACGCACCCACTGTGGGGAGTCATCCGTAGTTTCTCAAGTTCTTCATTTTACAAAGCTCGCAAAATATTCTATGATTCAGTTACATCTTATCTCCAGACTCAAACCAGAGACACAAATTACTATCATCTACCATATGAAGTCTTGCCCACTATTTTGGGTGTGTTGTTAACACCTTTGCTGTAAATATTTCTGTGTAATGTGAAATACGCTTTTCCAGCTGATTTGTCCTCGTTTTGCCAGAATTTGTAAACAAGCTTACGAGTGTCAATCCATCTTTGGCTTGGCAGGAGAAGGGGTACAATATATCCACACAACAAATAAATCGATATTCAGGTCGTTGTCGAATATCTCACTGCCCTTTTCAGATAACCACCGCGGACCTCGTGCCCAGGAAGTTTTGTTGACTTACTTCAAGTAGGCCTACCTGCTTCACGTCTCACCTTATCATGTGCTAGAACATGTGACTTAATATTACGAAACGAGGGCGTAATGATTTGTTTTTCAAAGCAGTTTCTTTCCCTATAGACGCCATGGTTTACGGTGACTCGGACTATTAAAGGTATGGGATCCACGAACACCCAGTCCGATCTCTCCGAAGGTGAGTCTTGTATACAAACCAAAGGAGATGAAGATGGGCATTGAGCGACTTCCTCATCAGAATGATATTCATGTATTTTAAGTTAGGGCACATGGGATGCCCGATAACTTGTGCTTGGATATTGGATTAGCTCGAAAAGGCACATTTATGTCGATTGTATACTAATCTTTTGTTCACCATTTTTTCAGACGGCGGTGATGGTTGCATTATCCACTCGCCATCACCACAATGTATTTCCAGAATCGTCAGCTCCAGGCGTGCTTTGACTACATTCCTGGCTGACTACATCATGCCAGCCACAATGACACAGGCTATTCGGCTGATCCTTAATTTGGTCAGTAGTCAAGCTGATGGCATATTCTACATTGGGCATTGTACTTGTTATGGCATCGTGCTAGTCTTCGATGTAAAGGTCGGGGGTTCGAATCCCGGCGTGGGCTTGGATTGGTTATCACGTTGACTGGAACAATAATTAACCGTCTCCAGACATCTTTAATATATCAAAAGAACTTTGTCTTAGTTTACTTTTTATTCAATATGTGGCATTTAAATGTGACTGCGTTTAACAAATCAAGTAATCAAATCCCTTGTCGGAATATCAATTCATGTATTCTGTGAGCGGTGTTTTTCCCCCATATATATCTTACGCGTCTCTTAAGATTCATACAAATATCAGGGCGAATCAATGATTTCAGGGCGAACAATCTCTCTCGAGTCTTGCCGATTTACGTCACCATGTCGAAGACGTACATGTCAAGCTCGATACTGCACTCAAACCCGTGGTACTCGACTTACTCAAGTGGCGCCCTCTTGTGTTGTCACTGGGACTCACCGTTGAGGAGCCGGATCGTAACATGGATGTCCACCTGGTGGGAGTGTTCGTTACTAACGCGACACAGAGGGCGCCACTGGATTGGCTCCTGGAACTGATCGCTGCCCTGTTAGGTAACCAATAAAATAAAATAAATAACGATAGTAGTTTAATAATAATTATAATAATAATGGTGATAATAACAAGAGCTATATTAATGGTAGAAATACGTTAGATATCGATGATACACGCGGTGTGTACACACATAGGGGAGGGGGGAGGGGGAGGGTGGTGTTACAGGGGCTCCGAATCCCCAATGCAACACCCCTCCACCCTAAAACCATCGTGATAAACTGATTAATAGCAATGTTTTAAATTCTTCATCCACATGATATATCAGTGCATGTGTAATACAAGAGCACAACCACATACCATCATATTTCACCTGATTGTATCCTCGCTTTTATAAAATTCTGAAACTACTCCCGATAAGGAACCCCTAACTGAGGTCAATCCTGGGTACGGCCTGATGTTATTTTTCAATGTCAGTTTTAAACTTCATGCTCACGAATCACATTGCTATTATTAAAACAAGAATTTCGACAACTAACCATTAGCAGTGGGTGATCATTATCAATCGAGCTCTTATTTGTGTCAATTATTTTTATCTTCTATTTTTCTTGTCCTTTGGTTTGATGCATTGTGTACAGTACTAGCAAGCGATGTAGTTCATTTCTAATTTTGTACTCATTTACATGGAATATGCATTGACGCTATTTAATTTCGATTTCGGAGCATTCGTATATGTGCAGTGGTTTTTCTCTTTCTGTGCAGCAGTTTGTGCTAGCCATAAACCTCATTTCCTTCTATTGCCGCCTTCATATGGCAATGGTTTCATTCAGAATTTCCATGGAATATACTACCTTTGTTTATGTACGGAAATTGTTTCGTATAACTGTGTGTTATGAATTGGAATATAGCGAGACAAAATAGTATTTTTTTTAACCCATAATGCATTCTTTTGGCATTCGACGCAAAATTGACAAAACAAATCAAACATCTGGCATCGACCCCTCAAATCTTATTTGTCATCATGATTACTAATAGTGGCGCGAATCGTCATAACGTTTATTGGCGTCCGGTCGCTTGTCGCGGTGTCATCGACATTATCAGTGGATCATTCGAGCTTCAACACGCTTGGTGATGGAACAACTAGTTTAGGAGGAAGCCAGTCTCCCTGCGTTTATCATTGAGGAAGGTCACCATGTTCTATGAGGAAGTCTCGCAAACCTAACGAGATGGTACACGATTTGGATGTCGCCTTCAGCACTATATACGGTGTCAATCTGCTTCATTGACCGCACACCTCTAGCCGCTAAATCTTGTCTGCGAGCGGTAATGATGAATATGGAAATTCCATCTAGTTCTCACATTAAAAACACAATCAGGTGAATAATCTTGGCCTGAAGCAAGTCATTTCCGTCCAATTCCATAATGGTAATGACAAGCTTTATGGATTGCGCCTGAAGCAATCTTCGTTATGTCTCTATGCCTAATATATGTACTGTCTAGATCCCCACCAGTCCTCAAACCCCCGCCCATTGCTAGTCAGTTTCTATACCCCACCCCTATTATCGTCCATCAACCCTATCATCGCCCACCACGCTGCACCTTCCTAACATTCCCGCCAGCCCCCTCAAATGTCGAAGGAGGCAAACAGCTGTCGGCGATTGGGGGTTTATCCCCCTCGCAGGAAGTGGGACCTATGTCACCTCAATGTTTGATGTTTACACGGTACTGACGCGATCCAACCATGGGGTTGGACTGGTAACTTGGGTTTTAGCACAATGACAATTCCTTTTATAGATGCTTTGGGTCAACATCTCCATAACGAGCGTTGCGCCACAGCGCCATAGGCGAGGGCACGCTTTGACAGAGATGATACGAGCCCTTCCTTCGATGTAACCTGGTAACATTTACAATATCCAGAAGTCTCTTTCCGTTTAGACAGCCGCAGGTGTACCCCGAAACAATGTCTCCAACACAGAGATCTGTGTGCTCGAAATCCTCCCCATCCCCAATGCTCGGGGGGCTATGATGGGCCATATAAACTCCTAATTCATGCTTCAACACTCTTTGAGGGAGCCCAAGTGGATATGTTTCGTCGCTGTATCTTTCTACGTTGAATTTCTTTATAAATAAGTGGCCGAGGAAGTTTTATTCTGAAAATGAAGATATAGACTGAGGTCAACACGAAGTGTTTAATGGCGGAGAAGAAATAGTACGTGAAACTTCGGGATAAGCGATCGCATCACTCATTGACGGAAACGGTTGATTTAACCATCGTCAACAAAACCAAAAAGATTCATATGGTGTTACGCTTGGTGATTCGTGATCTGTTTGATGTTGCCAGAATTGGAGTATGCCTCTGTCCGTGAACTTCTATCACTTTCTCCTCGTGAAGCAGAGAGACGCATTCTACAGGTATTTCACCATGATACATCCGTTACAGCCTCTTGATGCGCAAATAAATCCTTCTTTCTGCAAAGAGTTATTCATACAGAAGACAGTCGCTCGGATTCAGATGCCAGGTTTCTTATGGTCGACCGGCTGAGTTTGTGTATATTTTAGACACCAAGGTTGTATCTGTTAACGTAGAAGCTCTTCAGGACTGTAACGTTTGGATCGTAAAGCCAACACCTGGATACGAGTGATATATACACCTTCAGTTAAAATAGCGACAATCCTAATTGACATATTCTCATTCCGTACATCATCCATTCCCCATATGTGGCCATGCTTTCATTGTCACGACAGATACAGCCTTCTCGCGGTAACAGCATCGCCAGAAATTATCCACATCGTCCACCTCGTATAAACCCTGCCTCCCATTCGCCATCACCAGACCAGAACACATTGTCGAATTGGATATACTCGAGTTACGAGTGCGACTGGAGTCAGCCTCTTAACCGGGCACTGGTCTGTCTCCATGCGCCACTTCCGGAAGTCATGTCAGAAACAGCCATATGATATGATGACTCATGACGTCATAGTGGAACTGTGAAATGACGCTACAAAGATGACAGTTTGTTTAAAGCCCAATTGTTCTCAAGGTAGAGGCACTCGTGAGACTTCACCGAGACTTATACCTACGTCATAACGGATACATTACCCAATGATATGATTGAATTTGTATAATTATTTCCATGATCTCGGGATTGTGCGACTCAATTAAAACACAAGCTTTCGTGTCTCAAGTGGAAATCTTAAGCGCATCAACATGCATTCAGAACCCGTTTGTGCATAAAAGAGATTTCAAGATTTCAGTATATTATATAAAGACCTCTAAGAGTTAGTCTATTACAACCATAGCCGTAATTTCAGATCAGTTTGGAGACATTTAAAGAATCTCAATAACTATGACCCCAGTAAGTAAATTTTGTCGTACGTCTATCCCTCATATTGTGTATATAGTCTCAATATTTATGCAGCTATTTTAACATACCCAATAACATTCGTAAAACGCTTTTACATATCATTCAATCATATTTATTTGCTTTATTTCAACGTCTCTACGCTTAAAACATGATGCTGGAATGTGACGAATCACTGCAGAGGCTTCGCCTATTTGAAATAAAACAGGAGACAACGGTGTTGCGTCTATTGTTGGTGTAAGATAGGTGACCGGTCGGACACCTCATTAGCTGCCGCCGCGGGCATTTACTGACGGGGGAAGCCAGTGTCATGGAATGCACGGTGTTAATTATCCTCGACATGCCATCTCACTTTTGGTGCTGGTAGAATGCAGAAACCGGCCGACTCACAGATGAAACCCCCATCATTCTCAATGCTCTTCGTTCTGTAATTTAAAATGCATGCTTTTCGCTTTTTGGAAATTAGGCTGAGTTTGGGACAAATTAGGCATATTCGGCATTTGCATCAGATGGATTTGGTAAGATAAGCATGGGAGAGAGAAATCGGTCAGTTTGAGCACAGAGGGGTGCTGCAGTACCGAAAGTGGGCGGAGTAGGTGTGGGAACATAAAAAGATTGACAGACCTGATGCCCTGGAGACATACATGGGGGTGCATGCCGGTAATGACAACTTGGGGAGGCGGCCATTCGAAGCGATGGTGATGAGCGATGTTCCGTGTACGTCCGCAGGGTATCCGTCCGTCACTACCCCCGATACACCCTCGCAGTCCCTCCCCGGGAACCCCTGTCTACCAGCCCATTAGTAACGCGGACCGACGAGGAATGTTTGCCCTTGAGCGATAGCGTTGAGGTGTTTTTATGAATCGGGCTGGTGGGGGTGGGGGTGTGTTGGTGGTAACAGTCGTGGGGTGGGTTGTGGGGGAGATGGTTAGTGTTGTGCGGCTTGTGGGAAGCGGGGAATTTGTGGTGAAAGTGGTGGGTATGAACCCCCGGGATGGGTATGTACCCCCGGGTAGATGTGACATGAAGTCAGAGAAAGGTGTTGTAGACTGGTGAGAAGAAGCTTGGTTTGTACCGCACAACACACCATCCTATTGTCTACAACAATCTTAATGACACGTCTTGAATAGGGCAGGGTGCTTCCCCGGAGTGCAGGCAATCATTCCATATGAGTGGTGGACTGGCGGGAAACCAAACGCCCCGGAGGCACCTCACAAATCACTCAGCACTCCCCCGCACAGAATGACACAGACCTAATGAGGCTGTTAATTTAATTAAGCGTGACTACGCTCTCTTTCAAAGATAAGCCAACAAAAGTCGTGTGATGTACATCTGCGGCGTGAAGGTGACAACGGGGCCGGTTATATTCACGACTGGTTCCACGAGAGAAAAAAAGGTATTGCAAATATCCATGATCCTAGCCACCAAGACAAGAACGTAAAGGAGACACTCAAGTTGAAAATAAGCCAACAGTTATTAAACACACACAGATTCCTACGTGGCTTAGTTTAGTTGTAAACTCACCTTTGGTCCCTGACTGTGACAACGATGTTGCGTTGTCACGGTACCTACCTCCCTACCATGATATCTGATCTGACATATCAGTGTCACAAAATGTCACCCCGCCGTTACGCCTCTATGGAAGTACTTATTTACTTGAGCGATGATATATATGTCTACCGTTTGCCTCGCAGTTATAGGGCAATAAAACCCGATGGTGTTATTGTTCGGGTAGTTTTCACCTCGTCGCTTTCCGGTCAACAAGGCGTCGTCTGCCGGAAGTGTGATAACTAAAATTGGTGTTTCACAGTCGGAAATGCCATCAACTACGCCACCTACCGTGGCCTTCCTGCTGTCCACGCTCACAATCTTCAATCTTGCACCCGCTGTCATACACATCGAATATTGTCCTTGATTGACTAAACTAGGTTGGTCGTGGCTTTACTTATCTATTTAAAAGAATAGTAGATGGAGTACTGAGCGGGGTGTGGGCGGGGTAGGGGTGGGGGGAGGGTAGTTCTCGTGGGGCCGAGTACTGGGTGGGGTGGAGTTGGGTTTACAAAGTTAAGTGTAAATTTGTTAATGAGCGACATGAATGATGACGTACCCAATGACGTAAACATGATGTCAGACATACCGTACATTGTGTCCGGCATAGCGTACATAGTTTCAGGTATAGCGTACATTGTATCAGGCATAGCGTACACTGTGTAAGGTATAGCGTACACTGTGTCAAGTATAGCCTACATTGTGTCAGGCATACCGTAAATTGTGTCAGGCATACCGTAAATTGTGCCAGGCATACCGTACATGGTGTCAGCATAGCGTACACCGTGTCAGGTATCCTATACCTTGTGTCAGGCGTACCGTACATTGTATCGGCGTACATTGTGGTAAGCATACAGCATACAACACATCAGTGTGATTATGCCGTTAACCCTATACTTACCTAACCATACAGCACAATAGATGAAAAAGGAGCAGGTCTATTTCCGCCCTTGTCAGTGCATTATACCTACCAACGACTTATTCAAGAACGAGAAATGTTAGTTAACTGGAAGTAACAAACCACGCTGAATCACTTTTGATCAGCGCCGTTTGATTTTCGATGAGGACTTCTTCTCGATGCTTGAGGCGCCCTTGTTCGCACTGATGACACGGTTTCTTCATTCTATTAACCGCTCTGATGCATGCCTTGTTAGCTGCAAATTCAGCGCGAGACGCTGGGTGTCGCTCTCCTATCTACAGCATCTCCAAGCCAACGACTCCTGGCACCAGACGTCTTTGATATGCGCTGTCTGAGTGGTTTGCCGATCGCCAAATGACGCTGTTGAATCGACGAGGAGGGCTTGATTTTGTCCGGTCGAGCAATCCAACAAATTGTCCCGTTATTTAGCATAGTGTTGGATTGCTGTTACCGTGGTAATGAACATGTCGCCTACTTGTCGCTGTATCTGTGATTCTTTTAATGTGCAAGGTCTTCTGATTGACGCGCGACATGTCCATAGCAGACTTACAAACGAGAGCACCCACGGAAGACGAACATTACAAAGAAATACAGAAACATCTTCATTACGCCGAGCATTACGACACTTATTCACAATGAACCCATTACGCCCCCGCGCTGAAGATGTAATATTACCACTATTTTACATGGGTACTTATTACAAAATGAAAATCTTAGTTATTTACGAATGTCCTTTATAAGATATGATTCAAACTCTATGCCAAGTGTACTTGTACATGTTAGTAGTTTCCTGTAAGTGTTCGCACAGAATATGTATCAAGTAAGCTTGATTATTATCTACTATGCCCTTCGTTATCTATCATTAATTAAAATAAAAGCGACGGAATGACATCACTAACTTCGTTGGAATAACTGTGGTTCTCTCCGCGTGGTGGCGGTAGCGGTCAGTAGCCGCGCGGAAATCATAACGACCCAAGATCTGAAACATTGCTATCATAACGGCTCCATCTGGTTTCGACGTGATTGTCCTCGCAATGTATATTCGTTATTCTCCGAAAGATAATTATGTTAATATCCTGTAACATCCGTATTTGTCATGGCATATCTTTCAGAATAATGTTGGTATAGCTGATTCACCTAGGAACGATTCATCGGTTTATCATAGCCGTTGCGCGAAGTGTGATGCGTGTCTACAAGGTCTCTGGTTATGAGTTCTTGAAACACCCACATGTATTCGACGCGAAATTCAGGTTGATACAAGTTAGACCATTTAACATTGTGTTGACAAGTTTACGACCGGCATTTGATACACCAAACGAGATCCCGAAAAACACCCCGCTTGAAAAAAATAGTTTAGATTTATTCATGTATCAACAAAAGTCTCGTGAACATTTGTGGAGAAGAGAACCATATTGAGACGCGTGCCACTGGACAAACTATTCCGACGGACGCCGCAAACGACACGGTCATTACAAAGTGGAAACACGCTGCCGGTCTTCACGCGAAGGTGGGAACAGGGCGAAAAACCGGACCTCCCTTTATGCGAACTGTCACTTCAAATGGTCACCTAAGGAGAGAACGAATGGGAGAGAGTAATCATTTGATGTACTTTAATGACCCTTTAAGGGGTATAGGTTTCCACACCAAGCACTATTATTATACGACTGACTTTCTCAATGTCTTTCCGTACGCAGCTTGTTTGATTTCAAGATAGGTTTCGCCTGCTGAGCGGAAATCAAAGAGACGCTAGATGGTTGGTTTCGGCGCGTTTGATTCTCCACGGGAGGCGCCGAGTAGTTTGTGGCCTGGGAGGGTTGCTCCCACAGAGTACATCTGGGAAAATAAGTGTCAAATAACCTCAACGGATTTGTCTTCAAATGTGACCAACATGGTTAATTCAGTGCAGTTCACGATAACCACTGTATACTTAACTTATACTGTAATTTGTGACAATAGAGAATGCAAATATCTAGAGCTGATAGAACTGAAATAGGTCGTTGTGTAAATGCTATTTAGACTTTTCAATGTCTGCATTGACAGTGTGTGTGTATGTTATTAGTTTATTTGAGTGATATGTGTGTGAAGGAGGCTTGAGTAATATGAGGTCCATCTGAAGTTGTAGGGAGAATGGGAGATTAACTTTTGTTTACTCACCGTTTGTACACCACCCAACCAGCAACCTCACTGGGCCTCCTATACCCAACCAACAACCTCACCTGGCGCCCCACACTTGACAAACACCCTCAATGTGGGACCCACAACCAAACATGAACCACTCTGTGCCACACTCACCCAACCAGCTACCTCACTTTACCTTCGTCCCACAATCAACAGCCCCACTGTACCTTCCTCACCCAGCCAACAACCTCACTGTACATTCCTCACACAACCAACAACCTTACTGTACCGTCCTCACAGAACCAAAAACCCCGTTAAACCTTCCTCACACAACCAATAGCCTCACTGTACCTTCCTCACCCAACCATCGACCTCGCTGTACCTTCCTCACACAACCAATAGCCTCACTGTACCTTCCTCATACAACCATCAACCTCACTGCACCTTCCTCATACAACCATCAACCTCGCTGTACCTTCATCCCACAACCAACAACCTCGCTGTACCTTCCTCACACAACCAACAACCTCGCTGTACCTTCCTCACACAACCAACAACCTCGCTGTACCTTCCTCACACAACCAACAACCTCGCTGTACCTTCCACACACAACCTTCAACTCGCTGTACCTTCCTCAAACAACCAATAGCCTCACTGTACCTTCCTCACACAACCAACAACCTCGCTGTACCTTCCTCACACAACCAACAACCTCGCTGTACCTCCCTCACACAACCAACAACCTCGCTGTACCTTCCACACACAACCTTCAACTCGCTGTACCTACCTCACACAACCAATAGCCTCACTGTACCTTCCTCACACAACCAACAACCTCGCTGTACCTTCCTCACACAACCAACACACTCGCTGTACCTTCCTCACACAACCAACAACCTCGCTGTACCTTCCAAGCACAACCTCGCTGTACCTTCCACGCACAACCATCAACTCGCTGTACCTTCCTCACGCAACCAATAGCCTCACTGTTCCTTCCTCACACAACCAACTACCTCGATGTACCTTCCACACACAACCATCAACCTCGCTGTAACTTTCTCATACAACCCAGCAACACCATTGTACCTTCCTCACACAACCATCAACCTCGCTGTACCTTCCTCATACATCCAACAACCTCGCTGTACCTTCCACATACAACCATAAACCTCGCTGTACCTTCCTCATACAACCAACAACCTCGCTGTACCTTCCACACACAACCATCAACCTCGCTGTAGCTTCCTCATACAACCAACGACCTCGCTGTACCTTCCTCATGCAAACATCAACCTCGCTGTACCTTTCTCATACAACCATCAACCTCGCTGTACCTTCCTCATACAACCAGCAACCTCGCTGTACCTTCCTCATACAACCAGCAACCTCGTAGTACCTTCCTCACACAACCAACAACCTCGCTGTCCCTTCCTCACACAACCAACAACCTCACTGTACCTTCCACACTCATCCAACATTCACACTGCGCCTACCATACCAAACATGTGCTACGCATGATATCCCGCCACTCCCCATGCACCTGTGTGTCCGAGTCAGTTGGAGCGATTGGAACTCTAAACGCCCGGCTTTTACCTTGCTAGCAGGGGTCAGGTTATGGCGATACCCAGTCCATCCTCTTTCTCCCAGCCGGACTTTGATCTGCCGTCGGCAACAGATTTTCTGCCGGAGGGGTGGCTTAGAGGCAGGAACACGCCCTCCATTAGGGTGTTGAAAGACATTGGCCTCAAAAGGACATAAATATGGAGGTCCGACTGGAACTCTATAGAAAGGTCAGTTTCACTGTTAGACATAGTGAAGACTTGTCAATGGAAGAGGTCACGGGGCGGCGCTTGTTAGCTTCGCGTTTTGATAAGGAGCGCCCCAGGGGACGGTTTGAACCTCCAGCGCTCCATCCGAAGGTATAGATGACCCTCACTAGGGAGGCCGAAATCTTGAGAGCTTGAGAATCGTTGAACTTTTAACTTGGTAGAAATGAGCTTATATGGGCCAAGAGGAATTAATTTTCTGAACATATGAAATATCGTATTTAAATACAATAATATTGTTTTTAAGGAGAGCATTGAGTAGGTTAGGATTTGTTTGAACGGCAGACCTTCATTTGGAATGTTGGTTTCAGGTTTATGTAGTCGTCGGAGAGTTTCCGGGTACTGGAGGAGGGTTGGTATTTCGGGAAACGAAATACATAAGTTTGAATATTATATATGATTTATACGATGTTAATCACCAAAACTCTGAAAGAATCAATAAACGATTGACTCTCCGCTTTGATCACGATAACTTGAAAGGATGAGACGCTTGCATTTTACAAATACTAGAGCATATACTTTTACATAAACTCGATTAAACAAAACATCATTAAACTAGACTAAAATATTGAGACGCAGGTTTCGAAGAATCAGAGCCCTTAAGCAGCCCAAGACGAGCAACAATCTGTCAGTATTACACGGCTCAGATTGAGTGATTCCTCGAAGATAATATTCTTGCGAATGAGCGACTTCGCGTCACTGAATTCGGCGAGGAGTTGCCACAACCATTCTTTGGCAGATGGATCTAAGTGCGTCTGCGTGGTGACCTGAGAGTTTTTTTCAATTGACCTCTGTCTGGGGTATCCACGTGCTGCCTGGTGCGGAGGAATTCAAGGATGTCAACTGTCTCCGCCCTCGTCACACAGTTACTCGCCCAAACAAGCTTCGTGAGGGATTACTTTTTAAGCGCATGTCACTTGGTTGTGGTCTGGAGAAAGCCGAGATGAGGCATCGGTGGAAGCCTCATCAATTCTCAGCGCAATTAGCCATGGCTACTGTCAGTTAGCCTCCTCTCTTGTCTTTCGCTTGCCCTTAATTTCGGGTCGTAGTTTTGTTACGTCGATGTCCAGCTCAGCTCTATGCAGAGGGTGCATGGGGCGTGTAAAGCAATTAGTCCGCGCGATTCTTCCGATAAAGTGGACAGGTCCAAAAGGAATCCACGCACGAGGGTCAACTCAAAAGACGTTCAACTGTTCAATGGGTCAGAAAAGATCTCATCAACTAATGTCCCTCTTTACAAAAGCAGACACTCTGAAATTAATAGACCCAGCCAATTCTTGGCTACTTAACGTCAGCAATGAATTGAGCTTAGGAAAACGTATGAGTTTCGACTCGTCACACGATGTCCATAGCGCAATCAAACAGTTGACCGAGATTCGGTGATTGGAGTTGATATATGTCTGCAATCCATGAGTTGAATGTGCAGACGATTAGTAAGATATTGTGATAAATGGGCGACATATATGGCTGGAGGCAGACTGGTGACCGGTGACTGGCAGACTGAATGCTGTACCTGTATTGTAAGTAACAGGTGGCTCTGTCCGGGTCATCATGCCACTGATTGGAAGCCATTAACCTGGGAATATATCACTGCGAAAAACAATTAAACATGGACCTTTAATGTTTTTTTGAAGCAGGACGTTCATTTGTGTATATTTTTGTATCATTACTTGTTTATTTTCCTGCTCGCATTATTCTCCGTCCTAAGTTCCTGAAATCATGAAATACTGCACACATTGCTGTTCACGCGTGCTTATTTCTCTGTAATTGATGGTTTATCGTGTGTCGTTATGATTGAATCAATCAAAATGCAGGTACAAAATTTGCCAAAATGCAGAGATGAGAAGTTTGTTTGCCTGAATAGCAACTGTGTTGTAGCAATTTGCTTGAAAGTTAGTACAATGATAGGGCGCGAGAACGCCATTAAAGAAGTTTTTCAGGGAATGATTGATTGACCGAGTAAGTAAGTAAGTAAAAAAAGAGATAGATATTCAACATATAAAGAAGTTCGTCAG
Organism: Urechis unicinctus; assembly: GCA_034190875.2. Lineage (NCBI taxonomy): Eukaryota > Metazoa > Annelida > Polychaeta > Xenopneusta > Urechidae > Urechis > Urechis unicinctus. The sequence continues at coordinate 12,200,153 of CM067350.1, read as the reverse complement.
TCTTGGAGTGAATCAGAAAGTCTCATTTGCCTTGGAGTGAATCAGAAAGTCTCATTTTCCTTGGAGTGAATCAGAAAGTCTCATTTGCCTTGAAGTGAATCAGTAAGTCTCGTTTGCCTTGGAGTGAATCAGTAAGTCTTATTTGCCTTGAAGTGAACCAGTAAGTCTTATTTGCCTCATACTTGGATGAATCATTGAAACAAACAATCAAATTATATGGAGGCAATCACCATGGTAGCGCGGTTAGAGCGAGGTACTATCTTTAGCATCCATCTCTAAATGCTGGAAACTTTACGAATAACGGTGGCAAGAAGAGAGAAGTTGTCCTGTGTTAAGTACCAATTAACTCGGCCACGGTATCCATACAGACGAGCCCTGTGCCGAGCCGTCTCGGAATAACCAAGAGAAAGGGGAGCTTTTCTTTGGAAACGATTCTCAGAGTTGCAGTGGTAGTGTAGAATTAGTATCCCTTCAACAATAGGTTTATGATTTTATGGCCATAAAACCCGTGGACTTTACGGTCAGCCATATGGCGTGCGCAAGGGCGACAAAGCTACCAGCGGGCGACATCATTTCCAGTCTTGTGATGTGACTTTTATGAAGTCGATACATCTAGTATTGTGTGACCTTCGGTTAGCGCATCACACCCCATGGATTGCCATTACGTCTGCAGAAGTCGGATTTTGCCCATGACTTTTGCCAACTAAATATTTTTGGAAATTCCCGGATGGTGGATCAAATGTCAGGAGGGAGTCAGATACGCTGTTAATGCCATCATTAGATGTCGTTAAGGTCAAGATATACGAGACGGTGGGGTAACATTTGACATAATATTGATCATTCACTGCGCACGCGCCGAAGCGCATGCCACGTCAAAAAAAGGTATGGTTGTTTTTGTCCCTTTCGATACCAGAGGCGCATCTGCCAAGCTTCGCTTGCAACGCACCTTTCCACACTTCATTAAACCTTAGGCTGTCTATTAATGGGGGTCTGGTGAAGCGTCTGGGGGGCGGGGAGGGTTAGGGCGGGTCTGGCGTGTGTACGTCATTAGAAAAAGCCTTTAGTAGAAACAACATAATATTCTAACAGTAAATCTTATAAGATTCGGATGAATTCATTTGAAATATGAATTCACCCCAATTATTATTACTTGGTATTGAAATTATTATGTATGGCAAGTGAAATCCCGAGTCGGTCCACTTCAGTACCCACCCCACGTGAGATACTCGATGGATTTCAAACCGTATTTGGGATTAAGATGGCGGGCTGATGTGACGGGATTGAGTGACACAACACAGCCAATGTCAACCCGGGCAGAGGATTAAAAGTGAGGCGACCAACATGTATCTGGTTGCCAGTGGTGTTTCGTCGCGCGCTCTGATTATCTTAGTAACAAGATCCGCGATTAGGCCAGCCCACAAGCAAGTCAATGGTGATTCATGACATCAAGCTCACTTCATTATTTTTCTCCTAATTGTCGTTGAGTAAGGCGAATCCGCCTACTCCCCTCATTAACTCACATCACTTCTAATTTCATGGCTCGCCGGTTTCAGGAAAAACAAGAGTGGATCCCGATCGACCGACTGGCAAGTTGGGTGTAAATATGTTAAGCTTATGAAAGGCTGGGGTTTGCGGGCTACGTCAACTGGCAAGAAACGGTGACAATAGCGCCTAATTAACGAGTGTTAGGACTATTGATAGCATTACCTGTGCTTGGGTGGGTTCAAATCGGTCACTTTCTACCTGAGTGACCACAAAGACTGGCGCTAAGCAGGCGCCTTCAAACATGTTCTCGGTGAGATGGAGCAGGGTTATAGCTGGGGAGGTTGGGGTAGGGGAGGTCTTGGAGACAGGTATGCGCGATGGGGGTGGCGAGTGGTGGAGGGGTGGGGGGTGGCGAGTGGTGGGGTGGCGAGTGGTGGAGGGGGGGGGGTGGTGAGTGGGGTGGTAAGGGTGGCGAGTGGCGGAGGGGTGGGGTGGTGAGTGGGGTGGTAAGGGTGGCGAGTGGTGGAGGGGTGGGATGGCGAGTGGTGGAGGGGTGGGGTGGTGAATGGGGTGGTAAGGGTGGCGAGTGGCGGAGGGGTGGGGTGGTGAGTGGGGGTGGTCAGGGTGGCGAGTGGTGGAGGGGGTGGGGGGGTGAGTGGGGGGGGTAAGGGTGGCGAGTGGTGGAGGGGTGGGGTGGTGAGTGGGGTGGTAAGGGTGGCGAGTGGTGGAGGGTTGGGGTGGTGGTGGGGTGGTGGGGGGTGGTAAGGATGGCGAGTGGTGGAGGGGTGGGGTGGCGAGTGGTGGAGGGGTAGGGTGGCGAGTGGCGGAGGGGTGGGGGTGGTGAGTGGGGTGGTCAGGGTGGCGAGTGGTGGAGGGGTGGGGGTGGTGAGTGGGGTGGTAAGGGTGGCGAGTGGTGGAGGGGTGGGGTGGTGAGTGGGGGGGTAAGGATGGCGAGTGGTGGAGGGGTGGGGGTGGCGAGTGGTGGAGGGGTAGGGTGGCGAGTGGCGGAGGGTGGGGTGGGTGGTGAGTGGGGTGGTCAGGGTGGCGAGTGGTGGAGGGGTAGGGTGGTGAGTGGGGTGGTAAGGGTGGCGAGTGGTGGAGGGGTAGGGGGTGAGGTGGGTGGTAAGGATGGCGAGTGGTGGATGGGTGGGGTGGCGAGTGGTGGAGGGGTGGGGTGGCGAGTGGTGGAGGGGTGGGGTGGTGAGTGGGGTGGTTGGGTGGCGAGTGGTGGAGGGATGGGGTGGCGAGTGGGGGTGGGGTGGTGAGTGGGGGTGTTGGGATGGTGAGTGGGGGTAGCGAGGGTCGGGGTGAGGTTGGTATGGCTGATATAGTGGGTGCGTGGAATTGAGAATGGAGGTGGCGTCATTCGTGACCGCCTTCTCTCAGTCTTCTGTTTTGAACGATGCAACTCGATAAAAGCAAATGCGGATAATTCTGTTCGTAAATATGAAATGTCGTAAAGAAAATATAATTGAATAGACCGAACAGGTAGAGGTTATGTTCGATGTGAATGTCAGCGGCCACACCTTGTCATTGTATTGCGACACGATTACACCGCTCTAACCGATCTCCATATTCACTCGCCGTTAAGGCCATCAGCCTCAGCCTGGACTTACATGGACACTCTCGTCCATTGACCCTTCGAGTACAGATATGCACTGCCTCAGAGACCCCCCTAACCCGCGTATACAGACATCTCCTGAGCAAGCGGCCTTTCATCACCCTCATTACTCCATTCAACCAGATTTGCGGCACCCTCAAGTGGATAATGTTGGCACCTGAAGACAGAAAGGATGACGCGACCGCACTTAAGAGTAGTGCAACTTGTTTTAAACAAAATCATCAGCTTTAAGTGAAATTACAGACTGCCTGTCATCATAATAGAATGGTTAATTAATAAGCTTACCAAAAAAATCAACGATCGCTATTGCGTTTGTTAATGAGTGGGGATGAGTCGAATCAAATCCCGCGACTCGTTTCTTCGCACATAAACAGAACAAAGGTAATGACTAGATAGACTCCGCCACCTGGCGAATAACAAATGCCCTACAGGGGGCGTTCATTAGCCGCTCCAAGAGAGGCCCCGTATTTAGAAAAAAACAGGATGAGAAATGAGCTGGAGAAGTAGGCCGAGTCGCCTCTGTAATCAAGGCTCGGACTGTTTACATGGTATTCATGTCTGTTATTGTATACGACGGGTGTCAAGGCGGGCATCTAATCAAGCGTGGACTCAGCCACGTCAGGTAATTAGTAATAACGGGAGTCTTATTGTGAACGGTTTTTTGTGACACGGTATAACTTTTTGAGCGATCGCCAATATATTAAATGGGCCGATGGTTGAATTGTCTTATGAGTTACAGTTTATCCACACACAAACACACTCACATGCACACGCATCCCCCCAACACACACCCATATATATATATATATATATATATATATATATATATATATATATATATATATCTATATATATATATATATATATATATAGATATATATATATATATATATATAGATATATATATATATATATATATATATATATATATATATATATATATATATATATATATATATATATATATACCCACCTCTATATACCTTTATACCAATATATGATCTATCCATTCATTGCTTTACGTGTAAGTTAAAGTATCAATCGCAGATATCCATGAGTAGATTTGGGGTGACGGGACCAAGGCTAAGTATTCAGAGAGAGCCGCAACTTTGACGATTTCACCATAAACTACCGTTGATGTAGATTATACCAAATTTAAAAACAGCTCGACTCACCTCTGATATACATATGCATTCAAGGAGATAGTGAAGAGAAAGATAAGTTCAAATAATAATCGCGCTAGAAAATTTATGAAATAGCTTATTTTTTTTTTAACTAACGACCAATGCGCACCTAAAACTTATCATCCTATTTGTACAGCGTTAGTGAGGGCTGGCACTGAAATACAACATGGACTTACATTGACATAAGTGCGATGATATTATTAAAAGCGCTCTCACTTAACCAAGCTGAGGATGAATGGTTCTTATATATGTATATATATATGTATATATATATATATATTTATATATATATATATGAGACATATATATATATATATATATATATATATATATATATATATATATATATATATATATATATATATATATATATATATATATATATATATATATATATATATATATATATATATATATATATATATATATACATTCTCTTCTTTCCATCAAAACACAACCTAAGTTCTGAACTGTGAAACGTATATAGGATTTGTTAATCAATGTTAAAAGGAATTTACTGATACTCATTACCAACACATACGTAAATACTTAAAAAAAAACGGCAAGAGAGACGAGTCACCAGAGAAACAAACGTTATGCATACCATTAAAGTATGGGATTATTACGTTATGATTTTCTCTACCTCTGAAACCATAATGATTTTCAAGATATCATAATGGGCACGTTATGACCTATTTACCTACTTTACCGCAGTGGATTTCAGCCTAAATTTCCGCTATCTAAGGGGCTCCAATTAAGTATGACAGGAAGTAAATAGTTCCGGAAACATCGTGAATATGCATGGTGAAATTGCCGTCCAGGCCAAATGGCAGTTTAAGTCTCGATCGACAACTTGAACAAGCAAAAACATGGAATGTCTCTTTCAATTCAAGAGAGCCATATGACAATCAAGCGGTAGGAAACCGTCCAGCATAAGTGAGGAAATTCAGAGGAAATGGCATTAAGAAATGAATGTGGTTGCCACGGTGATGGTCCATTTTCTTGGTCCGGATGGTGAAATGATGGCGCCACCTAGCTGTAGAATATGGGCGGTCATCTTTTGGAGCCGGAAGTCGAAGCATTTACCGTCCATTCTCGCCATGACGATGCCACATCTACTTCGGAGATGAATTGCAGCCGCGTTTAACATGACTCAGCCATTAGTCCTTCTGGAGTGTGTCACGAAATGGACGCTATCCCACGAAACCTTCTCAGGAGATCTCATTGCAGTGCGTTGTAGCCGAACGAAGGAATCAAAAATACTGGAACGCCCAGTCTATGTGATGCAGTATGAATAAGTCCAATTTCCTTTGGACCACATTGAGTGAGAAAACATAATGTTTAATAGCCACCATTTTAATCACTCCGTTGGTACAACCAAATTCTACCAGCGCTGAAGATACGCGATCGGTGCGTGAGCCATAATACCGAACGAGACTGGTCAAATCCCCTGCTTTGATCTTTAGCGTCATAAATAAGCTGGCAGTATGTGAAGCGAAATACATAACCGCTCCTCTGACACTCAGTACAATCAGAATCCGCCAGGCTATCTGGCCCACTAACGGGCTGGATAATACGTCTCTACAAAGTATAAACGCAACAAGCCTCATAAACCAAGGTATATACCGTTAATTCATTTTTCTATTTCACAAATATAATGGAAAATTGGTAAACATCTCATTTTCTATTATGTTTTTGACAAACGCATATGGAAAATTAGCATTCGACCCATTTTCTATTTTATGTATTTGGCGAACACATATAGAAAATAGGCATGCATTCCATTTTCGTTTCCAGGGGAAATGAATTTCACTATCTTAGAGACGAAAATGGAAAATGGGTTCACTTCCGTTTTCCCATTTTCGACGTAAGTTCCTCGATTAAACACGCGCGCCGCGAAAAAGCATGGCGTGTGCGCTAGATGAATTCGGCGATGTTATCGTGAGAATGTTACAAGATGGACACTCTTATTCAGTGGTTTCTGAGCATTTGATTTCTCACGGAGTTCAGAGGGGCTTATCCATTGCTGCAAACAACTGCTGATTCGGCTGGGAGGCTGGGGTTACCAATCCAGCAGGGGAACCACCATATTGAGCTGGCACTCGGTTCTGCAGTGGCATGGGCGTTTGTGTCTGTGCTGTGACGTTCTGGGGGTTCCAGTGACTTTGTAATGGGCCCCCAAGTTCACTTTGATTTCAAAAGTTCCATCGTCAGACATAACCGCCTTGTTTGTGTCATCTATAAGATAGACCATCTCATTGCTGTCCAGCTGCAATGAGCATGTTAAATACATTGTCACTTAACAATTGTACATAAGTTACATAATATAATGCGATTAGATTTAAAACAGGTCGGCAGTTCTGTTACTTTTATTATCTCAACTATAATGCGATTATTTTTAAAACAAGTCTGCAGTTGTTATTTTCATTATCTCTACATGGTTTATGCATGTAGTTTTTCTAATATGACATTGGAGTCGCGACTGTCCATTATTATGAGAGACTTAATAAACTTTGTGAGATGCGTGTTGGGATTTGGGAGGTGATACCAGGTCCGTACCAAAAAACACGGGATAGGGCAATATATTACATTGCTTACGCACTTATATAAATGAACTCTCAACTTGCAGAAAAAATGTTGCCAAGATTTCGTGTTGTCGCGTCAATCAGATCAAGTGAGATGCGGTTCGCTGTCAGAATAAAATACAGACATCTTTAACGATCGAAAATAGGAAAACGAAACTAAACTCATTTTCCATTTTGGTTTTTCGGTTAATGAAATCTAATATCGGGAAGCGAAAATGGAATGTATACATTTTTTCTATATGTGTTTGCAAAATAATAAAATAGAAAACGGGTTGCTTATCCATTTTCTATTTGCATTTGTGAAATTGAAAAACGAATTAACGGTATATACCTTGATTCTCATATTGACCTGAATGTCAAAGAGCAAATTGAATACCAAATGCCGTTTTCCCTGAGTCTTTGTTATGGGTAACCTCTTCAGTCATCCATCGCCAGTGTAGTATTAAATCAATACTTAAATACCCACGGGTCACCTTACTGCACCTACGCAGCTGTAGTTTGATATTGCCAATATCCTGCATCACGCGTGACTTATCGAAGTTGCTGTTCCGAGGGCGGAGATTTGAGAGGTCCTTCGCAACACAGGCACCTAAGTCGATTCATTCAACGAGCGCGTTCCCCGAGCCTCAGGCGAAACCGAACTGCAGAACGCGCACTATATATATATGTATATATATTTATTGATGATGATGGGATTTTTCAGTGTTTGCCAGTTTTTGAAACATTCTGGCTTAGCATGTTTAATTGAAATACACACACCATCCTACGTGAGGAATTACTAGTTTCCAGCATGTGACACTTTGGGTCACCCTGTTTCACTGGCGCCTTAGTAACCTTCCTACGTCAACAGATATGGAAACGTGGTGATTATCAAGATTTAAAAAACAGCGTCGCTCACACATATAATGGTTTGACTTATGATTACACATTTCTCTCTGATTGGCCAGTGCATTCGCAGTAATAGTGTCACGGCGCGACTGATCACTAGCTTTCGCAAGCTTTGCCTGTGTCAGCATATTTTTGCTGCGAGTCACGCTAACAAGGATCAAAGCTTATTTCTTTCACAATAGAAGCAGATATCGAAATTACAGAAATAATTTTTATTTTTTGAAAACATTATTATAAATTTTAAAAAATAACGAGAATGGCGATAAACGTTATGACTTGTGTCTTATATCACACATTACTTTGATGTTTGGGTGAAGCGGCTCTCAAGTCATTCATTCAACGAGCGATTATTGACAGCAGAGGTGATTGACCCCAAATGTGGTTTAGGTGATTTGCGACACAGACACTCAAGTCATTCATTCAACTAGCGCGTTCGGTAGTGTATGTGTATATATATATATATATATATATATATATATATATATATATATAGATATATAGATATATATATATATATATATATATATATATATATATATATATATATATATATATATATATATATATATCTATATATATATATATATATATATAAAGGTATGTAACCCGATGACTCAGCCTCTCGGGAGCAGCCGTATCTCTGATATGCCGCCCACGCATGTGATTGGCTGCAGCCGACCGGTGCAATTTGAAAACTGTTTTGGCTTCAATTTGATCGTGTTTCGTCTTATTTTGTCAGTTTCCAGAGTTCTGTCATGGAGAAGTCTTTTGGTTAGCGCAAAATGGTTATTCATTCATATTCAGATTTACGTCATTGAAGATGGCATTAGTTTCGTTTGAAAACAGCAAATATACTACTTGTGTATATTCGGCGACGGCACTCTGTGATTTGGAGACATGTCAGGTTAATTACAATATGTCGGACAGACTGATACGACGCTAGGAGGTCCAAGTTACTAAACCAAAAAAAACAGATCATCGAGCGAATGAGGTCAGCACACTTGAGAGAGCAATCTATTCTCGGGACATCATTTGCATGGTTTTATAATCTATAAAAACGTGCCAAGGTTTGTGTTCTCCACGTGGGACCACGTCGACATAAAGGCAAATCGCACGTCGATAAAGTACGATCACAGTGTAATCACATTCCGTATGTCACAGAATGCACCAGGCTGTATGCCCCATCTTTCCTATACTTTGTCTTAAAAGTCACGATAAATATCAGAGCTCAGCAAAATTTAAATCCGATATATCCGATATTTCGAATATATCACACGAAACAGCGGTGTTAGCGGGCGTGGTAGAATCACAGTGTACTCTGCTAATGATCGAGAACCAAGATGGTTGACACGTTGTTGGAAATATTTACCTTCTTGTTGTGTGAAGATGTTATGCTACATGTAAAAGCCACAACATATTTAATGATGGTGCATTACAACACATTCTTCATTTTAGTGCCAACTAATAGGAACCATCTCCAACGACAGTCGTGTATGAAATGTATATTGTTCTACATAAGCTATGTTCAATACGCCGGGCTGAACCTCTTTACGCTATCCCACGGTATAGAAACAGCGTTATTTACCCGTGAGTCACTACGTCATAAACAGAATCCGAAATACAACTTTTATGTTTAGATCTTCCTCTCAGAAATCCATGACTTTATTAACATTATTCAGGTCAATTTTTGTCGTTGGCATCCTAGGATATAAATAAAAAATCTCATTTGGTTAACGTACCCATTTGACCTCGAATTCTGCGTTTCATAGTTGCTATATTAGAAATATGATTAGAGCCAGACGTCTTAAGCGACTGCCATTTATTGATGGTACACTAGCATGGCACATGTTCTTCTGCTTAACCTGAGGCATTGGCCCGGGAATAAAGTTTTATTAAAGGTCAAAACCATTGCGTGTTTTCAGATATATATATAATGGGATGGTATGACTGACTGCATCAACTGAAATTACTTTGCTTCAAGGTAATCAGTTAGAAGTGCTAATACATAAAAGATCCGTTAATAAGGCGCAACTGCTTTCACGTGGGTCTAAAAGTTGACTTGGTGCATTTTACCAATCTTTAAGCTGCTCATATATAATCAATTGATTTGCGCCCCACTTTTGTTTCAACGCAAGAGTTTATACACTGGCCAAATTTAAATTACATAAGAAGTAGAAATGCAACAGCAATGCAGTATAACGGATAAGCTAAACAGATGGCTTGTAAGGTTTTGTACTGTGACCTATGTTAGCAATGGGTTAATAAGGGTAGATATTTACAGTGGTTATCATCGTTTACTATAAAAGCGAAATTCAGACTATCACTGTTCAATATAAATTAGGACTTCTCGAAGTTACTAGCGTTGAGGTCTTTATCCCTTTGGGAGGGTAGATCAATCAGCACAAGCAGCCAATATGAGACAATATTTACCATCGTATTTCCATGTCTCAGAGTCTGTTGGGGTCGAGTGCGTCCCCTTGGTGAGCTCAACTGTCAAGTGAGATGTCCCAGCGATATACCTGAGCATCAATCTTCATTCGTTGGACAGGAGAAAGTCATCACACAACTGATCCATAAAGAAGACTCATTACCATGACTGTTTGATAATTAATCGATGTGTGGTCTCATATTAGTTACGGTTTATTGCTATTGTCAGTGTATCATGGAGGCTTACTAACTGTACTAACCTGTTATGTGTTAAATACAAAGTAGTAATCATATCAATATGTCAGTTACCCGGCGTACATCAACTGACTGTGATATTTTGTTTGTCGTCATCCGATATGGCTGCTGTATTGTACGATGTATGTATGGCAGAATACAAATGATCCACTAAGTGTTAATGAACAGCTACTCATTTTGTAAATCTTATATGCTTTCGTGGGTTTGATTTCGTGGGTTGGGTTTTGGCTTTCACTGGTCGCTGTTTATTGTACAACCTTAATCGGTTGTTCTGGCCGCGGAGATCTATCATCGCCAATAAGACCAACCAGCGTCGTACATATTATCATACTCAAAATAAACATCAAACGCCTAATGATACAGCTTTGTTGAACGGAATATCTTACAAATACCCTCTTATCGACTGAATTTCTGTTAATATCAGAAAATTAAAAAAAATATTCCATTGTCAAAATTAGTTTTTCTTTTTGCTCCATGTTAAACTCATATTCTGTCTTAAGAGGTTTGTCCAGGCTATAGCAAAACTGGCACAAACCAATATTGTACCTCAAGTTATGCTATGCTATAGAAATATAATTTGTTGTTATCTATAAAGCAGTCATTGATATCCTATGACGTCATACCGGAGTGATCTAGCGAGCTGGCATGCTGGATGTATGGGAAGAATCGGATCGATAATAAGGACATGTTGAAGTAGCAAGCGTGAGTTCCTGTAGCTGATGGTTGATTGCACACAATACCTGCTGACGAATACAACACGAGAATAGCATAAGATAGATGAAAATAAATGCCGGAACGATGTGAGAAACATGCACACGTTTTAGACGTGGGTAACAGCTTGATAAACTATTGCAATATCACGAGGAGAGGACAGAAGTGATACTGGCGCGCAATAGTAATAGACAATGTATCTAAGCACATCACGGCATCAAATGAAAGATTCCAAATGTAATATTGTTTGATCTAATACATATAAAATTGGGCAATGGCTGACTTGCTAGAAGGTCTGAAGGTCATCAATTAACTGCGACACTGCCTTATGAAGCCTACAGTGTGGCATCGTATCTCGCCAATCTGTAATTGCTTTTATTAAATGCTATTTATACAGCAAATATCAGGCCATTTCCAAAGATGTATCCAGCCACAAATAAGCTGTAATTGGTGGAGCACTGTTTTACTGACTAAGGGTTAGCAAAGCTACAGGCAGATGACTGCACATTTGTAAATTAGAGACACTGCGCAGTGTGGTGTTACTATGTCTGAGGGGTTGTGACGTGTGGTGAAATGGGGATCGCTCCCAACTGACATCTATGATTGATCATCTCTAGTAGGAGACAGTAGCGGTATGTGCGCTCCTAAATCCACGCTCTACGAGGCAACTATCCATAAATGCCCAAGTTATTAACATATCTAAAGAGTGAGTGTGCATTTGTGTCCATGTCTCGAGAAAATAGCTGGCAGACCAAATGTCAAACAATCGATGGATGATGACGATTGACAATAGACTGACAATAGACACTTACAACTCTTCAATTATTCATATCCTCATTTCCTGTTATAGTTTGAATTGTACAGTAGCTAAGTATTGTGTCGATGGACATTGCAGTGCATTCCATAAAATATTATCAAAATTTTGTTGTGCAAACAAAGCGAGCTCAACCTGTAGCCCTGTTTTTTCTTGACTTTTTTTTGGGTCCGATTCCATATTTTTGACGGGAAGTGAATTATCAACCGACTATGCTTGTGGTAGACGCTGCTACACATCCGGAACTGTGAACGGATGCAATTTGAACAGTAATACATTTACCCGGTTGCTACTTATAAACTTATCATTGTAAACAATATTCTGAGGCGGTTTTTTATGGCACCGATATATTATAATTATTTCATGTTCCCTGTACTAGATAAAAAAGCATTGGATGGTCTATCGCTGATATTCGCCTAAATCAACTTTATTCAGCATTGAATTACTACATTTTCTATGAAACAACAATGGTGCAACAAGAGAAAGTCTGAGTTGAACTAATGAGCGAAACTTGTGTGGTATGGAGACCTCACACATACACATTATTCCAGGTGAAAATGTTTGTGTTACTCATGTTGTTTTCGCCGAAGATTTATTTCCATATACGGTATTCTCTTGAAACTATATCAAGCGACAACTAGATAAGGCGTTATACGGTGGATACGGAATATAAAAGAACGGGATTAAGTACTCTTTATGTGGATTTATGCAGCTGGAGGCGCCCACATCTCGTGGTATAATCGCCTTAGGATCGTTCAGCGCGCTATGAACACTGGCAAACAGTTCCTGATTAAAGCTTGCCCATGAGCGTTATCGATTAACCATTCCAGTTGTTGAGGGGACATTAGGCGGCCTCGAGAGTAGATGTGGTCATCATGCTTAAGAAGGAGAACATATGTACAACACAGGGACTGTTCTGGTCCTATAACATTTTATATGATCCATCATCACCCACACAAACTGTCATTGTTGTCGCTTGTTAAGTTCATAATACTGACCTTGATGTCTACATATCCAATTAATCTATATATGTAATGTTAGTTAATACAAGTGGGAGTAATTGTTTGCAGGAATACGAATTTATCAATAATTTTTGTTTGCAAAGTAATTTTTGTTCAAGTAGTTCCTCAATTTAGAGCATGCTCAGTGAAACCGCTCTAACGATGCAATGTCGCCAAAGTAATGTGGTGTAGATGTTGTTTACACGATCATTGACTTGTTACAGTGATGTGAGATGACACCATAGATAATTAATATTATTACACAAAACAAAAACAGAAATTTTCCGTTTTGAACTCCCGGAGTTAAGACATAGTCACTCAATTGGTTGCTTTTAACGCAGCACCCGTGAGCAATTTGTCATATATCATACTAAAGCTTCGGATAGCAAGAACACTTTTGTTGTTGATAAATGTAAGTTGGCGTTTCTAGTACAAAAGTTCAACCATCCTATCAGTAATCCGAGGTTTCCTTCCAGACACTAATTAACATACCAAGTGTACACCTTAATGATGAAGCTTAAACAGATTAATGGTCGTCACATTTTGTGATCGCAGATATCCCAAGGAAGATTCAAACCAAGATGCAAATGAAAGTTGGACTGGGCATTCATTTATCATCACTTTTTCAGACATACACACGCAACGTTAATAGACGCTACCTTTGTTGTCTCTCCACATAAATATATACACAGTACACAGTACCCGAGTGGTAGTAATTGTTTGCAGAAATACGAAGTTTTCTATGGTTTTTGTTTGCAAAGTAACTTTTGTTCATGTAGTTCCTCAATTTAGAGCATGCTCAGTTAAACCGCTCTAACGATGCAGTGTCGCAAAAATTAATGTGGAGTAGATGTTGTTTACACGATCATTGACATGTTGCAGTGATGTGAGATGACACCATAGATGATTAATATTATTACACGAAACAAAAACAGAAACTATACGATTTGAACATATATATATATATATATATATATATATATATATATATATATATATATATATATATATATATATATATATATATATATATATATATATATATATATATATATACTTATATATATATATATTTATATATAATTACTCGTATATTCACTTTGTCATTGCGATAGATGCTCTTTCTCAATAAGGAGTGAGCACCTAACTCCGACACTTTATCTTTTACATTGTGCCAGGATATTAGCGAAAACTAGTCATCTATATACGGACCATTACGAAGATGGGAACACGTGTGGCTCTTATAACATGTATGGAGGCACAGGTGAAAAGGTAAGTACCAATCGTTTTAACATATACTTTGAGATATGTCCAAACTTGTGTTTGCCGCATTAAGCACTATCTTGGTCACCTATATGCTCATTGCGTTGGTAAAAACGTTGCATAATATCTTTAGATATGAGCGTTTGCATTCAGTCAGATGGTGATTGCCACAAACATCAGACGCTATCGAATTGCCATTGCAATCAATTCAACTACATATTTTGTTCATGGTCGTTTGGGTCTGTCTGACGAGGATACGCTCGACGTTGAAAGTATGTAATCGGGACAAGTTCTATCATGAACTATCATACTGCTGCAAAATAAATCGAGCAGTTGACTCCATGATATGATGGTCTGATATATAATGCACCACATGTCTTCTGAGGAAATGCGTAAATTGTGGGCAAGTTTAACTTTTTGAAGACATTTTAAAATATTACTTATGACGTCACATTCTGCTCCAGTATACGGAATGTAGAGCCACACAATTAAGATGATCCATATCCTTTAATTGATAAACGAATACACGTTTATATATATACATATATATATATATATATATATATAATATATATATATATATATATATATATATATATATTATATATATATATATATATATATATATATATATATATATATATATATATATATATATATCTATATATATATATATATATATATATATATATCTATATATATATATATAAACATCGGCTTCAGTATATTCCTGTAACCTGGTTAGCAGCCATATTCACTCTTCTCACTTGTTTTATCACGCTTATCTTACATATTACGCGTCAAAGACCCACTGTTTTATGGCATGTATTTTATGTACGGAGCGGGAAATCAACTCAAAGTCGTCCGGGTGTCTGGGTATTGCGTTCGGCAGTTAAAGACCAACGTTTGCATCTTAAGCGGCTTTGTCCCTTAACAAGGATCAGTAAGCTTTATCGGGACTTTTACATGGTCGATTGCTAGATAGGTGGATCATTATCGCTGGTCAATATAATGCGGCGCGTGGCTCCTCGTCTCCAGTGCAGCTGTAGAACCAGGAAGTGAGCAGCGCACTAACGTAGAAACTGGTTAGCCATCATCCACAGACCAGTTCTAGTTCCGTTATTGGGCCTTAAAAGCACATTTTCATCCCAACTCAGGTAGCTCCTACAGGCTTGGGTTTTGTAAGGCACAGGTAGTTACCGCTATCTCATGATGTCTTGAGATGCAAGAAAGGCGTTAGATAATAGACATAAATCCATCACGACGGAGTGATACATTTACCTACTCATGCGATACAATGACCGATCTCAAGATACAACAATCATTCGCTTTTCTATAACCCAGTGTACAATGTGGCATGACAAATCTAGTTGTGTTATCTTGCATTCTGTAATGCTTGGTGTGATTCACGACATTAGAGCCGATTTTGTGTCGGATCATACCCAAACCCTTAGCAATACTGGGATGAAGAATCATTCATAAGCAATCATTATCGCTATTTTACTTGACAGATGATATAAATGTCTGCTTTCAGTATGAACAAAACAATCTAGCCATGATAAGCACACGTGCCAAAGTGCCGCATTGCAGTGTTTTGTCGCGTGATCGCCTGACTTAGAACCGGTAAAGTGTAATCAAGGGGATGACTTCATAACGCTACTGATGCGCCAAGCTGTACTGACCGATCGAAAAATAATTAATGTGTTCGTATATATTTAGGTTGGTAGGCTAATGATGTTCACGTAAGATCGATAATCTGAAAGTACCTTCTAAAAAACTGTTCACCACATTAAATGCGGTATCATTTCATCAATAATATAATTACATGAAATGACGCATGGAATATAGAGGTAGCTGATGCGTTGCGTTTGCATAAGAATATTACATAGTCATTTACTGTAATAAGGTGAGTATATAACACACTAAGCATTAATGTGTGATGTACCGTGATGTTTCATTTTTAGCTCCGACCAGTTCGTCTAACCATCGATTTCACAAACTAGTGTGTTTTTGAACATGTGATAAACTGCTCCGTGTAAGTATCCAGGTTATTGTTATTATTGTACATTATCATCTTATACATAATCGATTCATATCCCTATGCCAATTGCCCATTGCAATCGCACATTAATATCCGCTGTTTCCGTGATTATATCACAGAAACAATGCGCTCCAACATAGCCAAAAAAAAATCATTGGTTATTTCCGAGGGCACTAGTTGGCGTCACACACCAATTAATTAAACTGTGGTGCAATTAACCTCCCCTGGGATATTTTCCCTGGATAATGTAGAGACTGGTTTACAAAACTGAAGCATTTTTTATTTTAACACATTATCATCACTGATAAACAGGGTGAATTGCTATGTTTATTGCGCAGCCATATCCAGTGCTTATCAATCAACGACAGATATGATTATGCATCGGATCGTTTTCATGACATTTAGTATTACGATTCTACAAATGGATATCACTCTTTTTCTTTCCATCATCCATGTTGCTGTGGTTGTGGGTCTTAGCTCTAGGTGGCTTCGACGACATAAGATTAGCTGTTATCGACCGAGGATATTTTCTGTCTTAGCAAATTTAGGTATTTTTGCCCTTTTGCATAGTAATGCAACTTGTTTGAGCAGTTTGTGACATTCCGGCATACGTTGCCTAACCTTAAGCCATCAGGTAAGTTATCATAAACTCGATGCCACGTACATTGACGCTACAAACTGCATAATACAATATCATTGCAAATTTCCATATTCATGATATTCGAAAACTAGTCGGATTGACAAAACCTGAATTTTACTTGTTACTATTATTGCATTTAGCAATAAATGTGGGCAAGATACGTTTACAGCAGCCATTATGTGAGTCACATATACAGGCATAAGGTAGTATATTTTATCTTAGCAGCATATCATGCAGCTGACAAATTACCATTTAGCAGATTCGATAAAGGTAACATGTTCGCACGAAACGCCTACTTTATCTAGATGGCAGCAGTTACCCTGATGGAAGAAGTGAATCATTGATTAAATCCACGTTAACATAATGTTACGGTATAGTGTGAAACTACCACAAAAATTAACTTATTAGCTTCACACGAAAGTGTCATGCCTGCCTTATAGATATGGGAGGTAGATTAACGCTTAGACCTGTCTATTATAGTTATGCTGTAACCACCAGCCTCTATGGAACACCGATTGCTGATAAAAACTGATAACACTCTTCGTCATAGTACAGATCTGATGGGATAATGTTTTGAATACAATCTCTAAACCCACATACACATATAATGACGGAACATTCATGCAAGTGGAACAGGATCCAAATGCTGCGCATAGTAAATATCTCTTCATCATGATATTATAACGCAATAACGTATCATATGCGTCTAAGCTTAGTAGAGGTGTGCTCCTGTACTGAGTTCATTATAGTCCAGATGAATATAATCTAAATTCTTCTTTATCCACGTTTCTTCCCTTAACAACGCAATAGCCTGTCCCGCTAACGTCTTCTTCCACATCGACATAGACTCATATAGTATCTTCTGCTCCACTCTTGCAGCTCAAACAGCTGGGTGATTAAATAACCCAGATTCAATGATGTATTGTAACTCACATCAATCGTCCAAATGCTCAGCTGTAAAATACACAATACTCCGGTGATAGATTAGTAAGCATGCGAGTGGGTAAATCCCCATTTATGTTGAGGAATGGTATTTTTACACCCTATGTCAACATATGGTCGCAGGTGCAGGGAAACCAATCTGTCAAAAATCATTGATACAAATTTTGTTATTGTATTCAGGCCATAGCAATCATGACTGGTGGCTCTAATGGATTACATGACTATGTTTTACAGATCATCAATTACCCATTGAAAGACAAAAATACACCAACAGTACCTGATAAAACCTAAATTAATTGGAAATGAACCTTTCAATAAAACACATTGCATGAGAAATGCTTGCGTGTCACCATGTTGCCCCACGACGACAAAAAACATCTTGGTTCATAAGCATCCACCCTAAAGAAGGGATTATTAATCAAAGTGAATAGAACAAACGTGCAGAAAACGAATTAAAGAGCTAACGCCATGAGCCTGTCGCAGCCAAGCACTTCAGAACATCTTTGAATCTTGTTGAATTACTGGCCACAGCTGGACATCATGGGTACATAGAGTACAACATCAAAGCACGGCCACATATCAAGTACAGGTAGCGATTGACATGTTCACAAGTTGTACAAATTGATCAAGGTGTAAAGGGTACCACTACTGATACGATGGCAGGAATCGATATCCGCGAAGGGGGTTTCCTAGAGAATGAATAAAAGTGTGAATGGAATCCACGATCTGCTTTGTATTGGTCAACCTATAACACGCGAAAGGCTTATCAGCTGATGTGCCTATGTAAATGTCGGTTTATCACTGGTATAATCCTCAGTAGACATTCAGCTCAACGATCCAAAGTGACATT